>JALMGJ010000047.1:3802107-4402107 GCA_023362775.1 Charina bottae | reverse complement strand
CAGGATGTGCCATTTCGTTTGTTCTGTGGTGTGAAGCCTAAAGTAAACCACCTCAGAGTTTTTGGAAGTGTAGCTTGGGTCCACATTCCAAAACAGCTGAGGCGCAAGGGGGCTTCCAGAACAAAGAAAACAATCTTTGTAGGGTATGAACAAAGTCAGAGGAGCTACAGGTTCATACTGGATAATCAATTGATAATTAGTAAAAGTGCTTCTTTTGCTGAGCAGAATTGGGATAAAATAAACTCTAGTTCTTCAGTTGATTTATCCATGAGGGAGCAGCAAAGTCTTGCTGATGGTGATTTGCAGGAATCACCTAGTGAAGTCAATGAGCAGGAAGCTGACTTGTCTGGAAAGTCAGAGGTTTCTGAGGACAATGGTGGGAATCAGAGTTTAAGTCCTGTCCTACCTCGCAGGTCTGAAAGGATTAATAAGGGAGTTCCACCTGATCGTTATCAAGTAGATGTTGTGAAGGCTTTTCACATTCACACAGAGCCTGAGTCTCTGGAAGAAATTAATGGGATGCCAGCTGAAATAGCTAAGTGTTGGCATGAAGCCATGCAGCAAGAATTGGATTCCTTAAAGGAAAATAAAACCTGGAAACTAGTAAATTTGCCTCCCAATCAGAAGGTTTTAGGTTGTAGGTGGGTGTTCAAACTGAAAAAAAATTCTGATGGTAAAATTCAGAAGTACAAAGCAAGGTTGGTAGCAAAAGGTTTTGCTCAAAGAAAAAATGTGGATTATGACAAAACTTTTGCTCCAGTGACAAAAGCTGAATCTATCAGGTTGCTTTTAAAGGTTGCTGCCATGAAGAAATTGTCTGTTTATCACTATGATATTCAAACTGCTTTTCTGTATGGTGATTTGGAGGAAAAATGCAACAACCTCCTGGTTATGAAAAAGAAAAACATCTTGTGTGTGAATTGCAGAGATCCATCTATGGATTGAAGTAGGCCGCGCGTTGTTGGAATATTAAGATGGATAATATTTTGCAAAAATTTGGGTTTCAGAAGGGAATTGCTGATCCATGTGTCTATGTAAAAAATGATAAGCAAAGTGTAATGTACTTGTGCTTGTATGTTGATGATTTGTTGCTGCTCACTTCATCTGATGAACAGAAGCATGCTTTTGAGGTTTGTATGAAAAACAATTTCACATTGAAATGTCTTGGAGCAGTTAACAATTACTTAGGATTAGAAATTCAGAGGGAAAAAGATGGCAGTTTTCTCATAAGTCAGAGTAGTAAAATTAAGAAACTGCTGGAGGATTTTAAAATGCAAGACTGTAAGTCTGTCTCCTCCCCCATGCTTCCCGAGTTTCTAAAAGAGGAGGGGGAGAAGGGGGATGGTGAGTTATCTGAAGGAGATAGTTTCAGGTCAGCCATTGGTAGTATTCTTTACATTGCAAACAATAGCCGTCTGGACATTTCTAACAGTGTGTCCATTTTGAGCAGGTTTGTGGAAAATCCCACATCTGCTGCAAAGTCTGGTTTAAAAAGGCTATTTCGTTATTTACAAGGCACCAAAGATTTTTGCTTAAGGTTGTCTGCTACAGACACAGAAGAAAAGTTAGAATGCTGGTGTGATTCAGATTGGGCTGGAGATCTCAGTGATAGAAAGTCTACTTCTGGAAGTGTAATTCAATTTGCAAAGTCCACTATTGCTTGGTTCTCCAGAAAGCAGACAGTAGTAGCCATTAGCACAGCTGAAGCCGAATTTTATGCTTTAGCACAACTGTGCAATGAGGTAATTTGGTTTACACAATTGTTGCAAGACATTGGAGTCATTTTATGACAGCCTGTAACAATTCATGAAGACAACCAAGCCTGTCTTCATTTGGCTTTATCTGAAAGTACCAGAAATCGCACTAAGCACATTGATGTGCGTTTTCATCTTGTTAAAGATTTTCTAGCCAAGAAAAAGGTTATTTTGAAATACTGTGATACTAAATTAATGTTGGCTGATATATTCACCAAGCCTCTAGTTGCCAGTAGGCACAAGGAGTTAGTTACCAAGCTGGGTTTGTTTCCATATTCTTTCTAGTCATAAAAAAAGGGGAGTGTTGCATATATTTTTTATGTCTGTAGAATATGGGGCTGAGTTTTTAAAAAGCCAGGCCTCAAACTTTTTTCCTGTGAGTTTCAAGAGGGAGCACATGTTCACCCCCCTTTCCTCAGGAATGTTAATTTGCCTTGGAGCCAGCCAGACTGATAGTTCTGACCAATCAGAATTAGCTGTTTGAGCTTTGCCCATATTGGGAATCTGTTGCCTAGGTGTTTTGGTCACATGCTGGATCCTGTCCATTCAGATGCTGGTCAAGTTAAGGTTTAAAATGTAAATGCCTTTTGTTCTCTTTACTCTGCACTCTGCTCTGCTATCTAAATGTAAATAGCTATGTTAATCAGCCATGCCTTCTCTTCGGCTGAAGAGGAAGATTCAAGGTTTGTTCCTATGTTTTTTTTGTTTTAAATAAAGCAACGTTTTTACTACAAGCTTGTCTTAATATTTTTCCATAACTCTGATCACAAATTTTATAAAACAACAAAATTCCCTATTCTCTTTAGTCTGATTCTAAATTTTGCAATAAGAAGTTCGTGATCTGAACTACAGTCAGCTCCAGGTCTTGTTTTTACCGACTGTATAGATGTCCGCCACCTTTGGCTGCAAAGGATGTAGTCAATCTGATTTCGGTGTCGACCATCTGGTGAAGTCCATGTATAAAGTCGTCTTTTAGGTTGTTGGAAGAGAGTGTTTGTTATGCACAGTGAGTTGTCTTGGCAAAATTCTATCAGCCTATGTCCTGCTTCATTTTGTTCTCCCAGACCATGCTTGCCTGTAATTCCAGGTGTCGTCTGACTACCCACCTTAGCATTCCAGTCTCCTGTAATGAAAATAGCATCTCTTTTTGGTGTATTATCCAGTAGGTGCTACAGATCCTCATAGAACTGATCTACTTCTGCTTCTTCAGCATCTGTGGTTGGGGCGTATATTTGGATCACTGTGATGTGAAATGGCTTACCCTGAATTTGAATTGAGATCATTCTATCGTTTTTTGGATTGTATCCAAGCACTGCTTTAGCCACTTTATTATTAATTATGAAGGCTACTCCATTTCTTCTGTGGTCCTCTTGTCCACAGTAGTAGATCTGGTGGTCATCTGATGTGAAGTGGCCCATTCCAGTCCATTTCAGTTCACTGACACCTAAAATGTCTATATTTAATCTCGACATCTCACCAATAACCACATCCAATATGCCCTGGCTCATAGATCTTACATTCCAGGTTCCTATGGTGTGTTGATCTTTAGAACATCGGATTCGTCGTTCACCACCAGCACCGTCGGCTGCTAGCCGTCCTTTCGGCTTTGAGCTAGCTGCGTCATCACATCTGGGGCTAGTTGAACGTATCCTCTATTCCTCCCCAGTAGCATTTTAACCATCTTCCGACCTGGGAGTCCCATCTTCCGATGGTATACCGACATATCTTTGGTTGTACTGATCCATTTAGTTTTCATGGCAAGGATACTGGGGTGGGTTGCCATTACCTTCCCCAGGGATCGTATTTAGTCTGACCTCTCTGCCACGACCTTCCCGTCTTGGGTGTCCCTTCACGGTTTAGCTCATGGTTTCATTGAGGTGCTCAAGCTCCAGCACCACGACAAGGTAACGATCTCCTTTGCTGGAGTTCTGGAGTCTGGGTTCACAGCAGGCTAAACCTCCATCTGGTGCAAACGGGGATTCACACACAAAACACTTTGGGTCCCAGAAGGGAGAATTCACCAAGGTCTGCATGCTAAACCTGCATGTCTATTTTCAGAGACTGGTTAGTTTATGGGGCAGCATCTGGTGCAAACACATGAGGGGCCAGCTCCGGGTCCCGTCAGCTAAGGAGTTGGGGGTTCTTTTGGAGGGCCTGTTATTTGATCTGACCGGGGCCCTTGTGATCACACGGAATGAGGGGGAGCTTGGTGTTTTTGATCAGATTGGGCCTCTGAGTCCTCTGAGAGGACTCTGCTGTCCCAGGGATCCCTTTTTCCAATATTTCTGGTCCTGACTGTATATCAATCAGTTCTGCAAACTACAGTAAAGTTGGAGCCATATGTTTGTCTTTCCAATGCCGAAAACCAAGTCCATTTATTTTTCTCCAAAAGCCAACTCCTGTGTGATAAACCTTAAACAACAAAGTTGAATATAGGCACATAGTTGCTTCCTAGCGAAATGGAACAGTTGTTGCTACTGTACCAGCCTCCCTGATGCGTAGCAACCCCCTTGCCTGAGATCCCTGACTCTGTGGCCGGATTGGTGGTGGAGTTCCCCAGGCTCACGGCCTTTGAGGACTTTAACTTGCCTTCTCTAGTTGCAAGGTCAGAGGCAACCTGGGAGTTCACAGCCACCACGACAGCCATGGGCCCATCCCAGGTCATCCAAGGCCTGACGCAGAAGAGTGGTCATACGCCTGACCTGTTTTTTGTCTGAGCAGTGGCAAGGTGATCTGCTTTGTGCAGAGATTTCAGCCCTGGTGGCCACCCAGAATGAGAGGGTGGCTGGTGTTTTTGGTCAGATTGTGCCTGAGAGGACTCTCCTGTCCAAGGGATCCCAGAACTCCCCCAGTTTATGGAGGAGCTAAAGGAGCTGAAATGGGAGAAGAGACACCTAGAGTGTCGCTGGAGGGAGAGAAGGAGTGAACCCGATGGAACACAAGTTAGAGCTGCTCTTAAGGCACATCTGACACCTCTGCTCCATGAACAGTATTGGCTACCAATATGCTTCCAGGTGCAATTCAAGGTGCTGGTGGTTACCTTTAAAGCCCTTCATGGCTTCGGACCAGGCTGCTTACGGTCCATCTCTCCCTAATGTTTTCCACCTGTCCCAGATCCGGCACGAGGGGCCAGCTCCGGGTCCCGTCAGCTAAGGAGTGTTGGATGGTGGGGAGCAGGAGGAAGGCCTTTTCTTCCGTGGAACCCATCCTGTGGAACTTCATTCCACCTGAGATTAGGTTAGCCCTGACCCTTGCTTTGTGCCTCGGCCTGTGATGTATCTTGGCATTGTTGATGGTTATTTTATGATGTTTGGCTGCTGAGTGTTTTTATTTTAGGTTAAGTGTTTTATTTGAATTTACGTATTTTATTTTAGCTGCCCAGAGTCACGAATGTGAGATGAGCAGCTGTATAAATCAAATAAATAAAGAAAACAACATATTTAAATAAAGTATTAATTTCAGTGCATCTCCAACAACGTAAGTGCAAATGAGGTCATTTTTTCTTTCTTGAAATCAGCTTATGGAATGGAGCCTGACAATTACAAGGAGCCCAGCGTAGTGCTATTCCAAACGACCAAGTCTGAAGACCGAAGAGGAACATGTGAATATCGAGAGGATGGGCTAAGTATCACTCCTACCACCTATCTTGTTTTATACACTCATACATCAAAGAGAAACCATATGCCTTTATAAACTGTGGTGAAAACTTCACTTTGAGAAGTCATCTTATTTGCCATAAAGAGGAGAGAACGGATGAGTGTGGAAAGGGATTAAATAAGAAACAGTTGCTTATTTTGCCCCCCAAAAATCCCCCACGGGAGAAACCCTATAAATGTCTTCAGTGTGGAAAGTCGTTCACTCAGAGAGGTAACCTTATCACACATGAAAAGATCCACACGGGGGAAAAACCATATAAATGTCTGCAGTGTGGAAAGACCTTCACTCAGAAAAGTACCCTTATCACACATGAAATGATTCACAAAGAAAAACGCTATAAATGTCTGCAGTGTGAAAAGTCATTCACTCAGAGAGTTACCCTTATCACACATGAAATGATCCACACAGGGGAAAAACGCTATAAATGTCTGCAGTGTGGAAAGACCTTCACTCACAGATTTACCCTTATCAGACATGAAAGGATGCACAAGGGGGAAAAACCATATAAGTGCAAGTAATGTGATAAGAGTTTCAGTTGCAGCAGTGATTTTAGTTGCCATAAAGATTCATACAGGGGAGAAACCGTATAAATGCATGGAGTGTGAAAAGAGATTTTCTTATATATTTGTCCTCAGATATCATCAAAGAACCCACACTGGGGAGAAATCATACACATGCTCGATGTGTGGAAAGAAGTTCAGTAGATGTTTAAACCTTAGAATCCATGTAAGAATCCACACAGGAGAAACCATACAGGTGCCCAGAGTGTGGCAAGAGCCTCCGTAAGGACAGTGACTTTATTCGCCATAAAAGGATCCACACAGGAGAAAGACCATAGAAATGCCTGGAGTGTGGAAAGAGCTTCACCCAGAATGTTAACCTTATCAAACACAGAAGTCACAGAGGAGAGAAACCATACAATTACACAGAGTGTGGGAAAAGCTTCAGCCAGAAAAATCACCTTTCGCAACATGAAATAATCCACACGAGAGAGAAACCATAACTTGGGAGCTTTCATCACAAGTGTTTTCTTCTCAAAAAGGGACCCACATGGAAAAACAATAGAAATATGTGGACTGTGGAGTAATGTTCAGTTGGAAGAGTAGCCTTATCAGACCTAAAGGAATCCATACGGGAGAACCATAAAAACATGTGAAGTATAGAAATGGATTCAAAAGGGGCAGAGCCCTTATTTCCCATAAGAGGTCTTCTTTTGGGAGGAATGCCTGGACTGTGGAAAAAAACTCAGGAGCAGCACTGGAACAGAATTGGTATGCAACTGCAGTTACAGCTTTAAAGACACAAGAGGGAGTGAAGTTTCTGTTACCTTCACTTCTGTTTAACACATTCATTTTCTTTTTTTTAAAAAAAGAATTTTATTAGTTTCAGAAAAAAATAAAAGATACAGAAAAACAAAAAACTACAAAAAAAGAAAGAGAACTAAAAAATTTGAAAACACAAAAGATTTTTTTAAAAAATAGATTACAAAATGAAGTGAGTTCCGACTTTAAACATCAAGGATATACAACAATTTTCCATAATCAATCCCTTACTCTATATTAAACCAAAATCACATTATTTCTATAAATCAACCCCTTAGCACATTATAAAAATCACTAAATACCATTGCTCCCTCCCCTTATATTAAAAAAAAGAAAAATATAAATTAACTCCCCCCCCAAAATAACAATTAGTTAATTATTCCCTTCCTACTACTATTCTATACATTCCTGTCTACTATAATCAAAAATAAAAAAGCATATAAATTGTCTGTGTGATGATCCACTCCTTTGATACCAACTTAGTAACTTTCAGCACAAGCCACAGTAGGATATGAAAAAGTTCTTTTATTGATACAAGTGAATAGAATCGATGCAAAGAGCAGATTGAGCAAAAAGCCACGCAAATAAACATGCCAGTTCCCACTCACTCTTCACCACCCGTCCCCTACTGCCTCAGTTCCCATAACACTAAATGGTTAGTCCTTTGATGATTCCAGCTGAGCGGCCTTGGAGTCTGGTTCCTGTCTCCCTACCCCCACATTCCACCAGCCTGCATTCCTTGTCTATCTCTAGCGCCCTGCCAGCAAGCTAATGAATTCCTACCCCTCTACCCACTAACTACGAACCCCATCTATCTACTAACTACAGACCCCATCTAACTATGGCAGGATGCCATCCTGACAGTCTGCCATTAAAATAATACAACAAACATTAATACTAATTTTTTTCTAAAAAAAAACCCTTAATATTCTTAATCCCAATCATGAATGATAAATAAAATCTTCCAAAGCCAAAAGACCATCCAGGTAAATATTTTAACCCACTTCAAAATAGACCGAAGCATTCACATATCCCCATAATAAACACAGAGCTATTTTCTTAAAGAAATCAAACACCCCAACTGCTCCCCTCACAAACACAGATTTCTCTTCAAAAAACCTCCTATACATAATAACCCCTTCTTTTCCATAACATTCCATCAGAAGATCAGATTCACTCACGTCTTGCATCTCAATTTGTCCGTTAAACTTCTTGAATTCAGCATTGACAATTTCATTTGGCATTTCAACAGAAGCCCCAATCTCATTCTTAGAAGAGACATTTCCATTGCTGTTAAATTCTTCAAATTCATCCACTACATCCCCAACCAGATGGCACATTTTAGACCACAATGCTCTGAATGTCTTGCATAATAACTTGGCAGGAACCAGAAAAAAACTGCTTAATATCTCGATGTAAGTCAGAGAGAGCCTGATTGAGATCCTCCATCTTTCACGGCAAAAGAAAAAGGTAATGGAAAGTTTCCAAACTGAGTTTACAAATTGAAGGCAAGATAATAGACACTTCCCAGAGAAAGTAGCAGCAGGAAAGTAAAAGTTCAGAATGGCAGATTCAACGTGTAGGAAAATGCTAAGATCTTCAAAATTAGGACAAAAATAATGACAGGGAGATGATAATATACTTTCAACCGTCCTTGGTATTGGATGGAAATCAAAATCCAAAGCTTAAAAAGAATTTTTTTAAAGAAAATTAATCACAAAAATAACAATAACAATGAGCACCAAGAGAGATCATTTCTCCTTAATGTAGAAAGCCTCTCTTAGGGTATACATACATACATACATACATACATACACACACACACACACACACACACATATATATATATATATGTGTGTGTGTGTGTATGTGTGTATATATATGTGTGTGTGTGTGTATTCCTTTTGAAATGGGGTGGCTGGACTTAATGTCCCTTTAAGGCTACAGCGCAGCTTGGAAATGGTGATGTCCCAGCCTCCCGGCAAAGTCTTATCCATTGATCACAAACGCTGTTTACGATCTCCTGGCTGCAATTCACCGTCCGGAGGACAAATGGGTCGATTCCAAGCATTTTCCTTGATCCGGAAAAACGCTTCTCGGCTTCAGGAGAAACCACCCTGAGCCCAAAAAAATTGACAAGATGCCAGTTCTTCCCAAGGAGCTAGTGAGCACAGCTGTTCAGTCAGCCATGTCCCCACCAGAATTTTGTTTAACACTTTCATTTTCAAATTATGACGATGCATAAGGCAGCAAGACTGGAGCCTAGAAGAAGTTCCTTGAATTGACTGAAGAAGCTCCTTGGATAAGGAGCGAAACGTTTCCACTGAGAAAATAGAAATCCAGTTGACATGATTCAAGCTACAGACAATTCCACCTGGATGACTGAGAACCTTCATAGACATAGAGCCTAGAAGTTCCTCAGAACAGCCGTTGGAGAAGGAAGATAAAGAAGAAAAAGCAATCCCTTAAAGCTTACTTCAGATAATGTTTGATGAATTGGGAACTAAACTGGCTCAGTCACTTGAATCTAAATTTACAGCTTTTGGAAAAAAGATAGATGAAAGGCTTGATAAGATGGAAAATTCTATAAAACAAATGTCTGGAGATACAAAACAAGTTTGTTTAATTATTTATTTATTCCAATTTTTCACTGCCCATCTTCACAACAGTGGACTCTGGGTGGTTTACAACGTTAAAATTAAAAAAACTATAAACCTAAAATTACAATACAATAATAAATAGATAGAAATCCAGAGGATGGTAAGATGTTATAAGGGAGGATATTTGTTGATGTATACTGGCTAATTGGGAGGAGGCAAGAGCACACAGAGTGCAGCTTTCAAAGCTATAAATCTTTACTGTAGATAAAGCAGAGTTGTATACATACGTTACAGGATAGCAGCAGTAAAACAGCTTAGAAGCAAAAGCTACAGATACACAGTTCACGTGTTGCTTCCATTCAGATGCAGACCTTAAGGAGCACAAGCCTGGCAAAACACTTAGCCAGTTAGCAACACTTCAAAGTCCTCAGGAGCAGAACACTTGAAAACGGCTACTAGACAAGCAGAGGTCAAGAGCAAAGGAAAACATTTTCCACAGCCCAGTTATACTGTTCTGACTCAAATCTGATTGGTCAGGCTTCAAGTGTGAAAACACTACGCACACAGTATAACCTGCCAGTAGGTGGCAGTGTTGCATCTAAGCAAGCATGTGTCTCACCCCTCCCTGCTCTCACTGAGCAAGCTTCTCACACAAAGCTACAGGGATGTAGACATAACAAACACACATCAGCTTGAGAAGGCCTTGTTCATGAAGAAACGCAATTTGCTTTCCCATGAGAAATCTGACACCCCTTCCAAATTGCTTTCGGAACACTGTAGCAATGGGATTTTACAAAGCTGACAATTTACACTTCAACAGAAACACAGTACATTTACTAAAATCAGACTGTTCAAGTCCCAGCTTGCTAACCATGGCCTCATGCTTCAAAATGGTTAAGGACTTGGTAAACACATCTGCAATGTTCTGTTCAGATACACAATACACAATTCAGGCAATAGCAGAAACAGCAAACTAACAAAGACAACCACTCAGATTTTCTGTCCCCCTCCTCTGCAAAAGAGCTGTCAACATAAATCACAGGAACTTCAGGCCTGTTAGCTGACACTTTAAGACCGAGGTTTGCTGTGCCTTTGAGATAACGCAGGACCCTTTTCAACCCTTGCCAGTCTCGCATAGATGGCTTGGCCACTTTGCGGCTTAGCACCCCAACAGGGTAAGCTAAATCAGGGCGTGTTCACTGCGTTAAATGAAGCAAACTTCCTATTACAGAGTGATATAAATCAGGCTGAGGACAAGCTTCCTCACACGTGTCACTCTGTAGGAAATCAAGAACCATTGGGGTTTTTGTAGGTTTTGCATCTGACATTTCAAGATAAACCAACAACTGATCTATCTCCTTCTTCTGACTTAGATAGAATTCCCCACTCTGAGATCTAGAAACTTCAGCACCAAGATAATATTTTATTTATTTATTTATTTACGTATTTATACCCCGCCTATCCCCTCCCTAGATGGAGGGCTCTAGGCGGCTTACAATCATTGGAAATTCATATATATTATACATCATATATATTAACACTGTTACCGCGCATTAGGGAGGGGGTGAGGGAACCGACTCTTCTTCCGCAGGCATCAGACTACATGCCCCAGAATGCTTCGCTTCCGAGCTGGCTCCTGACGTCCTGGAAGTTGTCATTCGGGATCCGCCATCCTCCGCCACCATCCACGGGATTTACCAGGTCTTCTTCGGTCCGAGGGCGACCCCCGAAAGGACGCCAGCAAATTGTCCCACATAAGTGGTACCCATTTATCTACTTGCCTTAGCTTTCGAACTGTTGGGTTGACAGGATCTGGGGCAAGTGATGGGAGCTCACCTCACCACGTGGATTTGAACTGCCGAAACAGCTCAGCGGTTTAACCCGCTGAGCTACCGTGCCCCTTCTTTTGATATATTTGAGTTTGTCCAAATCCTTCAGCTGGAAATACTGCCTCAGCTGACTGGCAAATTCTTGTACAAAGTGTAAGGATCCAGTTGCTAAGCAAAAATCATCCACATAAGTAAGAAGTACTGTATAGTTACTTCCAGAACCTCTTATGTACACACAGGGATCAGCAAGTGACTTTTTAATTCCCTTGGGGGAGTTTGGCGGTGATAAATCCAATAAATAAATAAATAAATAAATATATATATAAATAAATAAATAAATAAATAAATAAATAAATAAATCCCAGTTTTGTCAAAGCTGCATCTAAGCACTGATGCCAACAATGACCGGCCTGCTTTAACCCATAAAGCGCCTTGCATAGTCTATAGACTTTCTGGGGATTGTCACATGTATAACCAGGTGTGTGTCTCATGTACACTGTTTCAGGGAGATCTGCATTCAAATATGCTGTGTCAACATCAAAATGATGGACAACCATTCCACGCTGTGTAGCCAGAGACAGTACCACACGTAGAGACTCTGGCCTAGCTGTGGGTGCATAAGTGAGATCATAGTTCACAAACTTCTCTTGTGAAAATCCCTGGGCAACAAGCCTGGCTTTATACTGCACAGTATTATCAGGAAGAATCTTCTTTCTGAACACACATCTGGAACCTACAGCTTTCTGGGATGGAGGTAGGTCAGTTACTTCAAAGACTTTCTGACTCACCAAAACCTCAAACTCACTATCCATAGCTGTGTTCCACTTCTCTTGCTCCTCTACAGGCAAGAGCAACACCTCTTGAAAAGACTGAGGCTCACAGGTAATTTGACACACTCTCACCTGCTGAATAACAAATCTGTCAGGCTTTACACCCTTTGTGGAACGAGAGGATCTACGAGGAATGACCACTGTGCTTTCCTCATCACCTTCTTCCTTTTCACTACCTGACTCCCCCTCCTGGCCATGAACCTGCTCAGGTGAAATGTCTTCTTCCTTCACCTGAGGGGACCTCTTCAACACATAAGGAGACTGGGGAACAGAAGGTACCTAGGCTGGTTTTTATCCATCTACTGGAGAATGGACAGTAGGTTTTTGTTGTTGCAACAACACTTCTGAACTAGCATGTAACCTTTCCCAACCAGTAGGCTGCTCAAAATTAGCACTTCTGGAGATCACCACTTGACCATGGCCTAATGAAAAATGATAAGCCTTGGATTCTGATGAATAACCAACAAACCTTAAGCGTTGTGCTTTTGGTTGGTTCTTCCTTCGTTGAGACCTGGGGATTTGAACATATGCAAATGTTCCAAAAACACACAGGTACTTCAATGAAGGGCGCTTGCCAAACAAAAGAAAGGAACTTCTTTTACAGCTGAATTCCACAACCTGTTATTCATCAGAATCCAAGGCTTTACCAACAACCTGTTGGTAAAAAACACTGCAGTCAAGGTAGCCTCACCCCAGAAATGGGATGGCACCTGAGATATCAGGCTATTTTTAGTGATATTGACAATACCAATTTTCCTTTCAGCTATTCCATTTTCGGCAGGAACACCAACATTGGCAAGTCTATGGAAGATTCCTTTCCTACGAAGCCAATTCTGGAACTCAAGGCTTAGGAACTCTCCTCCACGATCAGACTTGAACTGACCCACTTGATAACCATATTTTTTCTCTACCATTGCTACAAACTCTTTAAAGCGAGCAAAGGCCTCCGCTTTAGACTTGAGCAAGTAGCAAAACGTAAAGCGGGTATGGTCATCTACCAGAAGGAACATGAAACGTGCCCCACCTTCACTTGGAGAATAGGGGCCAGCTAGGTCTCCATGAACAAACTGAAATGGTGTAGTTGACACTGTCACTTTTCCTAGCAACAGGGGGAGTCCTGATCTTAGATTGTTTACACACAGTACAATCAAGGAAATTTTCACATTTTTTGGGTTTTAGCTCAGGATACACTTTGGCCATCTGGGACAAACTTCCCCACCCAGGATGTCCCAGTACTCTGTGAAAATAATGGATGCATTCATGATGTGGGGGAACATTGGACACACAATTTCCAGCCACAACCACCTCCTTGGGAAGCGTCTCATACAATTGATTTACCAGTTTTCCTCTAGCACATTCAGTTCCATCTTTTTCAATAGAACATCCAAAACCCTTAAACACAACAGTATACCCAGACTTGACCAGGGCTGGAACACTGAGGAGGGAAAACTCAAGTGTAGGAACACATAACACATTTTGCACATTTATCCCCAAACAAGGGATATATACTTCACCTAGGGCAGACACATTAGCCATAGAACCATCAGCTAGAGCAACTTGCTGGGTTCTAGGCTTGCATTTTGTTAACAATAACTGTTCATTGTTTACAATAATTTGGCTGCAAGCCGAGTCCAACAACCAAGTCTCTGGAGATCGCTCACGCACAGTAGTCAGCAGAGCAGAGACGAATTGAGTACGTTGTTTAGCTGGCTTCCCCTTCTTGCGTCGAGCAGGTTTCTTTGCACTGACACCATCTGCTGGACGACGTGGCAGGGGACAGTCTTTCAGTAAATGCTGAGAAGAATTGCACCAAAAACACCTTCTTACAGCACACACTGATTCCACTCCACCAGGAACGTGCTGCTTGGAATTCTCAGGAACAACAGATGGCTTACACTGCGGCATCTCGAGGTCACGAGCCTGTTGCACCTCCTGGAGCTGGTTTGTAAGATAATCCATGGTAAGATCACAAGGACGTAGCATTTGTGTCGCCTCGACCAACATATCAAAACTGCTGTCCAAGCTTGACAATATCACGCAAGATCGCTGATCTTCCGGCAAAAACATGTCTTTCCTCAAGTTCAATAAACAAAGTCTTTAGTTTACAGACGTGGGTCATCACATTTCTACCTGGCTGCAGCTTTAAATTATAAAGCTGTCGTGACAGTCCAACAATAGCGGCAGAGGTTTGCCTTGAATAAATGGCTCTAAGAGCATCCCAACACTCATGAGCAGTCTCTAAGTTTCTGATATGAATCAGCTCAGAGGATTCAAGTCCCAAAACCAAATTGCCATAAGCACGGTCCAAACACAATTGCACTTCCTCAGAGGGATCCTCTGGAGGAGGGTTTGCCACATACTGCCACAAGCCTCCCTTTAAAAAGAATGATTTAATCTTCACACACCAGGTCAGATAGTTTGTGCCATTTAAACGCTCAAACGGCAGACTAGCCAGACCCTGAACAGCCATGACGACCGCTCAAAGAAAAACACGTTTACTCTGAAATCAGCCTCTAAAAACAAACTCCCTTTCACAGCCAGAAACGCAGCAAAGAACATAAATTTCTCTCTGGGCAACCATAACCTGTTGATGTATACTGGCTAATTGGGAGGAGGCAAGAGTAAACACACAGAGTGCAGCTTTCAAAGCTATAAATCTTTACTGTAGATAAAGCAGAGTTGTATACATACGTTACAGGATAGCAGCAGTAAAACAGCTTAGAAGCAAAAGCTACAGATACAGTTCATGTGTTGCTTCCATTCAGATGCAGACCTTAAGGAGCTCAAGCCTGGCAAAACACTTAGCCAGTTAGCAACACTTCAAAGTCCTCAGGAGCAGAACACTTGAAAACGGCTACTAGACAAGCAGAGGTCAAGAGCAAAGGAAACCATTTTCCACAGCCCAGTTATACTGTTCTGACTCAAATCTGATTGGTCAGGCTTCAAGTGTGAAAACACTACGCACACAGTATAACCTGCCAGTAGGTGGCAGTGTTGCATCTAAGCAAGCATGTGTCTCACCCCTCCCTGCTCTCACTGAGCAAGCTTCTCACACAAAGCTACAGGGATGTAGACATAACAAACACACATCAGCTTGAGAAGGCCTTGTTCATGAAGAAACGCAATTTGCTTTCCCATGAGAAATCTGACAATAGTACGGGGCTAACCACCCCCAGGAGGAACTATTACCTCATTCGTCCCAGGCAAGGCGGCAGAACCAGGTCTTTAAAGTCTTCCAGAAGGCCAGGAGCGCAGGCCCTTGTCTCACCTCCGGGGGCAAGATATTCCATAAGGTGGGTACTATCACAGAGAAGGCACACCTCCTGGACCCTGCTATATGAAATTCTTTTATTGATGGGGTCCGAAGCATGCCCTCTCTGCATGACCGGGTGGGGAGGGCTGATGTAATCGGGATGAGACGGTCAAGTTAATGATAAGATGGAGATTTTAGAGAGTAAATCAGAAGTTAGGGATAGAGAATTGGAGAGAGAGTTGGATAATGTGGCTTTGCTGGAACAGAGAGAGAAAGAATTTTCTCTATTCCAGAGAGTTCTGATGAGAATATTAGAGGAAAAATTATTCAAGCGTTGACAATTTTTTTTGGACTGGGAAGAAGAGGATACCAAAGCAGAGCTTTATAAGGTGTATCGAATAAACTCACATTTTGCAATAATAGGAAATATTCCAAGGGATCTGTAGCTTGAATCATGTCAACTGGATTTCTATTTTCTCTGTGGAAACGTTTCGCTCCTTATCCAAGGAGCTTCTTCAGTCTGAGCAAAGTTGGTAAGGGAATCCTAAATATGTTTCTAGGTAGCTGTGTGACCTTACACCTGGGGGCATGGTTATATTGAGATGTTATTTTAAGTCCTTTTATTATTTAAAGGAGGATCGTTAAGATCACCATGCTGCTGTTGAGCTTGTGAAATGGTCTTAATCTTCCTAGGCACAGAAGACAGAGCCGGGAGAAAGATGGGAGAAAGATTGTGCCTGAGGCCCCCACCTCTATTCAAGGAAGGATTTTCCAAGTTGGCATAAATGGATTCCTTGACCCCTCTCTCAAACCACCTATCTTCTCTGTCTAAAATGTGAACATTAATGTCCTCAAATGAGTGTCCTTTTTCCTTTAAATGAAGATAAACTGCTGACTCTGGTCCTGTGGTGTTACTTCTCCTGTGTTGGCCATCCTACAGGAGGGGCCCTTCCACGGCTTTAGAATAACAAGGGGGGAGGTTCGGCAGCCCGTCCATACCTCCCACGCCCCGGGATCCCCTCCAAAGGCTGCTTGGGACCCTCCCCGCCTCCCGCCCCCCACCGTACCCCGAATCCCTTCAAAGATCCCCAGCAATCACGGCGGAATCCACCCAGCGGCTCTTTGCACACATTCAGGTCCTGGCAGCTTCCTCCCTTCGGAGTGGGACGGAGCATGCCCGGGAAAGCTTTGCCAGCAGTTGCCTCCTGCAGGAAATGGGCGGAGGGAGGTGGTAGGCGGGTGCCAGGAAGGGAGAGGGGGGGCCGGCCGGCGCGTTGCCCTTCTAGGAAGAAGCGGTCTCTCGCTTGCTGTCCGAGATTCCCGGAGGCGGAAGGGGCGGGACGTCGCGGCGGGAGCGGAGGACCGCGACTGAGTTGCCACTGCGCTTCCCCAGAGCAAGACGGCGATGAAGCGCGAACCCGCGTGCCCGGAAGGGTTTCTTTCCCGGGAAAGCTGGGGATGGAACCTTGAGGATCCGCTCATCGGCAGCGAAGCGGCTCAGCGTCCTGGTCGATTTCTGGAGAGGCTGTTCGCCAACTGCGGCCAAGAAGGAGAGCATCTGAGTAGACGCCGCCGGGGAGGCTCGACCAGACCGGCCCACGAGATGGACTCGCCGCGGCCCGGAGGGGGTGGAGCAGCACAGGGCCCCCCCGCCGCTGCGCCCGAGGAGGGAGGGGAGTGCTGGCTAAGAGCCGGGCGGGAGAGCCTCCCCGAGGAACCCCTCAGCTCGGAGGCTCAGCGCTTCCGCCGGATTTGCTACCGGGAGTCGCAGGGGCTGCGGGGAGTCTGCAGCAGCCTGCAGCAGCTTTGCCACCAGTGGCTGAAGCCCGAAAGGAGCACCAAAGCTCAGGTGGTGGACCTGGTGGTCCTGGAGCAGTTCCTGGCCGTGCTGCCACCGTAGATGGGGCGCTGGGTGAGGGAGTGTGGGGCGGAGACCTGTTCCCAGGTGGTGGCCCTGGCCGAAGGCTTCCTGCTGAGCCAAGCGGAGGAGAGAAGGCAGCGGGTGAGCGCGGGAATGGGTTAGGGTTGGGTTGGGAGGAGGGTCGTCCTTGCTTCCTTAACCGCCTTGCCCTCCTCAAATGCAGTTTCTAAGAATAGAAGAGACTTTGGTTTCCCAAATTATTATTCTACAGGAGGAAGGGACATCCCAAGGGTATCTGCACCTCCGTCTTTGGATATAAGGTGGTCCCGCTTTGGAGGCAGAGAAGAATCCCCTCATTCCAATGTTCAGTTGTTTGAACTTTTGTTCTTCTTTGATCCTGGCTGTTATTTCAGATGCCCTTGAGGAAGGTAATCTTGGTGCCTCCTGAAGGCAGGGAATCTCTCTCCGGCCCCTCTATGGAGCAGCTGTTGGGAAGGATCCCTGAGGAGGATCCAACTCCTCTTTGTGATGGAGCAGCAGCAGCTCAGGTAGGGAAGCTTCATCAGAAGCAGGGTCTGGTTTTGTCATGAAATTCAACACAATGACCTCTTCTTGAGGAGGTGAAGTGTGAGATCCGGACTCAACAGCTTGGTCCTGCTTTCAAGATGGTTATTTAAGTGCAACATATAGAAGAGTCATACTGAGAAATCAAATTCATTCATGGAAACAGTTGAGTATTTAAGTTTCTTGTGCCTGCGGTAGGTTTCATACTTTATTTTGACTGGTTGTTTATTTTAAATAATCAAAGAAGTTAAATTATAGCAAAACGAATGGCATTACCATTACATTCTAATCAGTTTAAAAAGTTACTTATGTCCGATATGGATTTCCCGCTTCAAAATGGCAGGTTCTGTAAAAAGAAAAAGAAAAACCGTTTTGGAAGGATTTAAAAGGGAAATGGCAGTTTCTATACGAAATGAGAGCAGACAAAGTTGCTTAGATCTTTTAAGTCTTTCTTCAAGGTGAATTGTGCCAGGAAGAAATTCCAACCAAGCCGGTGGGACCGGGTGCCACCACTCCCCTGAGAACATGTAGGGCTCCATTTTGAATGAAGGAAGGAAAGGCTGTCAGAGATGGCTGCATTGTTAAACTCCAACAGGGATGTTCCAATTCCAACTTTGTGCACTTGTGAACGTTTCCAGCCTTAGGAGAATCTTTGGGGAGGCAGTTTTAAAACCCGGTAGAACGTCATATAATGTCAGAAAATGGCAGGTTCATTAAAAAAAACATTTTTGGAAGGATTTAAAAGGGAAACAGCAGTTTTCATACAAAATGAGAACAGACAAAGTTGCTTAGATCTTTTAAGTCTTTCTCCAAGGTGAAAAAATTCCAACCAGGCCAGTGGGACCATCTCAAAGATGGCTGTATTGTTAAACGCCAACAGGGATGTTCCAATTCCAACTTTGTGCACTTGTGAACGTCTTCCAGCCTTAGGTGAATCTTTGGAGAGGCAGCTATAAAACCTGGTAGAATGTCATGTCAGAAAATGAGCATTTTCTCTCTTGCAAAACTCACTTTTAGGATGTTGGAAATCTGGGAGAGCACTGTCTGGGACTTCAGGAATGTGGCCATTCTGGGTAAGGGCCCACTTTGCTTTGGGTTGAGTTAACTGTGGAAAGTCTTTGTTATCCAAGCAATGAGAAATGGTGAGAAAGCACCTTCTAGCTAGAAGAAGGGAAGTCTGTTTTTGTTTTGTTTTTATTTTATTTTAACATCGAAATAAGTAAGTTGGATCCTTCACAGGATCCTTTCTCAACTGAGGTTTTATTCTCTGATCTGCTTCAAGAGCAGATAACCTGAACAGCTTTAGGTAAGGAAGATGCTGGCCTGTATCTCTCTGACGTCTGCTCCTTACAACCACCCAGTTTCCTAGTTTGCCGAATAACCAGTGGCAGGTCTCCTGAGGGCTGTTTGGTCAAAGGCCCCTCCTTCAGCTCCGGGTAAATCATTTGTAAACTCCCTGTAGGGCAGAGAACAAGTGGCTTCCCCCCCCCCTAAGTGTTTCGGCCCAAGATGGTTCTATAGGCTACTGTTAGAGAAGATGCTGTCTGGAACCCTGGGATGAGTTCAAGAACCTAAGTTGCATTGAATCCAGTTAGTACTTTAAAAAGTCACACTGCCACTGCACAAGCAAAGCAGTTTCATGTTTTAACGTTCCTGCAGCGATACCATACGCATCGGCAGTTTAGCTGCTTCTCAGAATTCTCACATCATTTAGAGCTTCGTTTGATCAATATATATTGTTTGTTTCAATTCCTCTCTTTGACATATTATTATCATTCTTCTACCAATCATGAAAATACTTCTTCCAGAATCCCCCCGTTTCAATTTTGTTCCCAAAAATTTCATCTGTTTTCTTCTTAATTAGATTCACACTGCTGGGGCTAGCTGCTGGCATTTATAATTGGCTGAAATTCTGCAAAGTGGCAAGAATTTGCAAAAAGGCAGAGGAATTAAAGGGGCATGGATGGACCAAAAAGGGTTAATGAATCAAATTGAAGCGAGTAGAAATCACATCAAGACTTTATTCCAGAACGTCCTTCTGACATTTTAATTCTAGATTGTTATAGGGATCATAAATTAAAAAAAAAAAGAATCACTCACAACAAGGAGGGACACCATGAAGGTAACAGTAAGAGGTGAATGTATAAGGCAAATAAGCAGGATGTAAAAGAAATGTCCCCGGGACGTGAATGCATTACATTCCCAAATTGAGATTTCATGGGTAAAATACATATAATGGAACCCGGCCAGTGAATATACATAAGGAACTACAGAAGGAAAAAAAGGAGCTTAATATTTTAGAGACCAAGAAGAACTTTTGCTTTTAAAGCAATAATACTCTGAATTGGACAGTAAGCACTCAAAACAGTTGGCAAATGAGCCAATTGCTCATTGACCAGTTGCTCCTTTTTGTATCCTGAATGTCTCTTTTAACTCTTCAAGGTAGACCAGACTAGGAAATGAAAGTCACCCAGGCTAATATGGGTTTTCTAGTATAGTAACAGAATCTTTGAATGTATTGTCGAAGGCTTTCACGGCCGGAGTTCGATGGTTGTTGTGGGTCTTCCTATTGGGTGATGGTTAACTATTTGGGGTTTCAGGCTTGAAGTAATCCAAACAACATGTTGTAAGGCTAACAATATCTTTATTGATAGCATAAGGCAATAATGGATGTATAGTGCATTATTGCAAAAAGGTAAAATCAAAGCATAAGCAGAGTTCCATCACCAGAAGTGAGGAAAGAAAAACATCATGGTCTGTGCAAAGACCAGGCATGGTTACAGTTCAGATACAAGTACATGTAGATAGCAGTCTACATAAAGAACAAAGGCATATAGGAAGAACATAAGTGAGGACATAAGTATGAATGAATACCCATGGTTCATAGCTCACATCTGATTGGTTCAAAAATGGGCATCTCTTTCAGCATAGCATTTTGGTAGTAATTGTACTTACTATAAAGCGTCACACGATGGCAGTGTTGTGTATTGGCCTTCCCTTGAGCTACAATTCTCTTGGGAACAATAGTGATAAGAGCTGTTTGTTATGACTATATGGAGGAACATCTGCTGATTACGTCTCAAATGTTTTGAGAACCAAACTTTCAATGCAGGGTCACTTGTAAATTGTTTTTCACTTGTAACTTGTACTATTCCACTCTCTGGCCAGATTTAGTGGAGAAAATGCCATGCGTTTAATTCTGCATAGAATACTTTAACCAAATAACTTTAACACCCCTTCCGCATGGATTTTTGAAATGCTGTGGGGGAAAACTCATTTCACAGGCACACAGAGACACAAATGATTTTATTTCAGACACATTTGCTCTAGCCCCAATCTGGTTACCATGGTTGCATGCTTTGTAAGAGAAAGTGCTTTCGTGAAGATGTCTGCAATGTTCAGCTCAGACGGACAATACTCTAATTGTATAAATTTTTCTTGGATTGCATGTCTTACATTTTGGTATTTCACATGGATGTATTTGGTGCGATTTTTGACACTTTCCGAAGCAGCTAGAGATAGACAGGCTTGGGAATCTTCATACACTGTTATTGGTGAGATTATATCTACAGATAAATCTGCAAACAATTGTTTTAACCAATACATTTCATTGATTGCCTCACTGAGGGCCGCAAATTCGGCTTCACAGGTGGAAACTGCGATTGCGTTTTGTTTTCTTGCTTTCCAGGCAATGGGTGTATTTGCAAACAAACAAACAAAACCACTCACAGACTTTCTGTCTCCCTCTTCTGCAAAAGAGCTGTCAGCATAAATCACAGGCATTTCAGCCTTAGTGGCTGATATTTTAAGGCAAAAATCAGCTGTGCCTTTAAGGTAGCGTAGGACTCTCTTTAACCCTTTCCAATCTCGCATGGATGGTTTGGCAACCTTACGACTAAGCACTCCAACTGAGTAAGCTAAGTCAGGGCGTGTCCATTGTGTTAAGTGTAGCAAACTTCCTACAGCTGAGTGATACAATTGAAATTGAGGACAAATTTCCTCACATGTGTCACCCTTTAGGAAATCAAGAGTCATTGGTGTTTTGGTTGGTTTTGCATTTGACATTTCAAGTTGACTCAACAATTGGTCAATTTTTCTCTTCTGACTCAGATAGAACTCACCACTCTGAGCTCTAGTGACTTCAACACCTAGATAGTATTTCAGCTCACCTAGGTCTTTCAATTGAAAGTACTGTCTCAATTGTGTTGCAAACTCTTGTACAAGGTGCAAAGAACCAGTTGCTAGGCAAAAATCATCAACATACGTTAGCAACACTGTGTAATCACTTCCAGAACCTCTTACATACACACAAGGATCAGCAACAGACTTCTTAAACTTTAGCTCTAACAAAGCCTTATCTAAACATTGATGCCAACAACGTCCGGCTTGCTTCAATCCGTACAGCGCCTTGCACAGTCTGTACACCTTCTGAGAATTGTCACAAGCATAGCCAGGAGCCTGCTTCATGTACACTGTTTCAGGAAGCTCTGCATTCAAATATGCTGTGTCAACATCAAAATGATGGACAACAAGTCCACGCTGTGCAGCCAGAGAAAGTACCATACGTAAAGACTCTGGTCTAGCTGTGGGTGCATATGTGAGATCATAGTTCAAAAACCTCTCCTGTGCAAATCCCTGAGCAACAAGCCTGGCTTTGTACTGCACTGTATTATCAGGAAGAAGCTTCTTTCTGAAAACCCATCTGGAACCAACAGCTTTCTGGGATGGGGGCAAATCAGTGACCTCAAACACCTTTTGACTCACTAATGCCTCAAACTCCTTATCCATCGCTGTGTTCCACTTCTCCTGCTCTTCAACAGGCAGAAGCAACATCTCCTGGAAAGACTGAGGTTCACAGGTAATCTGACACACTCTCACCTGCTGAATCACAAATCTGTCAGGCTTCACACCTTTTGTGGAGCGTGCAGACCTACGAGGAATTACCACTGCCTCTTCCTCATCACTGTCCTCTGCCTTTTCACTACCTGATTCCCCCTTCAGATCCTGAACTTGCTCAGGTGAAATTTCCTCTTCCTTCACCTGAGGGGATCCTCTCACCACACTAGGAGACTGGGAACCAGAAGGCAGCTGAACTGGTTGTTGTCCAGCCACAGGAGCATGGACAGTTGGCTGTATACTAGATTGCAACAATACCTCTGAACTAGCATTCAACCTATCCCAACCAGTAGGGTGCTCAAAATTAGCACTTCTGGAGACTACCACACGACCATAGCCTGCAGAAAAACGGTAACCCTTAGATCTAGAGGAATAACCAACAAACCTTAAGCGTTGTGCTTTTGGCTGGTTCTTCCTTCGCTGAGACTTAGGAATATGCACATATGCAAATGTTCCAAAAACACGCAGATGCTTCAGCGAAGGGCGCTTGCCAAACAAAAGGAAGTAAGGAACGTCATTCACAGCTGAATTCCACACCCTGTTAGTCAGATACACTGCAGTCATGGTAGCCTCACCCCAAAAACGGGCTGGCACCTGGGCATCTAACATCAGGCTATTTCTAATGGTATTAACAACACCAATCTTCCTCTCAGCTATTCCATTCTCAGCAGGAACACCAACATTGGCAAGTCTATGGGAGATTCCTTTTCTACGAAGCCAATTCTGAAACTCATGGCCTAGAAACTCTCCTCCACAATCCGATTGAAATTGACCTACTTGATAGCCATAGTTTCTCTCCACCATTGCAACAAACTCCTTAAAGCGAGCAAAAGCCTCCGCTTTAGATTTGAGCAAATAACAAAACGTATAGCGAGTATCGTCATCCACCAAAAGGAACATGAAACGCGCGCCCCCTTCACTAGGAGCATTGGGGCCGGCTAAATCTCCATGAACCAACTGAAAAGGCCTAGTTGACACCCGGTCACTTTTTCTAGCAACAGGAGCAGCCTTAATTTTCGATTGTTTGCACACAGTACAATCAAGAAAGTCATCACACTTTTTGGATCCTAACTCAGGATACACCTTGGCCAGTTGGGACAAACTTCCCCACCCGGGATGTCCCAGAACTCTGTGATAATAGTGAATGCATTTGTTATGTGGGGGAACATTGGAAATACAATTTCCTGACACAATCCCCTGCTTAGGAAGCATTTCATACAATTGATTCACTAACCTCCCCCTAGCACATTCTATCCCATCTTTTTCAATAGAACATCCAGTACCCTTGAACACAACAGTATAACCAGACTTTACCAGGGCTGGAACGCTAAGGAGGGAAAAGTCAAGTGTAGGTACACACAACACATTTTGCACATTTATCCCCAAACAAGGAATGTATACTTCACCCTGAAAGGACACATCAGCCATAGATCCATCAGCCAGAGCAACCTGTTGGATTTTAGGCTTGCTTTTTGATAACAACAACTGTTCATTGTTGACAATGATTTGGCTACAGGCTGAGTCCAAAAGCCAAGTCTCTGGGGAACGTCTACTCACAGCCGTGAGCAAAGCAGACACCTGGGTACATTGTCTAGGCACTTGTTTCCCCTTCTTTTGCACGAACCTCTTTCCACTGGCTCCACCGGCTGGGCGAGGTGGCTGGGGACAGTCTCTCATGAAGTGTTGGGTCGAGTTGCACCGGAAGCATCTCCTCACAGCACACGCAGCCTCTGTTCCAACTGGAAAACGCTGTGCTGAAACCTCAGGAACAGCAACAGATGACTTACTCTGCATCTTCTCCAAATCACGAGCTTGCTGGATTTCTTGCAGCTGATTTGTAAGATAATCCACAGTTAGGTCTTGGGGCCTCAACGTCTGAGTTGCCTCGATGAGCATGTCAAAGCTCTTGTCCAAGCTTGACAGGATGATACAAGCTCTCTGGGTATCAGGGATCACAACATCCCGGTACTCAAGTTCAAGAAACAAAGTCTTGATTTTATGGAGGTGGGTCATCACGTTTCCACCGGGCTGCAGCTTCAAGTTGTAAAGCTGACGTGATAGACCAACAATGGCAGCAGAGGTTTGCTTGGAATAAAGGGCTTTAAGAGCTTCCTAACAGGCATGTGCAGTCTCCAAATTACTGATATGCAGTAGCTGTGATGATTCTAGTCCCAGAATCAAATTGCCATAAGCACGATCCAAACACAACTGCACTTCATCAGTAATAACACCAGTTGGAGGTGCATCTCTCACATAATTCCACAAACCTTCTTTTAGGAAGAAAGACTTGATCTTCACACACCAGGTCCGATAGTTTGTGCCATTCAAACGCTCAAAGGGCAGACTGGTTAGCCCTGCAGCAGCAGCCATGCTGACCACTCAAGGAAAACACGTTTACTTCAAAATGCAGCCTTAAAAACAAACCCCGTTGTTACAGCTAGATCCAGCACAGCAAAGAAAACGCAAAATTCTCTCTGGGCCCATAACCTATTGGGTGATGGTTAACTATTTGGGGTTTCAGGCTTGAAGTAATCCAAACAACGTGTTGTAAGGCTAACAATATCTTTATTGATAGCATAAGGCAATAATGGATCTATAGTGCATTATTGCAAAAAGGTAAAATCAAAGCATAAGCAGAGTTCCATCACCAGAAGTGAGGAAAGAAAAACATCATGGTCTGTGCAAAGACCAGGCATGGTTACAGTTCAGATACAAGTACATGTAGATAGCAGTCTACATAAAGAACAAAGGCATATAGGAAGAACATAAGTGAGGACATAAGTATGAATGAATACCCATGGTTCATAGCTCACATCTGATTGGTTCAAAAATGGGCATCTCTTTCAGCATAGCATTTTGGTAGTAATTGTACTTACTATAAAGCGTCACACAATGGCAGTGTTGTGTATTGGCCTTCCCTTGAGCTACAATTCTCTTGGGAACAATAGTGATAAGAGCTGTTTGTTATGACTATATGGAGGAACATCTGCTGATTACGTCTCAAATGTTTTGAGAACCAAACTTTCAATGCAGGGTCACTTGTAAATTGTTTTTCACTTGTAACTTGTACTATTCCACTCTCTGGCCAGATTTAGTGGAGAAAATGCCATGAGTTTAATTCTGCATAGAATACTTTAACCAAATAACTTTAACACTTCCGGGCTGTGTGGCCGTGTTCTGGAAGTTGTGGTTCCTAGAGATTGCTTCTGTGCTCCTGTCCTCTGAAGATGCTGGCCACAGTTGCTGGCGAAACGTTAGGAACCACAACTTCCAGAACACGGCCACACAGCCCGGAAGACCCACAACCACCATAGAATCTTTGAAGTCTGAATGTACTTCTCCGCCCTCTCCCTTCCTTTATTCTCTTGAGACCTAGGGAGGGTCTTGTCTGAGAGGTTTTCTCATGTTGCACTTCTGCCCCAGACTGAGGTATCTTTTATCTGATCGTCGTCTTGGGAGCGGCTCTTCCTCTTCTCTTTCAGGGTCCTTCCTTCTGCCCATTACATCACCTCCCCCATCAGCCTCAGGCCCCCCTCCCATGTTCCCAGAGAAATCTGAGTCTGGGCCACGGGAATGAAGTGCAGAAGAGCTGCTCCAGTTTGCATGGGCTCCCCTGCGCTGCATTCCCAGGAGGCAGCCGGGAGGTGGGATATGCGGGAAGAGGGGCAGGAAGTCATTTCCCCTTGCCATTCCTTCCTGCCTCAACCCTTCCAGCCCATCTATTACCACACAAGGTTGGGACAGTTCTTCCAAATTATTTGGGGTGCTTTGCCTTACCAGCTCGTCTCAGTAGTTCAGCAAGCCTTTTTCTCAACAGGTCAATCAGGCTCAGGTCATTCCATCCCACATCTCTGGCAAGTAACTTAAAATCCAAAATATATAACCTCACTCTCCTCTGCCCTTGCTTGAGTTTGGGGGTCTCCCAACTGGCTTGTCAAAGAACCTATGCAGAAACACTGGCTGTGCTGTCAGCTGCTGTATTGCGATGTGTTGAGGGTAATTCTGTCCCAACTCCCGTGGTAATTCCATCATGCCATTTTGTAAATTGGTTATTTGTTCCCCCACTTGTTACTAGTGTTGCAACAACACTGCAGTGAGGAGCTCGGGGTACAGCGGTGTTCCCTGAGGATCGGAGGCCATCTCTAGAAGCCAAAGCAGGATCTTCTGCCTGCTTAGAAAGGGAATTGTGGACTGGCAAGATTGATGTCAGCCTGTCAAGTTAGACCAGACTCGAAACCAAAGTCAGGCAGGCTAATGCTGATTTTATAGTAAGTAACAGAATCTTGCAACCTTGACTTCACTCCCTCCTCCTTCCCTCCCTTTCTCTTTCTGAGAACTAGGGAGGGGCTTTCTCAGGTTACAGTTCTTCCCCAGACTCAGGTTCCTTTTATCTGACCATTGTCTTGGTAGCGGTTCTTCCTCCTGTTCCTCAAAGTAATTCCTTCTGCCCATTACAAGTTCTTTCCTGAAAAACTCAAATTCGATTTGCACTTCAACTATCATATTCTCAGACTTCTTTATGTTTGTGGGCGACATTCCCCTTAGGACAGATAGGGTAGGGATTATTTAGATGTCCTATTCCCTGTCATTTGAAACGCCCTGATGAATGTAGGCCGGGCGCATGACTGTACAGTATAGGGTACTCCCAAAATTGCATTTGCTAGGATAAATGTCAATGTATCAGTTGAAGAGCTACACGATTCCTTCATTTTGTTCTTTTTAAAATTAATTCTTAATTTAGATAATACTGTGAGTTTTTTTAATTCACTACAGGTAGTCCTTGTTTAGTGACCACGCTTGTGACCAGCAACTCAATTGTTAAGCAAAGCGGTTGCTAAGTGAAACCATGACTGTGCTTATGATCTTACTTCAGCATTCCTTTGCTTTACAGATCTGCAAAGGTCGTAAATGTGAGGATTGGTCATAAAGTTACCTTTTCATCAGCGTCATAACTGAACAGTCACTAAATGAGGCATTCGCTAAACGAGGACTAACTTTAAATACAAAAAAGATAATCTGGTCTATGTAATAAATATTTGATTTGATTTGATTTAAAAAATGAGGTAAGAGGAATACAAAAAATGATAAAATCTGAAAAAAAGAGAAAATCATGCGGAATGTTTGTGAAAGCCATGATTCATTAGTCATCCATAGCTGATCTACAGTCAGGACCAGAAATATTGGAATAAAGATAACTGTTTTGACAGTTGGCCTCTGTACACCACCACGTTGAAGTTGAAAGGAAACACACCCAGATGGGAGCGAAGTCAGGACTTTCAGCTGTAATTCAAGGGGTTTGACAAAAGGGGGCCCCAACCATTCAGGAAGTACAGCCAGTGGCATACACAAACACTCATAGTTGGTGGCTCATAAGTAATGGAACAAACCAATATCATTACAAACATAAGGATAGCCTTTAGTACCTGGATGAAAATCCTTTGCAGTCAATGACTGCCTGAAGTCTGGAACCCATGGACATGACCAAATGCTGAGTTTCCTCCCTCGAGATGCTTTGCCAGGCCTTTACTGCAGCTGCCTTCAGCTGCTGCTTGTTTGTGGGTCTTTCTGCCTTCAGTCTTGTCTTCAGTAAGTTAAAAGCATGCTCTATTGGGTTGAGATCAGGTGACTGACTTGGCCATTGAAGAACATCCCACTTCTTTGCCTTGAGAAACTCTTGGGTAGCTTTTGGTGTATGTTGGGTCATTATCCATCTGCAATATGAAGCGGCGTTCTATCAGTTTGGCAGCATTTGGCTGAATCTGAGCCCTATACACTTCAGAATTCATCCTGCTGCTTTTATCAGCAGTCAGGTCATCAATAAACACCAGTGACCCGGTTCCATTGGCAGCCATACATGCCCATGCCATAACACTGCCTCCACCATGTTTGACAGATGATGCGGTATGCTTTGGATCATGAGCTGTTCCTTTCCTTCTCCATACTTTTCTCTTCCCATCATTCTGGTGCAAGTTAATCTTGGTTTTATCAGTCCAAAGAATCTTATTCCAGAGCTGGGCAGGCTTTTTTAGGTGTTTGCTGGCAAAGTGTAATCTGGCCTTTCTGTTCTTGAGTGTTACCAGTGGTTTGCATATTGTTGTGAAGCCTCTGTATTTACATTCATAAAACCGTCTCTTGACTGTAGATGTTGACAATGACATGCCTACCTCCTCAAGAGCATTCTTTACCTGGCTAGATGTTGTGAAAGGGTTCCTCTTCACCATGAGCAGAATTTTGCGGTCATCCACTTTACTTGTCTTCCGTGGTCTTCCAGGCCTTTTGCTGTTGCTGAGCTTGCCAGTTAATTCCTTCTTTTTCAGGATGCTCCAAACTGTTGTATTGGCCACTCCCAATGTTTTTCCTATCTCTCTGATGGGTTTGTTTTGTTTCCTCAGCCTAATGATGCCCTCCTTCACTTGCATGGACACCTCTTTGGACCTCATGTTGGGAGTTCCAGTGAACAGCTACCAAATGCAAATGTAACACTCAGAACCACCTCCAGGCCTTTTATCTGCTTGACTGGTCATGGGGTACCCAGGAAACAGGCCACTCCTGGCCATACAACTGCTTGTCAGCCATTCGTTCCATTACTTATGAGCCACCAACAATGGGTGTGTGTGTATGCCACTGGCTGTACTTCCTGAATGGTTAGTGCCCCATTTTTGTCAAACTCCTTGAATTACAGCTGAAAGTCCTGACTTTGCTCCCATCTGGGTGTGTTTCCTTTCAACTTCAACGAGGTGGTGTACAGAGGCCAACTGTCAAAACAGTTATCCTTATTCCAATATTTCTGGTCCTGACTGTAGATCAGCTATGGATGACTAATGAATCATGGCTTTCACAAACATTCCGCATGATTTTCTCTTTTTTTCAGATTTTATCATTTTTTGTATTCCTCTTACCTCATTTTTTAAATCAGGACCAGGCTGCTTACGGTCCATCTCTCCCTAACAGTTTCTACCTGTCCCAGATCCGGCACGAGGGGCCAGCTCCGGGTCCCGTCAGCTAAGGAGTTGGGGGTTCTTCTGGAGGGCCTGTTATTTGATCTGACCGGGGCCCTTGTGATCACACGGAATGAGGGGGAGGTTGGTGTTTTTGATCAGATTGCACCTGAAAGGACTCTCCTGTCCCAGGGATCCCAGAACTCCCCCAGTTTATGGAGGAGCTAAAGGAGCTGAAATGGGAGAAGAGTCACCTAGAGTGTCGCTGGAGGGAGAGAAGGAGTGAACCCGATCAAACACAAGTTAGAGCTGCTCTTAAGGCACATCTGACACCTCTGGTCCATGAACAGTATTGGCTAACAATATGCTTCCAGGTGGAATTCAAGGTGCTGGTGGTTACCTTTAAGGCCCTTGGTGGCTTCGGACCAGGCTGCTTACGGTCCATCTCTCCCTAATGGTTTCCACCTGTCCCAGATCCGGCATGAGGGGCCAGCTCCGAGTTCCGTCAGCTAAGGAGTGTCGGATGGTGGGGAGCAGGAGGAAGGCCTTTTCTTCCGTGGCACCCGCCCTGTAGAACTTCATTCCATCTGAGATTAGGTTAGCCCTGACCCTTGGTTTCTGCCTCGGCCTGGAGCCCTGGAACTGTGATGTATCTTGGCATTGTTGGTTATTTTATGATGTTTTGCTGAGTGTTTTTATTTTAGGTTAAGTGTTTTATTTGAATTTACGTATTTTATTTCAGCTGCCCGGAGTCACGAATATGAGATGAGCAGCTGTATAAATCAAATAAATAAAGAAAATATGTTTAAATTAAGTATTAATTTCAGTGCATCTCCAACAACGTAAATGCAAATGAGGTCATTTTTTCTTTCTTGAAATCAGCTTATGGAATGGAGCATGACAATTACAAGGAGCCCAGCGTAGTGCTATTCCAAATGACCAAGTCTGAAGAAAGGAGTAAGAAAAGCTGCATAATGAATGGAACGAAGAAATCTCCGCCTGGATACAGTGAAGTCCTTGACGTCCCAACCCAGCAAGTCCACCAAAAAGAAGACAAGGGAAGATATCTTGGATATCGCAAAAGAGACCGAGAGAAATCTGATTTCACTAAACATTGTACAATGCAGACTGAAGAGGAACAATGTGAATATCGAGAGGATGGGCAAAGTATCACTCCTACCTCAAATCTTGTTTTAGATGACCACTCATACACCAAAGAGAAACCATATACATTTCTAAATTGTGGGGAAAACTTCTCTTTGAGCAGTCATCTTATTTGCCATAAAGAGGAGAGACCATATGAGTGTGGAAAGGGATTAAGTAAGAAACAGTTGTTTATTTTGCCCCCAAAAAATCCCCCAAGGGAGAAACCCAGTAAATGTCTGCAGTGTGGAAAGTCCTTCACTGTGAGATGTAGCCTTATCACACATAGAAGGATCCACACGGGGGAAAAATCCTATAAATGTTTGCAGTGTGGAAAGACCTTCACTGATAGACAAAGCCTTATCAGACATGAAAGGATCCACATGGGAGGAAAACCCTATAAATGTCTGCAGTGTGGAAAGACCTTCACTCAAAGAGGTCACCTTATCACACATGAAAGGATGCACACGGGGGAAAAACCCTATAAATGTCTGCAGTGTGGAAAGACGTACACTGAGAGACGTAGCCTTATCACACATGAAAGGATCCACACGGGAAAAACCCTATAAATGTCTGCAGTGTGGAAAGACTTACTGATAGATGTAACCTTATCAGACATGAAAGGATCCACAAGGGGCAAAAACCCTATAAATGTCTGCAGTGTGGAAAGACCTTCAGTCAAAGAGGTCACTTTATTGCACATGAAAGGATGCACACGGGGGAAAAACCCTATAAATGTCTGCAGTGTGGAAAGACTTACTGATAGATGTAACCTTATCAGACATGAAAGGATCCACAAGGGGCAAAAACCCTATAAATGTCTGCAGTGTGGAAAGACCTTCACTGTGAGACGTAGCCTTATCAGACATGAAAGGATCCACACGGGAGGAAAACCGTATAAATGTCTGCAGTGTGGAAAGACCTTCACTCAAAGAGGTCACCTTATCACACATGAGAGGATGCACACGGGAAAAACCCTATAAATGTCTGCAGTGTGGAAGACCTTCACTTAAAAAGGTCACCTTATCACATATGAAAGGATCCAAATGCGGAAACCCTATCAATGTCTGCAGTGTGAAAAGACATTCACTCAGAAATGTACCCTTATCACACATGAAAGGATCTATACAGGGGAGAAGCCATATATATGCCTGCTGTGTGGAAGAAGATTCAACCAAGTGGTCACCTTATGAAACATCAGCCATCCTATACGGGGGAGTAACTATATACATGCCTGCAGTGTGGAAGGCAGTTCATTGGACGTTCAAACCTTGTGAAGCACGTAAGAAGCCACGCGGACCATATAAACACTATAGATGCCAACATTAGCTTCACCAGAGAAGACACCAAGGACAACAGACTGGCATTCCTAGACTGTGAAGTCCTCATTGGGACCGGTGGCAAGCTAGAAATAGGGATCTACAGGAAACCCACACACACAGATCAATATCTGATGTTTGACTCCCACCATCCACTGCAGCACAAACTAGGAGTCATCAGGACATTGTCACACAGAGCAGAAACCATCCCCACCTCCATGGATTCCAAAAAGAATGAAAAGCAGCACCTGAGAACAGCTCTGAAGGCCTGTGGATATCCAAATTGGGCCTTCACTAAATCTAAATCTACCAGACCTAAAACAGCGACAGATAGGGATGAGACTCAGAGTAAATGGGAGAACCTGGTCATTCCTTACATGGCTGGAGTGTCTGAAAAGATAAAAAGGATATTTGGCAAACACCACATACCTGTATATTTCAAACCCACCAACACACTGAGACAGAGGCTTGTACACCCCAAAGATCAAACTCCAAAACACAAGGAAAGCAATGTAGTGTATGCAATCCAGTGCAGTGAGCAGTGCTCTGAACTCTACATTGGAGAAACCAAACAACCTTTGTACAGGAGGATGGCCCAACACAGGAGAAGTAACACCACAGGACCAGAGTTAGCAGTTTATCTTCATCTAAAGGAAAAAGGACACTCATTTGAGGACATTAATGTTCACATTTTAGACAGAGAAGATAGGTGGTTTGAGAGAGGGGTCAAGGAATCTATTTATGCCAACTTGGAAAATCCTTCCTTGAATAGAGGTGGGGGCCTCAGGCACAATCTTTCCCCTATTTTCCTTCCTGCTTTGTCTTCTATGCCTAGGAAGATTAAGACCATTTCGCAAGCTCAACAGCAGCATGGTAATCTTAACGATCCTCCTTTAGATGATCAAGGGACTTAGAAATAACATCTCAAAATAACCATGACCTAGCCCCAGGTGCAAGGTCACACAGCTACCTAGAAACATATTTAAGGATTCCCTTACTAACTTTGCTCAGACTGAAGAAGCTCCTTGGATAAGGAGCAAAACGTTTCCACTGAGAAAATAGAAATCCAGTTGACATGATTCAAGCTACAGACAATTCCACCTGGATGACTAAGAACCTTCATAGACGTAAGAAGCCACACAATGGAGAAGTCAGAGTACAGAGTGTGGAAAGAGCTTCTGTGACAACAGCGTCCTTGTTTGCCATCCACACAGGAGAAAAACCGTACAAATGCATGGAGTGTGGGAAGAACTTCAGGTGAAACTGTCACCTTGTGAAATAAAATTCACACAGGAAAAAAACCATACAGTTTCACAGAGTGTGGGAAAAGCTTCAGCCAGAAAAATTACCTTTCGCAACATGAAATAATCCACATGAGAGAGAAACCATAACTTGGGAGCTTTCATCACAAGTGTTTTCTTCTCAAAAAGGGACCCACATGGGAAAAACAATGGAAATATGTGGACTGTGGAGTAACGTTCACTTGGAAGAGTAACCTGATCAGACCTAAAGGAATCTATATGGGAGAACCATAAAAACATCTGAAGTATGGAAATGGATTCAAAAGGGGCAGAGCCCTTATTTCCCATAAGAGGTCTTGTTTTGGGAGGAATGCCTGGACTGCAGAAAAAAATTCAGGAGAAGCACTGGAACAGAATTGGTAACGAAAACGTGTTGGATGGAATATCTGAAGGAGAAGAAAAGATGGAAAGAGCCCCAAAGAGGAATGCTGTCAAATAGCACGGAGTTGCAGTGATGGTGTCAGGAATGTTCCGGCTGGAAATGAGCTAAGTTTGGCAAGGGATATTCAGAGAAAGGACTAATAAAAGAAAGCAGCCCATCAGAATACCTGGTGCTCTGTGGATTTGGCCAAAGGAAGGAAAAACACAACTAAATTTGTATTTTGCCTCCATCTTCTTCACCAAGGAAGTATGAGTCCCTCCCTACATTCTGAGACCGAACCTCAAGTATTTCCCCAGTTTAAGACTTCCAGTGAGGATTTAGTCATCTTCGGCGGAGCGGAAATGGCACTACAGCGGAGATTGGAGCCCAGAAGCTAGTGCTGGATGCCGAACTTCCTCTGGATAAAGGAGGGATTGTGAAATAACTCACTTGATCTCTGGACAACTGCTTTCCATAAGTTACCTGCAAAAATGGAAGCTTTTGCAGTTTGCTTGCAAGTTGAGTGGTTGGGAGGCGCGGGATTCTATCTATGTTCATGGCTGTGGTGCAGCCAATATGGGCACAAGTACTGGCCAATCCTCATTTCTTAATCATATTTGGATTACACTATGGTATTGGGAATTTATGCCCCAAGTGAGGATAAAGGAACTTTTAATAAACAACTTATGGAGCGATTGAGAAGTTTTTCTTATGAAAATTGGTGGGAGAATTGAATGGAGTGATTTCTCCACAATTAGATAGAACATCAGAGAAGAATATTAAAATTACTCAAGGTAAATCACCAAAGGCTTTTTTTTGATTTGATGGATAATTTAGGTCTAGTAGATACATGGAGACAGAAAAATGGGAACTCTAGAGAATATACTTATTTTTCAGAAAGACAGATCTTTTCAAAAATAGATCTGATTTGGACCTCAAAACATTTGGCTACTAAGATCTCTAAATGAGATTTTATCAAAGACTTTTTCTGATCATAATTCTGTGAGTTTGGTTTTAAAAGGAAACCTACTTCTTTAAATGGATATTAAATGAAACGTTATTACAAAAGGAGTTGATAGTGGAGGCTTACAAAAAGTAAGTAACAGAATTTTTTGAAAACAAATAGAGGTACAGATTTAAGAATGGTTTATGATACAAGTAAAGTTTTCATCAGAGGTTATTTCATACAACATAATAATCATAGGAGTCCCCCGTTGGGGGAGATTGGCGGTGATAGAAATATGAAAAATAAATAAATAAAATAATTGTTGTTTATTCGTTCAGTCGCTATATATATATATATATATATATATATATATATATATATATATAAATTTTATTAAGATTTTAAATATACAAAGTTAAAAGTTGAAAATGAAACAGAAATAGGAAGAGGAGAAAAAAGTGTAGTAAAGCAAAAGAAAGAAAGAGAAAACAGACATAGAAATTGGACAACTTCCGATCTATCTATGGTCATAGGAATAGAAAAAAGTAATTTGTTCTTACATGCTGGCTATTCATATAGCATTCATATACATTTCTTGTCTAATATATTCTATTTATATATAATCTAATCATCAAAACCCCATGCAAGCTTTGTTCCTCCTGCTTTTTGCAAATAGTCCATCAAAGGTTTCCACTCTTTAAGATAGTAACAATTTGAATTTTCTTTTAATAAACATGTCAATTTGTCATTTTCTGCCATATCCAATAATTTCAACATCCATTCCTGTATCGTTGGTACAATTTGATTTTTCCAGTTTTGTGCATATAAGAGTCTTTCTGCTGTAATCATATATTGTATTATTCTAAAAAGATGTTTTTCTATTTGTACATCCAAAATTCCGAGTAAAAAAAATTCTGGTTTAAATGGTATTCGTATTTGTAGTATATTTTGCATCAGTGAATGTATTTCAATCCAACATTTCTTTGCCATTTTACATGTCCACCACATATGGTAAAAAGACCCCTCTTGTTTTTTACATTTCCAACATAAGTTGGAAATATTCCCATACATTTTTGCAAGTTTTTGTGGGGTCATATACCATCGGTACATCATCTTGTAAAAGTTTTCTTTTACATTATAACACAAAGTAAATTTTAATCCTTTAATCCACATATCTTCCCATTGTTGCAATTGTATATTGTGGCCAATATTTTTTGCCCATTGAAGAGGGTTTGTAGAGGGTCCATTTTTCACAGGCGTACAAATTACTTGGGAAGATAGGCGGACTAATGTTAGCGTATTAGAAGAAGCGAAAACCACTAGCATTGAAACAATGATCATCCAACGTCAACTTCGCTGGACCGGTCATGTTGTTCGAATGCCTGACCATCGTCTTCCAAAGCAGCTACTTTACTACCAACTTAAGAATGGAAAACGGAATATTGGTGGACAGCAAAAGAAATTCAAAGATACTCTCAAAGCTAATTTTAAAAAATGTGATATCAGCATTGAGAACTGGGAAGCCCTAACTCATGAGCATTTCAATTGGAGGTCATCCTTTATTAATGGCGCTATGGACTTTGAAGAAGCACGAGTACAGGGCGAAAAGGAGAAAAGAGCTAAAAGGAAGGCACGTCAGGCAAACCCTCATCATGACCGTCTCCCACCCGGAAACCTATGCCCTCATTGTGGGAGGTTGTGCGGATCCAGAATTGGCCTTTATAGCCACTTACGGATCCACCGTTAAAATTTTATTTTTGGAAGACAATCTTACTCGGCTACGAGTGATCGCCAATGAATGATCCAAGTCTATGCCCCAACCACTGATGCTGAAGAAGCTGAAGTTGACCGGTTCTATGAAGATCTACAACACCTTCTAGAACTAACACCAAAAAAAGATGTCCTTTTCATCATAGGGGACTGGAATGCTAAAGTAGGAAGTCAAAAAATAACCGGACTAACAGGCAAGTTCGGCCTTGGAGTACAAAATGAAGCAGGGCAAAGGCTAATAGAGTTTTGTCAAGAGAACAGGCTGGTCATAGCAAACACTCTTTTCCAACAACACTAGAGACGACTCTACACATGGACATCACCAGATGGTCAATACCAAAATCAGATTGATTATATACTTTGCAGCCAAAGATGGAGAAGCTCTATACAATCAGCAAAAACAAGACCTGGAGCTGACTGTGGCTCAGATCATGAGCTTCTTATCGCAAAATTTAGGCTTAAATTGAAGAACGTAGGGAAAACCACTAGACCACTCATGTATGACCTAAATCATATCCGTTATGAATATACAGTGGAGGTGAGGAATAGATTTAAAGGATTAGATCTGGTAGACAGAGTGCCTGAAGAACTATGGATGGAGGTTCGTAACATTGTACAGGAGGCAGCAACTAAAACCATCCCAAAGAAAAAGAAATGCAAGAAAGCAAAGTGGCTGACTGATGAGGCTTTACAAATAGCTGAGGAAAGAAGGGAAGCAAAAGGCAAGGGAGAAAGGGAAAGATATAACCAACTGAATGCAGATTTCCAGAGAATAGCAAGGAGAGATAAGAAGGCCTTCTTAAATGAACAGTGCAGAGAAATTGAGGAAAACAATAGAATGGGGAAGACTAGAGATCTTTTCAAGAAAATCGGAGATATCAAGGGAACGTTTTGTGCAAAGATGGGCATGATAAGGGACAAAAAAGGCAGGGACCTAACAGAAGCAGAAGAGATTAAGAAGCGGTGGCAAGAATACACAGAAGAACTATACAAGAAATATCTTAATATCCCTGATAAATACGATGGTGTGGTCACTGACCTTGAACCGGACATCCTAGAGAGTGAAGTCAAGTGGGCCTTAGGAAGCATTACTAACAACAAAGCTAGCGGAGAAGACAGTATCCCAGCTGAGCTATTTAAAATCCTAAAAGATGATGTTGTTGAAGTGCTGCACTCAATATGCCAACAAATTTGGAAAACTCAACAGTGGCCACAGGATTGGAAAAGGTCAGTTTACGTTCCAATTCCAAAGAAAGGCAATGCCAAAGAATGTTCAAACTACCGTACAATTGCGCTCATTTCACATGCTAGCAAGGTTATGCTCAAAATCCTACAAGCTAGGCTTCAGCAGTATGTGAACCGAGAACTACCAGAAGTGCAAGCTGGGTTTCGAAGAGGCAGAGGAACTAGAGATCAGATTGCCAACATTCGCTGGATCATGGAAAAAGCAAGAGAGTTCCAGAAAAACATCTACTTCTGCTTCATTGACTACGCTAAATCCTTTGATTGTGTGGATCACAACAAACTGTGGCAAATTCTTAAAGAGATGGGAGTACCAGACCACCTTACCTGTCTCCTGAGAAACCTGTATGCGGGTCAAGAAGCAACAGTTAGAACCGGACATGGAACAACCGACTGGTTCAAAATTGGGAAAGGAGTACGACAAGGCTGTATATCATCACTGTGCTTATTTAACTTATATGCAGAATACATCATGAGAAATGCCGGGCTGGATGAATCACAAGCCGGAGTTAAGATTGCCGGGAGAAATATCAACAACCTCAGATATGCAGACGATACCACCCTAATGGCAGAAAGTGAAGAGGAACTAAAGAGCCTCTTGATGAGGGTGAAAGAGGAGAGTGCAAAAGCTGGCTTGAAACTCAACATTAAAAAGACTCAGATCATGGCATCTGGTCCCATCTCTTCCTGGCAAATAGAAGGGGAAGAAATGGAAGCAGTGACAGATTTTATTTTCTTGGGCTCCAAGATCACCGCAGATGGTCACTGCAGCCATGAAATTAAAAGACGCTTGCTCCTTGGGAGGAAAGCTATGGCAAACCTAGACAGCATATTAAAAAGCAGAGACATCACCTTGCCGACAAAGGTCCGTATAGTTAAAGCTATGGTTTTCCCAGTAGTAATGTATGGCTGTGAGAGTTGGACCATAAGGAAGGCTGAGCGCCGAAGAATTGATGCTTTTGAACTGTGGTGCTGGAGAAGACTCTTAAGAGTCCCTTGGACTGCAAGGAGGTCAAATCAGTCAATCCTAAAGGAAATCAAGCCTGACTGCTCATTGGAAGGACAGATACTGAAGCTGAAGCTCAAATACTTTGGCCACCTAATGCGAAGAGAGGACTCACTGGAAAAGACCCTGATGCTGGGAAAGACTGAAGGCAAAAGGAGAAGGGGACAGCAGAGGATGAGATGGTTAGATAGCATCACCGATGTAATGAACATGAATTTGAGTAAACTCCGAGAGACAGTGGAGGACAGGAAGGCCTGGCGTGCTATGGTCCATGAGGTCACGAAGAGTCGGACACGACTAAACGACTGAACAACAATAACTGATGTCAATATAGGTAGTGTTTGAAAAAGGTATAAAATTCGTGGTAATATATTCATTTTGATCGCTGATATTCTACTGTCAGAGATCATCCGATCTCTGCCAAAAGGGCAGGCAGACAAAGAGCTCCTCAGAAGACTGGAAGTGGCGCGAAGCTGACATCCACCCGACGCATGGGAATACACATCTGGGAGGCGGTTGCCGGAGCAACCGGGTAGACCTGACCACACGTGTCAGCAGCAAAGGACCCTGGGGGAGGGAAAGGTTTAAATATGCTGCTTGTTCCCAGAATCGGCATTCCAGTCTTTGTTCGTGCTAGCTTCTGTATCCTGTAATAAACTATCCTACTTCTAAGAACTCATGCGTCTGTGAGTTACTCTAGAGTAGGGAGATTACAGATATCGGATGGAGTGCCTTACATAAAGACTGGAATGCCAAAACCAACCGGTTTTCCCGGGAGCGAAACCAACAGCTTCACGGTCGAGACCGGCTTCTACACACATTGGGCAGAGACCTGGGGGGGAAAAAAAAAAATTTCGGAAGGAGACCAGGCGAGGCGAGCGAGGAACCGGCTTCCCCGGCAGCGCCAAACAGTTGAGAGGCGGGGATCCCTGGCAGCAGCGAAGAAGCAGGAACCGGCTTTCCCCAGCAGTGGAGCAGCAGCAGCGCGCCAAACAGCTGAGCGGCGGCAGAAGCAGGAACCGGATTTCCCCAGCAGCGGAGCAGCAGCAGCGCGCCAAACAGCTGAGAGGCGACGATCCCTCAGCTGAGCGGCGGCGGGAGCAGTGGAAGAAGCAGGAACCGGATTTCCCCAGAAGCGGAGCAGCAGCAGCGCGCCAAACAGCTGAGAGGCGGCGATCCCTCAGCTGACCAGCGGGAGCGGCGGCAGAAGCAGGAACCAGCTTTCCCAAGCAGCTGAGCGGCGGCAGAAGAGCGGCAGCAAAACCCGATGATGGCAGCGGAAACCGGCAGGCACAAGCAGCGGAGAGGCGACGAGCTTAGCAGCGAGTGGCGGCAGCGGCGCAGCATTTGAGAGGCGGCGGCCCCAGCAACGGGTAGGCGGGCAGCGGAAACCACGCGGCGGCAGACGAGGCAGAGACCACGTGGTGGAAAAGCGGCGGCAGCAACCAGCGCTCCCCAAGCTGCAAGTGGGCAGAGGATACCGGCAAGCAATGGAACCGGCAGAGGTGGCAGGAACCTACGAAGAAGCGGGACCCAGCTCCGCAGGCAACCAGAGGATGGAGAGCAGAAAAGCGCAGAGCAAAGAAAAGCATATCGAGGTAATCAATACCCCTATTCAGAAAAGCAGCACCGAACCAGAGCTAGAGGGATGGTCCGTAGCTGTAGGCGAAGGGCTAGCGGAGAAAGGGGCAAAAGGAATCCAGAAGAAGGTCACCCCAACCCAGCGCATTGTGAGGCTGGAGGAACAGATTTCCAATGTGCAGTTAAATATAGGAATGCTGATGAATAAAATGGACTCATTGGGCACTGCCTTTGGGAAATTAATGGACAAATTAGATAAACCCAGAGGGCGGGAACTGAACCTGGGGCCACCCGAAAGTGAGGAGGTGGAAGAGGAGGAATTTCACCCCTACAACAGAGCACCCAGGACCCCGTCATACAACCAATTCATGACCCCAGGGGGGGTACATACACCATTTGGAATGGGTGAACTAAAAACGAAATTCAACGGCAACCCCAAGAATTTAGCATGCTTCTTGACTCACGTACAAGGGTTCATGAGCGAATTCGAATACACCTTCCGAACGGAAGAGAGCAAAATTAGATACGTCTCCAGTTTTCTGGAAGGTGAGGCAGGGGACTGGCTGGTAACACTTCATGACAGAAGGGCTAGGGAACTAATGGACTTCCAAGAGTTCATGTACGCCCTCCGGAAACGGTTTGAAGATACGCTGACCAAAGTCTCAGCCAGGGCGCGACTCCGGAACTTAAGGCAGGGAACTAGGACAGTAGCTGAATATGCTATGGACTTTAAAAGATTATTATCCTATCTGCCGGACTGGCCGGAATCGATAAAGATAGAACACTTTCAATATGGCCTAAAACAGGAACTACTGGAAAAGGCATTAGATAGAGATGACCCTGAAACTTTAGAGGGATGGATCCAATTAGCTGGGAAAATTGAGAGTAACAGACTACAGTTACAAAGTATCAGAAACGTACAATCCAGGCAGAGGAACGAGGGGACTTTCATTAACCAACCCCGCTCGAACGTGAAACAGCGGAATTGGGAAGAGGAGAAGGACCGCCGGACAAGAGAGGGACTGTGCTTCCGCTGCGGGAAGGAGGGACACCGAATAAGTGCTTGCCCTCAGGGGAAAACGAGTGTTAAGGAAAAACCTCCGGCGAAAAAGGCAGCTGACAGAAGTACCCTCAAAACAACACACACCAAGGGAAAAGGAGCGGCTGCGGCAACCGTGAACCCATGGCAGTATCCGGACCTAGAAGAAGACAGCGATGACGCTGACTTTGAAATCCAGACGGCGGGAAACGAGCCAGGTCTGTTCTGATGAGCGCCACAGGACAGACCTCAACAAAGGGGCACAAAGGAAGTAGTCGCAACACCCCGACAATGCACCTAAAGGTACAGTTGAGGACTTTGGGTGGGAGGAAAAAGTATGCGGGGGTTGCAATGCTAGACTCGGGTTTCTCTAGAAACTTAATGCATCCAAACGTAGCTGAAAAGATGGGACTGGACCTTTTTAAGCTTAAAACGCCCATCACATTTTGCCAATTGGATGGGTCGGAACTGAAGGGGGGGCCAGTGGAGTTCTACACCGAAGGACTGCAAATGACTTTGGGGACTCATGTAGAGACTTTGCGGTTCCTAGTGGCTCCCATTGCAACACGACCCATTGTGTTAGGACTAAAATGGCTGAGGGCAAGAAACCCCAAGGTGGATTGGGTCTCGGGAGATTTGGACTTTACGGATGGGACTTATCAGGAAATGGACAATGATAGCACACCTAGCTGCATTGAGCTGGGGGCAACGGGGATGGAATTTGAGGAGGGGGAGCAGGACCAAGGGGGTGGCACACTCACAAGCACAATTCCGGAGAAATACCTCCCGGTAGCAGAGATATTCGACAAGAAGGAATGTGAGCAAGAACCCCCCCATAGGCAGTCAGACGCAACCATTGACCTCATCCCAGGGGCACCGTTTCCCAAGCCCAAGATGTATGCCATGACGCAAAAAGAGCTGCAAGAATTGCGCAAATTCATAGATAAAAATTTGGCACGGGGGTTCATTGAGCCAGCCAACTCCCCCCTTGCAGCCCCAGTATTGTTCAGGAAGAAAAAAGATGGGTCCCTCCGGCTTTGCACTGACTACAGGGGTCTTAATGCAATTTCGGTTACGAGACAGTACCCTCTCCCGTTGCTGAAAGACATGTTAGCCCAGCTATCTAAGGGGAAAATTTTCACAAAACTAGATGTTAGGGCAGCTTACTATCGTGTTCGCATAAGGGAGGGGGACGAGTGGAAAACTGCATTCAATTGCCCATTGGGTTCTTTCCAATACAGGGTGCTCCCGTTTGGGATTGCAGGGGGACCGGGAATCTTCATGAGGTTCATAAACGAAGTATTGTATGAATTTCTGTACAAAGGGGTAATTGTATATTTGGATGACATACTGATTTTTTCTGAAAATCTGGAGGAACACATGGAGTTAGTTAAGAGGGTGCTTGAGAAATTACTCGAGGCAAAGCTTTATGTAAAACTTGAGAAATGTGAATTTCACAGGGAACAACTAGACTTCTTGGGGTATCGCATTTCGCATGAGGGCATTGAGATGGATCCTGAGAAAGTCAAAGCGGTCCTGGGCTGGCAGCCCCCCCGTACTTGCAGACAGCTGCAAGCGTTCCTCGGTTTTGCGGGGTTCTATAGGCAATTTATTCAGAATTTCGCGCAAATCGCACTGCCCCTGACTGACCTATTAAAGACAAAAGGCAAGGGAGCAAACGCGAAAGCCCCATCACCGAGCACGAAACTCGTATGGACGCAGGAATGCCAGGCAGCGTTTGATAGCCTAAAAGAAATGTTCACAAGAGAACCCATACTCAAGCACCCAGAAGCTGACAAACCATTTGTGATACACACAGATGCATCTATTAGCGCAGTGGGGGCCATACTCTTGAAGGAGGATGACACGGGGAAATTAAGGCCATGCGCGTACATTTCCCGAAAGTTTAACCTGACGGAGAAAAGATGGCATATTTGGGGAAAAAAAGCTTTTGCTGTCAAACATGCCCTAAGCACGTGGCGACATCTCTTAGAAGGCACAGCAGAGCCGTTCCAAGTGTGGACGGACCATAAAAATTTGGAAGCTCTCAAATCACCCAGGAAGTTGAACCCTAAGCACCTCAGGTGGGCAGAATTTTTTAGCAGATTCAACTTCACGTTGAAGTATTTTCCTGGGGGAAAAAACTACTTGGCAGATGCGTTATCACGCTTGCTGCAACATGAGAGCAAAATGGAAGAGGTCATTGAATCCCTCATCCCCTCCCAGCCAGTGGAGGCACAGAGCTCAGCAATAACAGAAGGGAGGGGGGAAGGCAACATGGCAATCACCCGCAGCACCGCGAAGCGCGCGGCTGAAAGCGACCCGTGGACAGCCGAGCTGCGGGCGGCAACAGTAATGGACACCTGGTGGGGGGAGAACAAACAGAACCTAGTGGAGAAGGATGGAGTGGGGTGGAAGGACAACAAAGCCTATGTCCCTGAGCCCTTAAGGCAAAAGGTCTTGACCATGCATCATGATCACAAAACGGCAGGGCATTTTGGCTTCGTAAAAATGCTACACTTAATCCGACGCAAATTTTGGTGGCCATCCTTGCGCACTGACGTTAAAGACTATGTGCGCTCATGCCCAGTGTGCGCAAGGGCCAAAAGGAAAATTGGGAAACCCACAGGGAAGCTGCAGGAAGTAGCAAACCCCTCACAACCATGGAAGCAAATTGCCATGGACTTCATAGTAGATTTGCCGGTGAGCAAAAAGAACACGGCAATTTGGGTAGTCACTGATCTATTCTCCAAGCAGGCACACTTCATTGCATGCAAAGGAATACCGAATGCCCAAAAACTAGCTAGACTGTTCATACAACACATCTATAGAGCCCACGGAACGCCGGAAAGCATAATCAGTGATCGCGGCAGCACTTTTACTTCCAAATTTTGGCGGGCTTTTTTGAAATTAATTGGAGCGGCACAGGGGCTCAGCAGTGCGTTCCATCCTTGCACAGATGGTGCGAGCGAACGCCTGAACGCTACATTGGAGCAATACCTTAGATGTTACACTAACTACCAACAGAATGATTGGGCGGAACTGTTGCCGTTCGCAGAGGTTGCTTATAATAACGCGGTACATCAAAGCACGGGGTTTTCACCATTCAAAGTCGCCACAGGGCAGGACTTTGTAACTATCCCCGAATTGGCCATGTCACACAACACGGAATTGCCACAACCCCTAAAAACGGATGAATGGATAGAAAAACTAAGCAGCAATTGGCCAGTTATGGTACAAACATTGCAGGAAGCCAAAGCTAGTTACAAAAAATATGCGGACCGCAAGAGGGGGGAAGAATGGGAATTAAGAGTAGGAGACAAGGTGTATTTGTCAACAAAAAATCTGCGGGCAACACAACCATCACGGAAATTGGCACCAAAATTCATAGGTCCATTCCCAATCATTGAGGTCATCAACCCAGTAGCGGCAAAATTACAATTGCCAAAAGCGCTAAGAAAGGTGCATCCTGTGTTCCACATCAGTTTGTTGAAACAACACCACAATTCACAACACTGGCACCCTGAACCAGAGGAAACCCCCCCCCCCATTGTTGGTGGAGGGCGAACCACATTTCGAGATTGATAGAATCCTGGACTCCAGAAGACACAAGGGGCAGCTACAGTACCTAGTGAAGTGGCAACATCTACCAATTGGAGACAAGGAATGGGTCAGCGCCAAACACACACGTGCCCCTAAATTAGTCAAGAAGTTCCATAAAGAATTCCCAGACAAACCCCACTGAACCAGGGGGGTGAGTTTTGGGGCGGGAGCATGTCAGAGATCATCCGATCTCTGCCAAAAGGGCAGGCAGACAAAGAGCTCCTCAGAAGACTGGAAGTGGCGCGAAGCTGACATCCACCCGACGCACGGGAATACACATCTGGGAGGCGGTTGCCGGAGCAACCGGGTAGACCTGACCACACGTGTCAGCAGCAAAGGACCCTGGGGGAGGGAAAGGTTTAAATATGCTGCTTGTTCCCAGAATCGGCATTCCAGTCTTTCTTCATGCTAGCTTCTGTATCCTGTAATAAACTATCCTACTTCTAAGAACTCATGCGTCTGTGAGTTACTCTAGAGTACGGAGATTACAGATATCGGATGGAGTGCCTTACATCTACCTAATAATGATAATTGCAATTTTTCCCATCGATCTAAATCTTTTTTAATGTCTGTCCAAATGGAATATAGTTATTTTGAAATAATTTGACATTCTTAGATGTTAAATAAACTCCCAAATATTTTACTTTTTTCTCCATAGAATATCCCGTCATTTCTCTCAATTTCTCTTGTTGATGGTAATCCATATTCTTAGTCAAAACTTTTGTTTTCTGTAAATTCACTTTGAACCCTGCTAACGACCCAAAGTCTTTCAGTTTCTGCATCAATATCTCAATCCCATCTAGTGGGATTTCTAAGGTAATGACTAGATCGTCAGCAAAGGCTCTTAATTTATAAACTTCCTTTTTGACTCTAATGCCATGAATACCATTATCTTGTCTAATATCTCTAAGCAAGACTTCTAAGACCAATATAAACAAAAGTGGAGATAAAGGACAACCTTGTCTTGTACCCTTTTGTATTTCACATGGTTTACTAAATTCTCCATTAACAATTATTTTTGCATGTTGTGGGGTATATATTGATTTAATCCACTTAATGAAATTTCCTCCAAAATTCATAGTCTCCAATACTTTAAACATAAAAGACCAATTTAAATTATCAAAAGCTTTTTCAGCATCTATAAATATCAAGGCAGCTTGTTTTTCATTATGTTGTTCCAAATACTCCAAAACATCCAGGACATTTCTAACATTGTCTCTAATTTGTCTTTTAGGTAGAAATCATGCTTGATCTTGATGAATAAAATTTCTAAGGATATTTTTCAATCTTTCCACCAGTACTGTTGTAAATATCTTATAGTCATTATTCAATAATGATATTGGTGGCTGTTGTGGGTCTTCCGGGCTGTGTGGCCGTGTTCTGGAAGTTGTGGTTCCTAACGTTTCGCCAGCATCTGTGGCCAGCATCTTCAGAGGGCAGGAGCACAGATAGAAGCAAAATCTCTGTGCCCAGGTAGAGTGGCAATGTTCTATTTATAGAGCTAAATTATAGGAGATTAGGTGGGGTTTTTTGTTGTGTTGAAATTTTAACGAGTGGCTGATGAGCGTGATTAGCATGTTCATTGTGAGAAGTATTCCCATGTCCTGGTGATTGGACTGAGTTCGTTGACCTTTTGCAGGCTGTGTTTTTCAGGACTGGTAGCCAGGTTTTGCTAATTTTTAAACTTTCTTTTTTATTGTAACTGTGCTGGTGTTTGTGAATTTCAATGGCTTCTCTGTATAATCTGGTGTAGTGGCTTTTGGTGTTGTCCAGTATTTCTGTGTTTTCAAATAGGATTTTGTGTCCCGTTTGCTTGAGAGCATGTTCAGCTACTGAAGATTTTTCTGGTTGCTGTAGTCTGCAGTGTCTTTCATGTTCTTTTATCCTGGTGTGAATGCTTCGTTTTGTGGTTCCGATGTATACTTGTCCACAGCTGCATGGTATGCGGTATACTCCTGCAGCGGTGCGGGGGTCCCTTTTGTCTTTTGCTGATTTTAGCATTTGTTGTATTTTTCTGGTGGGTCTGAAGACTGTTTGAAAGTTGTGTTTTTCCATTAGTTTTCCCATGCGGTCAGTGACTCCTTTGATGTAGGGCAGGAATACTTTGTTTGTGGGGGGCTGTTTTTCTTCAGTTGGATGTTGTTTTCTTGGTTTGATGGCTCTTTTTATTTCATTCTTGGAATAGCCATTTGCCTGTAGGACCCAATTCAGATGGTTAAGTTCATTGTTGAGAAATTGGGTTTCACAGTTTCGATTAGCACGATCCACCAAGGTTTTGATCATGCCTCTCTTTTGTCGTGGGTGGTGATTGGAATTTTTGTGTAGATATCGGTCCGTATGGGTGGGTTTTCTGTATACTTTGTGTCCTAGTTTGAGGTCCGGATTGCGTATGACCAGTGTATCTAAAAATGGAAGTTTGCCATCAGTTTCTTTTTCCATGGTGAATTGTATATTCACCGTTTAGGTGGTCCAGAAATTTCTCCAGTTCTTCTTCAGTATGACTCCAAATTGCGAAGGTGTCATCCACGAACCGGAACCAGACTGCTGGTGTAATGGGTGCCGATTCCAAAGCCTGTTTTTCAAAGTGTTCCATGTAAAAGTTTGCGATGACTGGGCTCAGGGGGCTTCCCATGGCAACGCCATCCATCTGTTCGTAGAACTCATTCTCCCATTGAAAGTAACTAGTTGTTAGGCAGTGTTGAAATAAAGCTGTAATGTCTTCTGGGAAGATTTGCTTGATGAGTGCCAGGGTGTCCCTTACTGGCACCATGGTAAACAGGGAGACCACGTCAAAGCTGACCAGTTTGTCCATGTGGTTGAGTTTTAGGGTGCTGATTTTGTTGATGAAGGGCTTTAAAGGTGATAACCAACACCTTGAATTGTACCCGGAAGCAAACCGGCACCCAATGCAGCTCGCGTAACAACGGTGTCACATGGGCCGATCTTCTGGCCCCAATAATTGTCCTCGCAGCTGCATTCTGGACCAGCTGAAGCTTCTGGATACTCCTCAGGGGTAGCCCCATGTAGAGCGCATTACAATAGTCTATGTGGGAGATGACGAGGGCATGAGTGACTGTTCGGAGGGCATCTCGGTCCAGGAAAGGGCGTAACTGGTGCACAATCCGAAGTTGTGCAAAGGCCCTCCTGGCCACGACTGCCACCTGCTCTTCCAGCAGGAGTCGTGAGTCCAGGAGAACCCCCAGATTCCGCACAGGCTCCGAATGGGGTAGTGCCACCCCATCTAGAGCCAAAGATGACAACTTCCTAGGACCCGAGCGGCCATCAATCCATAGCCACTCCGTCTTACTAGGGTTCAGTCGAAGCCTGTTGTTCCCCATCCAGGCCCCCACAGCCTCCAGACACTGAGATAGGGTGGCAACTGCATCACTTACTTCACCCGGGATGGAAATATACAGTTGCGTATCATCAGCATATAGATGGTATTTCATCCCGTGGTGACGGATGATCTCACCCAGCGGCTTCATATAGATGTTAAACAGGAGAGGGGAGAGCACCGAACCCTGTGGCACCCCACACAGGAGGGGCCGTGGGTCAGATCTCTCCTCCCCTATCATCACTGATTGGGAACGGCCCTGGAGGAAGGAGGCGAACCACTGCAACACCACACCGCCCACCCCCAACTCCCTGAGCCATCCCAAAAGGATACCATGGTCGATGGTATCAAAAGCCGCTGAGAGATCTAAAAGGATAAGGATGGATGCACTACCACCATCCCGTCCTTGCCAGAGATCATCCATAAGCGCGACCAATGCAGTGTCCGTCCCATATCCCGGCCTGAAACCTGACTGAAAGGGGTCTAGATAATCCGTTTCATCCAGAATCCTCTGGAGTTGCGACGCCACCACTTTCTTGAGACTGGACGAAAATTGTCCAGAACAGTAGGGTCCAGGGATGGCTTCTTGAGGAGGGGGTGCACCAGGGCCTCCTTAAAGGCTGCTGGGAACACCCCCTCCTCCAGAGATGGATTAATCATCGCCTGGACCCAACCATAAGTCACATCGCGAGCCAATTTTACTAGCCAGGAGGGACATGGATCTAGATAACAAGTGGTGGCCTTCACAATCCGGAGGACTCTGTCCACTTCCTCAGGTCCAACAGGATCGAACTGTTCCCAGATAACAGAGTAAGTACGTGTCTCCGTCATCACCCCAGACCGTGTATCACGCATAGAGTCCAACTTAGAATGAATCTGGGCGATTTTCTCTTGCAGATGCTCAGAAAACTCCTCTGATCGACCCTGTAAATAGGTCACTGGTTTAGATTGACCTAACAAAGATCTCGTTATCTTAAACAGGGTCGTCGGTTGGCATTCTGCAGACGCAATAAGAGCGGAGAAATATACACGTTTCGCCGCTCTTACTGCCACAAGGTAGGCCTTAACAGCGGCTCTAGCTGGTGTCCTTGTTCACTGAACCTCCAGGTTCAGTCCTTGTCTTCCTCCAGTGGCGCTCCAGACGTCTCTTAACCCTCTTCAAAACCCTCAACTCCTCCGTAAACCACGGGGAGTGACGGGTCGAATGAGGGAAGAGAGGTCGCATAGGGGCGATCCTATCCAGGGCCCCGGCGGCCCCTTTATTCCAGGCTGCCGCCAGGGCCTCTGCTGGACCGTGCAACAGATCCTCGGGTATACTCCCCAGCTCCCTCTGAAACCTCATAGGGTCCATCAGTCGCCGGGGGTGGACCAATCGAATGGGTCCCGCCTCCCTGCGGAGTGGGGTGGTGCACGAGAGTCTCAGAGTCACCAGGGCATGGTCTGACCATGACAACGGGGACAGGTCTAACTCTCCCCTCAGATCACTTTGCCATTGCTCAGACAAGAATACCAAGTCCGGAGTGAGGCCACTGTCTCTAGTCGGGTCCCTAATTATCTGAGACAGGCCCATGGCTGCCATGGTAGCCATGAACTCCCGGGCCGCCTCTGAGCCCCGTCCCAGGGACGGCAGATTAAAGTCCCCCAAAACCATAAGTCTGGGGAACTCCACTGCCAGCCCGGAGACGGCCTCCAGCAGCTCAGGCAGGGAGGTTGCTACGCAGCAGGGAGGCTGGTACAGCAGCAACACTCCCAACTGTTCTCGGGAACCCAACTTGAAAAACGGTCTCACATCCAGATACTTGTGGAGCAAGGCCCCTGAAAGCCATCAAGGATTCTCTGATGATAACTGCCACCCCCTCCTCCCCTACCCCGGTCTCTGGTGTTGAGTAGCAGCAGCCGGAAGCCGGGGCCCTCAAGGATCCGCTGACCAGAGCCTGGGGTTGAACTCGGAGGACCGGAACGCACCACCGGTACTAAACACCGGGGGTGCCTTCCCCAAAGATGGCCTGTCCTCCGGTTCCCGTCACAATATCTCCTGCCCGTCACCACCTCCAAGCCATTATCCATTGGCTTGTCCCTCAGACATATCTCTTTACTTTTAATTTCATTCAAAATCGATTGAATTTTTTCTCGTTTCTTTCTCCTCATTTGAGCATTATATTGAATGAAATAACCCCTCATGTAAGCTTTACTGGCGTCCCAAACAGTTTGGGTATTAGTACCCTTATTTAAATTCAATAAAAAATATTCTCTTAGCCTTTTCTTACATGTATCTACAACGTCCTCTTTCCGAAAGATTGACTCATTTAATCTCCATCGAAATATATTCCTTTTCCCTTTGATAGTTAACAATACAGGATTATGATCTGAGAAGGTTTTAGGTAGTATTTCAACCTTGTTGACATCCATCATTATACTTTTAGAAATCAAAAACACATCTATTCTAGAAAATGATTTATACCTCTCTGAGTAATATGTATATTCTTTAGAGTTCCCATTCATAAGTCCCCAAATATCTTGTAAGTCCAACATGTCTTTCAAATCAAAAAATGTTTGGGGTAGTTTTCCCTGTGTGGGTTTCACATTTTTTTGCGAATGTCTATCTTCCATTGGGAGAATCACCCCATTCCAATCACCCATGAAACACCAATTCTCATATGATAAGTCCAAAAGTTTATCCATCAAATTCTTATAAAATAGTCCTTTATCAAAATTTGGAGCATAAAGTCCAACCATCAATATTTTAGTCCCTTGTATATTTACTTCCACTGCAATATATCTTCCTTCATCATCAGTCAGTATTAACTTTGGGTTCAGTTTTTGTTGTATATACAAAACTACCCTCTTAGTTTTTTTTTTAATCCAGCTGAAATAAATTCTTCTCCTAATTGTTTTTGAATCAGATACTTGATGTCCTTTTTACAAATATGACTCTCTTGTAGACAAATTATATCCAGTCTCAGTTTTTTCAGAAAATGAAAATTTTTCTCTTTTTTGGGGGGAATTTGCCCCATTGATATCCCATGTTAGATATTTATAGTCCATAATGTTTTAATATTTAAAAGTCTTTTCTTAAACCCAATCCAGAAGCTCCCATCTCCGATAGATCTTCACTCTTTTCCTTATCTTCAGATGTCTTTCTCTTTTCCTCCAAGTCTTTGGATGCATCACTCATGTCTGTCTTGTATTTCTCTAAAAATGCTTTTGCTTTTAAAATGGAAGTTATCTTAAATCTTTGCCCTTTAAACATAAAATATAAAGGGATGCGGTGGCTCAGCGGGTTAAACCACTGAGCTGTAGACTGCCGATCGGAAGGTTCTCCCAGACCATGCTTGCCTGTAATTCCAGGTGTCATCTGACTACCCACCTTAGCATTCCAGTCTCCTGTAATGAAAATAACATCTCTTTTTGGTGTATTATCCAGTAGGTGCTGTAGATCCTCACAGAACTGATCTACTTCTGCTTCTTCAGCATCTGTAGTTGGGGCGTATATTTGGATCACTGTGATGTTAAATGGCTTACCATGAATTCGAATTGAGATCATTCTATCGTTTTTTGGATTGTATCCAAGCACTGCTTTAGCCACTTTATTATTAATAATGAAGGTTACTCCATTTCTTCTGTAGTCCTCTTGTCCACAGTAGTAGATCTGGTGGTCATCTGACGTGAAGTGGCCCATTCCAGTCCATTTCAGTTCACTGACACCTAAAATGTCTATATTTAATCTTGACATCTCACCAATAACCACATCCAATTTGCCCTGGCTCATAGATCTTACATTCCAGGTTCCTATGGTGTGTTGATCTTTAGAACATCATATTCGTCGTTCACCACCAGCACCGTCGGCCGCTAGCCGTCCTTTCGGCTTTGAGCTAGCTGCGTCATCACATCTGGGGCTAGTTGAACGTATCCTCTGTTCCTCCCCAGTAGCATTTTGACCATCCTCCGACCTGGGAGTCCCATCTTCCGATGGTATACCGACATATCTTTGGTTGTACTGATCCATTTAGTTTTCATGGCAAGAATACTGGGGTGGGTTGCCATTACCTTCCCCAGGGATCGTATTTAGTCTGACCTCTCTGCCACGACCTTCCCGTCTTGGGTGTCCCTTCACGGTTTAGCTCATGGTTTCATTGAGGTGCTCAAGCTCCAGCACCACGACAAGGTAACGATCTCCTTTGCTGGAGGAGCAGTTGTTAAGTGGCTGATATACTTCAGTTCGGAGGATTTAATTCCCAAAAGCAAAATGCTATAGGCACGGTCCAAACCCGCTTGCACTTCTTCAGAGGGATCCTCTGGAGGTGGATTTTCCACATACTGCCACAAATCTTCTTGTAAAAAGAATGATTTAATCTCTACACACCAGGTCAGATAGTTTGTGCCATCTAAAGGCTCAAATGGCAGACTGACCAGACCCTGTACAGCCATGCTGACCACTCAAAGAAAACACGTTTACTCTGAAATCAGCCTCTAAAATCAAACTGCCTTTTACAGCCAGGAAAATGCAGCAAAAAGCGCAATTTCCTCTCTGGGCCCATAACCTGTTGGAAAATGCTGGCTTACAGGGAGAGAGGTGCAGAGTAAACAGACACAGAGTGGAGCTTTTCAAAACTAAAAATATTTACTTGTAGTTAAAGCAGAGATGTATATACATACATAGTACAGCGTTGCAAAGTAAAAACAGCTTATTAGCAAAATACATAAGCTTGTATGGAAAATCTTCCGTGTTGTTTCCACTGACAGACATTAAGGAGCACAATCCTTTGTTTACTCACAACAAGGAATAGCTACACACTTCTCAGTCCTCAGGAGCAGAACACATGAAGATGGCTACTAGACGAGCAGGTGTCAAGAAGCACAGGACACCATTTTGCATGGGTAGAAATATACTTTTTTACCAACTTCTGATTGGCTAAAAACTAGGTGTGAAAAACACCAAGCACAAAGCATAGATCATAGCACATAACAGAACCTGCCATGAGGTGGCAGTGCTGCATCTAAGCAAGCATGCTGTCTCCCCCCTTCCTACATTCCCAGGACCAGCTTCCCACTGGAAGCATCAGGGAAATTGTTCCCATGCGAACTTTTAGGGACTAGACATAAACAATGCATCATATGGTACCTTCACTGGCCACCTGCACCTTCATATCTATGGAAGATATGGGCAAAGCTATTCAAAGCTATGAGAAAGCTTTGTTTGGTCCAGAAAGCGATTTGCCATTTCCCATGAGAAATCTGACAGCTGACCGCTCAAAAAACACAGTTTTCATTAATCAAACAGGCACGAAAGCAGCCAAGAACGCAGGCAAAAAAGCGTAAATCTCTCTGGGCGTCATAACCTGTCAGTTTGGTATGTGCTTGGTGCTTGTAAGGGAGGAGGCAAGAGTAAACAAACAGCAGAGCAGAGCTTTCTATGGCTGTAATTTTTTACTGTAGATAAGCAGATATACAGACGATACGGCACAAGCATTTCTTGAAGGAAAAGCCAGACTGCTCACTTGAGGGAATGATATTAAAGGCAAGACTGAAGTACTTTGGCCACATAATGAGGAGACAGGATACCCTGGAGAAGAAGCTGATGCTAGGGAAAGTGGAAGGCAAAACAAAGAGGGGCCGACCAAGGGCAAGATGGATGGATGATGTTCTGGAGATGACAGACTCAACCATGGGGGAGCTGGGGATGGTGACGGCCGACAGGAAGCTCTGGCGTGGGCTGGTCCATGAAGTCACGAAGAGTCAGAAGCGACTGAACAAATAAACAACAAAAAACAAACTTAGGTATATCACGCTGCCATTGTTTAAAAGGCACTTCTGAAGCCAGTATTGGTACTGTTTGGAAAAGGTATAAAATTCTTGGCAAAATATTCATTTTAATCACTGATATTCTACCTAATAGTGATAGTTGCAGTTTCTCCCACCGATCTAAGTATTTTTTTATATCTGTCCAAAGTGAAAAATAGTTATTCTGAAACAAGTTGACATTCTTTGATGTTAAATGTATTCCCAAATATTTTACTTTTTCCCCCATTATAAATCCAGTTAATTCTCTCAATTTCTCTTGTTGGTGGCAATTCATATTCTTGGTTAAAACTTTTGTTTTCTGTAAATTCACTTTGAACCCTGCTAGCGACCCAAAGTCTTTCAATTTCTGCATTAGTAACTCAATCCCATCCAATGGGTTTTCTAAAGTAATGACTAGGTTGTCAGCAAAGGCTCTTAGCTTATAAACTTCTTTTTTAACCCTTATTTAACAATTATTTTAGCAGTTTCAGGGGTATATATAGATTTAATCCATTTAATAAAGTTTCCCCCAAAATTCATAGATTCCAATACTTTAAACATAAAAGGCCAATTTAAATTGTCAAAGGCTTTTTCAGCATCTACAAATATCAAAGCAGCTTGTTTTTCATTATATTGTTCCAAGTACTCCAATATGTCCAAAACATTTCGAACATTATCTCAAATTTGTCTCTTAGGCAAAACTCCTGCCTGATCCCCATGGATAAAATTCTTAAGAATAATTTTCATTCTTTCCGCCAACACTGTTGTGAATATCTTATAGTCATTGTTCAATAAAGATATTGGTCTATAATTCTTCGTTAAAGTTAAATCTTGTTGATTGTCAGAGATCACCCGATCTCTGCCAAAAAGGCAAGCAGACAAAGAGCTCATCAGGAGACTGGAAGATCGCTCGCACTCATCCAACGATCGGGAATACACATCTGGCCGAGCGTTGCCTAGACAACCGACAGACTGACCTCATGGGCACGCAGCAAAGGACACTGGGGGAGGGAAAGGTTTAAAGGTGCTTGCTGTTCCTGTTACCTGCATTCCAGTCTTTGTCCATGCTAGAGCGAACTCCTGTATTCTATAATAAACTCTTCTGCTTCTAAGAACCCTGGTGCCTGGGAGTTACTTTAGTTCAGAGAGATTATAGCAATCCGCAGGAGCGCCTTACATAAAGACTGGAATCATTACACTAACCGGTTTTCCCGGGAGTGAACCGAAAATCTTCGCAAGCTCCACGGTAGAGACCGGCGTCCACGCACCTCGACCAATGACCCGGGAAAATTTTCGGAAGGAGGAACCAGCAGCGAGCAGCAGACGGTTTCCCCCAAGTAGCTGAGCGGCGGTAGCAGCGCAGAAGCAGGAACCGGCTTTCTTCAAGCAGCGAGCGGCGGCGGAAGAGCTGCAGCGCGCCAAACAGCTGAGAGGCGGCGATCCCTCAGCTGAGCGGCGGCAGCAGCGCAGAAGCAGGAACCGGCTGTCTTCAAACAGCTGAGCGGTGGCGATCCCTCAGCTGAGCGGCGGTAGCAGCGAAGAAGCAGGATCCAGCTTTCCCCCAAGCAGCTGAGCGGCGGCGGAAGAGCTGCAGCGCGCCAAACAGCTGAGAGGCGGCGATCCCTCAGCTGAGTGGTGGCAGCAGCGCAGAAGCAGTTCCCCAAGCAGCTGAGCTGCGGCGGAAGAGCGGCAGAGACGGCAGCGGAAACCTGCGGCCCCAACAACGGGTAGGCGAGCAGCGGAGACCACGGGGCGGCAAAGCGGGGCAGAGACCAGCTGAGCGGGCGAGCAGCGGATACCAGGCGGCGGCAGACGGCAGTGGAGACCACGTGGCGGTAAAGCAGCGACCTGAGTTCCCAAGCAACAAGCGGCCAGCACGCGGCGACAGAGGGCGGCGGAGACCACGTGATGGCAGAGCGCATCTACGCTGAGAGGCGAGTAAACCCCAACGATTCCAATAGTGCAGACAACACCCCAATCCCGAAAGATTGAATGGAGTCCCAGGATATCAAGTCAGGGGAGGCAGTCCGGGAAGAAGCAGAGATGACTGAGGCATGTGAACCTGGACCCAGCTCAGTCTCCACGCAGGAAAAGGTACAGGGGGGGACCAAAAAGAAAATAAAGACTAAAAATATTGAAACACCTAACACCCCCCCGCATCCCACCCCCCACGGAACTTTGAAAGCAGACTGGTCAGTGGGAGTGGGCGAAGGGATGGAGGGACGCAAAGTGCAGAAGAAGAAAAAAGCGCGTGTCACCCAAACGCAACGAATTGGGGCAATTGAAGACAAAGTGTCTCGCATGGACTATAAGGTAGAGGAATTAAGTGAGAGGCTTAATGTGCTCATCTCACTCTTGGAGGGGAGGGAAAGGCCGATACCCAAAACAGGTTCACCCCCCCCTGAAGAGAATAGCAACTTAACAGATTATGAGGAAGAATCGGAGGAGGAAGACGAAGAAGAGTCAGATGCATTCCCACCCACCCCGCAATGGAGGTCGCCGGGCCGTAGGACGGCACCGGTGGGGTTGCGAGAGCTGAAAATGAAATTCGATGGAGACCCCAAAACCTTAGCATGCTTCATAACTCATGTAAAAGGGTTTATGGAAGAATTTGAAAGCGACTTTCACACAGAAGAAGCGAAGGTCAGATATGTGTCTTGTTTTTTGAAAGGGGAAGTGGCTAGCTGGCTCGTGAAATTGCATGATACCAAGGCAAGCACGCTGCGGGACTTCAATAAGTTCATGCGGGCCCTGCGGACCCGGTTTGAAGACACACTAGCTAAAGTGTCGGCCAGAGTGCGCCTCCGAAACCTTGACCAGGGAAAAAGCACTGTGGCGGAATATGCTATGGAGTTCAAAAGAATCCTTAGCGAACTACCGCAATGGCCAGAAGAATTTCAAATTGAATTCTTCCAGTACGGCCTGAGACAAGACTTATTAGAACTCATGGTGGGGAGGGAAGAACCAAAAACACTAGAAGCCTGGATTCAACTGGCGGGTCGTATCGAACAAAGCCAAACACAGCTGATGTCCATTAAAAGGTTCAAACAATTGAAGAAGAAACCTGAACCCACCACACACCCCGCCCGGATGGAGTTCAAGCAAAAACAATGGGAAGAGGAAAGAAATCGAAGAGTAAAAGTTGGCGGTTGTTTTCGATGTGGACGGATAGGACACCTCATCAGTAACTGCCCACAGAACGGGACGATGACCAGAGGGAAGTCACAATCAAAGAATCCCCCAGAGAAGAAAAGAGAAAAAGAGGCGGGGGAAAAGCGCAAAGGCACTGCGGCAGCCATGGCGAAATGGAGCCACCCCACATACGTGGACGAAGACAGTGACAGTGAAGAATCAGACTACGAACTTCAGATGGCGGGAAATGAGAAAGGTCTGCTTTAAAGTGCGCCGCGGGGCAGGCCTTCACGAAAGGGCGCAACGAGAAGATTTGCCGTAACCCCACAATGCACATCCAGGTACGCCTAAAAGCTGTGGGGGGGAGGAGGAAGTACTCTGGGTTAGCAATGCTTGACTTGGGCTGCTCAAGGAGTTTGATGCACCCGGATGTGGCTGACTCATTGGGACTGAGACTTTTTGAACTAAAAACGCCCATTACCTTCTGTCAGTTGGATGGTTCTGAGATGAAAGGGGGGCCAGTGGAGCAGTATACGGAGGAAGTACAAATGACTTTGGGAAACCACGTAGAAACTTTGAGGTTCATTGTGGCCCCCATTGCAACAAGACCCATTGTGTTAGGACTGAAATGGCTGAGAGCTAGAAATCCTAGGGTGGATTGGGTCTCCGGGGAAATTGACTTTGTGGACGGAACTTATGGGGGGACGCGCAAAGAAAGAGATGTAGATGACTGGGAAGTGGGGGCAGCTGGGATGGAATTTTGGAACGAGGATGGGGAACAAGGGGACGAAAGCAACCCACAGGCGATCCCGGAAAAATACCTCCCAGTGAGTGAAGTGTTTGGTAAGCAAGAATGCGACCAAGAGCCCCCCCATAGACAGTCAGATGCAACGGTAGACCTCATCCCTGGGGCACCGTTCCCGAAACCCAAGATGTATGCCATGACTCAGAAAGAACTAGCGGAACTCCGCAAGTTCATTGATAAAAATTTGGCACGTGGCTTCATTGAACCAGCCAATTCCCCGTTAGCGGCCCCAGTGTTATTTAGAAAAAAGAAAGATGGGTCACTGCGGTTGTGCACAGACTACCGGGGGCTCAATGCAATTTCAGTCACTAACCAGTACCCCCTACCCTTGCTGAAAGACATGTTAGCCCAACTATCGAAAGGGAAGGTCTTCACGAAGTTGGATGTAAGGGAAGCGTATTACCGGGTACGCATGAGGGAGGGGGATGAGTGGAAAACCGCATTCAATTGCCCACTAGGATCATTTCAATACCGGGTGCTCCCGTTTGGGATTGTGGGCGGACCGGGAATCTTCATGAGATTCATAAACGAGGTATTGTATGAATTTTTGTACAAAGGGGTAATTGTATATTTAGATGATATCTTAATTTTCTCGGAAAACCTAGAAGAGCACATGGAACTGGTCAAAAAGGTGCTAGAAAAGTTATTAGAAGCAAAATTGTTTGTCAAACTGGAAAAGTGTGAGTTTCACAAGGACAAACTAGACTTTCTGGGGTACCGCATCTCGAATGCGGGTATTGAAATGGACCCTGAGAAAGTCAAGGCGGTTTTAGGGTGGCAACCCCCCCGAACGCGCAGGCAGCTCCAAGCATTTCTGGGATTTGCGGGGTTCTACAGGCAGTTTATCCCAGATTTCGCGCAGATTGCGCTACCCCTAACCGACTTGCTGAAAACAAAAGGCAAGGGGAAAAACGCAAAAGCCCCACCGCCAAGCACAAAATTAGTGTGGACCCAAGAATGCCAAGAAGCTTTTGATAAGCTGAAGGCATTGTTCACGGAGGAGCCCATCCTCAAGCATCCTGAGCCTGACAAACCGTTCGTAATTCACACGGATGCGTCACTCAATGCAGTTGGGGCCATTTTACTACAAGCAGATGACAGGGAGAAATTGAGACCATGTGCCTACATTTCTCGGAAATTTAACGAAACAGAGAAAAGATGGCATGTTTGGGAAAAAGAGGCATTCGCAGTAAAACACGCGTTAAGCACGTGGCGACACCTCTTGGAAGGGACAGCTGAGCCGTTTCAGGTGTGGACGGATCACAAAAATTTGGAAGCCCTCAAATCCCTGAGAAAATTGAACCCTAAGCATCTCAGATGGGCAGAGTTCCTGAGTAGGTTCAACTTCACGTTGAAATATTTCCCTGGGGGAAAAAACCTCCTGGCGGACGCGCTTTCGCGCCTGCCGCAGCATGAAGGCAAGATGGAGGAGATCTTTGAGTCTATAATCCCTTCCCAACCAGGGGAGGAGCAGACGCAACTGGCACCAGTGGTCAGGGGAGAGGGGAATTTGGCTGTCACCCGTAGCAGCGCAAAATACAGGACGGACTGTGATTCATTCGCAGGAGACCTGCGAGCGGCAACAGTTACTGACACTTGGTGGGTGGAGCACAAACACACGCTAGAGGAGCGAGATGGCATGGGTTGGAAAGACAAGAAAGCATACTCCCCGAATCCTTAAGACAAAGGGTTTTGAGTATGCACCACGACCACAAAACGGCAGGCCACTTCGGCTTCCTAAAAACACTACATTTAGTCAGGGGAAAGTTTTGGTGGCCATCGTTGCGCACGGATGTGAAAGCTTATGTGCGAACATGCCCCACGTGCGCCACAGCAAAAAGGAAAATGGGCAAACCCACAGGAAAATTACAGGAGGTAGCTAGCCCAACACAGCCATGGAAGCAAATTGCCATGGACTTCATAGTGGACTTACCAGTGAGCAACAAATACACAGCCATCTGGGTAGTCACAGACCTCTTTTCCAAACAGGCACACTTCATTGCATGCAAAGGCATACCGAACGCCCAGAAGCTAGCGAGACTGTTCATTCAACATATCTACAGGGCCCACGGAACGCCGGAACGCATAATCAGCGATCGCGGCAGCACGTTCACATGCAAATTTTGGAGGGCATTTTTGAAGTTAATTGGATCAGAACAGGGGCTTAGTAGTGCGTTCCATCCGTGCACAGACGGAGCAAGTGAACGCCTTAACGCCACACTGGAACAGTACCTGAGATGCTACATAAACTACCAACAAACTGATTGGGCAGAACTCTTGCCGTTCGCAGAAGTCGCGTACAACAACGCGCTCCATCAAAGCACAGGGCTTTCACCATTCAAAGCGGCTACAGGGCAGGATTTTGTAACAATACCTGAATTGGCAATGACCCAGAGCACTGACTTAGAGCAACCTCTGAGAGCAGATGAATGGGTTGAAAGAATCACTAGCAACTGGCCAATAATGGTAAAGATGCTAGAAGAAGCCAAGGCTAATTACAAAAAACATGCAGACCACAAACGGGAGAAAGAATGGGAATTGAGAGTTGGGGACAAGGTGTACTTATCCACCAAAAACTTACGGTCCACGCAAAAGTCACGAAAACTAGAGGCCAAGTTCATAGGCCCATTTAAGATCCTTGCAGTAATTAACCCAGTAACGGCCAAACTGGAACTGCCAAAGGCTCTGAGAAAGATACACCCCGTGTTTCACATTAGTTTGTTGAAACAATACCATGCTTCACATCGGTGGCACCCGGAACCAGAAGCGCCGACACCAATACTGGTGGAGGGAGAACCACATTTTGAGATAGACAGGATCTTGGACTCGAGATGGCACAGGGGGCAGCTGCAATACCTAGTCAAATGGACCCATCTCCCGATTGGCGACAGAGAGTGGGTCAACGCCAAACACACACGCGCCCCTAAATTGGTCAAGAAGTTCCATAAAGAGTTCCCAGACAAACCCCAGTGAATGGAAATAGTCTGGTTTGTATATAGGGGGGGGTGAGTCTTGGGGCGGGAGCATGTCAGAGATCACCCGATCTCTGCCAAAAAGGCAAGCAGACAAAGAGCTCATCAGGAGACTGGAAGATCGCTCGCACTCATCCAACGATCGGGAATACACATCTGGCCGAGCGTTGCCTAGACAACCGACAGACTGACCTCATGGGCACACAGCAAAGGACACTGGGGGAGGGAAAGGTTTAAAGGTGCTTGCTGTTCCTGTTACCTGCATTCCAGTCTTTGTCCATGCTAGAGCGAACTCCTGTATTCTATAATAAACTCTTCTGCTTCTAAGAACCCTGGTGCCTGGGAGTTACTTTAGTTCAGAGAGATTATAGCCATCCGCAGGAGCGCCTTACATTGATCTTTTGGAATCAATGCAATATGAGCTTCTTTCCATGATTCTGGCATTACACCTGTTTCTAAAGTCAAATTCATAGTCTTTTGTAAAGGAAAGGTCTGTCTTTGTCTAAAACTAACAAACAAAAAGTTTCCTTAGCAGATGGATCTGTATCCAAGATCGTGGGTGAAGGTGAGATCAATCTTCCATGTTTGGGGGAAACTGTTCAAAATGTTTTGTTTGTGCCTAATTTTCAAAGTAATCTCTTGTCTGTGGGACAGCTAGTTCCCTCAGGTTATGTTGTAACCTTTAAGAAAGAGGGTTGTGAAATTAGGAAGGATGGTAAAGTAGTTGCAAAGTGTTTGCAGAAAGATTTTCTTTACATTGTACAAAAGGCTGAGCAGCAAACTGCTAAAGCTGTGTTTGAGAATAAGCCCATACACGATCAATGTATACATTTATTGCATAGGAGGTTTGCTCATGCTAATTTTAAGTACATATCTCAAATGCCTAGTTATTCTGCTGATTTAAAATTGAAACCTTGTGATAAGTATCTGGATTGTGCAGTTTGCAAGGAGAATAAAACCACAAGGGCTCCTGTGAAGAAGTTTTCTGATAGGTCCACCTCTAGGCCTCTAGAGATCATTCATTCTGATGTAATAGGCCCCTTTTCTCCTAGTCTTGGGGGAGCAAGGTACATTTTGACCTTCATAGATGATTTTTCCAGGTACACATTCATTTATTTGTTGAAACACAAAGATGAGGTCTTTGATAAATTTAAGGCTTTTGTGGCTTGGGCGAATGGAAAATTCCCAAGGCCAGTGTCTGCTTTGCAATCAGATTGAGGTGGAGAGTATCTATCCTCAAAATTTAAAAGCTTTTTGTTAGAAAAAGGGATAGAACACATTTTAGCTAACCCTTACACTCCAGAACAGAATTCTGTTGCAGAGAGAAGGAAGAACACTGCAGGAAGCAATGATATGTTTGCTGAAGGATGCTAGTTTGCCTTTTAGGTATTGGGGAGAAGCTGTTTCTACAGCGTGTTATGTTCAGAACAGGCTGTTTAGCAGTGCAATTCAGGATGTGCCATTTCGTTTGTTCTATGGTGTGAAGCCTAAAGTAAACCAACTCAGAGTTTTTGGAAGCGTAGCTTGGGTCCACATTCCAAAACAGCTGAGGCGCAAGGGGGCTTCCAGAACAAAGAAAGCAATCTTTGTAGGGTATGAACAAAGTCAGAGGAGCTACAGGTTCATACTGGATAATCAATTGATAATTAGTAAAAGTGCTTCTTTTGCTGAGCAGAATTGGGATAAAATAAACTCTAGTTCTTCAGTTGATTTATCCATGAGGTAGCAGCAAAGTCTTGCTGATGGTGATTTGCAGGAATCACCTAGTGAAGTCAATGAGCAGGAAGCTGACTTGTCTGGAAAGTCAGAGGTTTCTGAGGACAATGGTGGGAATCAGAGTGTAAGTCCTGTCCTACCTCGCAGGTCTGAAAGGATTAATAAGGGAGTTCCACCTGATCGTTATCAAGTAGATGTTGTGAAGGCTTTTCACATTCACACAGGGCCTGAGTCTCTGGAAGAAATTAATGGGATGCCAGCTGAAATAGCTAAGTGTTGGCATGAAGCCATGCAGCAAGAATTGGATTCCTTAAAGGAAAATAAAACCTGGAAACTAGTAAATTTGCCTCCCAATCAGAAGGTTTTAAGTTGTAGGTGAGTGTTCAAACTGAAAAAAAATTCTGATGGTAAAATTCAGAAGTACAAAGCAAGGTTGGTAGCAAAAGGTTTTGCTCAAAGAAAAAATGTGGATTATGACAAAACTTTTGCTCCAGTGACAAAAGCTGAATCTATCAGGTTGCTTTTAAAGGTTGCTGCCATGAAGAAATTGTCTGTTTATCACTATGATATTCAAACTGCTTTGCTGGTGCTATATTTTTTTCTTGTTAATGGAAGAATAAACGGTGGGAAGAGAAGCTAAGTGGCTTTGCTAGAAGTGAAAGTGACTTTTACTATTATTTCAGTTTGGTTTGAGTTTTTTACTTATGGACAACTATTGGTATTTCTATTTTTGCTCTCTGGAATACTATATTAAAGCTTGGATTTAAATGGAGTGATTAATACTTTATTTTTTAAGATTTTGATGTTGGGATTACTGAACCCTATTAAAAACTCTTTTATATATACAAGTTCCTCTTTTTCTTTTTGAACTTTGAACTCTGTTTGGATTTATTTTTCTGAAAAAGTCAAGTTATTTAACGTTTAATTTGGATTATTGGATTATTATATGGAAAGTAGAGGCTTTTTTACATGTCTCTAGCAACATTTTTTCTTTTTGACTTGTGGTTGGATTGAAGAATTACAAGTGGGAAGGTGAAACCCTGGGAATATTTACTATTCTTATCTTTGATTTTGACTACAGGAGAACAAAAAGTCCTAGGCTTTTATCCTTTGAAACACTGTGGACTTTTATATATAAGGGATTATAAATGACCTAAGAGGAAAAATTTTAAAGGAGCCTAGTTCTCTCTTTCTTTTTCCTTAACCTTTTGGATATTTGTTTTTTCACCTTTTCTTTTTTCTTTTTATTATTTGTAAAAGAATTTTTAATTTTTTTTTTAATTTTTCCCCCTTTTTTAAATAATTTTTGTTATATTGTTATATGGTGCTTTTTCCCCTTTTCTCCCTTTTTTCTTCTTTTTTGCAGGGCTATGGCGTCTTTGGGAACGAGACGGGTGGAGAAGGAGAAGAAGAAGGAGACTGGAGGACCACCTATTGATTCTGCTACACCTGCTACATCTGCCTCAGAAGCTTTATTACCAGAAATGAAAAAGATATTAGAAGCTGTTGCAACACTAAATAAGAAAATGGATGATCAGAATACAGCAATAAATAAGAAAATGGATGATCAGAATACAGCAATAAATAAGAAAATGGATGACCAGAATACAGCAATAAATAAGAAAATGGATGACTCCACGAAGCAGATGGAAGATCAGATTACAGCATTAGACAAAAAAATGGACGATATGAAGAAAGAAATAACCCGAGAGATTAAGCAAGATTTTAAAAAAGAAATTCAAACAGTTAAGGAAGTGGTCAATTCTCTGTCAGGAGAACTTAAAGATACGCAAAGCCAGATGCAAAAATTAGAAGATAAATCAGAATATGCTATTAAAGAGATTGAACATAATCTAGATATCACAGCTTTAGCAGAAATGAGAGAGAAGGAGCACATCTTGAGATTTAGAGCAATTCCAGAACAAGTAGATGAAAATGTGAGAGAAAGGATGACTTTTGAATTAGCTAAATTTTTGGAGACAAGAGAACAAGATTTAGATTTGGAGATAGACAAGATATTCAGAGTAAACTCACGTTATGCTAAGGAAAGAAAAGTCCCTAGAGACATATTGATATATTTTGTAAGAAAAGTGACAAAAGAGCAAATCTTAAGGAAGCATTATAATACTAGATTAAATATAGAAGGGAAGGAAATAATTGTATTAAAAGAAATTCCCTTGAGAATAATTAGGAAAAGAAAAGACTATTCTTTCCTTACAGACAAATTAAGGCAACATAGTATTTCATTCAGATGGGAAAAATTGGAAGGCGTATCGTTTGAGTTTAAAGGACAGAGATTCAAAATAACTTCCATTTTAAAAGCAAAAGCTTTTTTAGAGAAATACAAGAAAGAAATGGGTTTACCAGAAGGAGAATTGACAAAAGGAGGAGAAACATCGAAAGACAAAGAGAAGACTGAAGATCTATCTGAGAAAGGAGCTACAGGTGTGGACTTAACAAAGGGATTTTAAAGAATAAAACACCAATGGAACTTAAATATCTGACATGGAATATTAATGGAGCCAATGCTCCACAAAAAAGAAGAAAGATATTTCATTTTTTGAAAAAACAGAAATTGGACATAAGTTGTTTACAAGAGACTCATATTTGTAAAAAAGATACTAAATATTTGATTCAAAAACAGCTTGGAGAAGAATTTATTTCAGCTGGATATAAAAAAACTAAAGGGGTAGTCTTATATGTACAACCAAAGTTAAACCCAAAATTGATATTAGCTGATGAAGAGGGTCGATACATTGTAGTAGAAATTAACATACAAGGAACTAAAACACTGATAGTTGGACTTTATGCACCGAATATGGATAAAGGAGTATTTTATAAAAACCTGATGGATAAACTTTTGGACTTAACTTATGACAATTGGTGTTTCATGGGGGATTGGAATGGGGTAATTTACCCCAGATTGGATAGACAATCACAAAAAGAAGTGAAGCAAACACAGGGAAAATTGCCACAAACATTTTTCGACTTGAAAGAGATGTTGGATTTACAAGACATTTGGAGATGTATGAATGGGACTTCCAGAGAATTTACATATTATTCAGAGAGATTTAAATCACATTCTAGAATAGATATGATTTTGATATCTAAAAGTTTGATGATGGATATTAACAAAGTTGATATATTACCTAAGACTTTATCAGATCATAATCCAGTAATGTTGACTCTTAAAGGGAAACGGAATGTATTTAGATGGAGATTGAATGAGTCACTACTACGGAATAATGATGTAGTCGATGTATGCAAAAAAAAATTAAGAGAATATTTTCAATTTAATTTGAACAAAGGGACTAATATTCAAACTGTATGGGAAGCCAGTAAAGCATATATGAGGGGTTATTTTATTCAATACAATGCTCAAATGAGGAAGAAAAAACAAAAAAGAATTCAATTGATTTTAGACGAAATTAAAAGTAAAGAGTTAGATTTGAGAGATAAACCAATGGATGACACTTTGCTCACTCAAATTAAATTTCTACAAAAGCAAATATCAATGATATTAACTCAAGAGATAGAGACTCAAATGAAATTTACAAAACAAAAATATTTTGAATATGCAAATAAACCAGGTAGATGGCTGGCTTATAAATTGAGGAAACAAAGACAAAAGAATTTGATTACTAATATTCAACATGAAGGAAAAACTCTGGTGAATAATATGGACATTCAAAAAACCTTTCATGACTATTATTCTAAATTATATAAAAAACAAGATGTCAACTTGGATGAGATTGAAGAATATTTGAATAAACAAAAACTAACTGTTCTTAATGACCAACAAAGATTGATATTAAATAATGTTATAACAAAAGAAGAATTGATAAAAGCTTTTAAGAAAATTAGTAGTGGAAAAGCTCCTGGACCGGATGGATTGTCAGCAGCCTACTATAAATGTTTTGAAGAGGATTTATGTCTACCTTTGCAGAAGACTATGAATTCTATTTTGGAAACAGGAATTATGCCTGAAACTTGGAAAGAAGCACATATAACATTGATACCCAAAGAACAACAGGATTTAACATTAACTAAAAATTACAGACCAATATCTTTATTGAATAATGACTATAAGATATTTACAACGATATTAGCAGAAAGAATGAAGAATATACTTAAGGATTTTATTCATCAAGACCAAACTGGTTTTCTACCCAAAAGACAAATTCATGACAATGTCCGAAACATAGTAGACGTAATTGAATATTTGGATCAACACTATGATAAACAAGCTGCCTTGATATTTATTGATGCTGAAAAAGCCTTTGACAACTTAAATTGGCCTTTTATGTTCAAAGTTTTGGAAAATATGAATTTTGGAGGAAATTTTATAAAATGGATTAAATCAATATATACTCCACAATTTGCCAAAATAATTGTTAATGGAGAATTTAGTAAGCCATGTGAAATACAAAAAGGTACTAGACAAGGTTGTCCATTATCTCCACTTTTGTTTATATTGGTATTAGAGGTTTTACTTAGAGATATTAGACAAGATGATGGTATCCATGGTATTAAAGTTAAAAAAGAAGTTTATAAACTAAGAGCATTTGCTGACGACCTAGTCATTACTTTGGAGAATCCACTAGAAGGAATTGAAATATTAATACAGAAACTAAAAGACTTTGGGTCGCTAGCAGGGTTCAAAGTGAATTTACAGAAGACAAAAGTTTTGACCAAAAATATGGATTACCACCAACAAGAGAAATTGAAAGAAATAACAGGATATTCAATGGAAGAAAAAGTAAAATATTTGGGAGTATATTTAACAACTAAAAATGTTAAGTTGTTTAAGAATAATTATATTCCACTTTGGATGGATATTAAAAAAGATTTGGAACATTGGGAAAAACTGCAATTATCATTATTAGGTAGAATTTCAGCAATTAAAATGAATGTTTTGCCAAGAATTTTATATCTTTTTCAAACACTACCTATATTGGCATCAGAAGAACCTTTTAAACAATGGCAGCGAGATATTTCTAAGTTTATTTGGCAAGGGAAAAAACCAAGAGTAAAATATAAAGTATTGCAAGACTCCAAAGAAAGAGGAGGACTAGGTCTACCGGATTTGAAATTATATTATGCTGCTTGTTGCTTGGTTTGGATTAAAGAATGGATAGTTTTGAAAAATGAAAAATTATTGAATTTGGAAGGACATGAATTAAGATATGGATGGCATGGATATTTGTGGTACGATAAAGTTAAAGTTAATGTGGACTTTAAAAACCATTATATTAGAAGATCCTTGTTAAGAATCTGGAATAAATATAAATTAATCTTATGTTATAAAAGACCCTTATGGATTTCTACACAAGAAGCATTCTACAGAACAGAAGTAAGAAATAAAGATAAATGGTTAACCTACAAAGACTTTTTAAAGAAAGAACAAGGACAATATATAATTAAATCAATAGAAGAATTGGTATCAGAGGGATACAGTTTTCAATGGCTTTCATATATGCAGCTCGTAGAGAAATTTAAATTAGATAAGAAAGACCTTGAATTTGAACAAACCAAATCGGAATTTGAGATACAACTATGTGAGACAGATGATCATCTAATTGCAAAAATGTATAAATTATTGTTAAAAGGTGAAATGGTAGAGGAACAAGTTAAAGACTGTATGATTAAATGGGCTAAAAATATTGGCCATAATATTCAAATGCAACAATGGGAAGATATGTGGACCAAAGGGTTAAAATTTACTTTGTGTTATAATTTAAAAGAAAACTTTTATAAGATGATGTACAGATGGTATATGACCCCACAAAAACTTTCTAAAATGTATGGAAATGTCTCCAACTTATGTTGGAAATGTAAAAAAAAAGAGGGGTCTTTTTACCATATGTGGTGGACATGTGAGACTGCAAAGAAATTTTGGACTCAAATACATGCATTGATGCAAAATATATTACAAATTCGAGTTCCATTTAAACCGGAATTTTTCTTACTGGGAATAATTGATGGACAACCTGGGAAGCAATTTACAAGGATTATGCAATACATGATTACAGCAGCAAGACTTATTTTTGCACAAAATTGGAAAAACCAGATATCGCCTACAATACAAGATTGGATGTTAAAATTGATGGATATGGCAGAGAATGATAAACTGACATGTTTATTAAAAGAAAATCCAAATAATTATTTCCTTAAAGAGTGGAAACCATTAACTGACTATTTACAAGATGCGGGAGGGGCAAAGCTTATATGGGGATTTGAAGATTAAAATATATATATATTGATGTAATAGACAAGAAATATTCTTTAATATTATATATAGACCTAGCATGTAAGACAAAATTTTTAAAATACCATGACCAGATACAAATCGGAAGTTGACCAAATTCTGTTTCAGCTTTATCTTTTTTTCTTTTTTCCTTTACTACACTTTTTTATCTTTTCTTTTTTCTTGATTTGTATTTCCATTTTCTTTTCTGTTTCAAACTTTTATCTATGTAAAATTAAAATCTAATAAAATTTGTTAAAAAAAAAAAAAGATATTCAAACTGCTTTTCTGTATGGTGATTTGGAGGAAAAATTGTTTATGCAACAACCTCCTGGTTATGAAAAAGAAAAACATCTTGTGTGTGAATTGCAGAGATCCATCTATGGATTGAAGCAGGCCACGCGTTGTTGGAATATTAAGATGGATAATATTTTGCAAAAATTTGGGTTTCAGAAGGGAATTGCTGATCCATGTGTGTATGTAAAAAATGATAAGCAAGGTGTAATGTACTTGTGCTTGTATGTTGATGGTTTGTTGCTGCTCACTTCATCTGATGAACAGAAGCATGCTTTTGAGGTTTGTATGAAAAACAATTTCACATTGAAATGTCTTGGAGCAGTTAACAATTACTTAGGATTAGAAATTCAGAGGGAAAAAGATGGCAGTTTTCTCATAAGTCAGAGTAGTAAAATTAAGAAACTGCTGGAGGATTTTAAAATGAAAGACTGCAAGTCTGTCTCCTCCCCCATGCTTCCCGAGTTTCTAAAAGAGGAGGGGGAGAAGGGGGATGGTGAGTTATCTGAAGGAGATAGTTTCAGGTCAGCCATTGGTAGTCTTCTTTACATTGCAAACAATAGCTGTCTGGACATTTCTAACAGTGTGTCCATTTTGAGCAGGTTTGTGGAAAATCCCACATCTGCTGCAAAGTCTGGTTTAAAAAGGCTATTTCGTTATTTACAAGGCACCAAAGATTTTTGCTTAAGGTTGTCTGCTATAGACACAGAAGAAAAGTTAGAATGCTGGTGTGATTCAGATTGGGCTGGAGATCTCAGTGATAGAAAGTCTACTTCTGGAAGTGTAATTCAATTTGCAAAGTCCACTATTGCTTGGTTCTCCAGAAAGCAGACAGTAGTAGCCATTAGCACAGCTGAAGCCGAATTTTATGCTTTAGCACAACTGTGCAATGAGGTAATTTGGTTTACACAATTGTTGCAAGACATTGGAGTCATTTTAAGACAGCCTGTAACAATTCATGAAGACAACCAAGCCTGTCTTCATTTGGCTTTATCTGAAAGTACCAGAAATCGCACTAAGCACATTGATGTGCGTTTTCATCTTGTTAAAGATTTTCTAGCCAAGAAAAAGGTTATTTTGAAATACTGTGATACTAAATTAATGTTGGCTGATATATTCACCAAGCCTCTAGTTGCCAGTAGGCACAAGGAGCTAGTTACCAAGCTGGGTTTGTTTCCATATTCTTTCTAGTCATAAAAAAAGGGGAGTGTTGCATATATTTTTTATGTCTGTAGAATATGGGGCTGAGTTTTTAAAAAGCCAGGCCTCAAACTTTTTTCCTGTGAGTTTCAAGAGGGAGCACATGTTCACCCCCCTTTCCTCAGGAAGGTTAATTTGCCTTGGAGCCAGCCAGACTGATAGTTCTGACCAATCAGAATTAGCTGTTTGAGCTTTGCCCATATTGGGAATCTGTTGCCTAGGTGTTTTGGTCACATGCTGGATCCTGTCCATTCAGATGCTGGTCAAGTTAAGGTTTAAAATGTAAATGCCTTTTGTTCTCTTTACTCTGCACTCTGCTCTGCTATCTAAATGTAAATAGCTATGTTAATCAGCCATGCCTTCTCTTCGGCTGAAGAAGAAGATTCAAGGTTTGTTCCTATGTTTTTTTGTTTTAAATAAAGCAACATTTTTACTACAAGCTTGTCTTAATATTTTTCCATAACTCTGATCACAAATTTTATAAAACAACAAAATTCCCTATTTTCTTTAGTCTGATTCTAAATTTTGCAATAAGAAGTTTGTGATCTGAACTACAGTCAGCTCCAGGTCTTGTTTTTACCGACTGTATAGATGTCCGCCACCTTTGGCTGCAAAGGATGTAGTCAATCTGATTTCAGTGTCGACCATCTGGTGAAGTCCATGTATAAAGTCGTCTTTTAGGTTGTTGGAAGAGAGTGTTTGTTATGCACAGTGAGTTGTCTTGGCAAAATTCTATCAGCCTATGTCCTGCTTCATTTTGTTCTCCCAGACCATGCTTGCCTGTAATTCCAGGTGTCGTCTGACTACCCACCTTAGCATTCCAATCTCCTGTAATGAAAATAACATCTCTTTTTGGTGTATTATCCAGTAGGTGCTGCAGATCCTCATAGAACTGATCTACTTCTGCTTCTTCAGCATCTGTGGTTGGGGCGTATATTTGGATCCCTGTGATGTGAAATGGCTTACCCTGCCTGAATTCGAATTGAGATCATTCTATTGTTTTTTGGATTGTATCCAAGCACTGCTTTAGCCACTTTATTATTAATTATGAAGGCTACTCCATTTCTTCTGTGGTCCTCTTGTCCACAGTAGTAGATCTGGTGGTCACCTGATGTGAAGTGGCCCATTCCAGTCCATTTCAGTTCACTGACACCTAAAATATCTATATTTAATCTCGACATCTCACCAATAACCACATCCAATATGCCCTGGCTCATAGATCTTACATTCCAGGTTCCTATGGTGTGTTGATCTTTAGAACATCGGATTCGTCGTTCACCACCAGCACCGTCAGCCGCTAGCCGTCCTTTCGGCTTTGAGCTAGCTGCGTCATCACATCTGGGGCTATATGTTTGTCTTTCCAATGCCGAAAACCAAGTCCATTTATTTTTCTCCAAAAGCCAACTCCTGTGTGATAAACCTTAAACAACAAAGTTGAATATAGGCACATAGTTGCTTCCTAGCGAAATGGAACAGTTGTTGCTACTGTACCAGCCTCCCTGATGCATAGCAACCCCCCTGCCTGAGATCCCCGACTCTGCAGCCGGATTGGTGGTGGAGTTCCCCAGGCTCACGGCCTTTGAGGACTTTAACTTGCCTTCTCTAGTTGCAAGGTCAGAGGCAACCTGGGAGTTCACAGCCACCACGACAGCCATGGACCCATCCCAGGTCATCCAAGGCCTGACGCAGAAGAGTGGTCATACGCCTGACCTGTTTTTTGTCTGAGCAGTGGCAAGGTGATCTGCTTTGTGCAGAGATTTCAGTCCTGGTGGCCACCCAGAATGAGAGGGCGGTTGGTGTTTTTGATCAGATTGTGCCTGAGAGGACTCTCCTGTCCAAGGGATCCCAGAACTCCCCCAGTTTATGGAGGAGTTAAAGGAGCTGAAATGGGAGAAGAGACACCTAGAGTGTCACTGGAGGGAGAGAAGGAGTGAACCCGATGGAACACAAGTTAGAGCTGCTCTTAAGGCACATCTGACACCTCTGCTCCATGAACGGTATTGGCTACCAATATGCTTCCAGGTGCAATTCAAGGTGCTGGTGGTTACCTTTAAAGCCCTTCATGGCTTCGGACCAGGCTGCTTACGGTCCATCTCTCCCTAATGTTTTCCACCTGTCCCAGATCCGGCACGAGGGGCCAGCTCCGGGTCCCGTCAGCTAAGGAGTGTCAGATGGTGGGGAGCAGGAGGAAGGCCTTTTCTTCCGTGGAACCCATCCTGTGGAACTTCATTCCACATGAGATTAGGTTAGCCCTGACCCTTGCTTTGTGCCTCGGCCTGTGATGTATCTTGGCATTGTTGATGGTTATTTTATGATGTTTGGCTGCTGAGTGTTTTTATTTTAGGTTAAGTGTTTTATTTGAATTTACGTATTTTATTTTAGCTGCCCAGAGTCACGAATGTGAGATGAGCAGCTGTATAAATCAAATAAATAAAGAAAACAACATATTTAAATAAAGTATTAATTTCAGTGCATCTCCAACAACGTAAATGCAAATGAGGTCATTTTTTCTTTCTTGAAATCTGTTAGAGTTCTTGTGTTGCCCTGGCGAATCATTCCTGTACAAAGCAAAAGCATTCTCATGGTGACGTGAATGCCAGGTGGCTGGATAACAGAGAAGCCTTGGCTTTGTTTACATCCTCATGAGATAGGGAGCGAGAAGACCATGTTATGGCTAGCAATGGAAATATTCCCATGAGAGATATCCTCCTGATTTCCTTCTGTGGGAAGCCTTGCCCAGGCCCCCCCTGAGCAAGGAGGGGGGGGACTCAGTGCGTAGATGCAGCACTGCCACCCAATGCTAATGCTTTGAGGCCTAGTGTGTGTCACAGCTAACTTCCAGCCAATCAGAAAGCTAGAAGAACTGAATTGGGGTGCGGTGGCTCAGCGGGTTAAACCACTGATCCGTTAGACTACCGACCATAAGGTTGGCAGTTCGAAACCGCGTGACGAGGTGAGCTCTCGTCACTTGCCCTAGCTCTCTGCCAACCCAGCGATTCGAAAGCTATTTAGCAAGTAGATTAATGGGTACCACTCACGTGGGACAATTTGCGGGCGTCCAGCGGAGGGTCGTCCTCGATTCCAAGAAAGACCTCGGAAGAGCGGTGATGTCGGCGGAGGACGACGGAGGACGACGGATCCGGAGACACCAGCTTCCTGGACGTCAGCAGCCGGCGTGGAGCAAGGCATTCTGGGACTTGCAGTCCAATGCCTGCAGCAGAAGAGCCGGTTCCCTTCCTCTCTCCCTGTCGCGCGGGAATAAATTGTAATAATTGATGTTGTATAATTGTATAATTGGAGATATATAATACTGTAAGCCGCCTAGAGTCCTCCAGTAGGGAGGGGATAGGCGGGGTATAAATAAGACAAATAAATAAATAAATATACAACCATGCAAAATGGTGTTCTATGTCTTCTTGATTTCTAGTGTCTCTTAGCCATGTAGTTCTTCACGTGTTCACTTCCTGTGGACTGGGCAGAGTGAGCTATGCCTGGCTTTGGGTATAGGCCATGGCAGGAACTCTGGCCCTGGGATCAATACACGGAACTCTGCTTATAAGTTTGTTTTGTTTTTCCTTTTACAATGCTGTATCCTGTATATTCATCTTTCTCATTGTTGCGATGATGTGATTGTATCTGCATTATTGCCTTATGCTAAACAGTAAACACTGTTAGCCCTAAAAAGCTGCATTCTTGTCTGTTTATTCTCAAGCCTCAGTTTTTTCCCTTTAAGCCAGCATATATCCCATCAAAATCAGCTTATGGAATGGAGCCTGACAATTACAAGGAGCCCAGCGTAGTGCTATTCCAAACGACCAAGTCTGAAGACCGAAGAGGAACAATGTGAATATCGAGAGGATGGGCAAAGTATCACTCCTACCTCCTATCTTGTTTTACATGACCACTCATACATCAAAGAGAAACCATATGCCTTTATAAACTGTGGGGAAAACTTCACTTTGAGAAGTCATCTTATTTGCCATAAAGAGGAGAGAACGGATGAGTGTGGAAAGGGATTAAATAAGAAACAGTTGCTTATTTTGCCCCCAAAAAATCCCCCAAGGGAGAAACCCTATAAATGTCTTCAGTGTGGAAAGTCGTTCACTCAGAGAGGTAACCTTATCACACATGAAAAGATCCACACAGGGGAAAAACCATATAAATGTCTGCAGTGTGGAAAGACCTTCACTCAGAAAAGTACCCTTATCACACATGAAATGATTCACAAAGAAAAACGCTATAAATGTCTGCAGTGTGAAAAGTCGTTCACTCAGAGAGTTACCTTTATCACACATGAAAGGATCCACACAGGGGGAAAACCCTATAAATGTCTGCAGTGTGGAATATGTATATTTGTCCTCAGATATCATCAAAGAACCCACACTGGGGAGAAATCATACACATGCTCGATGTGTGGAAAGAAGTTCAGTAGATGTTTAAACCTTAGAATCCATGTAAGAATCCACACAGGAGAAACCATACAGGTGCCCAGAGTGTGGCAAGAGCCTCCGTAAGGACAGTGACTTTATTCGCCATAAAAGGATCCACACAGGAGAAAGACCATAGAAATGCCTGGAGTGTGGAAAGAGCTTCATCCAGAATGTTAACCTTATCAAACACAGAAGTCACAGAGGAGAGAAACCATACAATTACACAGAGTGTGGGAAAAGCTTCAGCCAGAAAAATCACCTTTTCCAACATGAAATAATCCACACGAGAGAGAAACCATAACTTGGGAGCTTTCATCACAAATGTTTTCTTCTCAAAAAGGGACCCACATGGAAAAACAATAGAAATATGTGGACTGTGGAGTAACGTTCAGTTGGAAGAGTAGCCTTATCAGACCTAAAGGAATCCATACGGGAGAACCATAAAAACATGCGAAGTATAGAAATGGATTCAAAAGGGGCAGAGCCCTTATTTCCCATAAGAGGTCTTCTTTTGGGAGGAATGCCTGGACTGTGGAAAAAAACTCAGGAGCAGCACTGGAACAGAATTGGTATGCAACTGCAGTTACAGCTTTAAAGACACAAGAGGGAGTGAAGTTTCTGTTACCTTCACTTCTGTTTAACACATTCATTTTCTTTTTTTTAAAAAAAAGAATTTTATTAGTTTCAGAAAAAAATAAAAGATACAGAAAAACAAAAAACTACAAAAAAAGAAAGAGAACTAAAAAATTTGAAAACACAAAATATTTTTTAAAAAAATAGATTACAAAATGAAGTGACTTCCGACTTTAAACATCAAGGATATACAACAATTTTCCATAATCAATCCCTTACTCTATATTAAACCAAAATCACATTATTTCTATAAATCAACCCCTTAGCACATTATAAAAATCACTAAATACCATTGCTCCCACCCCTTATATTAAAAAAAAGAAAAAATATAAATTAACTCCCCCCCCAAAATAACAATTAATTATTCCCTTCCTACTACTATTCTAGACATTCCTGTCTATTACAATAAACATCAAAAATAAAAAAGCATATAAATTGTCTGTGTGGTGATCCACTCCTTTGATATCAACTTAGTAACTTTCAGCACAAACCATAGTAGGATATGAAAAAGTTCTTTTATTGATTTTGTTGTTGTTGTTCAGTCGTTTAGTCGTGTCTGACTCTTCGTGACCTCATGGACCATAGCACGCCAGGCCTTCCTGTCCTCCACTGTCTCTCGGAGTTTACTCAAATTCATGTTCATTACATCGGTGATGCTATCTAACCATCTCATCCTCTGCCGTCCCCTTCTCCTTTTGCCTTCAGTCTTTCCCAGCATCAGGGTCTTTTCCAGTGAGTCCTCTCTTCGCATTAGGTGGCCAAATATTTGAGCTTCAGCTTCACCATCTGTCCTTCCAATGAGCAGTCAGGGTTGATTTCCTTTAGGATTGACTGGTTTGACCTCCTTGCAGTCCAAGGGACTCTCAAGAGTCTTCTCCAGCACCACAGCTCGAAACCATCAATTCTTCGGCACTCAGCCTTCCTTATGGTCCAACTCTCACAGCCATACATTACTACTGGAAAAACCATAGCTTTAACTATACGGACCTTTGTCGGCAAGGTGATGTCTCTGCTTTTTAATATGCTGTCTAGGTTTGCCATAGCTTTCCTCCCAAGGAGCAAGCGTCTTTTAATTTCATGGTTGCAGTCACCGTCTGCAGTGATCTTGGAGCCCAAGAAAATAAAATCTGTCACTGCTTCCATTTCTTCCCCTTCTATTTGCCAGGAAGTGATGGGACCAGATGCCATGATCTGAGTCTTTTTAATGTTGAGTTTCAAGCCAGCTTTTGCACTCTCCTCTTTCACCCTCATCAAGAGGCTCTTTAGTTCCTCTTCACTTTCTGCCATTGGGGTGGTATCGTCTGCATATCTGAGGTTGTTGATATTTCTCCCGGCAATCTTAACTCCGGCTTGTGATTCATCCAGCCCGGCCTTTCTCATGATGTACTCTGCATATAAGTTAAATAAGCAGGGTGATAATATACAGCCTTGTCGTACTCCTTTCCCAATTTTGAACCAGTCGGTTGTTCCATGTCCGGTTCTAACTGTTGCTTCTTGACCCGCATACAGGTTTCTCAGGAGACAGGTAGGGTGGTCTGGTACTCCCATCTCTTTAAGAATTTGCCACAGTTTGTTGTGATCCACACAATCAAAGGCTTTAGCGTAGTCAATGAAGCAGAAGTAGATGTTTTTCTGGAACTCTCTTGCTTTTTCCATGATCCAGCGAATGTTGGCAATCTGATCTCTAGTTCCTCTGCCTCTTCGAAACCCAGCTTGCACTTCTGGTAGTTCTCGGTTCACATACTGCTGAAGCCTAGCTTGTAGGATTTTGAGCATAACCTTGCTAGCATGTGAAATGAGCGCAATTGTACGGTACTTTGAACATTCTTTGGCATTGCCTTTCTTTTTTTTTTTTTTTTTTTAATATTAAAAAATAAACTTTATTTACATTTAACATATAACACAGACATTTACATTTTACATAAAACATATCCCATTTACACTTAGGCATTTCATCAATTGCATATTTTCATAGTCTTATAACTTATAAATTTTTATTTTCTAGTCTTTTGTATAATCCGATCTTTCAATTCCATTTATCTATTTCTACTTTCTTTTTCCTTCCTACCTTCTTACCTCCCATACTCCTCTCCCACTACTACATATCTCTTAATCCACAAAATCCCTCCCTTAGCTTTTTTATCTATTTTTAGTTCATTAGTTCCTTTCTTTCATTTTTATGTTTCTATATATATATATATTCTATTATTCTCTTATGCATTTTTCCTTTCTTAATTTTTAAAGACTTAACCTCTTCTACCTACACATACATACTACATATTCATACACATTTAAAATTACTTTAAATAGGATTTTAAATAGCTCAGCTGGGATACTGTCTTCTCCGCTAGCTTTGTTGTTAGTAATGCTTCCTAAGGCCCACTTGACTTCACTCTCTAGGATGTCCGGCTCAAGGTCAGTGACCACACCATCGTATTTATCAGGGATATTAAGATCTTTCTTGTATAGTTCTTCTGTGTATTCTTGCCACCTCTTCTTAATCTCTTCTGCTTCTGTTAGGTCCCTGCCTTTTTTGTCCTTTATCATGCCCATCTTTGCACAAAACGTTCCCTTGATATCTCCGATTTTCTTGAAGAGATCTCTAGTCTTCCCCATTCTATTGTTTTCCTCGATTTCTTTGCACTGTTCATTTAAGAAGGCCTTCTTATCTCTCCTTGCTATTCTCTGGAAATCTGCATTCAGTTGTTTATATCTTTCCCTTTCTCCCTTGCCTTTTGCTTCTCTTCTTTCCTCAGCTATTTGTAAAGCCTCATCAGTCAGCCACTTTGCTTTCTTGCATTTCTTTTTCTTTGGGATGGTTTTAGTTGCTGCCTCCGGTACAATGTTACGAACCTCCATCCATAGTTCTTCAGGCACTCTGTCTACCAGATCTAATCCTTTAAATCTATTCCTCACCTCCACTGTATATTCATAAGGGATATGATTTAGGTCATACCTGAGTGGTCTAGTGGTTTTCCCTACATTCTTCAATTTAAGCCTAAATTTTGCGATAAGAAGCTCATGATCTGAGCCACAGTCAGCTCCAGGTCTTGTTTTTGCTGATTGTATAGAGCTTCTCCATCTTTGGCTGCAAAGTATATAATCAATCTGATTTCGGTATTGACCATCTGGTGATGTCCATGTGTAGAGTCGTCTCTTGTGTTGTTGGAAAAGAGTGTTTGCTATGACCAGCCTGTTCTCTTGACAAAACTCTATTAGCCTTTGCCCTGCTTCATTTTGTACTCCAAGGCCGAACTTGCCTGTTAGTCCGGTTATTTTTTTACTTCCTACTTTAGCATTCCAGTCCCCTATGATGAAAAGGACATCTTTTTTTGGTGTTAGTTCTAGAAGGTGTTGTAGGTCTTCATAGAACCGGTCAACTTCAGCTTCTTCGGCATCAGTGGTTGGGGCATAGACTTGGATCATTCATTGGCGATCACTCGTAGCCGAGTAAGATTGTCTTCCAAAGGTAAAATTTTAACGGTGGATCCGTAAGTGGCTATAAAGGCCAATTCTGGATCCGCACAACCTCCCACAATGAGGGCATAGGTTTCCGGGTGGGAGACGGTCATGATGAGGGTTTGCCTGATGTGCCTTCCTTTTAGCTCTTTTCTCCTTTTCGCCCTGTACTCGTGCTTCTTCAAAGTCCATAGCGCCATTAATAAAGGATGACCTCCAATTGAAACGCTCATGAGTTAGGGCTTCCCAGTTCTCAATGCTGATATTACATTTTTTTAAATTAGCTTTGAGAGTATCTTTGAATCTCTTTTGCTGTCCACCAATATTCCGTTTTCCATTCTTAAGTTGGGAGTAAAGTAGCTGCTTTGGAAGACGATGGTCAGGCATTCGAACAACATGACCGGTCCAGCGAAGTTGATGTTGGATGATCATTGTTTCAATGCTAGTGGTTTTCGCTTCTTCTAATACGCTAACATTAGTCCGCCTATCTTCCCAAGTAATTTGTACACCTGTGAAACATGGACCCTCTACAAACGCCACCTCCAACTTCTTGAAAGACTTGGATCACTATGATGTTGGATTGTTTGTCTTGGATTCGAACTGAAAGCATTCTGTCGTTTTTCAGGTTGTACCCCAGTACTGCCTTTCCCACTCTTTTACTATGAGAGCTACTCCATTTCTTCTAAGGGATTCTTGCCCACAGTAGTATATATAATGGTCTCCTGAATTAAATTCGCCCATTCCTGTCCATTTTAGTTCGCTGATTCCCAAGATGTCGATGTTCAATCTTGTCAGCTCATGTTTGACCACATCCAGCTTACCTTGATTCATAGATCTTACATTCCAGGTTCCTATGCAATATTGTTCTTTACAGCATCGGACTTTCCTTCCACTTCCAGACACATCCACAGCTGAGCGTCCTTTCGGCTTTGGCCCAGCCGCTTCACTCTTTCTGGAGCTACTCGGAATTGCCCTCCGCTCTTCCCCAGTAGCATTTTGGACACCTTCCGACCTGAGGGGCTCATCTTCCGGCATCATATCTTTTAGCCTTTTGATACTGTCCATGGGTTTTCTTGGCAAGAATACTGGATGGTTTGCCATTCCCTCCTCCAGTGGACCACGTTTTGTCAGAACTCTCCATCATGACTTGTTCTTCTTGACCTGACTTCATTGAGTTACGCAAGCCCCTTCGCCACGACAAGGCAGTGATCCATGAAGGGGATTGACATCAGAGGAACCATTTAAACAGTGGCAGAGGGATATTTCTAAGTTTATCTGGCAAGGGAAAAAACCAAGAATAAAATATAAAGTCTTGCAAGATTCAAAAGAAAGAGGTGGCTTAGGCCTCCCAGATTTTAAATTATATCATGCAGCTTGTGGTTTGGTATGGCTTAAAGAATGGATTGTTTTGAAAAATGAAAAATTATTGAATTTGGAGGGACATGAATTAAGATTTGGATGGCATGGATATTTATGGTATGACAAAGCTACAGTTAATGTGAACTTTAAAAATCACTATATTAGAAGATCTTTGTTGAGAATTTGGAATAAATATAAATCAACTTTATGTTATAGGAGACCCTTATGGATTTCCACGCAATAAGCATTTCATAGAACAGAAGTAAGAAATAAGGGTAAGTGGCTGACTTATAAGGACTTTTAAAAAAAAGGAACAAGGGCACTATGTAACAAAATCAAAAGAACTTGCTCAAGAAGGGTATACACTTCAATGGCTTTCCTATATGCAACTTATAGAGAAATTTAAATTAGATTTAAAAAAATTGGAATTTGAACAAACCAAATCAGAGTTTGAGATACAATTATGTTAGCCCGTTTACATACATTCTTTCACTTGTTCTGTTTCAAATTTCAATAAAAGTTTTATATTTTAGCAATAACATGTTCATCATTTGTACATAATTCTGTTTCAAATTCAGTCTCACAATATTCAAAACCAAAAGTCCTTTTATCTACTTTAAATCTTTCTAATAATTTTACATAGGAAAAACATTGATGCATGTATCCTTCTAATGTCAAATTTTCTCTTTATTTTATTTTGAATTTTCCCTGAAAAAATATAAAAATAATAGAAGTGTATTATTTTTATAAATAACTAAAGGCAGCGAAGATACCTAATACTCCTTTCTTCTGTTTTCCCCACAACAACCACCCTGTGAAGTGACTTGGGCTGAGAGACAGGGACTGGCCCAAGGTCACCCAGCCAGGTTTCATGCCTAAGGCGGGACTAGAACTCTCAGTCTCCTGGTTTGCCATTGGCTCCTTCCTAGGCCTGAGAGACAGGGACTGTCCCGAAGTCGCCCAGCCGGCTTTCATGCCTAAGGCGGGACGAGAACTCTGTCTCCTGGTTTGCCATTGGCTCCTTCCTAGGGCTGAGACACAGGGACTGGCCCAAGGTCACGCAGCTGGCTTTCATGCCTAAGGCGGGACTGGAACTCTCTGTCTCCTGGTTTCTAGCCTGTTGACTTAACCACTAGACCAAACTTCGTCTTTTAAAATTTAAATTTTTAAATTGGCTTTTAAAAACCAAACTCACAGAATTATGATCAGAAAAAGTCTTTGGTAAAATCTCAACTTTAGAGATCTTAGCCAAATTTTTTGAGGTTCATCATATCTATTCAAAATAAGCATATTGTCTAGAGTTGTGTAATGACCCCAACTACAATGCCCTAATAAACACTTCTCGATGCAAGTCATTGAAATGCAGATTATTATATATGTAAATTGAAGCGCTCCTAGAGATCTGAATGCGGATTCCCGCCAAACCTTGTTAACTTAACTCTCCCCCTTGCGTGCCAATTTCAGGCTCAATGATGTCAGTGTCCAAAACTTTCGCTCTCCGTTCCCAGCCTCCATCTCCTTCAGGTGGTTGACCTTGATGCTGTATTCTCCAGTCTCTGCAAGAAGCCATAACACTCCGTGCCCATTCCCTCCTCCCTATAGTTCACGCACTAAGTACTTCTCTATTCCTAATGGCAGGATTCATGGCGATGAACCCTGACAAAGTTGCCATTTTTCTGTCTCCATGTATCTACTAGACCAAGGGTCGGAAATGGCGGCTCGCGAGCCAGATGCGGCTCTTTGGCCCCTTGAGTGTGGCTCTTCCGCAGCTGAACTCACCCCCGCCCCTTCCACGTGATAGGCCCCCGCCCGCAAACCCCGCCCCCTGGCTCTCGCACTGAGCGAGGCCCAGCGCAGCAGGGAGGCAGTGCCATCTCCAGCCGCAGCAGCCCCTGCAGCCGCTCCTGCGCCGCCTGCGACAGTGCCGCGTCCCGGGCCAGCAGCGCCTCCCTGCGGTGGCTTATTGGGGTGGGTGGGAGGGCGCGGGGGAGCCGCACAGGCGCCGAGGGGGGCGGGCGGGCGCCTGCTTGCCTCCCTCCGCGAGGCCCCAATCCAGCTTGGATCCCGGGAAGGCAGCGGGGGGCCTCGCGGAGGGACGTAAGCGGGCAGGCCTCGTTTCCCGCCCCCCATCATCATCTTCGCTCAACGCGGGTGGGCGGAAGCGGCCGAGGGGGGCGGGCCCGGCGGCGGAGGCCAGAGGAGGAGGAGGCGGCCCGGGCCGGCTTCCAGCGCGCCTGGGCCTCGCGGAGGGAGGCAAGCCCAGCTGTCCGGGGTCCAAGGAGATCAGCCCCGGCGGGATCTCTGGCGAAGAGCGGCCGTGGGGGGGGGGGCGGCGATGACAAGCGGCGCGCTGAAAGCCTGAAAGCCTGAAGCGCGCCACTTGTCGTCGCCGCCCCCCCCCACGGCCGCTCTTCGCCACAGATCCCGCCGGAGCTGATCTCCTTGGACCCCGGGCAGCTGGGCTTGCCTCCCTCCGCGAGGCCCAGGCGCGCTGGAAGCCTGAAGCGGCGGCGGAGGAGGAAGAGGAGGCCCGGGCCGGCTTCCAGCGCGCCTGGGCCTCGCGGAGGTAGGCAAGCCCAGCTGCCCGGGGTCCAAGGAGATCAGCTCCGGCGGGATCTGGCGAAGAGCGGCCGTGGGGGGGGGGCGGCGACGACAAGCGGCGCGCTGAAAGCCTGAAAGCCTGAAGCGCGCCGCTTGTCGTCACTGCCCCCCCCCACGGCCGCTCTTCGCCACAGATCCCGCCGGAGCTGATCTAATTGGACCCCGGGCAGCTGGGCTTGCCTCCCTCCGCGAGGCCCAGGCGCGCTGGAAGCCTGAAGCGCCGGCGGAGGAGGAAGAGGAGGCCCGGGCCGGCTTCCAGCGCGCCTGGGCCTCGCGGAGGTAGGCAAGCCCAGCTGCCCGGGGTCCAAGGAGATCAGCTCCGGCGGGATCTGGCGAAGAGCGGCCGTGGGGGGGGGCGGCGACAACAAGCGGCGCGCTGAAAGCCTGAAAGCCTGAAGCGCGCCGCTTGTCGTCGCCGCCCCCCCCCCACGGCCGCTCTTCGCCACAGATCCCGCCGGAGCTGATCTCCTTGGACCCCGGGCAGCTGGGCTTGCCTCCCTCCGCGAGGCCCAGGCGCGCTGGAAGCCTGAAGCGCTGGCGGAGGAGGAAGAGGAGGCCCGGGCCGGCTTCCAGCGCGCCTGGGCCTCGCGGAGGTAGGCAAGCCCAGCTGCCCGGGGTCCAAGGAGATCAGCTCCGGCGGGATCTGGCGAAGAGCGGCCGTGGGGGGGGGGCCGCAACGACAAGCGGCACGCTGAAAGCCTGAAGCGCCGGCGGAGGAGGAGGAGGAGGCCTGGGCCGGCTTCCAGCGCGCCTGGGCCTCGCAGAGGGAGGCAAGCCCAACTGCCCGGGGTCCAAGGAGATCAGCTCCGGCGGGATCTGGCGAAGAGCGGCCGTGGGGGCGGGGCGGCGACGACAAGCGGCGCGCTGAAAGCCTGAAGCGCCGGCAGAGGAGGAGGAGGCGGCCCGGGCCGGCTTCCAGCGCGCCTGGGCCTCGCGGAGGGAGGCAAGCCCAGCTGTCCGGGGTCCAAGGAGATCAGCCCCGGCGGGATCTGTGGCGAAGAGCGGCCGTGGGGGGGGGGGCGGCGACGACAAGCGGCGCGCTGAAAGCCTGAAGCGCGCCGCTTGTCGTCGCCGCCCCCCCCCCCCACGGCCGCTCTTCGCCACAGATCCCGCCGGAGCTGATCTCCTTGGACCCCGGGCAGCTGGGCTTGCCTCCCTCCGCGAGGCCCAGGCGCGCTGGAAGCCTGAAGCGGCGGCGGAGGAGGAAGAGGAGGCCCGGGCCGGCTTCCAGCGCGCCTGGGCCTCGCAGAGGTAGGCAAGCCCAGCTGCCCGGGGTCCAAGGAGATCAGCTCCGGCGGGATCTGGCGAAGAGCGGCCGTGGGGGGGGGGCGGCGACGGCAAGCGGCGCGCTGAAAGCCTGAAAGCCTGAAGCACGCCGCTTGTCGTCGCCGCCCCCCCCCCCACGGCCGCTCTTCGCCACAGATCCCGCCGGAGCTGATCTCCTTGGACCCCGGGCAGCTGGGCTTGCCTCCCTCCGCGAGGCCCAGGCGCGCTGGAAGCCTGAAGCGGCGGCGGAGGAGGAAGAGGAGGCCCGGGCCGGCTTCCAGCGCGCCTGGGCCTCGCGGAGGTAGGCAAGCCCAGCTGCCCGGGGTCCAAGGAGATCAGCTCCGGCGGGATCTGGCAAAGAGCGGCCGTGGGGGGGGGGCGGCGACGACAAGCGGCACGCTGAAAGCCTGAAGCGCCGGCGGAGGAGGAGGAGGAGGCCTGGGCCGGCTTCCAGCGCGCCTGGGCCTCGCAGAGGGAGGCAAGCCCAGCTGCCCGGGGTCCAAGGAGGTCAGCTCCGGCGGGATCTGGCGAAGAGCGGCCGTGGGGGCGGGGCGGCGACGACAAGCGGCGCGCTGAAAGCCTGAAGCGCCGGCAGAGGAGGAGGAGGCGGCCCGGGCCGGCTTCCAGCGCGCCTGGGCCTCGCGGAGGGAGGCAAGCCCAGCTGTCCGGGGTCCAAGGAGATCAGCCCCGGCGGGATCTGTGGCGAAGAGCGGCCGTGGGGGGGGGGGGCGGCGACGACAAGCGGCGCGCTGAAAGCCTGAAGCGCGCCGCTTGTCGTCGCCGCCCCCCCCCCACGGCCGCTCTTCGCCACAGATCCCGCCGGAGCTGATCTCCTTGGACCCCGGGCAGCTGGGCTTGCCTCCCTCCGCGAGGCCCAGGCGCGCTGGAAGCCTGAAGCGCCGGCGGAGGAGGAAGAGGAGGCCCGGGCCGGCTTCCAGCACGCCTGGGCCTCGCGGAGGTAGGCAAGCCCAGCTGCCCGGGGTCCAAGGAGATCAGCTCCGGCGGGATCTGGCGAAGAGCGGCCGTGGGGGGGGGGGGCGGCCACGACAAGCGGCGCGCTGAAAGCCTGAAAGCCTGAAGCGCGCCGCTTGTCGTCGCCGCCCCCCCCCCCACGGCCGCTCTTCGCCACAGATCCCGCCGGAGCTGATCTCCTTGGACCCCGGGCAGCTGGGCTTGCCTCCCTCCGCGAGGCCCAGGCGCGCTGGAAGCCTGAAGCGCCGGCGGAGGAGGAAGAGGAGGCCCGGGCCGGCTTCCAGCGCGCCTGGGCCTCGCGGAGGTAGGCAAGCCCAGCTGCCCGGGGTCCAAGGAGATCAGCTCCGGCGGGATCTGTGGCGAAGAGCGGCCGTGGGGGGGGGGGGGGCGGCGACGACAAGCGGCACGCTGAAAGCCTGAAGCGCCGGCGGAGGAGGAGGAGGAGGCCTGGGCCGGCTTCCAGCGCGCCTGGGCCTCGCAGAGGGAGGCAAGGCCAGCTGTCCGGGGTCCAAGGAGATCAGCTCCGGCGGGATCTGGCGAAGAGCGGCCGTGGGGGGGGGGGGCGACGACAAGCGGCGCGCTGAAAGCCTGAAGCGCCGGCGGAGGAAGAGGAGGCGGCCCGGGCCGGCTTCCAGCGCGCCTGGGCCTCGCAGAGGGAGGCAAGCCCAGCTGTCCGGGGTCCAAGGAGATCAGCTCCGGCGGGATCTGGCGAAGAGCGGCCGTGGGGGGGGGGGGCGGCGACGACAAGCGGCGCGCTGAAAGCCTGAAGCGCCGGCGGAGGAGGAGGAGGCGGCCCGGGCCGGCTTCCAGCGCGCCTGGGCCTCGCAGAGGGAGGCAAGCCCAGCTGTCCGGGGTCCAAGGAGATCAGCTCCGGCGGGATCTGTGGCGAAGAGCGGCCGTGGGGGGGGCGGGCCACCCCCCCCACGGCCGCTCTTCGCCACAGATACCGCCGGAGCTGATCTCCCTGGACCCCGGGCAGCTGGGCCGGGTGGACGCCGTCTCCCGCCCGCAAACCCCGCCCCCTTCCACGTGATTGGCCCCCGCCCGCAAACCTCGCCCCCTTCCACGCGATTGGTCCCCGCCTGCAAACCCCGCCCCCTTCCACGCGATTGGCCCCCGCCCGCAAACCCCGCCCCCTGGCTCTCGAGCACTTAAAAATGTGCACGAGCATACCAAAATGGCTCTCGGCTCAAAAAGTTTGCCGACCCTTGTACTAGACCTAAGTTATCCATCAAACCAAAAACAGCATTTGGTGATTTACCTTGAATAATTTTAATATTCTTCTCTGATGTTCTATCTAATTGTGGAGAAATCACCCATTCCAATCCCCCATTAAACACCAATTTTCATAAGAAAAATTGCTTCATAAGTTTATAAAAAGTTCCTTTATTCTCATTCAGAGCATAAATTCCCAATACCATAGTTTAAACCCCTTGTAATTCAACTCCCCCCCTCCCCCGACAAATCTGTCATGTTTGTCAGTCAATAAAAGTTCTGGTTTTAGTTGGGGGTTAATATATAAAGAAACAATTTATTTTGTAGGTCCAGCTGAAATAAATTAATCCCAATTTCTGTAAATCAAATATTTCATGTCTTTTTTTCTAATGTGAGTCTCTTACAGGCAAATTATATCTTGTTTAATTTTCCAAGTAATGAAAAAAAAAATCTTTTTTGAGGAGCATTTCCTCCATTTATATTCCACTTAAACATTTATAATCCATAGTTAGGCCAGTAGTTTGGAAAACTCAATGCCTATACCACCTAATTCAGAATCATTTTGTTCAGAACCTTTTTGCATCTGTAGTAGTTTTGGAACAGTTTTCTCCACAACCTCCATTTGAACCTCTTCCAATTCCAATTCTCCTTTAAATTTCCCCAAAAATGCCCTGGCCTTTTGAACAGAGTTCAGGGGAAATCTTTGCTGTTTGAAAGTAAAAATCACACCCTCTAATTTGGTCCAACGAAATGAAATCTTTTTCTGCTTTAATATCTCAGTCAAAAAGGAGTACCCCTTTCTCTTGCATAAAATTCTAATAGGAATTTCTTTTATGGTTATATCTGTATTATCTATCTTCAGCCTTGTATTGAAGTGCTGTTGCAAAACTTGACCCCTTGTCTTTTTCCTCACAAAATACACCAAAACATCCCTTGGAACATTTCCTATTATTGCAAAATATGAGTTTATTCGATACACCTTATCAAGCTCTGCTTTGGTACCCTCTTCTTCCCAGTCCAAAAAAATTTGTCAACGCTTGAATAATTTTTCCTCTAATATTCTCATCAAAACTCTCTGGAATAGAGAAAATTCTTTCTCTCTCTGTTCGAGCAAAGCCACATTATCCAACTCTCTCTCCAATTCTCTATCCCTAACTTCTGATTTACTCTCTAAAATCTCCATCTTATCATTAACTTGACCATCTCATCCCGATTACATCAGCCCTCCCCACCCGGTCATGCAGAAAGGACATGCTTCGGACCCCATCAATAAAAGAATTTCATCTAGCGGGGTCCAGGAGGTGTGCCTTCTCTGTGATAGTACCCGCCTTATGGAATATCTGGCCCCCGGAGGTGAGACAAGGGCCTGCGCTCCTGGCCTTCTGGAAGACTTTAAAGACCTGGTTCTGCCGCCTTGCCTGGGACGAATGAGGTAATAGTTCCTCCTGGGGGTGGTTAGCCCCGTAATATTGTCAGATTTCTCATGGGAAAGCAAATTGCGTTTCTTCATGAACAAGGCCTTCTCAAGCTGATGTGTGTTTCTTACGTCTACATCCCTGTAGCTTTGTGTGAGAAGCTTGCTCAGTGAGAGCAGGGAGGGGTGAGACACATGCTTGCTTAGATGCAACACTGCCACCTACTGGCAGGTTATACTGTGTGCGTAGTGTTTTCACACTTGAAGCCTGACCAATCAGATTTGAGTCAGAACAGTATAACGGCTGTGGAAAATGTTTTCCTTTGCTCTTGACCTCTGCTTGTCTAGTAGCCGTTTTCAAGTGTTCTGCTCCTGAGGACTTTGAAGTGTAGCTAACTGGCTAAGTGTTTTGCCAGGCTTGTGCTCCTTAAGGTCTGCATCTGAATGGAAGCAACACGTGAACTGTGTATCTGTAGCTTTTGCTTCTAAGCTGTTTTACTGCTGCTATGCTGTAACGTATGTATACAACTCTGCTTTATCTACAGTAAAGATTTATAGCTTTGAAAGCTGCACTCTGTGTGCTCTTGCCTCCTCCCAATTAGCCAGTATACATCAACAAATATCCTCCCTTATAACATCTTACCATCCTCTGGATTTCTATCTATTTATTATTGTATTGTAATTTTAGGTTTATAGGTTTTTAATTTTAACTTTGTAAACCACCCAGAGTCCACTGTTGTGAAGATGGGCGGTGAAAAATTGGAATAAATAAATAATTAAACAAACTTGTTTTGTATCTCCAGACATTTGTTTTATAGAATTTTCCATCTTATCAAGCCTTTCATCTATCTTTTTTTCAAAAGCTGTAAATTTAGATTCAAGTGACTGAGCCAGTTTAGTTCCCAATTCATCAAACATTATCTGAAGTAAGCTTTAAGGGATTGCTTTTTCTTCTTTACCTTCCTTCTCTAACGGCTGTTCTGAGGAACTTCTTCTAGGCTCTGTGTCTATGAAGGTTCTCAGTCATCCAGGTGGAATTGTCTGTAGCTTGAATCATGTCAACTGGATTTCTATTTTCCAGTGGAAACGTTTCGCTCCTTATCCAAGGAGCTTCTTCAGTCAATTCAAGGAACTTCTTCTAGGCTCCAGTCTTGCTGCCTTATGCATCGTCATAATTTGAAAATGAAAGTGTTAAACAAAATTCTGGTGGGGACATGGCTGACTGAACAGCTGTGCTCACTAGCTCCTTGGGAAGAACTGGCATCTTGTCAATTTTTTTGGGCTCAGGGTGGTTTCTCCTGAAGCCGAGAAGCGTTTTTCCGGATCAAGGAAAATGCTTGGAATCGACCCATTTGTCCTCCGGACGGTGAATTGCAGCCAGGAGATCGTAAACAGCGTTTGTGATCAATGGATAAGACTTTGCCGGGAGGCTGGGACATCACCATTTCCAAGCTGCGCTGTAGCCTTAAAGGGACATTAAGTCCAGCCACCCCATTTCTAAAGGAATATATATATATATATATATATATATACACACACACACACACACACACACACGTGTGTGTGTGTGTGTGTGTGTGTGTATGTATGTATGTATGTATGTATGTATGTATACCCTAAGAGAGGCTTTCTACATTAAGGAGAAATGATCTCTCTTGGTGCTCATTGTTATTGTTATTTTTGTGATTAATTTTTTTTAAAAAAATTCTTTTTAAGCTTTGGATTTTGATTTCCATCCAATACCAAGGATGGTTGAAAGTATATTATCATCTCCCTGTCATTATTTTTGTCCTAATTTTGAAGATCTTAGCATTTTCCTACACGTTGAATCTGCCATTCTGAACTTTTACTTTCCTGCTGCTACTTTCTCTGGGAAGTGTCTATTATCTTGCCTTCAATTTGTAAACTCAGTTTGGAAACTTTCCATTACCTTTTTCTTTTGCCGTGAAAGATGGAGGATCTCAATCAGGCTCTCTCTGACTTACATCGAGATATTAAGCAGTTTTTTTCTGGTTCCTGCCAAGTTATTATGCAAGACATTCAGAGCATTGTGGTCTAAAATGTGCCATCTGGTTGGGGATGTAGTGGATGAATTTGAAGAATTTAACAGCAATGGAAATGTCTCTTCTAAGAATGAGATTGGGGCTTCTGTTGAAATGCCAGATGAAATTGACAATGCTGAATTCAAGAAGTTTAACGGACAAATTGAGATGCAAGACGTGAGTGAATCTGATCTTCTGATGGAATGTTATGGAAAAGAAGGGGTTATTATGTATGGGAGGTTTTTTGAAGAGAAATCTGTGTTTGTGAGGGGAGCAGTTGGGGTGTTTGATTTCTTTAAGAAAATAGCTCTGTGTTTATTATGGGGATATGTGAATGCTTCGGTCTATTTTGAAGTGGGTTAAAATATTTACCTGGATGGTCTTTTGGCTTTGGAAGATTTTATTTATCATTCATGATTGGGATTAAGAATATTAAGGGTTTTTTTTAGAAAAAAAATAGTATTAATGTTTGTTGTATTATTTTAATGGCAGACTGTCAGGATGGCATCCTGCCATAGTTAGATGGGGTCTGTAGTTAGTAGGGGTTCGTAGTTAGTGGGTAGAGGGGTAGGAATTCATTAGCTTGCTGGCAGGGCACTAGAGATAGACAAGGAATGCAGGCTGGTGGAATGTGGGGGTAGGGAGACAGGAACCAGACTCCAAGGCCACTCAGCTGGAATCATCAAAGGACTAACCATTTAGTGTTATGGGAACTGAGGCAGTAGGGGACGGGTGGTGAAGAGTGAGTGGGAACTGGCATGTTTAAAGTTGTATTTGCGCGGCTTTTTGCTCAATCTGCTCTTTGCATCGATTCTATTCACTTGTATCAATAAAAGAACTTTTTCATATCCTACTATGGCTTGTGCTGAAAGTTACTAAGTTGGTATCAAAGGAGTGGATCATCACACAGACAATTTATATGCTTTTTTATTTTTGATTATAGTAGACAGGAATGTATAGAATAGTAGTAGGAAGGGAATAATTAACTAATTGTTATTTTGGGGGGGGAGTTAATTTATATTTTTTCTTTTTTTTAATATAAGGGGAGGGAGCAATGGTATTTAGTGATTTTTATAATGTGCTAAGGGGTTGATTTATAGAAATAATGTGAGCCTGAGACAAAGGGTAGAGGACATGGAGAGGCAAGTAGATCTAGAGAAAGCCCCGACATTTTTGGCTCCAGACTCTACTAGATATACTGTTACCTCTGCGAGATATCTCAGCCAGCTAGAGACATTGAACCATCGGAAAGCCTTCTCACTTGCACGATGCCATGTCCTCCCCTCAGCCGTCTTGGACGGCAAATATAAAAAAATTCCATTGGATAAAAGGCTCTGTCCTTGTAATTCTGGAGAGATAGAAACTACTGGACATGTCCTTCTACGATGTTCATTCTACAGAGATATTCGAATAAAATTTATTTCCCCGATAATTATGAGGTATCCGGGCCGTTCTGAAACCGAGTATCTTCAGATTTTGCTCAAAGATGACTGGATTACAGTCACAGCGCAGGTAGCAAGATTCTGCGCAGCAGCACTAAAGAGCCGATGTAACTTAGTGAAAAACTTACCATAAATATTTTACTTTCTTTTATAACTATTCATTTAAAATTTTGATATTAACACTTAATATTAATAGTTAATAATTAATAACCATAGGATGCCACAAGATATGGAACTCAACATAACGTAAAATAGGCTGTCTTCTTGATATGATATACAAATGTTAAGTATTTTGCTAAACTAATTTTAGATATGGATTTTATTTATTTTATTATAGCTGAGAACTTTTATTGGCTACATATGGCATATTTTTATTTGTACTGGTCTATGACTGTAATTTATAAAAAACTAGAAATAATGTGATTTTGGTTTAATATAGAGTAAGGGATTGATTATGGAAAATTGTTGTATATCCTTGATGTTTAAAGTCGGAAGTCACTTCATTTTGTAATCTATTTTTAAAAAAAATCTTTTGTTTTCAAATTTTTTAGTTCTCTTTCTTTTTTTGTAGTTTTTTGTTTTTCTGTATCTTTTATTTTTTTCTGAAACTAATAAAATTCTTTTTTTAAAAAAAAGAAAATGAATGTGTTAAACAGAAGTGAAGGTAACAGAAACTTCACTCCCTCTTGTGTCTTTAAAGCTGTAACTGCAGTTGCATACCAATTCTGTTCCAGTGCTGCTTCTGAGTTTTTTTCCACAGTCCAGGCATTTCTCCCAAAAGAAGACCTCTTATGGGAAATAAGGGCTCTGCCCCTTTTGAATCCATTTCTATACTTCACATGTTTTTATGGTTCTCCCGTATGGATTCCTTTAGGTCTGATAAGGCTACTCTTCCAACTGAACGTTACTCCACAGTCCACATATTTCTATTGTTTTTCCATGTGGGTCCCTTTTTGAGAAGAAAACACTTGTGATGAAAGCTCCCAAGTTATGGTTTCTCTCTCATGTGGGTTATTTCATGTTGCGAAAGGTGATTTTTCTGGCTGAAGCTTTTCCCACACTCTGTGTAATTGTATGGTTTCTCTCCTCTGTGACTTCTGTGTTTGATAAGGTTAACATTCTGGGTGAAGCTCTTTCCACACTCCAGGCATTTCTATGGTCTTTCTCCTGTGTGGATCCTTTTATGGCGAATAAAGTCACTGTCCTTACGGAGGCTCTTGCAACACTCTGGGCACCTGTATGGTTTCTCCTGTGTGGATTCTTACATGGATTCTAAGGTTTAAACATCTACCGAACTTCTTTCCACACATCGAGCATGTGTATGATTTCTCCCCAGTGTGGGTTCTTTGATGATATCTGAGGACAAATATATAAGAAAATCTCTTTTCACACTCCATGCATTTATACGGTTTCTCCCCTGTATGAATCTTTATGGCAACTAAAATCACTGCTGCAACTGAAACTCTTATCACATTACTTGCACTTATATGGTTTTTCCCCCTTGTGCATCCTTTCATGTCTGATAAGGGTAAATCTGTGAGTGAAGGTCTTTCCACACTGCAGACACTTATAGGGTTTTTCCCCTGTGTGGATCCTTTCATGTGTGATAAGGGTAACTCTCTGAGTGAAAGACTTTTCACACTGCAGACATTTATAGTGTTTTTCTTTGTGAATCATTTCATGTGTGATAAGGGTACTTTTCTGAGTGAAGGTCTTTCCACACTGCAGACATTTATATGGTTTTTCCCCCGTGTGGACCTTTTCATGTGTGATAAGGTTACCTCTCTGAGTGAACGACTTTCCACACTGAAGACATTTATAGGGTTTCTCCCTTGGGGGATTTTTTGGGGGCAAAATAAGCAACTGTTTCTTATTTAATCCCTTTCCACACTCATCCGGTCTCTCCTCTTTATGGCAAATAAGATGACTTCTCAAAGTGAAGTTTTCCCCGGAGTTTAGAAAGGCATATGGTTTCTCTTTGATGTATGAGTGGTCATGTAAAACAAGATAGGAGGTAGGAGTGATACTTTGCCCATCCTCTCGATATTCACATTGTTCCTCTTCGGTCTTCAGACTTGTTCGTTGGGAATAGCACTACGCTGGGCTCCTTGTAATTGTCAGGCTCCATTCCATAAGCTGATTTCAAGAAAGAAAAAATGACCTCATTTGCATTTACGTTGTTGGAGATGCACTGAAATTAATACTTTATTTAAATATGTTGTTTTCTTTATTTATTTGATTTATACAGCTGCTCATCTCACATTCGTGACTCTGGGCAGCTAAAATAAAATACGTCAATTCAAATAAAACACTTAACCTAAAATAAAAACACTCAGCAGCCAAACATCATAAAATAACCATCAACAATGCCAAGATACATCACAGGCCGAGGCACAAAGCAAGGGTCAGGGCTAACCTAATCTCATGTGGAATGAAGTTCCACAGGATGGGTTCCACGGAAGAAAAGGCCTTCCTCCTGCTCCCCACCATCCGACACTCCTTAGCTGACGGGACCCGGAGCTGGCCCCTCATGCCGGATCTGGGACAGGTGGAAAACATTAGGGAGAGATGGACCGTAAGCAGCCTGGTCCGAAGCCATGAAGGGCTTTAAAGGTAACCACCAGCACCTTGAATTGCACCTGGAAGCATATTGGTAGCCAATACTGTTCATGGAGCAGAGGTGTCAGATGTGCCTTAAGAGCAGCTCTAACTTGTGTTCCATCGGGTTCACTCCTTCTCTCCCTCCAGTGACACTCTAGGTCTCTCTTCTCCCATTTCAGCTCCTTTAGCTCCTCCATAAACTGGGGGAGTTCTGGGATCCCTTGGACAGGAGAGTCCTCTCAGGCACAATCTGATCAAAAACACCAACCGCCCTCTCATTCTGGGTGGCCACCAGGGCTGAAATCTCTGCACAAAGCAGATCACCTTGCCACTGCTCAGACAAAAAACAGGTCAGGCGTATGACCACTCTTCTGCGTCAAGCCTTGGATGACCTGGGATGGGCCCATGGCTGTCGTGGTGGCTGTGAACTCCCAGGTTGCCTCTGACCTTGCAACTAGAGAACGCAAGTTAAAGTCCTCAAAGGCCGTAGGAAGCAACTATGTGCCTATATTCAACTTTGTTGTTTAAGGTTTATCACACAGGAGTTGGCTTTTGGAGAAAAATAAATGGACTTGGTTTTCGGCATTGGAAGGACAAACATATAGCCCGAGATGTGGTGACGCAGCTAGCTCAAAGCCAAAAGGACGGCTAGCGGCTGACGGTGCTGGTGGTGAACGACAAATCCGATGTTCTAAAGATCAACACACCATAGGAACCTGGAATGTAAGATCTATGAGCCAGGGCATATTGGATGTGGTTATTGGTGAGATGTCGAGATTAAATATAGACATTTTAGGTGTCAGTGAACTGAAATGGACTGGAATGGGCCACTTCACATCAGATGACCACCAGATCTACTACTGTGGACAAGAGGACCACAGAAGAAATGGATTAGCCTTCATAATTAATAATAAAGTGGCTAAAGCAGTGCTTGGATACAATCCAAAAAATGATAGAATGATCTCAATTCGAATTCAGGGTAAGCCATTTCACATCACAGTGATCCAAATATACGCCCCAACCACAGATGCTGAAGAAGCAGAAGTAGATCAGTTCTATGAGGATCTGCAACACCTACTGGATAATACACCAAAAAGAGATGCTATTTTCATTACAGGAGACTGGAATGCTAAGGTGGGTAGTCAGACGACACCTGGCATTACAGGCAAGCATGGTCTGGGAGAACAAAATGAAGCAGGACATAGGCTGATAGAATTTTGCCAAGACAACTCACTGTGCATAACAAACACTCTCTTCCAACAACCTAAAAGACGACTTTATACATGGACTTCACCAGATGGTCGACACTGAAATCAGATTGACTACATCCTTTGCAGCCAAAGGTGGCAGACATCTATACAGTCAGTAAAAACAAGACCTGGAGCTGACTGTAGTTCAGATCACGAACTTCTTATTGCAAAATTTAGAATCAGACTAAAGAGAATAGGGAATTTTGTTGTTTTATAAAATTTGTGGTCAGAGTTATGGAAAAATATTAAGACAAGCTTGTAGTAAAAACGTTGCTTTATTTAAAACAAAAAAACATAGGAACAAACCTTGAATCTTCTTCTACAGCCGAAGAGAAGGCATGGCTGATTAACATAGCTATTTACATTTAGATAGCAGAGCAGAGTGCAGAGTAAAGAGAACAAAAGGCATTTACATTTTAAACCTTAACTTGACCAGCATCTGAATGGACAGGATCCAGCATGTGACCAAAACACCTAGGCAACAGATTCCCAATATGGGCAAAGCTCAAACAGCTAATTCTGATTGGTCAGAACTATCAGTCTGGCTGGCTCCAAGGCAAATTAACCTTCCTGAGGAAAGGGGGGTGAACATGTGCTCCCTCTTGAAACTCACAGGAAAAAAGTTTGAGGCCTGGCTTTTTAAAAACTCAGCCCCATATTCTACAGACATAAAAAATATATGCAACACTCCCCTTTTTTTATGACTAGAAAGAATATGGAAACAAACCCAGCTTGGTAACTAGCTCCTTGTGCCTACTGGCAACTAGAGGCTTGGTGAATATATCAGCCAACATTAATTTAGTATCACAGTATTTCAAAATAACCTTTTTCTTGGCTAGAAAATCTTTAACAAGATGAAAACGCACATCAATGTGCTTAGTGCGATTTCTGGTACTTTCAGATAAAGCCAAATGAAGACAGGCTTGGTTGTCTTCATGAATTGTTACAGGCTGTCTTAAAATGACTCCAATGTCTTGCAACAATTGTGTAAACCAAATTACCTCATTGCACAGTTGTGCTAAAGCATAAAATTCGGCTTCAGCTGTGCTAATGGCTACTACTGTCTGCTTTCTGGAGAACCAAGCAATAGTGGACTTTGCAAATTGAATTACACTTCCAGAAGTAGACTTTCTATCACTGAGATCTCCAGCCCAATCTGAATCACACCAGCATTCTAACTTTTCTTCTGTGTCTGTAGCAGACAACCTTAAGCAAAAATCTTTGGTGCCTTGTAAATAACGAAACAGCCTTTTTAAACCAGACTTTGCAGCAGATGTGGGATTTTCCACAAACCTGCTCAAAATGGACACACTGTTAGAAATGTCCAGACGGCTATTGTTTGCAATGTAAAGAAGACTACCAATGGCTGACCTGAAACTATCTTCTTCAGATAACTCACCATCCCCCTTCTCACCCTCCCCTTTTAGAAAATCGGGAAGCATGGGGGAGGAGACAGACTTGCAGTCTTGCATTTTAAAATCCTCCAGCAGTTTCTTAATTTTACTACTGACTTATGAGAAAACTGCCATCTTTTTCCCTCTGAATTTCTAATCCTAAGTAATTGTTAACTGCTCCAAGACATTTCAATGTGAAATTGTTTTTCATACAAACCTCAAAAGCATGCTTCTGTTCATCAGATGAAGTGAGCAGCAACAAATCATCAACATACAAGCACAAGTACATTACACCTTGCTTATCATTTTTTACATACACACATGGATCAGCAATTCCCTTCTGAAACCCAAATTTTTGCAAAATATTATCCATCTTAATATTCCAACAACGCGTGGCCTGCTTCAATCCATAGATGGATCTCTGCAATTCACACACAAGATGTTTTTCTTTTTCATAACCAGGAGGTTGTTGCATAAACAATTTTTCCTCCAAATCACCATACAGAAAAGCAGTTTGAATATCATAGTGATAAACAGACAATTTCTTCATGGCAGCAACCTTTAAAAGCAACCTGATAGATTCAGCTTTTGTCACTGGAGCAAAAGTTTTGTCATAATCCACATTTTTTCTTTGAGCAAAACCTTTTGCTACCAACCTTGCTTTGTACTTCTGAATTTTACCATCAGAATTTTTTTTCAGTTTGAACACCCACCTACAACTTAAAACCTTCTGATTGGGAGGCAAATTTACTAGTTTCCAGGTTTTATTTTCCTTTAAGGAATCCAATTCTTGCTGCATGGCTTCATGCCAACACTTAGCTATTTCAGCTGGCATCCCATTAATTTCTTCCAGAGACTCAGGCCCTGTGTGAATGTGAAAAGCCTTCACAACATCTACTTGATAACGATCAGGTGGAACTCCCTTATTAATCCTTTCAGACCTGCGAGGTAGGACAGGACTTACACTCTGATTCCCACCATTGTCCTCAGAAACCTCTGACTTTCCAGACAAGTCAGCTTCCTGCTCATTGACTTCACTAGGTGATTCCTGCAAATCACCATCAGCAAGACTTTGCTGCTACCTCATGGATAAATCAACTGAAGAACTAGAGTTTATTTTATCCCAATTCTGCTCAGCAAAAGAAGCACTTTTACTAATTATCAATTGATTATCCAGTATGAACCTGTAGCTCCTCTGACTTTGTTCATACCCTACAAAGATTGTTTTCTTTGTTCTGGAAGCCCCCTTGCGCCTCAGCTGTTTTGGAATGTGGACCCAAGCTACGCTTCCAAAAACTCTGAGTTGGTTTACTTTAGGCTTCACACCATAGAACAAACGAAATGGCACATCCTGAATTGCACTGCTAAACAGCCTGTTCTGAACATAACACGCTGTAGAAACAGCTTCTCCCCAATACCTAAAAGGCAAACTAGCATCCTTCAGCAAACATATCATTGCTTCCTGCAGTGTTCTTCCTTCTCTCTGCAACAGAATTCTGTTCTGGAGTGTAAGGGTTAGCTAAAATGTGTTCTATCCCTTTTTCTAACAAAAAGCTTTTAAATTTTGAGGATAGATACTCTCCACCTCAATCTGATTGCAAAGCAGACACTGGCCTTGGGAATTTTCCATTCGCCCAAGCCACAAAAGCCTTAAATTTATCAAAGACCTCATCTTTGTGTTTCAACAAATAAATGAATGTGTACCTGGAAAAATCATCTATGAAGGTCAAAATGTACCTTGCTCCCCCAAGACTAGGAGAAAAGGGGCCTATTACATCAGAATGAATGATCTCTAGAGGCCTAGAGGTGGACCTATCAGAAAACTTCTTCACAGGAGCCCTTGTGGTTTTATTCTCCTTGCAAACTGCACAATCCAGATACTTATCACAAGGTTTCAATTTTAAATCAGCAGAATAACTAGGCATTTGAGATATGTACTTAAAATTAGCATGAGCAAACCTCCTATGCAATAAATGTATACATTGATCGTGTATGGGCTTATTCTCAAACACAGCTTTAGCAGTTTGCTGCTCAGCCTTTTGTACAATGTAAAGACAATCTTTCTGCAAACACTTTGCAACTACTTTACCATCCTTCCTAATTTCACAACCCTCTTTCTTAAAGGTTACAACATAACCTGAGGGAACTAGCTGTCCCACAGACAAGAGATTACTTTGAAAATAAGGCACAAACAAAACATTTTGAACAGTTTCCCCCAAACATGGAAGATTGATCTCACCTTCACCCACGATCTTGGATACAGATCCATCTGCTAAGGAAACTTTTTGTTTGTTAGTTTTAGACAAAGACAGAAAAGAATTTTTATTGTTACAGATGTGAGCATTTGAACCACTGTCCAGAACCCACAAATCTTTATCAACAGAGTTCTCAACAACTTTTGCATGAAGAATCTTCTTTCTAGAAGTTTCTTCTTTCTTCTTAGAAGTCTTCTTGCTTTTAAACTGGACACAGTCCTTCTGGAGATGAGCAGGGGATCCACAGGTAAGGCATCTCTGGGTGGAAAATGCAGAAGCTTGGAATTCAAAGCTCTTCCGCTCCCTCTGCTGGCCACGAGAAGATTTTATTGTAGAAATGGAGGCAGCTTTATCTTGGCGCTTCTCCCACTCAGCAAGCAGCCGGGTAGTTACAAACGATGGAGTTAGATCAGCTTCTGGGATTCCCTCCATGGAGCAAATTAAAGTGTCCCAGGACTCATTCAATGAAGACAGCATTATATAAGCTTTCATCAGAGGGGAAAATTCCATCCCACGCTCTTGAAGCTCCACAAAATAGTTTTGCAGCTTATTAAGATGCTCTGGCAAATTTCCATTCTCAGGCAAGTGAGCCTTGTAGAGCTTTTTGGTTAAAATAACCTTGCTGCCTGGAGTAGTTTTCACATATAAATCACGTAAATAGTCCCATAAGTCTTTGGAAGTTTCTTTGCCTCTTACATGTATAAGCTGATCATCCTGAACAGCCAAAATAATGGAGGCTTTGCATTTCTCATCTTTCCTCAGCCAAGCTTGATCTGGATTCTGAGGAATTCGTTCAGAAATTGCAGACCATAAATTTTCTCTCCTCAAGAAACTCTCCATTTTCAAAGACCAGTTCAAATAATTAGTATTAGAAAGCTTTTCCAGGGGCATACCTTGAAAACTCGAAGCTCCAGCAGCCGCCATTGCTTCTTCTCTCCCCTGTTGTAGTAATCCAAACACGAGGCTTGAAACCATGAGGCAAGAAACTCCACCTCCAATTATAACTTCTTGCAACTGCCAGCAAGTTTCAAAAAACAAAAGAAGCCTCTTCAAATGCAGATGAATCAGTTCAGCTTTCCTCTTCTCATGTTTCCATAAGTTTTGTCTCTGATCCAGAAGCAGTTCCTGGGAACAGAACCTTTTGTTGTTTTATAAAATTTGTGATCAGAGTTATGGAAAAATATTAAGACAAGCTTGTAGTAAAAACGTTGCTTTATTTAAAACAAAAAAACATAGGAACAAACCTTGAATCTTCTTCTTCAGCCGAAGAGAAGGCATGGCTGATTAACATAGCTATTTACATTTAGATAGCAGTGCAGAGTAAAAAGAACAAAAGGCATTTACATTTTAAACCTTAACTTGACCAGCATCTGAATGGACAGGATCCAGCATGTGACCAAAACACCTAGGCAACAGATTCCCAATATGGGCAAAGCTCAAACAGCTAATTCTGATTGGTCAGAACTATCAGTCTGGCTGGCTCCAAGGCAAATTAACATTCCTGAGGAAAGGGGGGTGAACATGTGCTCCCTCTTGAAACTCACAGGAAAAAAGTTTGAGGCCTGGCTTTTTAAAAACTCAGCCCCATATTCTACAGACATAAAAATATATGCAACAGGGAAGACCCACAGATCAGTTAGATATGAGCTCACTAATATTCCTAAGGAATATGCAGTGGAGGTGAAGAATAGATTTAAGGGACTAGATTTAGTAGATAGGGTCCTGGAAGAATTATGGACAGAAGTTCGCAACATTGTTCAGGAGGCGGCAACAAAAAACGTCCCAAAGAAAAAGAAAACCAAGAAGGCAAGATGGCTGTCTGCTGAGACACTAGAAGTAGCCCAAGAAAGAAGGAAAGCAAAAGGCAACAGTGATAGGGTGAGATATGCCCAATTAAATGCAAATTTCCAGAGGTTAGCCAGAAGAGATAAAGAATTATTTCTAAACAAGCAATGTGCGGAAGTGGAAGAAGACAATAGAACAGGAAGGACAAGAGACCTCTTCCAGAAAATTAGAAACATTGGAAGTAAATTCCAGGCAAAAATGGGTATGATCAAAAACAAAGATGGTAAGGACCTAACAGAAGCAGAAGAGATCAAGAAAAGGTGGCAAGAATATACAGAAGATCTGTATAGGAAGGATAATAATATTGGAGATAGCTTTGACGGTATGGTCAGTGAGTTAGAGCCAGACATCCTGAAGAGTGAGGTTGAATGGGCCTTAAGAAGCATTGCTAATAACAAGGCAGCAGGAGACGACGGTATCCCAGCAGAACTGTTTAAAATCTTGCAAGATGATGCTGTCAAGGTGATGCATGCCATATGCCAGCAAATTTGGAAAACACAAGAATGGCCATCAGATTGGAAAAAATCAACTTATATCCCCATACCAAAAAAAGGGAAGCACTAAAGAATGTTCAAACTATCGAACAGTGGCACTTATTTCACATGCCAGTAAGGTAATGCTCAAGATCTTGCAAGGTAGACTCCAGCAATTCATGGAGCGAGAATTGCCAGAAGTACAAGCTGGGTTTAGAAAAGGCAGAGGAACTAGAAACCAAATTGCCAATATCCGCTGGATAATGGAGAAAGCAGGGAGTTTCAGAAAAACATCTATTTCTGTTTTATTGACTATTGTAAAGCCTTTGACTGTGTGGATCATAACAAATTGTGGCAAGTTCTTGGTGGTATGGGGATACCAAGTCATCTTGTCTGCCTCCTGAGGAATCTGTATAACGACCAAGTAGCAACGGTAAGAACAGAGCACGGAACAACGGACTGGTTTAAGATTGGGAAAGGAGTATGGCAGGGCTGTATACTTTCACCCTACCTATTCAACCTGTACGCAGAACACATCATGCGACGTGCTGGGCTTGAGGAATCCAAGGCTGGAGTTAAAATCGCTGGAAGAAACATTAACAATCTTAGATATGCAGATGATACCACTTTGATGGCTGAAAGCAAGGAGGAGTTAAGGAGCTTTATGACGAAGGTGAAAGAAGAAAGTGCAAAAGCTGGGTTGCAGTTAAACCTCAAAAAAAACCAAGATTATGGCAACCAGCTTGATTGATAACTGGCAAATAGAGGGAGAAAAAGTGGAGGCAGTGACAGACTTTGTATTTCTAGGCGCAAAGATTACTGCAGATGCTGACTGCAGCCAGGAAATCAGAAGACGTCTACTTCTTGGGAGGAGAGCAATGGCAAATCTTGATAAAATAGTTAAGAGCAGAGACATCACACTGACAACAAAGGTCCGCATAGTTAAAGCAATGGTATTCCCTGTAGTAACCTATGGCTGTGAAAGCTGGACCATAAGGAAGGCTGAGCGAAGGAAGATAGATCCTTTTGAACTGTGGTGTTGGAGGAAAATTCTGAGTGTGACTTGGACTGCAAGAAGATCAAACCAGTCCATACTCCAGGAAATAAAGCCAGACTGCTCACTTGAGGGAATGATATTAAAGGCAAAACTGAAGTACTTTGGCCACATAATGAGAAGACAGGATACCCTGGAGAAGAAGCTGATGCTAGGGAAAGTGGAAGGCAAAAGGAAGAGGGGCCGACCAAGGGTAAGATGGATGGATGATATTCTGGAGGTGACAGACTCAACCATGGGGGAGCTGGGGATGGTGACGGCTGACAGGAAGCTCTGGCGTGGGCTGGTCCATGAAGTCACAAAGAGTCAGAAGCGACTGAACGAATAAACAACACACACTGTGGTTTGCAGAACTGATTGATATAGATCAGCTATGGATGACTAATGAATCATGGCTTTCACAAACAGTTCGCATGATTTTCTCTTTTACCTCATTTTTCAAATCCAATCAAATCTTTATTACAGTCATAGACCAGCATATTATCTCTTTTTTGTATTTACAGGTAGTCCTCATTTAGCGAATGCCTCATATAGTGACCGTTCAGTTATGACGCTGATGAAAAGGTAACTTTATGACCAATCCTCGCATTTACGACCTTTGCAGGTCTGTAAAGCAAAGGAACGCTGAAGCAAGATCATAAGCACAGTCATGGTTTCACTTAGCAACTGCTTTGCTTAACAATTGAGATGCTGGTCCCAAATGTGGTCACTAAACAAGGACTACCTGTAGTGAATTAAAAAAACTCACAGTATTATCTAAATTAAGAATTAATTTTAAAAAGAACAAAATGAAGCAATCGTGTAGCTCTTCAACTGATGCCTTGACATTTATCCTAGCAAATGCAATTTTGGGAGTACCTTATACTGTACAGTCATGCGCCCGGCCTACATTCATCAGGGCATTTCAAATGACAGGGAATAGGACATCTAAATAATCCCTACCCTATCTGTCCTAAGGGGAATGTCGCCCACAAACATAAAGAAGTCTGAGAATATGATAGTTGAAGTACAACTCGAAATTGAGTTTTCAGGCAAGAATTTGCAATGGGCAGAAGGAATTACTTTGAGGAACAGGAGGAAGAACCGCTACCAAGACAACGGCCAGATAAAAGGAACCCAAGTCTGGGGAAGAACTGTAACCCAAGAAAGTGTCTCAGACAAGCCCCTCCCTAGTTCTCACAAAGAGAAAGGGAGGGAAGGAGGAGGGGAGTGAATTCAAGGTTGCAAGATTCTGTTACTTACTACACAATCAGCATTAGCCTGCCTGACTTTGGTTTCGAGTCTGGTCTAACTTGACGGGGTGACATCAATCTTGCCAGTCCATGATTCCCTCAGAAATGGCGGCACGGCAGCCGAGGCTTTCAGAACTCTGAAACCTCGTTCCAGCTGTTCTCCGTGTGCGGTGGATCTTGGAAGGAGAGAGATCACCGAAATACTCTCCTGGATAAGGAGAGTTCAGAAGATTTCCCAAGAGGGTTGCGGATCGCTGCTCCTCTCCGCCCTCTCGTTTTCCACCATGAGAGGAGGGGGGGTTGATGCGGCGAAAGCGACTGGAGAAAGAACAAAGCTCTGCAGGGGGCAGCAAGCCCTAAGGTAAAGACACTAGCGCCAGCTGAATCTGACTTCTTAGAACACTTAAAGGAGAGTGAGAGGGGGATCTTGTTTTTTCTCTCTCCCTCTTTTGTTTTCTTTTTTAAAAATAATTCTTTTTATTACCATCTAAGATCTAACTCTGGACTTTGTTTGGGAATGCTGGTGAGTTGTTTTTTTTAATACTTTGCCAAGGAACCATTATATGGGTGGAAATTAATAAATGGACTTTGCCTTGGTATAGATGGTTTTTTTTAAAATGAATTTTGATTAAAAAGATTTTTTGATGGTAAAATGGGTTTACCTTACAGTTGGGATTACAAACTGTTTTATTTTACCTATAAATTTTTGTTGGATTAATGAATCTGTTTTTTCTTGTGCTTTTTATGGTTGAGTTTTCAATGAACATAAAGCTGACTGAGAATGCCTGGGTTGTTTATTTTTTCTTATCGTGTTTTGTCTGTCTTTTGGATTTTTTTTAAAGAAACTCTTGCACTTATTCTGTGGCTTGAATCATGTCAACTGGATATCTATTTTCTTAGTGGAAACGTTTCACTCCTTATCCAAGGAGCTTCTTCAGTCTGAGTAAAGTTAGTAAGGGAATCCTTAAATATGTTTCTAGGCTGGCTGTGTGACCTTGCACCTGGGGCTAGGTCATGGTTATTTTTGAGATGTTTGTTTCTAAGTCCCTTTATCATCTAAAGGAGGATCGTTAAGATTACCCTGCTGCTGTTGAGCTTGTGAAATGGTCTTAATCTTCCTAGGCACAGAAGACAAAGCAGGAAGGAAGATAGGGGAAAGGTTATGCCTGAGGCCCCCACCTCTATTCAAGGAAGGATTTTCCAAGTTGGCATGAATGGATTCCTTGACCCCTCTCTCAAACCACCTATCTTCTCTGTCTAAAATGTGAACATTAATGTCCTCAAATGAGTGTCCTTTTTCCTTTAGATGAAGATAAACTGCTGACTCTGGTCCTGTGGTGTTACTTCTCCTGTGTTGGGCCATCCTCCTGTACAAAGGTTGTTTGGTTTCTCCAATGTAGAGTTCAGAGCACTCCTCACTGCACTGGATTGCATACACTACATTGCTTTCCTTGTGTTTTGGAGTTTGATCTTTGGGGTGTACAAGCCTCTGTCTCAGTGTGTTGGTGGGTTTGAAATATACAGGTATGTGGTGTTTGCCAAATATCCGTTTGATCTTTTCAGACACGCCAGCCATGTAAGGAATGACCAGGTTCTTCCGTTTACTCTGAGTCTCAGCCCTATCTGTCGCTGTTTTAGGTCTGGTAGACTTAGATTTGGTGAAGGCCCAATTTGGATATCCACAGGCCTGCAGAGCTGTTCTCAGATGCTGCTTTTCATTCTTTTTGGAATCCATGGAGGTGGGGATGGTTTCTGCTCTGTGTGACAATGAAAAGCAGCATCTGAGAACAGCTCTGCAGGCCTGTGGATATCCAAATTGGGCCTTCACCAAATCTAAGTCTACCAGACCTAAAACAGCGACAGATAGGGCTGAGACTCAGAGTAAACGGAAGAACCTGGTCATTCCTTACATGGCTGGCGTGTCTGAAAAGATCAAACGGATATTTGGCAAACACCACATACCTGTATATTTCAAACCCACCAACACACTGAGACAGAGGCTTGTACACCCCAAAGATCAAACTCCAAAACACAAGGAAAGCAATGTAGTGTATGCAATCCAGTGCAGTGAGGAGTGCTCTGAACTCTACATTGGAGAAACCAAACAACCTTTGTACAGGAGGATGGCCCAACACAGGAGAAGTAACACCACAGGACCAGAGTCAGCAGTTTATCTTCATCTAAAGGAAAAAGGACACTCATTTGAGGACATTAATGTTCACATTTTAGACAGAGAAGATAGGTGGTTTGAGAGAGGGGTCAAGGAATCCATTCATGCCAACTTGGAAAATCCTTCCTTGAATAGAGGTGGGGGCCTCAGGCATAACCTTTCCCCTATCTTCCTTCCTGCTTTGTCTTCTGTGCCTAGGAAGATTAAGACCATTTCACAAGCTCAACAGCAGCAGGGTAATCTTAACGATCCTCCTTTAGATGATAAAGGGACTTAGAAACAAACATCTCAAAAATAACCATGACCTAGCCCCAGGTGCAAGGTCACACAGCCAGCCTAGAAACATATTTAAGGATTCCCTTACTAACTTTACTCAGACTGAAGAAGCTCCTTGGATAAGGAGTGAAACGTTTCCACTAAGAAAATAGATATCCAGTTGACATGATTCAAGCCACAGACTGTTCCACCTGGATGACTGAGAACCTTCATAGACATCTTGCACTTATTGGATTACAATTGTGTTGATATGACTATTATTATTGGGTGACTATTTTTTTCCCCTTTCTTTTTTCTTCCCTCTGTGTTGGAAGAAGGAGGAGGAAGAATTAGTATTAAGAAAGACATTTTTTAAAATCTCCTATAACAGTCACATTATTTTTACAATGGCCACAAGAGGGAAGAAGGAGAAAGAAAAGGAGAAAGATGTTAGAAGACCCTCTCTAGAACCAACAGAAGGGTCTTCGATGGAGATGCAAAGGGTTTTAGATGCAATCACAGCACTGGGTCAACAGGTTGATAAAAAGATAGAAGATATGAAAAAAGAATTGACCCAGGATTTAAAGCAGGAATTTAGGAAGGAAGTTTAGAAAGTTACAGAAGTTGTAGATAATTTATCAGTGGATCTTAAAGATACACAAGGAAGGGTGCAAATGTTGGAATTTAAATCAGAAGTAGTTACTAAAGACATTGATCAAAATTTAGATGCTACTGCATTAACAGAAATGAGGGAGGAAGAATATATATTGAGATTAAGAGCAGTTCTGGAACAATCTGATGAGAATACAAGGGAAATGATTGTTTTTGCTCTCGCCAAATTGTTAGAGATGAAAGAACAGGATCTTGATCTCAAAATAGATGAAATTTTTAGAGTTAATTCACGCTATTCTAGAGAAAAAAAAGTTCCAAGAGATATATTGGTATATTTTGTGAGAAAAGTTACTAGGGATCAAATTTTGAAAAAACACTACAACATTGGATTGAATATAGCAGGAAAGAGAACAACTGTATTAAAAGAAATTCCTTTAAGAATATTAAGGAAAAGAAAATATTACTCATTTCTTACAGATAAATTAAGCAATATAATATTCCATGTATAAGGAACAAAGATTTAGATTAAATTCTATTCCAAAGGGGAGAGCATTTTTGGAGAAATATAAGGCAGATTTGAGTGATACATCAAGAGACTTGAAGGAAAATGAAATGACACCAAAAGACAGTGAAATGGGTGAGGATTTATCTGAGTTGGGGGCTTCTGGACTGGACCTTATAAATAATTTTTAAATATGAATATCCATATGGATTACAAATACTTAACTTGGAATATTAATGGAACTAATTCAAAAAAAAAAGGAAAAAGATTATTCATTTTTTAAAGAAATCGAGATTGGATATAATTTGTTTGCAAGAGACTCATATTTGTAAAAAAGATATTAAGACTCATATTTGTAAAAAAGATATTCAAAAACAACTTGGAGAAGAATTTATTTCAGCTGAATTAAAAAAAACTAAGAGCGTTATTTTGTATATACAACCAAAGCTGAATCCACAAATGATATTGACTGATGATGAAGGAAGATATGTTGGAGTTGAAGTTAATATACAAGGGACTAAAACGTTGATTGTGGGACTTTATGCTCCAAATATTGACAAAGGAGTATTTTATAAAAACTTAATGGACAAACTGTTGGATTTACCTTATGAAAATTGGTGCCTTATGGGTGATTGGAATGGGGTAATTTTTCCAATGGAAGATAGACAATCTCAAAAAAGATTGAGACTTACGCAAGGAAAATTACCCCAAACATTCTTTGACTTGAAAGATACTGTATGTTGAATTTACAAGATATTTGGAGACTCATGAATGGAAATTCTAGGGAATATACATACTTTTCGGAGAGATATAGATCATTTTCCCAAATAGATATTTTTGATTTCTAAACGCTTGATGATGGATGTTACTAAGGTTGAAATATTACCTAAGACTTTCTCACATCATAATCCAGTTATGTTGACTGTTAAGGGGAAAAGAAATACATTCCGATGGAGATTAAATGAGACAATTTTATGGAAAAATGAAACAGTTGATACATGTAAAAAAAGGTTAAGAGAATTCTTTCAACTGAATTTAGATAAAGGCACTAATATTCAGTTTGTTTGGGATGCCAGCAAAACTTATATGAGGGGCTACTTTATCCAATATAATGCTCAGATGAGAAGAAAAAGAGAAAATCCAACTGATTTTAGATTAAATAAAATATAGACTTGTTTGAGAGATAATCCATTAGATGAAACATTGATGACTCAAATTAAATTTTTACAAAAACAAATGTCAATGATATTGATACAGGAATTAGAGACTCAAATTAAATTTGTGAAACAGAAGCATTTTGAATTTGCAAATAAACCAGGCAGATGGTTAGCTTATAAACTGCACAAACAAAGACAAAAGAATTTAATTTCTAAAATACAACATGAGGGGAGAACTTTGGTGGACAACGTAGGTATCCAAGAAGCCTTTCATTGTTATTCATCATTATATAAAAAGCAAGATGTTCCATTAGATGACACTGACAAATATCTGAGTAAACAAAAATTAACTGTTCTCACTGATCAGCAAAAGTTATTGCTTAATAATCCTATAATGGTAGAGGAAATGTCAACTGCTTTCAAGAAAATTAATAGTGGAAAAGCACCTGGTCCCGACGGTTTATCAGTGGCTTATTATAAATGCTTTGAAGATGAGCTTTGTCTTCCTTTACAAAAGACTATGAATTCGACTTTAGAAACAGGTGTAATGCCAGAATCATGGAAAGAAGCTCATATTGCATTGATTCCAAAAGATCAACAAGATTTAACTTTAACGAAGAATTATAGACCAATATCTTTATTGAACAATGACTATAAGATATTCACAACAGTGTTGGCGGAAAGAATGAAAATTATTCTTAAGAATTTTATCCATGGGGATCAGGCAAGAGTTTTGCCTAAGAGACAAATTTGAGATAATGTTCGAAATGTTTTGGACATATTGGAGTACTTGGAACAACATAACGAAAAACAAGCTGCTTTGATATTTGTAGATGCTGAAAAAGCCTTTGACAATTTAAATTGGCCTTTTATGTTTAAAGTATTGGAATCTATGAATTTTGGGGGAAACTTTATTAAATGGATTAAATCTATATATACCCCTCAAACCGCTAAAATAATTGTTAAATAAGAGTTAAAAAAGAATTTTATAAGCTAAGAGCCTTTGCTGACAACCTAGTCATTACTTTAGAAAACCCATTGGATGGGATTGAGTTACTAATGCAGAAATTGAAAGACTTTGGGTCGCTAGCAGGGTTCAAAGTGAATTTACAGAAAACAAAAGTTTTAACCAAGAATATGAATTGCCACCAACAAGAGAAATTGAGAGAATTAACTGGATTTATAATGGGGAAAAAAGTAAAATATTTGGGAATACATTTAACATCAAAGAATGTCAACTTGTTTCAGAATAACTATTTTTCACTTTGGACAGATATAAAAAAATACTTAGATCGGTGGGAGAAACTGCAACTATCACTATTAGGTAGAATATCAGTGATTAAAATGAATATTTTGCCAAGAATTTTATACCTTTTCCAAACAGTACCTATACTGGCTTCAGAAGTGCCTTTTAAACAATGGCAGCGTGATATACCTAAGTTTGTTTTTTGTTGTTTATTTGTTCAGTCGCTTCTGACTCTTCGTGACTTCATGGACCAGCCCACGCCAGAGCTTCCTGTCGGCCGTCACCATCCCCAGCTCCCCCATGGTTGAGTCTGTCATCTCCAGAACATAATCCATCCATCTTGCCCTTGGTCGGCCCCTCTTCGTTTTGCCTTCCACTTTCCCTAGCATCAGCTTCTTCTCCAGGGTATCCTGTCTCCTCATTATGTGGCCAAAGTACTTCAGTCTTGCCTTTAATATCATTCCCTCAAGTGAGCAGTCTGGCTTGATTTCCTGGAGTATGGACTGGTTTGATCTTCTTGCAGTCCAAGGCACTCTCAGAATTTTCCTCCAACACCACAGTTCAAAAGGATCTATCTTCCTTCGCTCAGCCTTCCTTATGGTCCAGCTCTCGCAGCCATAGGTTACTACAGGAAATACCATTGCTTTAACTATGCGGACCTTCGTTGTCAGTGTGATGTCTCTGCTCTTAACTATTTTATCAAGATTTGCCATTGCTCTCCTCCCAAGAAGTAGACGTCTTCTGATTTCCTGGCTGCAGTCAGCATCTGCAGTAATCTTTGCGCCTAGAAATACAAAGTCTGTCACTGCCTCCACTTTTTCTCCCTCTATTTGCCAGTCATCAATCAAGCTGGTTGCCATAATCTTGGTTTTTTTGAGGTTTAACTGCAACCCAGCTTTTGCACTTTCTTCTTTCACCTTCGTCATAAGGCTCCTCAACTCCTCCTCGCTTTCAGCCATCAAAGTGGTATCATCTGCATATCTGAGATTGTTAATGTTTCTTCCAGCGATTTTAACTCCAGCCTTGGATTCCTCAAGCCCAGCATGTCGCATGATGTGTTCTGCGTACAGGTTGAATAGGTAGGGTGAAAGTATACAACCCTGCCGTACTCTTTTCCCAATCTTAAACCAGTCCGTTGTTCCGTGCTCTGTTCTTACCGTTGCTACTTGGTCGTTATACAGATTCCTCAGGAGGCAGACAAGATGACTTGGTATCCCCATACCACCAAGAACTTGCCACAATTTGTTATGATCCACACAGTCAAAGGCTTTAGAATAGTCAATAAAACAGAAATAGATGTTTTTCTGAAATTCCCTGGCTTTCTCCATTATCCAGCGGATATTGGCAATTTGGTCTCTAGTTCCTCTGCCTTTTCTAAACCCAGCTTGTACATCTGGCAATTCTCGCTCCATGAATTGCTGCAGTCTACCTTGCAAGATCTTGAGCATTACCTTACTGGCATGTGAAATAAGTGCCACTGTTCGATAGTTTGAACATTCTTTAGTGCTTCCCTTTTTTGGTATGGGGATATAAGTTGATTTTTTCCAATCTGATGGCCATTCTTGTGTTTTCCAAATTTGCTGGCATATGGCATGCATCACCTTGACAGCATCATCTTGCAAGATTTTAAACAGTTCAGCTGGGATACCGTCGTCTCCTGCTGCCTTGTTATTAGCAATGCTTCTTAAGGCCCATTCAACCTCACTCTTCAGGATGTCTGGCTCTAACTCACTGACCACACTGTCAAAGCTATCTCCAATATTATTATCCTTCCTATACAGATCTTCCGTATATTCTTGCCACCTTTTCTTGATCTCTTCTGCTTCTGTTAGGTCCTTACCATCTTTGTTTTTGATCATACCCATTTTTGCCTGGAATTTACCTCCGATGTTTCTAATTTTCTGGAAGAGGTCTCTTGTCCTTCCTATTCTATTGTCTTCTTCCACTTCCGCACATTGCTTGTTTAAAAATAATTCCTTATCTCTTCTGGCTAACCTCTGGAATTTTGCATTTAATTGGGCATATCTCCCCCTATCACTGTTGCCTTTTGCTTTCCTTCTTTCTTGGGCTACTTCCAGTGTTTCAGCAGACAGCCATCTTGCCTTCTTGGTTTTCTTTTTCTTTGGGACGTTTTTTGTTGCCGCCTCCTGAACAATGTTGCGAACTTCTGTCCATAGTTCTTCTGGGACCCTATCTACTAAATCTAGTCCCTTAAATCTATTCTTCACCTCCACTGCATATTCCTTAGGAATATTAGTGAGCTCATATCTAACTGATCTGTGGGTCTTCCCTATTCTCTTTAGTCTGATTCTAAATTTTGCAATAAGAAGTTCGTGATCTGAACTACAGTCAGCTCCAGGTCTTGTTTTTACCGACTGTATAGAGGTCCGCCACCTTTGGCTGCAAAGGATGTAGTCCATCTGATTTCGGTGTCGACCATCTGGTGAAGTCCATGTATAAAGTCGTCTTTTAGGTTGTTGGAAGAGAGTGTTTGTTATGCACAGTGAGTTGTCTTGGCAAAATTCTATCAGCCTATGTCCTGCTTCATTTTGTTCTCCCAGACCATGCTTGCCTGTAATTCCAGGTGTCGTCTGACTTTCATTGGCGATCACTCGTAGCCGAGTAAGATTGTCTTCCAAAGGTAAAATTTTAACGGTGGATCCGTAAGTGGCTGTAAAGGCCAATTCTGGATCCGCACAACCTCCCACAGTGGGGGCATAGGTTTCCGGGTGGGAGACGGTCATGATGAGGGTTTGCCTGATGTGCCTTCCTTTTAGCTCTTTTCTCCCTTTCGCCCTGTACTCGTGCTTCTTCAAAGTCCATAGCGCCATTAATAAAGGCTGACCTCCAATTGAAACGCTCATGAGTTAGGGCTTCCCAGTTCTCAATGCTGATATTACATTTTTTTAAATTAGCTTTGAGAGTATCTTTGAATCTCTTTTGCTGTCCACCAATATTCCGTTTTCCATTCTTAAGTTGGGAGTAAAGTAGCTGCTTTGGAAGACGATGGTCAGGCATTCGAACAACATGACCGGTCCAGCGAAGTTGATGTTGGATGATCATTGTTTCAATGCTGGTGGTTTTCGCTTCTTCCAATACGCTAACATTAGTCCGCCTATCTTCCCAAGTAATTTGCAGAATTTTTCGGAGGCAGCGTTGATGGAATCTTTCAAGAAGTTGGAGGTGGCGTTTGTAGAGGGTCCATGTTTCACAGGCGTACAGAAGGGTTGGTAGTACAATGGCTTTGTAAACAAGCATTTTGGTCTCCCTGCGAATGTCCCGATCCTCAAACACTCTACGCTTCATTCGGGAGAAAGCTACACTCGCAGAGCTCAGGCGATGCTGAATTTCAGCGTCGATGTCGGCTTTTGTAGATAGATGGCTGCCGAGATAAGAAAAGTGATCGACATTTTCTAGTGACACACCTTTAAGCTGGATTGATGGCGCTGCGGAGGGATTGGTTCGAACTTGCTGGTAAAGCACTTTGGTTTTTTTAATGTTAATCGAGAGGCCGAGTTTTTCATATGCTTCTGCAAAGATGTTTAGGATAGTTTGAAGATCTTCCTCGGAGTGTGCACAGACTACGTTATCATCAGCATATTGAAGTTCTATAACAGAAGTTGCAATTACCTTATTTTTTGCTTTCAGCCTACTAAGATTAAAAAGCTTTCCATCTGTTCGATATATAATTTCTACACCAGTAGGAAGTTTCTCTTCAACAAGGTGCATAATCATAGCGATGAAGATAGCGAATAAGGTTGGAGCAATAACACATCCCTGTTTAACGCCGGATTCCACTTTAAATGGATCGCTTTGAGAGCCATTGTTATTCAGGATTGTTGCCATCATGTCGTCATGGAGTAACCGCAAGATGTTCACAAATTTAAAAAATTTAAAAAAAGTCGTCTGACTACCCACCTTAGCATTCCAGTCTCCTGTAATGAAAATAACATCTCTTTTTGGTGTATTATCTAGTAGGTGCTGCAGATCCTCATAGAACTGATCTACTTCTGCTTCTTCAGCATCTGTGGTTGGGGCATATATTTGGATCACTGTGATGTTAAATGGCTTACCCTGAATTCGAATTGAGATCATTCTATCGTTTTTTTGGATTGTATCCAAGCACTGCTTTAGCCACTTTATTATTAATTATGAAGGCTACTCCATTTCTTCTGTGGTCCTCTTGTCCACAGTAGTAGATCTGGTGGTCATCTGATGTGAAGTGGCCCATCCCAGTCCATTTCAGTTCGCTGACACCTAAAATGTCTATATTTAATCTTGACATCTCACCAATAACCACATCCAATTTGCCCTGGCTCATAGATCTTACATTCCAGGTTCCTATGGTGTGTTGATCTTTAGAACATCGGATTCGTCGTTCACCACCAGCACCGTCGGCCGCTAGCCGTCCTTTCGGCTTTGAGCTAGCTGCGTCATCACATCTGGGGCTAGTTGAACGTATCCTCTGTTCCTCCCCAGTAGCATTTTGACCATCTTCCGACCTGGGAGTCCCATCTTCCGATGGTATATTGACATATCTCTGGTTGTACTGATCCATTTAGTTTTCACGGCAAGAATACTGGGGTGGGTTGCCATTACCTTCCCCAGGTTTAGTCTGACCTCTCTGCCACGACCTTCCCGTCTTGGGTGTCCCTTCACGGTTTAGCTCATGGTTTCATTGAGGTGCTCAAGCTCCAGCACCACGACAAGGTAACGATCTCCTTTGCTGGCTACCAGTCCTGAAAAACACAGCCTTCAAAAGGTCAACGAACTCAGTCCAACCACCAGGACATGGGAATACTTCTCACAATGAACATGCTAATCACGCTCATCAGCCACTCATTAACATTTCAACACAACAAAAAACCCCACCTAATCTCCTATAATTTAGCTCTATAAATAGAACATTGCCACTCTACCTGGGCACAGAGATTTTGCTTCTATCTGTGCTCCTGCCCTCTGAAGATGCTGGCCACAGATGCTGGCGAAACGTTAGGAACCACAACTTCCAGAACACAGCCACACAGCCTGGAAGACCCACAACAGCCACAAAATATTTCTGTTTCGTAAATTTCATTTGGGTCTCTATTTCCTGTATCAAATCATCGATATTTGTTTTTGTAAAAATTTAATTTGTGTTGTCAGTGTATTATTTATTTATTTATTTAATTTATTTATTATTTAAATTTATCCCCGCCCATCTCCCGAATAGGGACTCTGGGCGGTTTACAGGATAATAATAGTTAAAATATATAGATAAAATTACAAACAATATAAGAATAATTATAAATCCAGATGGATAAGATATTCATTAAAAGAAGGACATTAAAATCAAGGGATTAGCCATCTCCAGGAGGAACTATCCCTCCCTCCCTCCCATGCCAGGCGGCAGAACCAGGTCTTCAGCTCTTTCCTAAAGGTCGGGAGGGAGGAGATCTGTCTCAACTATGAAATGAGGATTGGCCAGTACTTGTGCCCATATTGGCTGCACCACAGCCATGAACGTAGATAGAATCCCGCGCCTCCCAACCACTCAACTTGCAAGCAAACTGCAAAAGCTTCCATTTTTGCAGGTAACTTATGGAAAGCAGTTGTCCAGAGATCAAGTGAGTTATTTCACAATCCCTCCTTTATCCAGAGGAAGTTCGGCATCCAGCACTAGCTTCTGGGCTCCAATCTCCGCTGTAGTGCCATTTCCGCTCCGCCGAAGATGACTAAATCCTCACTGGAAGTCTTAAACTGGGGAAATACTTGAGGTTCGGTCTCAGAATGTAGGGAGGGACTCATACTTCCTTGGTGAAAAAGATGGAGGCAAAATACAAATTTAGTTGTGTTTTTCCTTCCTTTGGCCAAATCCACAGAGCACCAGGTATTCTGATGGGCTGCTTTCTTTTATTAGTCCTTTCTCTGAATATCCCTTGCCAAACTTAGCTCATTTCCAGCCGGAACATTCCTGACACCATCACTGCAACTCCATGCTATTTGACAGCATTCCTCTTTGGGGCTCTTTCCATCTTTTCTTCTCCTTCAGATATTCCATTCAACACATTTTCGTTACCAATTCTGTTCCAGTGCTTCTCCTGAATTTTTTTCTGCAGTCCAGACATTCCTCCCAAAACAAGACCTCTTATGGGAAATAAGGGCTCTGCCCCTTTTGAATCCATTTCCATACTTCAGATGTTTTTATGGTTCTCCCATATAGATTCCTTTAGGTCTGATCAGGTTACTCATCCAAGTGAACGTTACTCCACAGTCCACATATTTCCATTGCTTTTCCCATGTGGGTCCCTTTTTGAGAAGAAAACACTTGTGATGAAAGCTCCCAAGTTATGGTTTCTCTCTCGTGTGGATTATTTCATGTTGGAAAAGGTGATTTTTCTGGCTGAAGCTTTTCCCACACTCTGTGTAATTGTATGGTTTCTCTCCTCTGTGACTTCTGTGTTTGATAAGGTTAACATTCTGGGTGAAGCTCTTTCTACACTCCAGGCATTTGTACAGTTTTTCTCCTGTGTGGATCCTTTTATGGCAAATAAAGTCACTGTCCTTACGGAGGCTCTTGCCACACTCTGGGCACCTGTATGGTTTCTCCTGTGTGGATTCTTACATGGATTCTAAGGTTTCAACATCTACTGAACTTCTTTACACACATCGAGCATGTATATGGTCTCCCCAGTGTGGGTTCTTTGATGATATCTGAGGACAAAGATATAAGAAAATCTCTATTCACACTCCATGCATTTATACGGTTTCTCCCCTGTATGAATCTTTATGGCAACTAAAGTCACTGCTGCAACTGAAACTCTTATCACATTACTTGCACTTATATGGTTTTTCCCCCTTGTGCATCCTTTCATGTCTGATAAGGGTACCTCTCTGAGTGAAGGTCTTTCCACATTGCAGACATTTATAGGGTTTCTCCCTTGGGGGATTTTTTGGGGGCAAAATAAGCAACTGTTTCTTATTTAATCCCTTTCCACACTCATCCGGTCTCTCCTCTTTATGGCAAATAAGATGACTTCTCAAAGTGAAGTTTTCCCCGGAGTTTAGAAAGGCATATGGTTTCTCTTTGATGTATGAGTGGTCATGTAAAACAAGATAGGAGGTAGGAGTGATACTTTGCCCATCCTCTCGATATTCACATTGTTCCTCTTCGGTCTGGGTTGTACGATGTTTAGTGAAATCAGATTTCTCTCTGTCTCTTTTGCCATATCCAAGATATCTTCCCTTGTCTTCTTGTTGGTGGACTTGCTGGGTTGGGACGTCAAGGACTTCACTGTATCCAGGCGGAGATTTCTTCGTTCCATTCATTATGCAGCTTTTCTTACTCCTTTCTCCTTCAGACTTGGTCATTTGGAATAGCACTACGCTGGGCTCCTTGTAATTGTCACGCTCCTGTCCAGAAGCTGATTTCAAGAAAGAAAAATGACCTCATTTGCATTTACGTTGTTGGAGATGCACTGAAATTAATACTTAATTTAAATATGTTGTTTTCTTTATTTGATTTATACAGCTGCTCATCTCACATTCGTGACTCTGGGCAGCTGAAATAAAATACGTAAATTCAAATAAAACACTTAACCTAAAATAAAAACACTCAGCAGCCGAACATCATAAAATAACCATCAACAATGCCAAGATACATCACAGGCCGAGGCACAAAGCAAGGGTCAGGTCACCTAATCTCAGGTGGAATGAAGTTCCACAAGGCGGGTGCCACGGAAGAAAAGGCCTTCCTCCTGCTCCCCACCATCTGACACTCCTTAGCTGACGGGACCCGGAGCTGGCCCCTCATGCCGGATTTGGGACAGGTGGAAAACATTAGGGAGAGATGGACCATAAGCAGCCTGGTCCGAAGCCACGAAGGGCTTTAAAGGTAACCACCAGCACCTTGAATTGCACCTGGAAGCATATTGGTAGCCAATACTGTTCATGGACCAGAGGTGTTAGATGTGCCTTAAGAGCAGCTCTAACTTGTGTTCCATCGGGTTCACTCCTTCTCTCCCTCCAGCGATACTCTAGGTGTCTCTTCTCCCATTTCAGCTCCTTTAGCTCCTCCATAAACTGGGGGAGTTCTGGGATCCCTTGGACAGGAGAGTCCTCTCAGGCGCAATCTGGTCAAAAACACCAACCACCCTCTCATTCCGGGTGGCCACCAGGGCCTCGGTCAGACCAAGCAACAGGCCCTCCAGAAGAACCCCAAGCTCCTTCTGGAACACCTTTGGGTCCATCACTTGCCTGGGGCGGACCGATCTAAGAGGTCCAGCCTCCCTGCGGCGGGGGGTGAGGCCAGAGAACTGAGGGGTTACCAGAGAATGGTCTGACCCAACAGGGAAGAAACTGATATCTCTGCTCAAACTAGATCACCTTGCTACTGCTCAGACGGAAAAAACAGGCCAGCCGTATGACCACTCTTCTGCGTCAGGCCTTGGATGACCTGGGATGGGCCCATGGCTGTCGTGGTGGCTGTGAACTCCCAGGTTGCCTCTGACCTTGCACCCAGAGAAGGCAAGTTAAAGTCCTCAAAGGCCGTGAGCCTGGGGAACTCCACCACCAATCCGGCCACAGAGTCAGGGATCTCAGGCAAGGGGGTTGCTACGCATCAGGGAGGCTGGTACAGTAGCAACAACTGTTCCATTTCGCTAGGAAGCAACTATGTGCCTATATTCAACTTTGTTCTTTAAGGTTTATCACACAGGAGTTGGCTTTTGGAGAAAAATAAATGGACTTGGTTTTCGGCATTGGAAAGACAAAGATATGGCTCCAACTACACTGTGGTTTGCAGAACTGATTGATATAGATCAGCTATGGATGACTAATGAATCATGGCTTTCACAAACAGTTCGCATGATTTTCTCTTTTACCTCATTTTTCAAATCAAATCAAATCTTTATTACAGTCATAGACCAGCATATTATCTCTGATAATATTTTATCATATTCATATTTTATCTGAAATAAAATTTCTATAAGATGATGTATTGATAGTACATGACCCCCCAAAAACTTACAAAAATATATGGGACTGTTTCTAACATTTGCTGGAAATGTAATAAACAAGAGGGGTCATTTTACCACATGTGGTGGACATGTAAGATTGCAAAGAAATTTTGGACCCAAATACATATGTTGATGCAGAGTATACTACAAATGCAGATTCCGTTTAAACCATAATTATTTCTGTTAGGAATATTGGATTTACAAATAGAAAAACATTTTGTTAGAATTATACAATATATGATAACAGCAGCAAGACTTCTTTATGCACAATTTTGGAAAACTCAGACTTTACCAACAGTACAAGAGTGGATGTTAAAATTGATGGACATGGCAGAAAATGATAAATTGACTTGTTTATTGAAAGAAAACTCAAGTTATCAATATCTCAAAGAGTGGAAACCATTGATGGAGTATTTGCGAAATGCAGGACGGGCGAAGCTTACATGGGGTTTTGAAGATTAGATTAAATATAATAGAGTATATTAGACAAAGAATTATTTCTATCTATTGTATGAAAAACCAACATTTAAGGCAGATTCTTTTATCTACATGATTTATTTACCCCTTTAATTCCTCTGCCTTTTTGCAAATTCTTGCCACTTTGCAGAATTTCAGCCAATTATAAACGGCAGCAGCTAGCCCCAGCAGTGGGAATCTAATTAAGAAGAAAACAGATGAAATTTTTGGGAACGAAATGGACATGGAGGAATTCTGGATTTATCCAGAGCCAAAGGAGGGCCCTTTGACCAAACAGCCCGTAGGAGACCTGCCACTGGTTATTCGGCAAACTAGGAAACTGGGTGGTTGTAAGAAGCAGACGTCAGAGAGATACAGGGCAGCATCTTCCTCACCTAAAGCTGTTCAGGTTATCTGCTCTTGAATCAGATCCGAGAATAAAACCTCAGTTCAGAAAGGATCCTGTGAAGGATCCAACTTACTTATTTCGATGTTAGAATAAAAACAAAAGAAAAACAGACTTTCCTTCTAGCTAGAAGGTGCTTTCTCACCGCTTGGATAGCAAAGACTTTCCACAATTAACTCAACCCAAAGCAAAGCGGGCCCTTACCCAGAATGGCCACATTCCTGGAATTCTCCAGCATGACTTCCCCGTGTAAGGCTCTCTGGCTGGGATCCAGCAGCGCCCACTCCTCCTCCGTGAAAGACACAGCCACCTCCTCAAAGGACACCAAGCCCTGGAAGTCAAAGGAAACGTTCCTCAACAGAATATATAAATAGCTACCTCCCAAAAGATTCACCTAAGGCTGCAAAACATTCACATGTGCACAAAGTTGCAATTGGAACCTCCCTGTTAGAGTTTAACAATGCAGCCATCTCTGACAGCCTTTCCTTCATTCATTCAAAATGGAGCCCTACATGTTCTCAGGGGAGTGGTGGCACCCGGTCCCACCGGCCTGGTTGGAATTTCTTCCTGGCACAATTCACCTTGAAGAAAGACTTAAAAGATAAAGAAAAAGTGAAGTCAAGAAATAATAAGCAAAGAAAATATAGAAAATAGATGTCCTCCAATCTATCTTTGAACTTAAAGTACAACAATTGATTTTAAATGTTAGTCCTTCATACAGTATACAGGAACTTTTCTTTGTCATATGCCTTTTGATTTCTTTAATCCAATCTTCTAACCTTCATCTTACTGTCTCCCAATAATCCATCTTTGGCTTCCACTCCTTGAAGTAGTAGTTAAATGTTGAATGTTCATTACTACATATTTATATCTTCAATAAAGACCAATTAGTATAACAAATAAAAGCCTTATTTACTTCTAATAAACTACAATATATTCTATTCATATTATGACTCATAACCTAACATGTTATGTAACTTAATACATAATTTAGCAATTCTTATAGTGTTCATACATATATATTTCTATAATTTAATTCTAATATATATATATATCTCCATAAAAAAGGAATTCTTGAATCTCAATTATCCATCTATAATTTCCATTCCTTGTAGTAGTGTCCATTTAAACTAAATGCATAAACTATCATTTCACTTAACCTAATAGCTAATATATCAATTCTTATAATATTCATACAATACATATTGATATATATCATCCTGTAGTAACCATCATTCTAATTCCATCATATCATTATCTTCTCATAAATATATCTCTAAGGAAAACAATATTCTATAATATCAACTTGTGTTTGTATTTAGCATCTTACATTTAGAATATCACTTTTTATATATCCATACAATTTCTCATAACAATTCAAGTCCATATTTTCATTAGCCTTTATATCCATACAGTTTCTCATATCTTCTGTTTAGGTTATGCCAAAATCACAATACACTGTGGGAGATTCGCAATATACAGCCTGCTCTTTTCTATATCTCATATAGAATATCAGAGCAACCTTCTCTCCCTTTCCACATATTTCACAACATCCATCCAACTGTGCACCCATATTTTCACTCTGTCTCCACTGCCACAACATATCTATACCAAGATTGTAGTGTAAAGCCTTCAGAATGTTCTTCTGAACTAATATACTCAAAATTTCCTCCTTCTGTTTCTCCTCCACTTGAAAAACATTTTTCCTTTCTGTCTCTGTTTCTGTTCTCTGTTCTTTCTCTCTGTTTTGCAGAGTTACGAACAGTAATTCCAACGACCTTTGAATATTTGAAAAAGCCTCAGTAATCTCTCTTCTGAGCTCCTCAGGTACAAGTTGGAAAGCCATCTTTCCTGTGTCCTTCAAATTAAAACAACAACCCTTCTAGTCAAAACAATAATCATGTAATCTGTCCATGGAATACTACCAGCAAAATCTATTAAGCAGAACTTCGTTGTTGTTGTTGTTTTTTTTAAAGTCAAAAGAAAAAAGAAAGTTCCAATAATCCAAAATACAGGAGAGAATAATATTTTAAACAGTTTATAGAAGGAGAAATAAAAAATATATTCCAAATGAAGCAAAATCCAACCAGGGAGGATGTAGAAAAAGACGACAAGGAAAAAAACACGTTACCCTGTGTTTTTATTCTTCAAACTGCGAGCTTTCGTTCTTCAAGCTGCAAGCTGCTTAATCCAAACAAAGAGTTTCTCAAAAAATGAATAGTCATTTAGTTTATCAAGCGAAGAATTACAAACAGAGTCTCTTAAATCCCTCTAATACAAAAGAGAAGTAAAAAAAAAAAATGCAGACATTTCATTATGTTGCAAATATAGAGTCCATCAAACTTCCACCAGAATCAGTTATAGCAAAGAAAGCACAAAGTTAGCCAACATTTTCAACAAAGTCCAAAAAATAGATCTTAGATTTCAAAAATATTTTAATCTAAAAAAAACATTCCTAAAGTGATCTAAAAGCGGCTGGGTGCTCTTGTGTCTCTTCAAAGAGACTTGTTTCCCCTGCGAGAGCCTGATATATCTCGGCCATTGCCTTGCACTTACCCTGTTCCTTCCGCGGTGGAAAACTACAGAAAAAACAAGGGTAGGCAATCCCAATGGCCCCACGAGTAATCTTCTGGTCTCCCCTTCTCCAGGGGAAAAAAAACTTCAGTGGACCACAACTTCTGCAATCCACGCAAGCAAGGGAAATTCAGTCAGTTCTCAGCTTCTCTGAGAAATCTGACTGGTCGAAATCTGACTTTTCTTATTTTGTATTTCTGTTTCTATTTCTTTTTCTACTTTAAATTTTATTATGTATTGTAAAACTTAATAAAATTTAATAAAAAAAAAAAGAAAGACTTAAAAGATCTAAGCAACTTTGTTTGGTCTCATTTTGTATGAAAACTGCCATTTCCCTTTTAAATCCTTCCAAAACGGTTTTTCTTTTTCTTTTTACAGAACCTGCCATTTTGAAGCGGGAAATCCATATCTGACATAAGTAACTTTTTAAGCTGATTAGAATGCACTGGTAATGCTATTCGTTTTGCTATATTTTAACTTCTTTGATTATTTAAAATAAACAACCAGTCAAAATAAAGTATGAAAGGCACAAGAAACTTAAATACTCAACTGTTTCTATGAATGAATTCGATTTCTCAGTATGACTCTTCTATACGTTGCACTTAAATAACCATCTTGAAAGCAGGACCAAGCTGTTGAGTCCGGCTCTTACACTTCACCTCCTCAAGAAGAGGTCGTTGTGTTGAATTTCATGAGAAAACCAGACCCTGCTTCTGATGAAGCTTCCCTACCTGAGCTGCTGCTGCTCCATCACAAAGAGGAGTTGGATCCTCCTCAGGGATCCTTCCCAACAGCTGCTCCATAGAGGGGCCGGAGAGAGATTCCCTGCCTTCAGGAGGCACCAAGATTACCTTCCTCAGCGGCTCCTGCATCTGAAATAACAGCCAGGATCAAAGAAGAACAAAAGTTAAAACAACTGAACATTGGAATGAGGGGATTCTTCTCTGCCTCCAAAGCGGGACCACCTTATATCCAAAGACAGAGGTGCAGATACCCTTGGGATGCCCCTTCCTCCTGTGGAATAATCTGGAGGGGCAAACAGAACTCTGCGACTGAAAATGGAGGGAAACCAAAGTCTCTTCTATTCTTAGAAACTGCATTGGAGGAGGGCAAGGCGGTTAAGGAAGCAAGGACGATCCTCCTCCCAACCCAACCCTAACCCATTCCCGCGCTCACCCGCTGCCTTCTCTCCTCCACTTGGCTCAGCAGGAAGCCTTTGGCCAGGGCCACCGCCTGGGAACAGGTCTCCGCCCCGCACTCCCTCACCCAGCGCCCCATCTCTGGGGGCAGCACAGCCAGGAACTGCTCCAGGATCACCAGGTCCACCACCTGAGCTTTGGTGCTCCTTTCGGGCTTCAGCCACCGGTGGCAAAGCTGCTGCAGGCGGCTGCAGACTCCCCGCGGCCCCTGGGAGTCCCGGTAGCAAGACCGGCGGAAGCGCTGAGCCTCCGAGCTGAGGGGCTCCTCGGGGAGGCTCTCCCGCCCGGCTCTTGGCCAGAACGCCCCTCCCTCCTCGGGCGCAGCGTCGGGGGGGCCTCGTGCTGCTCCACCCCCTCCGGGCTGTGGTGAGTCCATCTCGTGGGCCGGTCTGGCCGAGTCTCCCCGGCGGCGTCTACTCAGATGCTCTCCTTCTTGGCCGCAGTTGGCGAACAGCCTCTCCAGAAATCGCACCTGGAAAGAAACCCTTTCGGGGATGCGAGTTTGCGCTTCCTCGCCATCTTATTTCGCGGAAGCGCAGCAGCAAATAACGTGCGGCTCCCCGCTCCCGCCGCAATGTCCCGCCCCTTCCGCCTCCGGGAATCTCGGACTGCTTCTTCGTAGAGAGGCATCGCGCCGCCGACCTCCCTCCGCCTCTCCTTGCGAGGGGATCCCGGGGCGTGGGAGGTATGGACGGGCTGCCGAACCTCCCCCCTTGTTATTCTAAAGCCGCGGAAGGGGCCCTGCCTGGGGGTTCTGAATCCCAGGTCGGACAGGCATTTGTCTGGGCTGACTGAGCATGTCGTGCGCAGGGATTGGACTGGAAGACCTCCAAGGCCCTTCCAACCTAAGGAGGCCATGATGGAGATGCGCTGCCTCTACGGAGCAGAGTGTCAGAGTTCGGCAGACCTCTGCCATTCATACAAGTACGTGTTAACCGACACGCGGAAATAGACTCGCAACTGACAAGCAGCCGAAGCCACCGTAACGAGCTGTGAAACGGAACGTATCAGCCCAGGAAGGACTGTCTGGCGAAGCTGGAGCCAAGTACTTCACACATCAACTTCAAAAGAACAATGGGGGGAGAAATGTTTAAATGTAACATACCATGCCATGCCAATTCATTCACGTCTTTGTTCCTGCACCTATGTACGTCAATAAATCTCTTTACTTTTAAAGAAGCCTGCGTTTCGGAGCTTTCTTGAGAAAGGGGAATTTGATAGACATCGTTGGGAGCAGTCCTTACACAGAGTTCCCTGCTCCACAGGCTGAATATCCTACTATGGCCCTGTGAGGATATGCTCCAAGCTGAGTAGCACTCCATGGGAAAATGGGTTAGTTGCACATTTCAGCTTCTTGTGTCTTTGACACAGGTGTGAAAAGATCGTTCTCTTGCACTCAGCCCCAAACTCTCCCCCCACTGTATCCCAGGGCTACCCGAAGGGCATCTGCAGCCCCCTTCCCATAAGCTCTCCCAGCAGAGACGGGTGTTCTCTGAGGTCATTGCCCCATATACAAGCTTTCTCCAGGACTTGTGCTAATCAAATATATTTTCAGCTTCATAGAGACACGACTTGACTAGAAATTGGGCATGACATCTCACTAGTAGCGTGTAGAATGTATTAGCCATATGATACTAGATCTGTGGCTTATTCAAGACTTCTTAGCTATCCACTTGTATTTTATCACTTATACTGGCATTTTCTCCTCTTTTTCTGTGTTCTACATTATTTTATATCTGCATACATACCAACATTATTTTCCTTTTTTAAAAAAATATGCAATTGTAATGGAGAAATAAATAAATCTTATTTTGTAACTGGAGTGGCAAAAGAGAGAAATACAAGGAACTGCTCAATGCAAAGTCATGGACTAAAAAGCATCTCTGAGAAAATGTCAGGCTGAGGGAAATCTACACAAGATGACGTCAGGCCGAGGGGAGATGTGAAATCCTGCTTTTTACAGCCTCTCCCCCACTGCTTCCCTCCACTCCCATGGAAGAACTAAAGCTTTTCCCCCAAATACGGAGTTGTGGGGACTCTTCTTTTGGTCCCTCAGTCAGGAAGGTCCTGCTTGCGCCAAGAGATGCTGCTGCCTTGTCCAAGGAAGCAGCTCCATCTTGTAAATGCCGATGGCATCACAGCTCCCAAAGCCCCAGAACCTTTTTAATCATGGCCCACTAAATATGGTAGCTCTCCTTCCTGCAGTAAATGCCCCTTGGTCTGAAGAGGGAAGGACACCTCTGAGGAACGTAGTCAGGGAAACAAAGAGCAAAGACTAGCACATTTCTCAGAGCGTGAGGGAACACAAAAAGTCTGGGAGGAGAGGAAGCCCCAAAGCCAGACCGAGGAATGTCACACCACAGCTGGGCAGCAGCCACTGGACTGAGATGGTGACAGTGTGGCTTTGACCGGATGGGAAAGAAAGGCAAAGGCAAAGAAACCCCGTCAATGAGTGATGGATGAGTGTGGATTCAGCAGGATCTTTCCTGAGTAACATGGCCACCGCGTTGCTTTGGATGGTCTCATGCTCTGAATAGTATTTCATTGAATTCGAAGTGGCTCATCCTGGTCCAATTCAGTTCGCTTAGTTCAGTGCACTCCCTTTTCACTTTGTGGTTTCAATTTCCAAAAATGTGGTTTCATTCTTTTCTATTCACATTCCACGTGCCACCTTTACACATCTTTGAAAAATGAGGAAAACGCAACACTTAATCTGAAGCAACTCACCTCTATCTGGAGTTGCGGGAAAAGGAGGGAAATTTATCTAAACTTTTACTGACAAAAGATACAGCACCAGTAACAGCATGCTCCGTAGAAAAGAAAAGAAAAATCTGAAATATTTTATTCTTCTTAAATTTAGAGGCAAGGCTGTAGCAAACCTTTTAGAGTTGGCTAAAAATGGACTTTTGGAGAAAAGGAATTGTGTTCCTGTTTTTATCAAGGTGGGGGCAGCAGTTGGCTGAGGTACTCACTATTTTCAGTTTCACCACCATTATAACATTTTTGTAATGTGGCGTGGATTCTGTCACGCTTATTCTGCACTGAGGGACGAGCCTTTCCTTTCTTCTATAGCACACCTCATCAAATGCTTCCACAGGGATACTAGACCCCTCTTGGTTGACTGTTTTTGACAAGGCTAAACATTTCCACCAGCTTCAATCTGTCTTCATGGGACTTACCTTGAGCTCTCTGATAAACCTCATTGGCCTCCAATACAACAATCCCAGGTTGAATCTCAAATTGGGGAAATGCTCTTTTTCTAATAATGTTATCAAATTTTTAAAGCAAGAAAGATAAAAACTTTTTGTTTATTCATTCAGAGCTTCCTGTCGGCCGTCGCCATCCCCAGCTCCCCCACAGTCGAGTCCGTCACCTCCAGAATATCATCCATCCATCTTGCCCTTGGTCGACTCAACTTTAGAGATCTTAGTAGCCAAATGTTTTGAGGTCCAAATCAGATCTATTTTTGAAAAGATCTATGTCTTTCTGAAAAATAAGTATATTCTCTAGAGTTGCCATTTTTCTGTCTCCATGTATCTACTAGACCTAAGTTATCCATCAAATCAAAAAAAGCCTTTAGTGATTTACCTTGAGTAATTTTAATATTCTTCTCTGATGTTCTAGGGAATTGCTAGGGAAAGTGGAAGGCAAAAGGAAGAGGGGCTGACCAAGGGCAAGATGGATGGATGATATTCTGGAGGTGACAGACTCGACCTTAGGGGATCTGGGGTTGGCGACGGCCGACAGGAAGCTCTGGCGTGGGCTTGTCCATGAAGTCACGAAGAGTCGGAACCGACTGAATGAATAAACAACAACAACTGATGTTCTATCTAATTGTGGAGAAATCATTCCATTCCAATCTCCCATTAAATACCAATTTTCATAAGAAAAACTTTTCAATCGCTCCATAAGTTGTTTATAAAAAGTTCCTTTATCCTCACTTGGGGCATAAATTCCCAATACCGTAGTTTAAACCCCTTGTAATTAAACTCTCCCCCCCCCCCCCGACAAATCTGTCATGTTTGTCAGTCAATAAAAGTTCTGGTTTTAGTTGGGGGTTAATATATAAAACAATAACTTATTTTTTTAGCTCCAGCTGAAATAAATTAAACCAAATTTCTTTAAATCAAATATTTTATGTCTTTTTTTCTAATGTGAGTCTCTTATAGGCAAATTGTATCTTGTTTTAATTTTTTTAAGTAATGAAAAAGGTTTTTTTCTTTTTTGAGGAGCATTCGTTCCATTTATATTCCACTTAAGCATTTCTAATCCATAATTAGGCCAGTAGTTTAGAAAACTCAATGCCTGTCAGGGAGATAACTGGCGGAGAAGGAGGGGGCTCCCTCCGGGGGGAGAAACGCATGCATAGTACTGAATCGCTTTGCTTCCCTCCCAAGAGGCTAAAGAAGGCCCCACCCTGATTTCTTGGACTCTTTCTCTGAGCATTACCAGTTCATTTTAGTTTAGCTGGATTCTGTCTAGGAGAGTAGGACAATAAACATTAGAGCTTCAACTTCAAGTCTCAGCGTGTTTTCCTTCACTCGAAGTCAGGATATCAATCCAGCTAAACTCCTAACTCCCATCGAAAGAGGGAGGGGGAAGGAGTTTTGAAGAATGTCTTCGGAGGCACAAGAACTCCAGCAGGCAATACAGCAACTTGCAGCGGCCCTGCAACAACACCAGCAGCAGGTCGATGTTCAGGTCAATACCCTACAGGCAGCCATGCTGCAGCAGTTACAGCAACCAGCTCCAGTCGCACCGCAGCCGGGCCCAGCAGCAGCAGCCCCGCCAGTCCTGAGGTCCCGGGGCTGCTTACCGGAAAAATTTGGGGGAGAGACTGCACAACTAAGAACCTTCCTCACTCAGTGTACCATGTTCTTTGACAGCCGTCCAGCTGAATTCCCAACAGACAGAACCAGAGTCACCTTCATCTTAAGCCTACTGAAAGGATCAGTTGCCAGATGGTCTATCCCAATGGTGGAAGCCAACGACCCAATTCTAAACAACTACCAGAATTTTATGGACTGTTTCAGAGCCCACTTCGTTGACCTGATCAGAGAAGTCACCACCAGCTGGGAAATTCGAAAGTTCTGACAGGGCAATAGGAGAGTGGGAACTTACATTGTGGATTTCAAACTGTTAGCACGAGACTTGGGCTGGAATGAGATCACCTTAAAAGATCAGTTTAAACAAGGGCTTGATGAGATTAAGACCAAGCTGGTGAGGCAAGGCACCCCAGCAACCTTGGAAGATTTATACCAGCTGACCGTAGTGATAGACACCAAGCTGGAAGAATTAAGGCAGCTCTGGCCGGGGAGAGGCAGAGCAGGATTCAGATCGACGCTTCCAGGATTTACAGCTTTCTCCACCACTTCTGCTTACCTAGCAGCAGAGGAGCCAATGCAAATTGGAGCATCACGAAGGCTAATTTCTGCTGCTGAGAGACAGAGACAGCGGGAGAGAGCCCTTTGCTTTTATTGTGGGGCCCCGGGTCACATAGTAAGGGCTTGTCCAGTCAGAGGCCAAGCAGCTCCGGCAAGAGCACCAGACCAAGTGGCAGAGCAGAGACCGGCCCCAGCCTCTACTTCCAACCAGGGAAACTTTGGCGGCCTCCCTCACCAGAGCTCCACAGGGAGACCCTCCAGCAATTAAGAAGAGCTCATTCAGGAGATTTCAGCCACACATTTTACTCTATCCCAGCTACACTAACCATAGACTCCAAGCGGCAAGTTGCACTAGACGCTCTCATTGACTCCGGTGCCACCACCAACTTTATAGATGTAGAAACAGTGGAAAAGTTTGATATTCCAACACTGGAATTACCAAGTCCCATAGAAGTCGAAACCATTGACGGTCAACCCCTCAAAGCAGGCCCATTCGTACGCTGCACACAACCACTTCAGCTAACGATTGGAGCTCACACTGAGTGGATTCAGCTTTATGTCACAGCATCATTACAAGTTTCTATAATCCTGGGCACGCCGTGGCTAAAGCTTCACAACCCTTGTTTGGACTGGGTGACAGGAGCAATTTCCTTCCCAGCAAAAGACTGCCAGCATCACAAATTACAGGCAGCCTCTCCCTCTCCAAAATCGGCAGCACTTTTGGAGACCAGGGGGGCGCAGCTGCCGACCAAGTATGGAGACTTCACAGATATTTTCTGTGAACAGGAGGCTACAGCACTACCACCCCATAGGGTGTATGACTGTACTGTCAACCTAAAACCAGGAGCCAAGATTCCAGCAAGGAAGCATTATACTATGTCGCACAAGGAACTAGCTACCCTGAAAGAATACTTGGATACAAACCTCAAGAAAGGATTCATTCGACCGTCCACATCTCCAGCATCTGCCCCTACCTTCTTTGTACCAAAGAAGCCGGACCCCTTCGCACCTTCAGCGCAGACGGATGGAAGGGGGACTCCCATGCGCACAGTTCATGACTACAGTGCACTTAACACAGTTACCGTTAGAGACCACTACCCGCTTCCTCTCATATCGGACCTGCTCAATCGCTTACAAAAAGCACGCATTTTTACAAAGTTGGATCTCAGAAATGCCTACAATCTGATCTGAATGAAGGAAGGGCATGAATACCTCACAGCCTTCGATACCAGATATGGTAAGTTTGAATATTTGGTCATACCTTTCAGACTAAGTAATTGTGGGGCTGTATTTTCCAGATTTATGAATCACATTTTTTCAGATTTATTAGATAAGTAGGTAGTCATTTACCTCAATGACATTGTTATATTTTCTGATGATCCAACTTCTCATATAACCCATGTCCGCAATGTTTTACAAAGACTAAGAGAACACAGGCTTTTTGCCAAGCTAGAGAAGTGTGCCTTTGATTTAACTCAATTGGACTATTTGGGCTACAGAATTTCCACAGAAGGCATAGCCATGGACCCCTCAAAGGTCCAGGCAATTCTCTCTTGGAACCCTCCCCATAATGTGAAGGAGGTCCAACAATTTCTCAGGTTTGTGAATTTCTACCACAATTTCATTTACAGATGTGCAGAAAAGGCACGCCCCCTTTCTCAGCTCTTAAAGGGACAACATTCTTCTGGGGTGAGCAGCAGTAGGCTGCTTTCCAAGAGTTTAAACAACTTTTTGTATCCCCACCTCTTCTAAGACACCCCGACCCAGAGCGGCAATTCATTGTCCACATAGACGCATCTGATGTTGCAATAGCAGCTGTACTTCTGCAGGCTGAGAACCCAAAAGGGGAGGGGTTGCTTCCTTGTGCCTTTTTATCTCGCACACTTTCACCAGCAGAAAGAAACTATGATGTGTTTAACAAGGAATTGCTGGCAATTAAAGCAGCTTTCCATGAGTGGAGACACTGGCTAGAGGGGGCGACCTTTCCGGTAAAAGTTTGCACAGATCATAAGAATTTAGAACTTTTACAAAACCCCAGGTCACTCACCCCATGCCAAGTCATATGGAGCCAGTTTTTCTCCCGTTTCAATTTCATAATCTCTTACTTGCCTGGCAATCAGAATTGTCTGGCTGATGCATTATCTCGACAGCCTCAGGTCATTCCAGCCTCCCACCAAACTGCTCAGACTACAATTTTACAACCTCACAATTTTGAGAGGCCTACTGAGGGGAACCAAACAGAGATCTTAGCAACCAGCAGGCAGGCAGAGGATCTCTTTGGAAGAATCAAAGCTCAGCAGCAGCAGGACCCGTATGCAAGGGCTAGGCTGGATGACCTCCAGGGAACCCAGCAAGGAACACTTTCCCCATTCACGGTAGATGCAGGGATTCTTTGGCATAGCGGACAGCTTTACGTTCCCATCCCCCTGAGGGAAGAGGTGCTAAAGCTATGTCATGACAACCAAATGGCTGGACATGGAGGAGTTTCAAAACCCTGCATAGAGCTCTCAGAGACTACTGGTGGCCTAAGATGGCTGCACACATAAAGACTTACGTGGCCTCTTGTCACACCTGTAGACGTGCCAAACCCATCACAGGAAAACCAGCAGGACTTTTACAGCCCCTGCCCACGACCCCCCAGCCCTGGGACACCGTCTCGATGGATTTCATCACTGACTTGCCACCGGCCCAAGGTTTTACTTCCATATTGGTGGTCGTGGACTGTTTTACTAAAATGGGACATTTTTATTTCCTGCAAAGGCCTTCTCTCTGCACAAGCAACAGCACAGTTGTTTTTGGACCATGTCTTTCGGCATAGAGGCATGATTAATCTCATAATTAGTGACCATGGCTGTCAATTCACTTCCAGGTTCTGGGGGGCACTTTTTCAGTCATTGGGGGTCCAAATACATTTATCCTCATCGCATCATCCTTCTACAAATGGGGAAGCTGAAAAAATTAACCAGATATTGCAACAATATCTCCGATGTTACATCAACTATCACCAGGACAATTGGCCAGACCTGCTCCCCATGGCAGAATTTGCCTATAACAATTCAGTGCGTTCCTCAACCAAAATGTCCCCTTTTCAAGCACTCTATGGGTTTAATCCACGGGTATTGCCCACTTCCTCGCAACAGGGAGCAATTCTGGCAGCTGCAGACTTCATCAAAGAGCTACAAGCTGCTCATGAGCTGTTAAAGGAGCAGCTAGACAACACCAAAGCTGCTTATAAGAGAACTGCAGACGCACACAGACAAGAAGGGCCGCCGATTAATGTGGGAGACAAGGTCTGGCTCTCTACCAAGTTTTTAACCTCTAGCAGGCCTTCTAAAAAATTGGACTCTAAGTTTGTAGGCCCTTTCACGGTGTTACAGCAGATAAACCCAGTGGCTTATCGTTTGCAGCTTCCAGACTCAATGAAAATCCATCCAGTGTTCCACAGATCATTGTTGGTCAAGGAATCCCCCCCAAGCACCTTGCATTCACAGATCCCCCCCCCCCACCTCCAGTTCTTGTAGACAGGGAAGAGGAGTATGAAGTTGAAGACATTTTAGATTCAAGGCGGAGAGGCAGGGGCATCCAATATTTGCTACACTGGAAGGGGTATTCTCAGACGGAACGGTCCTGGGAAAATGCCAAAGACGTGCATGCAGCTTTGCTGGTGCACAAATTCCATCAGGTTTTCCCTCACAAGCCACGGCCTCACAAGCTCCCAGAAATTGATCCCTTGACCAAACAAGGAGAAAACCACCAAGCAGAGGAGTTCGTAAGTTGGCAACCTTCACCCCAGGAGAGGCCCAGGGGCCAGAGCTAAGGGAGAAGGCTGAGCCGCAGCCCTCCACCTCTGGCATGCATTTCCCAAGAGGGAGGGGGGAGAACTTCTCTAACCCTCTAGCTGTTTTGCAGGAAGAGCCATCTGCACAGGAGATGTTATCAGATCTGGACAACAGCAGCCCTTCTTCCTTTGAAGATCCTTCCATGGAAGAGCTGCCCCCGCTCCCCAGTTCCCATGAGAATTCAGAGGAGATGGACTCCCATGAGAAAGTGGATGGAGACAAGGACACTGGAGGGGAGGGAGACTCGATGGAATGTGTTTTTGGAGGGGAAGGTGGTGTCAGGGAGATAACTGGTGGAGAAGGAGGGGGCTCCCTCCAGGGGGAGAAACGCATGCTGAAGTACTGAATCGCTTTGCTTTCCTCCCAAGAGGCTAAAGAAGGCCCCGCCCTGATTTCTTGGACTCTTTCTCTCTGAGAATTGCCAGTTCGTTTTAGTGTCTTATTTCCTTCACTTGAAGTCAGGACAATGCCTGTACCATGTAATTCAGAATCATCTTGTTCAGAATTTTTTTCCTTCTATAGTAATTTTGGAACAGTCTTCTCCACAACCTCCATTTGAACCTCTTCCAATTCTCCTTTAAATTTTTCCAAAAATTCTCTGGCCTTTTGAACAGAGTTCAGTCGAAATCTTTGCTGTTTGAAAGTAAAAATCACACCCTCTAATTTGTTCCAACAAAATGAAATCTTTTTCTACTTTAATATCTTAGTCAAAAAGGAGTATTCCTTTCTCTTGAATAAAATTCTAATAGGAATTTCTTTTATGATTATATCTGTATTATCTGTATTATCAGTCTTCAGCCTTGTATTGAAGTGTTGTTGCAAAACTTGACCCCTTGTCTTTTTCCTCACAAAATGCACCAAAACATCCCTTGGAACATTTCCTATGCTTGCAAAATGTGAATTTATTTGATACACCTTATCAAGCTCTGCTTTGGTATCCTCCTCTTCCCAATCCAAAAACAATTGTCATCGCTTCAATAATTTTTCCTCTAATATTCTCATCAGAACTCTCTGGAATAGAGAAAATTCTTTCTCTCAGTTCCAGCAAAGCCACATTATCCAACTATCTCTTCAATTCTCTATCCATAACTTCTGATTTACTCTCTAAAATCTCCATCTTATCGGGGCTTCTGGTAGAGGATAATGGCAGAGTGACTGATGCTGCCGCTGATCTCCGCGGTCAGGATCATCAACGTGACACTTATCTGGTGGCTCAGGCAGGATCTTGAGCCCCAAAATATTCTCCAGGAAGGAGTATTCAAGGAATTAATTGTTGCGTCAGATTGTAAAATGGTGTTCCAGAATCAAACGGTGAGTCAACAGCTGAGAGGCGGGAGTACCATCTTTTCCAAGCCACGTTGAAGCCGTTTAACAGACATTAACTCTGACCACCCCACTTCTAAAATCACCTTTTTAAATCTTCTAACTACTGAATTTAAAGAGGCTTTTTGCAGTACAGAAATACTGCTTCTCTTGGTTAACTACACATTATTTTTGAGATCTCTTTTTGTACATTTTAACTGCTTAAAAGGGCTAAAGTTGGAGCAAGCAACCTGAAAGTTAACTTTTAATTTCATTAAAACTTTTTAAAGGGAATAAAAGTTGTGAGTTTAAGGGATTTTTTTTTTAAAGTAAAAGACTTTGTTGGATTTGGGACTTTTTTTTCTTTTAAGACACTGTGTGGAAAGTACTGCTGCATTTATTTTTTTTACTTGTGATTGGACACTGTTCCTAAACAATGATAAAGGAATTTCATTTTCACCCTGTGGCTTTGTAACTGGATACTTTGTACTTGGAGATTTTCATTCCCCCCCAATTACTTTTACTGGAGGCTCCTTTTTTCTTTGCTACAAATATTATTGTTGGATCGTGTCCAACTCTAGGGGCCGGTGCTCATCTCCGTTTGTTAGCCGAAGAGCCAGCATTGTCCGAAGACGCTCCCATGGTCATGTGGCCGGCATGACGCACGCGGAACGCTGTTACCTTCCCATGTCAACTGGATTTCTATTTTCTCAGTGGAAACGTTTCGCTCCTTATCCAAGGAGCTTCTTCAGTCTGAGCAAAGTTGGTAAGGGAATCCTAAATATGTTTCTAGGTAGCTGTGTGACCTTACACCTGGGCCCCAATTGACATGATTCAAGCTACAGACAATTCCACCTGGATGACTGAGAACCTTCATAGACATGTTACCTTCCCACTGAAGTGGTACCTATTAATCTACTTACATTTGCATGCTTTCAAATTGCTAGGTTGGCAAGAGCTGGGGCTAGTGCAGGAGCTCACTCCGTCATGCAGGACTAGGGATTTGAACCTCCGAACTTGCGATCTTCCGATCGACAAGCCTGGCATCTTACCCGCTGAGCCACCACGCCCCCTTCATTGTTGGACACTAGAGGGAGCCAAAGTATTAAAGTTTTAAGTATTAAATTGCAAACCAGTGAAGCACTGAAACCTTAAATTTTTATACTTATATAAAGAAAGGAAAACTCCAGCAAAGGAGATTGTTACCTTGTCGTGGTGCTGGAGCTTGAGCACCTCAGTGACACCATGAGCTAAACTGTGAAGGGACACCCAAGATGGGAAGGTCATGGCAGAGAGGTCAGACTAAATACGATCCCTGGGGAAGGTAACAGCAACCCACCCCAGTATTCTTGCCATGAAAACTAAATGGATCAATACAACCAGAGATATGTCAGTATACCATCGGAAGATGGGACTCCCAGGTCGGAAGATGGTCAAAATGCTACTGGGGAGGAACAGAGGATAAGTTCAACTAGCCCCAGATGTGATGACGCAGCTAGCTCAAAGCCGAAAGGACAGCTAGCGGCCGACGGTGCTGGTGGTGAACGACGAATATGATGTTCTAAAGATCAACACACCATAGGAACCTGGAATGTAAGATCTATGAGCCAGGGCAAATTGGATGTGGTTATTGGTGAGATGTCAAGATTAAATATAGACATTTTAGGTGTCAGTGAACTGAAATGGACTGGAATGGGCCACTTCACGTCAGATGACCACCAGATCTACTACTGTGGACAAGAGGACTACAGAAGAAATGGAGTAGCCTTCATAATTAATAATAAAGTGGCTAAAGCAGTGCTTGGATACAATCCAAAAAACGATAGAATGATCTCAATTCGAATTCAGGGTAAGCCATTTCACATCACAGTGATCCAAATATACGCCCCAACTACAGATGCTGAAGAAGCAGAAGTAGATCAGTTCTGTGAGGATCTACAGCACCTACTGGATAATACACCAAAAAGAGATGTTATTTTCATTACAGGAGACTGGAATGCTAAGGTGGGTAGTCAGATGACACCTGGAATTACAGGCAAGCATGGTCTGGGAGAACAAAATGAAGCGGGACATAGGCTGATAGAATTTGGCCAAGACTACTCACTGTGCATAACAAACACTCTCTTCCAACAACCTAAGAGACAGCTTTATACATGGACTTCACCAGATGTATGACACCGAAATCAGATAGACTACATCCTTTGTAGCCAAAGGTGGCAAACATCTATACAGTCAGTAGGGGGGAGGGGCCAAGATGGCGACAAGGCAGCCACTGCTGTAAAGAGCTCCTCCAAAGTTTACCTTTTATCAGTTTTCCCCCCTAATTTTATTGTTTTAAAATGTTTTAAATTTTAGCTCATTTTATCTTAACTTATATTCACCCTTCCAATGTGTCAGCCTTGAGCTGCCTTTTCAGAACCCTCGGCATACAGAAAGAGCAGAGGAATCTCTGGGACTTCACTAACCAACATGGGAAAAGAAAGAAGAGACATCGTACACAGTCTGCAACACAAGCTACTTCTAAGCCCATGGAACAGCAGAAAGTCGATAGTTACCTAACAAGCAGGCAGCCATCTCCTGTAAGTAATTTAATCTCTTTCAATCTTCCCGATGGGTTTGATGCACAAGAGTGGGATTTCCAAGCAGAGATCGAAAGCCAACAACTCATCGATCTCTCCTCTTCTATGGAAGAAGACGTCCCCTCCCCATCTGAACAGACCCCTGCTATTTGCCCAGCAGCTGCACAGCTTTGGCGGGATGGGAGTGAGAACTTGATAAACTTAAAGAATGAAAACATAGCAAAGCCTGCTGACAGCACAAGCTGTTCTTTCCATCTTTGAGTTGCTGACCACAGTTAAAACAAAAGTAGACTCATTAAAAGAGGCTTTGGTGAAACTTATTGAAAATCAGCCTAATGACCAGAAACAGCTGGTTACACTTGCGGTGAAGGGTGAGAAGGTGCTTGGTGGTCACGCAAATAAGGGAGAGAGGCATTTAAATCGTAAATATTACTTACAGCCTAATCAAATCACCCCACAAATATTAAACAACAGTGTAAATAGAGGACGTTAGGGATCAAAAAGAGTAATTACCCTATCTCTAAGTCAGTTCCTTCGCTGTGAAAGGCAGTTGATTGGTTTGGACAAGGCTGAATGGCTTCCAGCCAGCAGAGACTGCAAGTGAATTTTACTCACATTCAGGCAGCCCACAATCTCTAGGTGCTGTTTAAAATGAGGCCCTTCTTGCATCGTTTTTCAATATTCCCATTACGCGTGTTCCATTCAGAGGAACTCAGCCCACTCCTAAGCCACTTGGCCTAGAGAGTACTGTCACTTTAAAGAACAAAAGTAACAACTCGACTTCAGATAATCCCAAGGACATTTTATCTGTTCTTCCCCCGAGAGATGTCGGCCCAGGCAAACACTCTATGCTGACTACAGCAAGACAGTACACAGATTATGTCCTGGAAGGGAATCTGATTAACTCCTTCAGTGCTTTGTCAGATTTGGAACAAACTGACATTATTAAAAGACGAACTCAGACATGCAGATCACGTTGGATGCCGCTGATAGACAAGAGGGAGGTTTTGATTGCCTAAAACTCCGGGATCCACAACCAGTGTTAGGTGGTGGATTACACCAGGAATATGAGATGGGTACTTGCAGCTTAACTCATTCCTCTGGCGCTTCCATAGTTGCTATAAAAAATCAAGATCTGCAAAATTCTCAGGCAGTGTCTGATTTGGTGGACTTCTCTGCTCCTAGCCCATGTTCTAATAGTTCTCTGAAATTACCAGAAACATCAAAATAAAAAATTCTTGTAGTTGCACAGGTTTATGCGGATTGGGCATCCCCATTTCCAGCTCTTCAAGAGTAGTAGTTAAATCTATACCCTCATTGAGGCAAAGGGCCTTGGCTTTTTATGTCTACTCTTCGCCACTACAAAGAAGATATGAGATCACTGCATCTTGGGCAGAGTTAGAGCAGAAGCTGATTTAATATGGGTCAACTTGGATTGAAGGTGGAGACTTTTCATAAAACATACAGAATCTACAATCCTCAGCATCAACTGTATTTTGACTGCAAAGTGGATTGTTAGCATCTGCCTTGGACTTGGAATCTGTGACATTACCGCTTTGCAAATACTAGGTCAACGTTGCCATTCTTTAACATCGTACATAGAGAATACATTGTATAGAACTCATTGGGGTTGCATGCAATTTATCTAAACATATATTGTCCTCGAGTCTAATATTCATTATATTATACATCTTGTTTTGTTGTTTATTCGTTCAGTCGCTTCTGACTCTTCGTGACTTCATGGACCAGCCCATGCCAGAGCTTCCTGTCGGCCGTCACCATCCCCAACTCCCCATGGTCGAGTCCGTCACCTCCAGAATATCATCCATCCATCTTGCCCTTGGTCGGCCCCTCTTCCTTTTGCCTTCCACTTTCCCTAGCATTAGCATCTCCTCCAGGGTATCCTGTCTTCTCATTATGTGGCCAAAGTACTTCAGTTTTGCTTTTACTATCATTCCCTCAAGTGAGCAGTCTGGCTTTATTTCCTGGAGTATGGACTGGTTTGATCTTCTTGCTGTCCAAGGCACTCTCAGAATTCTCCTCCAACACCACAGTTCAAAAGCATCTATCTTCCTTCGCTCAGCCTTCCTTATGGTCCAGCTCTCGCAGCCATAGGTTACTACAGGGAATACCATTGCTTTGACTATGCGGATCTTTGTTGTCAGTGTGATGTCTTTGCTCTTAACTATTTTATCAAGATTTGTCATTGCTCTCCTCCCAAGAAGTAGATGTCTTCTGATTTCCTGGCTGCAGTCAGCGTCTGCAGTAATCTTTGCGCCTAGAAATACAAAGTCTGTCACTGTCTCCACTTTTTCTCCCTCTATTTGCCAGTCATCAATCAAGCTCGTTGCCATAATCTTGTACTCTATTACAATGTGCGGGGGGTACCTTTACCTTTACCTTTTATTACATTTTTATTACCTTATCCTACCTTTTATCCTTTTTCTTTATTTTACCTCATCCTTATATTATGTCCATTTTATTCTACTGTAGTCTATTTTTGATGGGGTATATGCTGGCTTAAAGGGGAAAACCCGAGGCTTGAGAATAAACAGACAAGAATGCAGCTTGTTAGGGCTAACAGTGTTTACTGTTTAGCATAGGGCAATAATGCAGATACAATCACATTATCGCAATGATGAAAAAGATGAATATACAGGATACATTGTTGTAAAAGGAAAAACAAAAACTAGAACTTATAAGCAGAGTTCCGTGTATTGATCCCAGGGCCAGAGTTCCTGCCATGGCCTATACCCAAAGCCAGGCATAGCTCACTCTGCCCAGTCCACGGGAAGTGAACACGTGAAGAACTACATGGCTAGAAGACACTAGAAATCAAGAAGACTTAGAACACCATTTTGCATGGTTGTATATTCAGTTCTTCCAGCATTCTGATTGGCTGGAAGTTAGCTGTTACACACACTAGGCCTCAAAGCATTAGGCCTAAAGCACATAGCATGACCTGCTATTGGTTAGCAGTGCTGCATCTACGCACTGAGTTCCCCCCTTCCTTGCTCAGGGGGGGCTTGAGGAAGGCTTCCCACGGAAGGATATCAGGAGACCTTGTTCCCATGCAATCTAGTCAAAACAATACACACATGATTGTTGCTATCTTGCACCTGCACTTCACATCACCATGAGAAGCTTGTGCTTTGTACAGAGATAATTTGCCAGGGCAACACAAGAACTCTAACAATTTTATCTCATTATATTGTATTTTACCGTATTCTGTCTTAAAGCATTTTACCGTGGCCTATGTGTTGATATGGTCAAATAGACTAATCAATATGTGATGATCTCAACAACAATGTCCCAATAAACACTTCTCCATGCAGTTCATTGAAATGCAGATAAAGCTTTATTCAGGATACATGTTCATTGAAGCACTCCTAAAGACTTGAATACTGATTCCTGCCAAACTAAGCTCTCTTAACCCTTCCCCTTGCGCGCCAATTCACCAACGATGATCTCATGAAGCAAACGGTCCCATCTCCACTCCGTTGCAGGTGCGTGACCTTGGCCGAGCTGTCTCTAGCTTCCAGCAGCAGACATAACACTCAACTGCCATTCCCCCTCCCTCCTACTATGCAAGCACTAAGCCTTGATTAATTCTAATGGCAGGATTCATAAACATGAACCCTGACATGCCGACCCTCCAAAAGAAAGAATAGTATGCAAAGAACAATAAAGGTTAAAAAATATAAGTATACATAAAGGCATATGGAACAATTCCAGAAATCTTCAGGCTGCAAGACAATGGGAGGCACTGAGATCTGAAAAACAGAAACAATAACAATTGTGCAGTTAACCAGGTTTAGTAGGGAATTGATCATGGAATTTCTTCAATAACCTTGGCGCTGAAACATGGATCTTATCAACCCACTCCTCAAACCCCACAGGCAAATGTTTCCATTGCACCAAATACTGTAATTTTCCTCTGTGCAGTCTGGAGTCCAGGATGTTCACAATTTCGAAATGTTCGTTATCTCCCACCATGATAGGTGGAGGTGTCACTGGATCCGGATGCCATTGATGAGCAGGTTTAACTGGTTTCAATAAACTGATGTGGAAGACAGGATGTACTCTACGAAGGTTCTTTGGCAAGTCTAACTGAGCGGCCACCGGGTTGATCACTTTCACAATAGGAAAAGGGCCAATAAACTTAGGGCCCAGTTTCTTGGATGGTTGAGTTGATTTTAAATGTTTTGTAGACAGGTAAACCTTTTCTCCCACCACTAAAGGCCATTCTGGAGCCCGTTTCCGATCAGCAAAAGTTTTGTAAGAAATTTTGGCCTCCTGCAATATATTCAACATTATCGGCCAATTTGATCGTATTTTTGTAATCCATTCATCTGCCAGTACAGGATCAGTCTGTTGAATCATGGCAGGGTCAGGTAGTTCAGGAATAGGTACAAAATCTTGACCAGTAGCCACTTTAAATGGGGAGAACCCAGTGCTCTGATGAACAGCATTATTATAAGCCACCTCAGCAAAGGGTAACCACTCCACCCAATTATCTTGCTGATGACTAATATAACACCGTAAATACTGCTCCAACACGGAGTTAAGTCGTTCGCAAGCCCCATTACCCTCCGGATGATGCCCAGAGGTGAGACCCTGCTCAGTTCCGATCAATTTTAGAAATGATTTCCAAAATTTGGCGGTAAACTGACTTCCGCGATCGCTGATAATCCGCAAGGGCGCGCCGTGCGCTCGATAAATGTGTAAGATGAATAATTTTGCCAGTTGACCAGCAGAGGGTAGTCCCTTACAAGGAATGAAATGAGCTTGTTTAGAGAATAAATCAGTCACTACCCATATGACGGTTTTGCCTTTACTCTCCGGTAAGTCCACAATGGAATCCATTGAAATTTGTTTCCATGGGCTTGTTGGCTCAGCCATGGTTTGCAACAGTCCCACCGGTTTCCCGGGTGCTTTTTTCATGGAAGCACAAACATGACATGACAAAACATATTGTTTAACATCTTTCCTCAAAGTTGGCCACCAAAATTGCCTTCTAACCAAATGTAAAGTTTTTACAAATCCGAAATGCCCGGCAATTTTACTATCATGACAACGTTGTAAAATCGCCTTTCTCACAGTCTCCGGAACATATAATCTGTCTCCGTTCCACCACACCCCATTCGTCTCAGTTAAAGTTCGCTTGTGCTCTTTCCACCAATCATCAGTTTCTATAGCGGCCCTAAGTTCTTTTTCTAGAGAAGGTTCACATGGGGGTTTCGGTGTTTTGGCCTTGCTTCTAGTGAGAGCCACATTTCCTTGCAATTGTACAGGTAGGGGTACTGTAGCACTTCCAGGACCAGGCTCCTCCTGGTTGGATAATCCCAATTGTTGTGGAGACATTACTGTAGATACCACCAGTTCTGTTTGAGTATCATGTTGTGGTAACCTAGACAAAGCATCTGCTAAAAAGTTTTTCCCAGCTGGTAAATACTTTAACGTGAAATTAAACCTACTGAAAAATTCAGCCCAACGGATTTGTTTAGGATTTAATTTCCGAGGCGTTTTAAGTGCTTCCAAGTTTTTATGGTCAGTAAAGACTTCAAATGGATGAGGCGAACCCTCCAGCAGGTGTCGCCATGTAGCTAGAGCATGTCACACTGCAAAAGCTTCCTTTTCCCAAACCAACCAACGTTGTTCAGCCTCAGTAAATTTACGAGAAATATATAAGTAAAGGTAAAGGTACCCCCCGCACATTTGTGCAGTCGTGTCCGACTCTAGGGGCCGGTGCTCATCTCCGTTTGTTAGCCAAAGAGCCAGCATTGTCCGAAGATGCTTCCACGGTCATGTGGCCGCATGAGAAATATATGCACAAGGCCTTAATTGATCATTATTGTCTTTTTGCATTAATATGCATCCAATCGCAGAATTGGACGCATCTGTCTGGATCACAAAGGGACGTTCTGGATCAGGATGTTTTAAAATGGGTTCTGCAGTGAACAACTGCTTCAATTGTTCAAAAGCCGTTTGGCACGCCGGCGTCCATTTTAATTTCGTTTGAGGCTTATTTGCTAATACGCCATCAGCCGATTTCTTGGTTTTTAACATATCGGTTAATGGTAACGCAATCTTGGCGAACGAGGGAATGAACTGGTGATAAAAGTTTGCAAATCCGAGAAAAGCTTGTAATTGCTTTTTTGTTCTGGGGGTTTCCCATGCCAACACATCCTTAACTTTGGCGGGATCCATTTCTATGCCCTGATGGGATATTCTGTAGCCTAGAAAATCCAGTTTTTCTTTATGAAATTCACATTTAGACAACTTAACATACAATTTGTTTTCTAAAAGCTTTCTGAGCACTGCTTTTACTAGTTTTATATGTTCCTCCATGGTCTCTGTGTATATTAAGATGTCATCCAAATATACCAATACCCCCTGGTACAGGAATTCATGCAAAACCTCATTAATTAAGCTCATGAAGACTCCAGGCCCGCCCCTTAATCCGAACGGCATGACTTTATATTGAAAACAACCCAATTGGCAATTAAAGGCAGTCTTCCACTCATCCCCTTCTTTTATGCGTACTCTAAAATACGCTTCTCTCAAATCCAGCTTGGTGAATATTTTCCCTTTGGTCACTTGAGCCAGCATATCTTTCATCAAAGGTAGCGGATATTGGTTAGAAATACAAATAGCATTCAACCCCCTATAGTCCGTACAAAGCCTTAAGGAGCCATCTTTCTTTTTCCGGAACAATACCGGAGCAGCCGTGGGTGAGGTGGACGGCTCAATAAACCCCCGCTTTAGGTTCTTATCTATAAAATTCCTCAGCTCTTGCAGTTCCTTATGAGTCATTGAATACAACTTGGGTTTAGGCAACACTGCCCCAGGCTCCAATTGCAAAGAACAGTCTGTTTTCCGATGAGGGGGCATCTGGTCTGATTCCGTCTCTACAAAAATCTCCCCCTCCTCCTCATACACTGACGGAGCCACCGCTGCTTGCGCTAGCTCCCGCACCACACAAAGTCCTGCAGTTTCCCGCTCAACTCCCAAATATGAGCCATCTGCAAATTCCATTTCTCCAGAAACCCAGTCAATCTGAGGGTTACGCTCCCTCAACCATTTGAGCCCCAATACTATGGGCTGATTGGAAATGGGAGCCACAATAAACCTAATAGTCTCTTGATGAGTCCCAATAGTCATTTTTAGGGCTTCTGTATAGTATTCCACTGGACCCCCTTTCATATCTGACCCGTCCAGCTGACAAAATATGATGGGAACTTTTAACTTATGCAACTTAAGTCTCAGTCCTGTAACAATGGCAGGATGCATCAAACATCTTGAGCACCCCGAGTCCAGCATTGCCATCACATTGTTCTGATCCCTCCCATCCAAAGTTTCAAGCTTTATCTTAACCTGCATGGTAGGACAATCTCCACTCACCAGCGGATCGGAGCGCTGATCTGCAAATGCGTTGCCCGCGGCGCACTTCAAGCCAGACATCGCTCGTTTCCCGCTGGCTGCATGAATTCTTCGTCAGAGGAGTCGTTCTCTCCCCCAACCAATTCCTGCGTCTTGCTTTCATCCAGAGCATGGGCTGTTCCCTTGCGTGGTGGTAGCTTAGATGGTTTGGAAAGCTGGCTGTCTGGCTTTGCTTTTACTGCAGAGGGTTTCTGAGGGCAGTCACTAATGCGATGCCCCTCTCTGCCACATTTGAAACACAAGCCCCTTTTTGCTCTGCGTTCCTTTTCCTCTTCCCAAGCATTGGCTCTAGCCAGCTTCTTAGCCGGTGGCTGTCCCAAAGGGGTTTTCCCCGAGCTATGCAGCTTCCAGTACGATCTCAGTCTTAATTGAGTGCTCTCCACCCTGCCGGCTAATTGAATCCATTCTTCTAGGGTGTCAGGATCACCTCGTCCTGCTGCCATCTCTAAAATCTCTGGTTTCAGCCCCATCTGGAAATATTCCACCTGAAAAGCTTCAGGACAGGTTGGGACCATTCCTATAAGCTTTTTAAATTCCATTGCATATTCGGCAACAGATCGGTTCCCCTGGCGTAGCTGCTGCAATTGCACCTTAGCTGACATTTTAGAGAGGGTATCTTCAAACCGGCGTCGTAAGGCTAGCATAAAGCCATTAAAAGTCCATAAATCTGGAGAGTTAGAGTCATGCAACACCACCAGCCATAAAGCAGCCTCTCCCTCTAAGAAACTTGAGACATACCTTACTTTGGCTTCTTCCGTTAAGAAAGACTCTTCAAACTCCTCCATAAAACCCCTGACATGGGTCATAAAGCAAGCCAATTTCCCTGGGTCCCCATCAAATCTTGTTTTCAATTTGTTCAACGCGAACACCCTAGGTTGTCCCCTTTGTAATCCACTTACGGCCGGTTGAGGCACCTCCAGTTCGGGTCCAGAGAATTCCTCCTCCTCCTCTTCACTGGACGTGCCACTCTCTGCTGCCGTGGTCATCAATTTAGGTTGTAATTCCACCCCTGGAACCCCTTCCTGCTTTGGAGCCAGGGCCAGTTGCTGCACGGATTGAATAAGGGTTTGTAGTTGGTGACTAATAGTCTCCATTTCAAAATCAATACGGGCAGTCTTCGCTTCCAGTGAAGCCATCCTCTGGGACTGGGTCACTCTGGGCTTAGCCGTGCGTTTCCCCATCCCAGCCTGGATGCCGCCTCCAATTCCCACGGACCATTCCGCTCCCACTCTAGGGGTGCGTGCCATGGCTAGCTCGGTAGTCTCTACGCCACTCCATCGAGACAGCTTCTTAGAGGCTTTTTTCTTAGCTACTTCGGGTTCAGCAGCCGCACTTTTCCCGTCCTTGGAATTCGCTTCCCAACCCGTAGAGGGGCCTGGTTGCTCCCCTTCCTCCGTCTGGAAACATTCCATAGATTCTTCCATGCTGAAGTTGCTTGGACAAGCCGATTCTCACTCAGGAGGCACTAAATGGAGTTACCACTTGTAATCTCAGGATAAACCGACTGGATTGTGAATTCAAGTCTTTCTGTGATGATCTCAACAACAATGTCCCAATAAACACTTCTCCATGCAGTTCATTGAAATGCAGATAAAGCTTTATTCAGGATTATTTTTTTATTTTATTTTATTTTATCTTATTTATACCCCGCCTATCCCCTCCCTACTGGAGGGCTCTAGGCGGCTTACAACATCAGTATACATTAATTTATACATCATCAAGTTATACATCATATATCATATAGTTTATACCCGCGCGACAGGGAGAGAGGAAGGGAACCGGCTCTTCTGCTGAAGGCATTGGACTGCAAGTCCCAGAATGCCTCGCTCCGCACCGGCTGCTGACGTCCAGGAAGCTGGTGTCTCCGGATCCGTCGTCCTCCATCGTCCTCCGCCGACATCGCTGCACTTCCAGGTCTTTTTGGAATCGAGGACGACTCTCCGCTGGACGCCCGCAAATTGCCCCACGTGAGTGGTACCCATTAATCTACTTGCTATATTAGCTTTCGAATCGCTGGGTTGGCAGAGAGCTAGGGCAAGTGACGAGAGCTCACCTCGTCACACGGTTTCAAACTGCCAACCTTATGGTCGGCAGTCTAACGGCTCAGCGGTTTAACCCGCTGAGCCACCGCGCCCCACTAAGGATACATGTTCCTTGAAGCACTCCTAAAGCACTCCTACATGTTCATTGAAGCACTCCTAAAGACTTGAATACTGATTCCCGCCAAACTAAGCTCTCTTAACCCTTCCCCTTGCGCGCCAATTCACCAACGATGATCTCATGAAGCAAACGGTCCCATCTCCACTCCGTTGCAGGTGCGTGACCTTGGCCGAGCTGTCTCTAGCTTCCAGCAGCAGACATAACACTCAACTGCCATTCCCCCTCCCTCCTACTATGCAAGCACTAAGCCTTGATTAATTCTAATGGCAGGATTCATAAACATGAACCCTGACACAATAAAGTATTACTTACTTACTTACTTACTTACTTACTTACTTACTTACTTACTTACTATACAGTCAGTAAAAACAAGACCTGGAGCTGACTGTAGTTCAGATCATGAACTTCTTATTGCACAATTTAGAATCAGACTAAAGAGAATAGGGAAGACCCACAGATCAGTTAGATATGAGCTCACTAATATTCCCAAGGAATATGCAGTGGAGGTGAAGAATAGATTTAAGGGACTAGATTTAGTAGATAGGTTCCTGGAAGAACTATGGACAGAAGTTCGCAACATTGTTCAGGAGGCAGCAACAAAACACGTCCCAAAGAAAAAGAAAACCAAGAAGGCAAGATGGCTGTCTGCTGAGACACTGGAAGTAGCCCAATAAAGAAGGAAAGCAAAAGGCAACAGTGACAGGGGGAGATACGCCAAATTAAATGCAAAATTCCAGAGGTTAGCCAGAAGAGATAAGTAGGCTGACCATATTTCCTTCAGACAAAAACGGGACATTTGGGATGGCAAAACGGGATAGGGTCTTATGCCACCATGCCGGCCTCCAAACCCCGCCCCCCAGTCCACGCAATTGGCTCCCGCCTGCAAACCCCGCCCCCGGTCCAAACGATTAGCTCCCGCCTAGCCAATCACCCTCCTCTCTACCTCTCCGCCCTCCTTTGCTGCGTGCTGACAGGCAGGAGGGCTTCCTCTTCCAGTCTGCCTCCAATCGGCAGCTCCGGCTCAGATCCTCCTTCCGCGCCATTCCCGCCGGGTTTAAAAAATGGGACAAAATTGAGATTTTTATCAGAACAACAGGACGGTTGAAAAATGCTAAAAAAAGCGACTGTCCCATTCAAAATGGGAAATATGGTCAGCATTTTGTGCCTAAGGCAGGACTAGAACTTACGGCCTCATGATTTCTAGCCCATTGCTTTAACCACTACACCAAACTGGCTCTCAATATCCCACGCACTGTATAACTAATCTACAGTTATATCTATATCTTTATAGAGAAAGGGACACCACTAGCTAAAACAGGATAAGCCAACCAGGGTTTATGGCCTTCTGTAAATCCCAGGCCCTTTTTTCAAGCCCCACCAAGGTCCCATGGCCAAAATTGCACAGCAAACGAAAGAAATTCAGGGGCACATTTGTGCAGGTGTGTGCTTGTTTTCAATGCCCTTCCTCAAAGTGGAATAGGTGCATTAAGAGACCTTATATCCCCTGGAAACTGGAAAAAAAAATAGAATTAAAACCATAGCAGCAAAGAGATTGTCTAGCTTTGCGAGAAGGAATTAATGAAAAAGAGGGATGTTTATTTCCCATTCTAGGGTTAAAATAGTTTTTTTCCCCCTCCCTTATTAGGACAAGAGGGATATGGAACGATTGCTAGAGACAAGCGGGAAGTTTGCTCAGCTTTTTTTTGTTTTGTGAGGCTGGCACACTTCCTACCCAGATCATTCGACGGGGCCCAAGCGTTTCTCCTAATCTTTTGCACTCTGTTTCGACAATGTTCCCCATAGGCTGCAAATGGCTGTGCAGCCGTTTGCACAGCACATGAAAACGCGTATCCCCCTGCATAAGAAAAGATTTCAAGCACAGCCCCCCTTTTTTTAAACAGAGTTGCCTGCATCGTAATGGTTTTAATTTCGTCTTCCGAGTGAGCGTCTCCCATCTGTGCAAACCCTGCCAGCATGCGAGAGAGATAGAGAGATCCGGGAAAGGATTCTCATGTCTCGGAAGAGATGAAGCAATTTTTTATTGCACAACCTTATCCAAATCTAAATCCGCCCCACACTTGTGGTCCAGCTGTCCACAAACTTGTACGGGAGGAAAAAAAATATAATTTACTCTTCAAGGTATCACGTAAGACTTCATGGTTTTGATTGCAGAAGACCAAGACCAGAACTTTGCGGGATCATATCATGATGTTCATGCATGCTGGCTGGGGAATTCTGGGAATTGAAGTCCACACATCTCAAAGTTGCTGAGGTTGAGAAACACTGTTTTAGACAGATACAATGATTGAAAAGTAATTCAAAGGTCTTAGCCAGTTTCCACTAAGTTTCTCCAAATTCTGGCTTGCTTTGTACATTGTGGTTTGGGGGGAAAATACAGCAGAAGGCTGTATTTTCTTCCCTTCTTCTTGGCTTTGAGATCTCCACTGGTGAGAAGAATGTGTTGAATGGTGATGGGGACACAATTCAGCTTTCTTCTCTTCCAAAAGCAAGCATGCTTCTAGTCCTCACTGCAGGTGAAGATGAGTTGAAAGCTTGGGGCCAATGGCTGGGGAAATCTCAAAAGCCAGACTTGATATGTTGAGCCTGAAGCTTGGGTGTCTTTGTTCCAGGAGGATGAGAAACAGAATCCTGTTCAGCATTCCAGCATTTTTAGGGTCTTTGCAGATCTCATTTGGCTTTGGGGTCCACCCGCCTCTGACCTCATGGGCTTTGGAATCGCCAATCCCTTTGAAGAGGGTCCAGCTGAGTTTGGTAAAACTAGTTATGCAAAATCCAGCTCCCAGAATGAGCATGTCCCACCAAGGATTGCAATTGAAGGATTGCACTGACCCTCGAATGGTGCGCTGGGAGGGACATGCTCCAAAAGGAGGGGATGGGGCCTTGTGGAAAGCTCAGATTGCTTTGATGTACATTTAATGGGTGCCATAGATAATATTACCGCCCAGTCCTGAAGATAATGATTTCCCCCTTCCGTCATGTTGAAAAGGATAATTGGCTAACCCTTTCTGGAGGTCTTTGCAGGGGACCACCAAGGAGGTTGCATGTTATAAACCATGGATCAGTTGCTCTTTGGATTTAAAGGCAAAAAGATACTTCTAAGAGCAGGTTTAGAAGCTTCCTCGTACCTCGTGATCCAAAGAGCTGCACAGCCATAGTGTACTGCTCTCATATCCTTCCTTCCTCCCTCCCTCCTTTCCTCCCTTCCTTCTTTCCCCTCTTCCTCCTTCCCTTCTCCCTCTTCTTCCTTCCTTCCTTCTCTCCCCTTCTTCCTTCCTTCCTCCCGTTTCCTCCCCTTTCCTTCCTTCTGTCCTTCCTTCTCCTCTTCCTCCTTCCCTCCTCCCCCTCTCCTTCCTTCCTTCCTTCCTTCCTTCCTTCCTTCCCTCCCTCCTCCTCTTCCTCCTCCCCTCCCCTCCCCCCTCCCCCCTTCCTTCCTCCCTCCCTCCCTGTATCTACAGCACACTGTTCCTGATCTATAGGGGCTTCCCAAGCCTCCCTCCTTGGGAGTTAAAGCCAATTCTTTCTCCTCGCCTGACATTTCTGCAAGGGATTAAAGACAGGGAAGCCTGCGGAGGCTGCAAGCATAAGGCAGCCCGAGCAGCAGTGAGAATAAGTGGGGGATAAAAGCGACGTTTGTACTCCCGCAGTTAATCTCGGCTCCTATACAACTTCCCCAGTCACGTGGTCGGATTCAAACCCCGGACGGCGCCGGCATGAAAAGCCCCGCTTGGATAGGCTGACCATATTTCTTTGAGGTAAAAAACGACCCTGGAGAAAGTGGGCGTGCATTTGCGCGCGCTTCGCCGCAGGAACTTTCAATAACGGGACAAAATGGGTATTTTTATTAAAATGACGGGACGCTCCAGAATTGTTTAAAAACTGGGACTGTCCCATTCAAAACAGGATGTATGGTCAGCCTACACAGTGTGTGTGTGTGTGTGCGTGCGCGATTACGCTAAGCAAGTAATCTGCACGCACGCACACACACACACACACACACACGCACCCTCTTTCCACAACCTTCCCGTGCATGCTTCCCCTGGCCTCACCACTGCTGGGCAGACAATCTCAGGATCAGGTAAGGAGGCAGGAACCTGGACTGTGGTGCTGCTTCTGCTGGGATCGCACGTGGCAACTGGGCTTCCAGTTGTCGCGCTGATAGGGCCTCTTCCAGGCTTCCTCCAATGTCAAGCCCAGCTCCAGTCCTCCTTCCTGTCTTCCTGTCCTCCTTCCCGCAGGGTTTAAAAAAGGGACAAAATTGAGATTTTGATCAAAACGACGGGACGGTTGAAAAATGCTAAAATAACGGGACTGTCCCGTTCAAAACGGGACGTATGGTCACCCTAGAGATAAGGAATTATTTTTAAACAAGCAATGCGTGGAAGTGGAAGTGGAAGAAGACAATAGAATAAGAAGGATAAGAGACCTCTTCCAGAAAATTAGAAACATCGGAGGTAAATTCCTGGCAAAAATGGGTATGATCAAAAACAAAGGTGGCAAGGACCTAAAAGAAGCAAAAGAGATCAAGAAAAGGTGGCAAGAATATACGGAAGATCTGTATAGGAAAGATAATAATATCGGGGATAGCTTTGACGGTGTGGTCAGTGAGTTAGAGCCAGACATCCTGAAGAGTGAGGTTGAATGGGCCTTAAGAAGCATTGCTAATAACAAGGCAGCAGGAGACGTTGGTATCCCACCTGAACTGTTTAAAATCTTGCAAGATGATGCTGTCAAGGTGATGCATGCCATATGCCAGCAAATTTGGAAAACACAAGAATGGCCATCAAATTGTAAAAAATCAACTTATATCCCCATACCAAAAAAGGGAAACACTAAATAATGTTCAAACTGTGTATTGTCGAAGGCTTTCACGGCCGGAGTTCGATGGCTGTTGAAAGCCTTTCAACAATACATTGAACGCCTAAACGGGGAGGAAACGTTCCAACAGACACGGAGACTGGAAACACTCTGGAACAGAAAAGCACACCTACTCTGCTCCTTAACCTTCCTAATGCGATGCAGAGATACCAGGACCATTCCAGCCTTTCTCAGAACAAAAAGGACCCTCAAATCATCACAAGCCAGCCGCATCTGCGACCGCCTTGAACAAGCCCTCCTGTGCGAGAGAATTCACACAACCCGCAGAAACCTTGCCATCACAGAAAAAGATCTATTCACCACACATATTAGCCTCAGTCAAAAAATGAGAAGCCAGGATTGGGACAAGATTGATACCATATCCTACAGAAAAATGGAAAAGGATATCATTGACTACACAAACAGACAAAAGCAAAAATTCAACAAAAGCCAAAACAGTCAACCAAAACTGGCACTGGATACTTCCCGCATTGTCATCAATTTGACAGAACGCCTACTCTCTCCTGAAGAAACCTCCATCCTAAGCAAAGGAGGAAACTGCAGTTACACCCACCAGAATTCTAGTGGAAGATATCATTGCCAACGTGGAATCAGCCATTCACCGACGTCCGGAGGAAGAAACAGAAGAAATAAGGGGTGGAGTGGCAAGAATCCTAGGGAAAGCAAAGCCCCCCACCAGCAACGTAACTAAGAAGGAGAGAAACGCCATAGAGACCCTTAATTCAGACCCAGACATCATCATCCTTCCAGCAGACAAAGGCAACACCACAGTAATTATGAACACAAATGAATACAAGGCAAAATCAGAGAATTACTAGACCCCACCACATACAAAACACTAAGACAGGATCCGACCAGCAAAATCATGAAGCAAACCAACACATTGATAAAGAGCTCCTCCCTTCATCCCAACGTACTACAACGTATCTGCAAAACAGAAGCTCTCTCACCTAGACTATACGGACTCCCCAAAATCCACAAAGACTCGATCCCACTCAGACCCATTGTAAGTGCCATTGGCTCCCTGACATATGAATTATCCAAACATTTGGCAACCCTTTTACAGACTCACATTGGACAGACTCCATCCCACATCAAAGACTCAGGACACTTCATCAACAAAATCAGCACCCTAAAACTCAACCACACGGACAAACTGGTCAGCTTTGACGTGGTCTCCCTGTTTACCAAGGTGCCAGTAAGGGACACCCTGGCATTCATTAAGCAAATCTTCCCAGAAGACATCACAGCTTTATTTCAACACTGCCTAACAACTAGTTACTTCCAGTGGGAGAATGAGCTCTACGAACATATGGATGGTGTCGCCATGGGAAGCCCCCTGAGCCCAGTCATAGCAAACTTTTACATGGAACATTTTGAAAAACAGGCTTTGGAATCGGCACCCATTACACCAACAGTCTGGTTCCGGTTTGTGGATGACACCTTCGCAATTTGGAGTCACACTGAAGAAGAACTGGAGAAATTTCTGGACCACCTAAACGGCATCCACCCTAATATACAATTCACCATGGAAAAAGAAACTGGCGGCAAACTTCCATTCTTAGATATGCTGGTCATACGTAAACTGGACCTCAAACTAGGACACAGTCTACAGAAAACCCACCCATACATGTTGGGGATGAGGTTAGGTACTAGGAGAGGATATATTGTTTGGAATCCTTCCTTTCTCACGTGAGTGAGATCAGCAGAGTATCATCCCCGGCAGCATAAAAATTTGGAAGCTGAGACAAGGTTGGTTTAACCTTCTAGAAAATAATCCAGGATGCTGTGAGGCAGACTGGATTATCCTGGCATTACCCCTTTTTATCCCTCTAAAAAGAACAACCACACAGTTTTGTGGAGTAATAAAAGTAATGTTTACTCACATAACCTGGTTCTCAAAAATAACAGTTGCAGTAGTAGAGTCAAGGCAGGTTTAAAACATACTAAGTTACAAGAATAGAAAATATAGGCTTTAGCATTCTGTCTGGGCTTGGAGAGCTCAGACAACGTGTCCTTTCAGTTCGGAAGCATAGTCGGAGAGAGTCTCTGAGGAAGAAGAAGGAAGTGACCTCACAGAGCTCTCTCTTCAGGAAGTTACTGCGAGTCTCCGCCCTCTTCATGTCCTCATATGGCAAGATATGAGTTGTTAGTATGACTGCCATTATTTTTCCACAAACCCCTTCTCAGGCATACAAAACAGGTTCATACAAACTTTTATTTAAACCACCCAGAGTCCCATTTTGACTTGCAGGTTCTCGAAACTGTCTCTTGGTAGAGGCTTGCTGTGAATGTCCGCAGTCATCTCTTTGGTATGGCCTCACACACGAATTGGTACTTCACCTCGATGTGCTTTCTTCTTGCATGGAACTTCTCCATACTCTTGACTGAGTCCCTGTGCTACAAGTCTCGCTTTGTAGCACTGTACTTTCCCTTCTGCATCTTGTTTCGTCTTAAAGACCCACTTACTTCCAATAGCCTTCTTCCCTGGAGGTAGCTGAGTAAGTGTCCAGGTCTTGTTCTGATGCAATGCATTCATTTCCTCCTGCGCAGCATCCTTCCAGAGACGGGCTTCAGTGGCTGGTATCTCCTCTATCGCTTCCCACTTGGAAGGCTCTAGAGGTTCCGCCGACCCTGCAAGGTAGGACAGTCATAGTGGTGGGATACCTCTGTTGGATCTCGATGAGTGTCTGACCTGTGGTTCTGGTTGCACATCAGCTTCCTCATCATCCTCCAATGCAGGCATCTCCGCATCAGACTGTTCCTCTTCATCTCTGGTGGTTCTGCTGAGAGTCTGGTCCTCTGCATCTTCTTCCTGTTGATGCCCTGTAAATGATGTTATGGCTGTGGAAGGCAGATCTGGACAGTTACACATTTGTGGTTGAAAGTATATGAGATCTTGTGTTTCTTTTTCTGATTGTTCAGAAAAATCTACAAAACTTCCTCTTTTGTCAATTTTGCTGTGTTCATCAAAATAAACTATGTGTTTTGAGCTGACTTGTCCCGTTTCAAGATCCATAACTCTGTAGCCTTTTCCTCCAGTGGCATAGCCCACAAGGATGCCCTTTCGTGCTGTGGAGTCTAATTTGTGCCTATTTTCTTTGGGAATATAACTATAGGCAAGGCTTCCAAATACACGAATGTGTGACAGATTGGGAGTTCTCCCATGCCAAAGTTCAAAATGTGTGCGTGTAGCTCCTTTGGTTGGCAATCTGTTTTGGAGATACCCCGCAGTGGCTGCTGTGTCTCCCCACATACTGTACGCTGGGGTAGAAATGCGTCTTTTAACATGCATCTTGTCATCTCCATAATGGATCTGAACTTTCTCTCTGCAATAGAGTTTTGCTGTGGTTTGACACGTTTCTCTGTGATACAACTTACACACTTTGTTGTTGGTGAAATGTTTAGTGCTACCTTTATTCCTCTCGCAAGCTCCTTGCGCTGCAAGTCCACTATGGCATTGATGTCTCTGTGTCCAAGTCTCCTGTGCCAAAGTTCTGGATCCGCCTCATCCTTCTGGTTTGAGCGTGCCACTTTAGCTGACTGGGGTTCTGAAAGATTAATCTCATCCACACCATGTATTAGATTTGCTTCAGCATACGATTTCCCATCTTTAGACACCTGGCACAAATCATTTTCAAATAATATACTGAAACCTTTTCTGGCCAGAGTAGAGACACTAAGCATATTGCAGGTTAGTTCTGGACTATACAAGACTCGTTGTATGGGATTCTCTTTTGTCTCACAACCTATCTTGCACTTCAGGAGTCCTGACCCTGCACCATGTGCTTCTATGACCTTGCCATCTGCAATTTGAATACTGCCACCTTGTGATGGGTCAATACTCTCAATGTCCTCAAAGAAATCTTTTTCATGAGTGAAATGACTCGAGGCTCCCAAATCTATTATCCACTTGTTTGACTTGGTGTCACAACTGTTAGTAGTTAAATTCTTTTCTAGTAAGAGAAAACTTCCTTCATCTTTCTCTTTTCGTTTGGCCGCATAAATGCAGGGAAATTTTGTGAATTTCGGACTTTGCCAGCTTTAGCCATGTGCCCTTCCTTATTACAATTGTAGCACACAATTTTCTTAGGTGTGGCTTTGGCCCTCACTTGGAATCTAGACACATAGTTTGAATCATTGGCTTTTACAGTTCTGGTAGGAGATTCTTGTCTCCTTTCCACACACTCTTCTTTCAGATAGGCAATTACTTTTCTTAGAGTTAAGTCTGTCTTGCCATCCATAAGAGTTGCAAAAGTCTCAAACTTAGGTCCTAGTGATCCCAGGAAATAACAAACTTTCTGTTCTTCCTGCATTGGGTATTCTGAAAGTTCTAATTTTTCAATAATTGTTAGGAATTCTGTCACATGACTGTTACAGTCTGCTTTGGACACAAGTTTCAACTTAAATAAATCTCTCACCCAGGCATGGTGAGAGCGTTTACTTGCAAATCCATATGACAATTCCAAATTCTCAAGGATCTGGACTGCAGTATTCCCCTTCTTAACATGAACCATCTGCTAGATCAATTGTTGTAACCTGCCCAGAGTCCCTTGCAAGGGAGATGGGCGGGGAATAAATTGAAATAATAAAATCTGCACATCCGAAATACTACTCAGAATTATAGCTACTGCTAATTTATTCTGCTTTTCCCATATCTTGATTGAAGCTTGGGCTTCTTCTGTATTGCCAATAGGCTTTTCCTTTTCAATACAATCCAAGATATCTTTAAGATCAAATATAGCTTCCAGGTGCTTTTTCCATTGGATAAAATTGTGCTCTCCTAGTTTGGGTAGCTTGAGGCTTCCCTCCTCAATTTGATTCTGATTGGCCATCTAAAAATCAAAAATTTGAAAAATGTCCAAAAATTCAAAATTCAAAAACTTAAATCTTCCAATGAAAAAAAATCTAAGATCTTCTCTGCCTAGCTACTGCACGGCGAGGGAAAGGGGGGGGGGGGTTAATCCTTTCACAATGGAGACAATGGAAGTCACCATGTGCTCACCAGAAAATAAAATGTCCACTTTGAATCTTCTCTCTTAAGAAAATCTAGCGATATCCACTAAAATACTTCAAGCTTCATCTTTTCTGGGCCCGTAACCCTTGTTGGGGATGAGGTTAGGTACTAGGAGAGGATATATTGTTTGGATATTATCCTTCCTTTCTCACGTGAGTATCATCCCCGGGAGCATAAAAACTTGGAAGCTGAGACAAGGTTGGTTTAACCTTCTAGAAAATAATCCAGGATGCTGTGAGGCAGACTGGATTATCCTGGCATTACCCCTTTTTAACCCTCTAAAAAGAACAACCACACAGTTTTGTGGAGTAATAAAAGTAATGTTTACTCACATAACCTGGTTCTCAAAAATAACAGTTGCAGTAGTAGAGTCAAGGCAGGTTTAAAATATACTAAGTTACAAGAATAGAAAATATAGGCTTCAGCATTCTGTCTGGGCTTGGAGAGCTCAGACAATGTGTCCTTTCAGTTCAGAAGCATAGTCGGAGAGAGTCTCTGAGGAAGAAGAAGGAAGTGACCTCACAGAGCTCTCTCTTCAGGAAGTTACTGCGAGTCTCCGCCCTCTTCATGTCCTCATATGGCAAGATATGAGTTGTTAGTATGACTGCCATTATTTTTCCACAATACAGACCGGTATCTACACAAAAATTCCAATCACCACCCACGACAAAAGAGAGGCATGATCAAAACCTTGGTGGATCGTGCTAATCACAACTGTGAAACCCAATTTTACAACAATGAACTTAACCATCTGAATTGGGTCCTACAGGTGAATGGCTATTCCAAGAACGAAATAAAAAGAGCCATCAAACCAAGAAAACAACATTCAACCAAAGAAAAACAGCCTCCCACCAACAAAGTATTCCTTCCCTGCATCAAAGGAGTCACTGACCGCATGGGAAAACTGATGGAAAAACACAACTTTCAAACAGTCTTCAGACCCACCAGAAAAATACAACAAATGCTAAAATCAGCAAAAGACAAAAGGGACCCCCACACCACTGCAGGAGTATCGCATACCATGCAGCTGCGGACAAGTATACATCGGAACCACAAAACGCAGCATCCACACCAGGATTAAAGAACACGAAAGACACTGCAGACTAAAGCAACCAGAAAAATCTTTAGTAGCTGAACATGCTCTCAAGCAAACGGGACACAAAATCCTATTTGAAAACACAGAAATACTCGACAACACCAAGAGCCACTACACCAGATTATACAGGGAAGCCATTGAAATTCACAAACACCAGCACAGTTGCAATAAAAAAGAAGAAAGTTTAAAAATTAGCAGAACCTGGCTTCTAGTTCTGAAAAACACAACCTGCAAAAGGTCAACGAACTCAGCTCAACCACCAGGACATGGGAATATTTCTCACAATGAAAATGCTAATTCACTCTCAACAGCCACTCGTTAACATTTCAACACAACAAAAAACTGTCAAGGTTTCTGTGTAAAAAAATCAAATACGTAGCTTTCTTCACTGTGTACTGTGTAAGATTTGTTTACTATTACTCTGCTCTGTTCTCATGGTGACGTGCAGTGCAGGTGGCCTGATAACAACTATCACATGTATAATGTTATGGCTAGTGTCTACACATTCTCATGGGAATAATGTCTCCTGATTTCCTCTGTGGGAAGCCGTGCTCTGTGTGGAGCAGGGAGGGGGGAGTCACATGCCCACTTAGATGCAGCACTGCTATGGCCTATGCTTTAGGCCTGGTGTGTGTCACACCTAACTTCCAGCCAACCAGAAAGCTGGAAGAACTGAATATCTAACCTGTCCTGGTTCAGCCTCTGCCCCAGGGCCTCAGCGATGAGTCAGAGGACGAGCTGCCCCTGGCAAACCCCCAGGGGATTGAGCCAGGCGAGGCCCCAGACGCAGACACAGGCCCAGACAATGACCCGGCACCGCAGGAGGCAGCAATACCTGAGGCTGCAGGAGAGCAAGCTGGGGATGGTGGTTTGGCCCCACCCTCTAGCCAGCAGCCAGCAACCGAGCATACAGGGGAGCAAGCTGGGGATTGCGGTTTGTCCCCACCCTCTAGCCAGCAGCCAGCTGGATCCCATCAGCCTCCCAGCTCTCCTGAATCCCCCAAAGGGCAGAGGCGGAGGCGTGTGCGCCTCGCCTTAAAGGACAGGAGGAAAAGTGCTCGGCTGGCTGCTAGGGAGTTACGCAGAGGGCAGGGAGAGTCTTTGCAGGACCCAGAGGACAGCTCCTGAGCTCCTGATAAATGACCAACAAAGCAGTGAGGGAGTTGTGGGAGCAACGTTGCACTTTGGCTTCGCGACCACTCTGGTATCCTGTCTTGTTTCCTGCATTCCTGACCCTGTTTGGACTATCGTTACTCTGCCTTCTGGACCCCTGGACCTTGTTTGGATTATCGTGGCTCGGACTTCTGGAACCCTTGACCCGGTTTGGATTATTGACTACCCTTTGCTTCACTACTCTGATTATTGGCACACGCTGACTTGTCTCTCTCTCGGCCAGTCTTGCAAAGTAACCTTGGGCTGCATTCCTTACCTCTGGCTGACTGCCAAGACTCTCCAATCTGTTCTGGAGGCGAGCCAGCACAGTTTGCTCCCACCACCAACAAACGCTGGGAGAGAGAAGGACGTTTTGTTAGCAGCATGACTAACCCAGCTGCCGAGGCTATGGCCAATTTGGCAGCTCAGAATCAGACGCTGGCCACACAAGTAGACCAACTTACGGGGCTTGTGAGCCAGCTACAACTGCAGCTGGCCACGGTGGCTGCCGTGCCCAGCAAGTGTCCAGTGAGCCCTCCTGAGAAATATGAGGGCAAGCCTGAGGACTTTCCTGCCTTCTTGGGACAATGCACGTTATACATGAAGGTACGGGAGAGGGAGTTTGTGTCAGACCAAACCAAGGTCTGTTTCCTTATCAGCCTCTTAAAGGGCCGTGCAGCTAAATGGGCCACCCCATTCCTGGTGGCTGACTCTCCGCTCCTGAACAACTACCCTGCCTTCCTGGCACAATTCAGGAGTGCCTTTGAGGAGCCTCAAGCCCTGGCCAGAGCCAACCGGCAGATCAGGTGGCTGCAACAGGGCAAAGGGTCAGTGGCAGACTACACAGCCGAGTTTCAGCTCTATGCCCAGGATTTGGACTGGAATGAGGCTGCCCTGCGGGACCAGTATCTAGAGGGACTGTCTGAGGCCATGTTGGACGAGGTAGCCTGGGTGGAACGCCCTACCACCCTGGAGCAAACCATCCAGTTGTGCCTCCGCATTGATGGGCGGCTGGAGGACAGGCGCCAGGCCCGCCGGGGACGTGTTGATGCCGGGCTAGGGCGCCACCGGCCTCCCGCACCTCCGGCTCCCTGGCCCCCTGGTGGCCACAGCCCGACCGCGCCAGAGCCAATGCAGCTGGGGGCTGCTCGACCCCAGCTTACTCAGGAGGAAAAGGAGAGGAGGCGCCGGGCCAACCTGTGCCTCTACTGTGGCGGGCTGGGGCATTATGCCAGCTCATGCCCCGAAAAGCAGTCAGTGCCGGGAAACTGGCAGCCCCAGGTCAGTGCCGGCCGAGCGACCTGGGGCGTGCAGCCTCTGTCCACAGGCCAACAGGAGAGGAACTCCAGCACCTGCTGCTGCCAGTCAAGCTGCGGCTGCGGGCAGGGCAGTGGCTCCTGGCCCATGCCCTAGTGGACTCCGGGGCTTCCTGCTCCTATATGGACAGTGACTTTGCGGCCCAGCAGCAGGTCCCGCTCCGCGCAAAGAAGGTGCCCATGTCCGTGGAAGCCATTGACGGGCGGCTGTTGCAATCAGGCCCGGTGAGCCAGGAGACGGCGCTCCTCACCATGGTTGTGGGCCAGCACCAGGAGCGGCTGCGCATGGACATTACCAAGATGCCCCGGTTCCCGCTGGTGCTGGGGATAGACTGGCTGGAGCGGCACAACCCCATGATAGACTGGGCACGTCAGTGACTCCAGTTCCGGGAACCTTGCCTGCACCTGGCTGTCAAGGCACTCCTGGGGGCCGCCAGCGCCGAGGGGACTCCTGCCCTTCCCCCGGAATACCAGGAGTTCGGGGATGTCTTTGAGGAGAAGGGGGCAGACCGGTTACTGCCCCATCGGCCCTACGACTGCGGGATCAACCTCAAGCCTGATGCTCCCCTGCCCGCAGGCCGGCTGTACTCTTTGTCGGAGCCGGAACAGGCCGCCCTCCGGGACTTTTTAGCCAAGAACTGGCAGAGGGGTTTCATTCGGCCCTCCAGATCCCCGACCTCAGCCCCTGTGTTCTTCGTGAAAAAGAAGTGCGGGGAGCTGAGGCTTTGCAACGACTATCGGGCGCTGAACCGGATAACCATTCGGGACCGGTACCCACTCCCCTTGATACCAGAACTACTGGATCGGGTGCGCCAGGCCCAGCTGTTCACCAAGCTGGACCTGCGCGGCGCCTACAACCTGGTCAGCATCCGGGATGGGGATGAATGGAAGACGGCCTTTGGGACGCGCTATGGGCAATACGAGTATCTGGTCATGCCTTTCGGACTTTGTAATGCGCCCGCCGTCTTCCAGCGCTTTATTAACGATGTGTTTCGGGACCTATTGGACCGGTTTGTAGTGGTCTATCTCGATGACATCCTGATCTACTCCAGGGACCCCGCCCGGCATGTGGAGCATGTCCGTACGGTTCTGCAGCGGCTCCGGGAGCACCGGCTTTACGCGAAACTGGAGAAGTGCGAGTTCCATGTCCGGGAAGTGGACTTCCTGGGCCACCGCCTTACTCTCGAGGGTGTAGCCATGGACCCGGCCAAGGTCACCTTGGTGATGCAATGGCAAGCTCCCAGGAACCGAAAGGAGCTCCAACGGTTCCTGGGGTTTGCGAACTATTACAGGCAATTTATTGAGGGCTATGCCGCTCTGGCGGTGCCGCTCACCCAGCTACTGAAACCCCGTGAAACGTTCCGGTGGACTGCAGAGGCAGAGCAGGCGTTCCAACACCTAAAGAGCCGCTTCGCCATGGAACCAGTGCTGTGACACCCAGACCCCCAGCTCCCGTTCGTCGTGGAGGCGGACGCCTCCAGCTATGCCATCGGGGCGGTCCTTTCGCAGCAGGCCATCCCTACGGAGCCACTGCATCCCTGTGCCTACTATTCCTGCCAGCTCACCCCTGCAGAGCGTAACTACACCATTTGGGAGCGGGAGCTGCTAGCCATAAAGACGGCCTTCGAGGCGTGGAGGCATCATTTGGAGGGTGCCCGACATCCGGTGGTCGTCCGGATGGACCACCAGAACCTGGAGCATCTGCAGACGGCCCGATGCTTGAACCAGCGGCAGATCCGTTGGTCGCTCTTCTTCACCTGCTTCAATTTCCGGATCGAGTACATTCCGAGCGCTCAAAACAAGCGGGCCGACGCATTATCTTGGAAGCCGGAGTACATGCCCACGGCAGACCTGACTGCCTCCCTGACCACCGTTCTGGCCCCAGAGGTGTTCGTGTCCACCGTTTCCCAGCCCACATTTCGGGACCGGCTCCGAGAGCAGCAGGCTAGGGACCCCTGGACCCGAGAGCAGCTGGGCCGCCTGCAGCAAGCCCGTGCACCGGGCCCTTCGGACTATGCGGTTGCGGACGGGTTCCTAACGCACCAGGGCCGCTTGTGTATATCGGCTGGGCCCCTACGGGGGGAAGTTCTCGCCTTGTGCCATGACACGTGCCCGGCTGGACATTTCGGGTGCTTTAAGACTTTGCACCTGCTGACCCGAGAGTTCTGGTGGCCCCGGGTCCAGGCGGACGTGGCACGCTACGTGCAGACCTGCGAAGTGTGCCGCCGAGCGAAGAACCAGCCGGGCAAACCCTCAGGACTCCTTCACCCTCTGCCCACTCCACCACGCCCCTGGCACACCCTGTCCATGGACTTTATCACCGACCTCCCCAGGGCCGGCCCCTATTCCTGCATCTTAGTGGTGGTGGATCTCCTCAGTAAAATGGGACACTTCATCCCGTGTTCTGGCCTCCCGACGGCTAGGGAGACGGCGCAGCTGTACGTGCAGCACATCTTTCGGCTACACGGCCTCCCGGAGCAGGTGGTGAGCGACCGGGGCTCCCAGTTCTCCTCCCGTTTTTGGAAGGCGCTACACACCCTGCTCGGCATGGAGGTGCACCTCTCCTCGTCGCACCACCCCCAGTCGGACGGCCAGACCGAGAGGGTGAATGGGGTGCTGGAACAGTACCTACGGTGCTACGTGGGGCACCAGCAGGATGACTGGGCAGACCTGCTCCCTCTGGCGGAGTTCGCCTACAATAACTCCCTGCATTCTTCAACCCGGCAGACCCCTTTCCTGACCCTCTACGGCTACCACCCCCGTTTCTTCCCATCCGTCCTTCCCAGTACCACAGTTCCGGCAGCGGAGGCCTTCGTCCAGGAACTTCGGGCTCAGCACTCCGTGCTCAAGGAACACCTCGAGCAGGCTAAATGGGCCTATAAGGCCAATGCGGACCGGCGGCGGCAGCCAGGCCAGGACCTGCAAGTAGGCGACCGGGTGTGGCTGTCCACCAGGTATCTGCCCAGCTCGAGGCCCTCCAGGAAGCTGGACGCCCGCTTTATCGGGCCGTATCCGGTGGTGGAACGCATCAACCCCGTGGCTTTCCGCCTGGACCTGCCCCCATCTCTCCGGATCCACCCCGTGTTCCACCAGTCCCTCCTGGTGCCTGCCGTCCCTCCGGATCCCCATCGTCCCTCGGTGCCACCCCCGCCACCGGTGATGGTGGATGGCCAGGAGGAGTTTGAGGTGGCCCGTATCTTGGACTCCCGCATGCAGAGAGGGCGCCTCCAGTATCTGGTTGACTGGAAAGGGTACGGGCCGGAAGACCGCTCCTGGGAGCCCGCGGCTCAGGTCCATGCCCCCGCCTTGGTCCAGGACTTCCACCGGGCTTATCCTCGCAAGCCGGGACCCGTAGCTTCTCAGGGAGGGGGCCCTGAGGGGGGATAGTGTCCTGGTTCAGCCTCTGCCCCAGGGCCCCAGCGATGAGTCAGAGGACGAGCTGCCCCTGGCAAACCCCCAGGGGATTGAGCCAGGCGAGGCCCCAGACGCAGACACGGGCCCAGACAATGACCCGGCACCGCAGGAGGCAGCAATACCTGAGGCTGCAGGAGAGCAAGCTGGGGATGGTGGTTTGGCCCCACCCTCTAGCCAGCAGCCAGCAACCGAGCATACAGGGGAGCAAGCTGGGGATTGCGGTTTGTCCCCACCCTCTAGCCAGCAGCCAGCTGGATCCCATCAGCCTCCCAGCTCTCCTGAATCCCCCAAAGGGCAGAGGCGGAGGCGTGTGCGCCTCGCCTTAAAGGACAGGAGGAAAAGTGCTCGGCTGGCTGCTAGGGAGTTACGCAGAGGGCAGGGAGAGTCTTTGCAGGACCCAGAGGACAGCTCCTGAGCTCCTGATAAATGACCAACAAAGCAGTGAGGGAGTTGTGGGAGCAATGTTGCACTTTGGCTTCGCGACCACTCTGGTATCCTGTCTTGTTTCCTGCGTTCCTGACCCTGTTTGGACTATCGTTACTCTGCCTTCTGGACCCCTGGACCTTGTTTGGATTATCGTGGCTCGGACTTCTGGAACCCTTGACCCGGTTTGGATTATTGACTACCCTTTGCTTCACTACTCTGATTATTGGCACACGCTGACTTGTCTCTCTCTCGGCCAGTCTTGCAAAGTAACCTTGGGCTGCATTCCTTACCTCTGGCTGACTGCCAAGACTCTCCAATCTGTTCTGGAGGCGAGCCAGCACATAACCATGCAAAACGGTGTTCTATGCTTCTTGACTTCTGGTCCTGTTGCCATGTTTCTGTATATAATCTGCTCCTGTGTATAGCCTATACACGCCTGGCTGTCTTTGTAGGCCATGGCGTTTTTCACATCTGCTGATGGAACCAAGGAACAAAACTCTGCTTATAGGTTTGTTTTTCTTTTTGCAATAATGTAACTATATATGCATTTATTGCCTTATGCTACAAGTATACACTTTTAGCCCTAAACGCTGCACTCTGTCTGATTACTGATGTGCCTTGCCCCATAAACCAGCATATCCCACAAAAACCCCACCTAATTTCCTGTAATTTAGCTTGATAAATAGACAACAAACATTACCACTTTACCTGGGCACAGAGAGATCGCTCCTGCATGTGCTCCTGCCCTCTGAAGATGCCGGCCACAGTTGCTGGCGAAACGTTAGGAACCAAAACTTCCAGAACACGGCCACACAACCCGGAAGACCCACAACAGCCAATGTTCAAACTATCGAACAGTGGCACTTATTTGTTCAATAAGTTTATTTGCAACCATAGGTTTTAGCAAAATTCATTAAAAGTTATTACATCCATATCAAATTATTACATCCATATCAAATCAGTCCTTCCCCCCTAATAGTTTCAGTACTATTTATCAACATTCGCTTCCGTATCTTTCTTGCAGTCACTGCAAACAATGCAACTTGCTTTGTTACATATTCATTTTTATCAGACAGCAAAAGACAAATTTTATTTTCCAAATTTGTCTGATTCAAATTATTTAGCAAAGGCGTGATAAATCTAGCTCTTGGTTCTTGATATAATCTACAGTATAATAAGTAATGGGTTAGATCTTCCACCTGTAGGGAATTACAAATGCATAAACGGTCTGCAATTGGCAACCATCTAAATATGCTGTTGGCATTGTTTGAAAACGAAGCTCTGTGAAAGCTTGTCTCAAGGACTGAGATATGGGAGACTATAGATAATATGACATTCCTTGTCTATTTTTAAAAAACGATACCACTTGGCCAACCTATGCTTGGATACCTGATCTCTATCCTGACTAAAATCTTTAAAAAATAAATAGTCTCTCAGTAGTGTATGATAATTTGTGTCATTGAACAATTCCTGATCTAGAGCTAATTGAGAGAATAATTTATGGCACAAAATCGCCCATCTATTATTATCAGCTTGTTCATAAAGGCATTTTTTTGCCAGGTAGTTGTTTGGCATAAGAACTAGTATCCTATAATATAAGATTATTGCCTTCTTTACTCTTATATTAATTGATGGGAGGCCGACTTCTAATCTTAGCATTGTCGCTGGTACACATGGGGGTAAGGCTAAGACTGATCTTACAAATTTATTTTGTACCACTTCTAATTCATTTAATTTACTAAAACCCCAAATTGGGGCTCCATATATCAGCTGTGATATTGTTTTCCCTTGATAGATTTTAAGAGCAGGTTGAACAAATCTTCCCCCTTTTGAATAAAAGAAGGAGCAGATAGCCCTCATAGATCTCATAGCTGTTATTCTTGTTGCTGCTATATGTGTCTTCCAGGATAGTGTTTCGGTGAACTGGATGCCTAAATACTTAAATGACCTCACTTGCTCTATCTCCTTACCATCTAAAGTCCATCTATGTCTTTTTGGTTTTTTGGCAAATACTACTAGCTTGGTTTTAGAATAATTTATCTGTAGGTGTTCTTTCTTACAATATTTGCTAAATTCTGTCAGGATTCTTCTCATTCCAATTAATGTTGTTGACATAAGTGCCATGTCATCTGCATACAATAATATAGGGACCTTTCTACTCTCAATTGATGGGGCATGAAAAGAGAGGTTATTTAAAACTACTCCAATATTATTTATATAAAAATTAAAAAGGAAAGGGGCCAATAGACAGCCCTGGTGGACGCCTTTTGAGGTTTTAATCTGCTTTGTTAAGGATCCGCTCTGGTTTATCCTTACTTGTATATAGGTGTCTTCATATAAAATATATATTAAATATAATAATCTTCTATCTATATCAGTTGCTAAAAACTTCTCCCATAGTTTCCCTCTATTTATTGTATCAAAGGTGGATGATAAATCAATGAATGTTACATACAGGCATTTTGAAGGTCCATTCATTGATTTATAGATCAAATGTTGTAAAACGAAACATTGATCTATGGTACTATGTCCCTTTCTGAATCCTCCCTGTTCTTCTGCTATGATCTGTCTGGAATCTGCCCAATCCATCAGTCTATTTAAGAGATGCCTTGTATATAGCTTACATCCTATGTCGATAAGACTTATAGGTCAAAAATTAGCTGGGTTTGTAGTATCTCCTTTTTTATGTATTGGGATTACTACGCTATTATTCCAACCTGCAGGTAATCTCCCGGTATTATTCCGGCCCTCCAAGCTCATACCCAGGCCCTGGTAAGCAGATCTTCGAGGGCCCCGATGTCCGGCTGCTGCTCCTTAATGCCAGGTCTGTGAATAATAAGGCTTCCCTCATCTGCGATTTATTCGCGGAGGAGGGGGCAGACCTGGCATGTATAACAGAGACCTGGCTGGGCCCAGAAGGAGGGGTTGCCCTTTCAGAAATGTGTCCAGCCGGGTTTCGAGTATGGCATCAGCCGAGACAACGGGGCAGGGGAGGCAGGGTGGCAGTTGTTATCCGAGAGTCTCTTATGGCCTCCAGGGGCGCTGCTCCACAAGTGACCGGATGTGAGACCCTGTTTTTCAGGTTGGGTTCCCAAGCACAGTTGGGAGTGTTGCTACTGTACCAGCCCCCCTGCTGCGTAGCAACCTCTCTGCCCGAGCTGCTCGAGGCCGTCTCTGGGTTGGCAGTGGAGTTCCCCAGACTCATGGTTTTGGGGGATTTCAATCTGCCGTCCCTGGGACGGGCCTCGGAAGCGGCCCGGGAGTTCATGACTACCATGGCAGCCATGGGCCTGTCGCAGATTATTCGGGACCCGACTCGAGACAGTGGTCTCACGCCGGACTTGGTTTTCTTGTCAGAGCAGTGGCAATGTGATCTGAGGGGAGAGTTACATCTGTCCCCATTGTCATGGTCAGACCACGCCCTGGTGACCTTGAGGCTCTCGTGTGCTGCCCCACTCCGCAGGGAGGCAGGACCTATTAGATTGGTCCGCCCCCGGCGACATGGACCCAATGAGGTTTCAGAGGGAGCTGGGGGTAATACCTGAAGATCTGCAACATGGTCCAGCGGAGGTCTTGGCCGCAGCTTGGAATAAGGAGGCGGCCGAGGCCTTGGACAGGATCACGCCTATGCGACCTCTCTTGCCTCGTTCGACCCGTCACTCCCCGTGGTTCACGGAGGAGTTGAGGGTTTTGAAGAGGGTTAAGAGACGTCTGGAGCACCGCTGGAGGAAGACGAAGACTGAATCTGACCGGACACAATCTAGACCCGCTATTAGGGCCTACCTTGTGGCGGTAAGAGCAGAGAAACGTGAATATTTCTCCGCTCTTATTGCGTCCACAGAATGCCGCCCGACGGCCCTGTTTAAGATTACGAGATCTCTTTTGGGTCGCGAAGATACAGTGACCCATTTACAGGGCCGGTCGGAAGAGTTTGCCGAGCAACTGCAGGACAAAATCGCTCAGATTCATTCTAAGTTAAACTCTAAGCGTGAGGCACAATCTGGGGAGATGCCAGGGGTACGTACTTACCCTGTTAACTGGGAACGGTTTGACCCTGTTGGGCCTGATGAAGTAGACAGAATCCTCTGGATTGTAAATGCCACCACATGCCATCTAGACCCGTGTCCCTCCTGGCTGGTCAAATCAGCCCGGGAGGTTACATGTGGTTGGGTCCAGGCGATGATTAATACATCTTTGGGGGAGGGGGTATTTCTGATGGTCTTCAAGAAGGCCCTGGTGCACCCCCTCCTCAAGAAGCCTTCCCCGGACCCTACTGTTTTAAACAACTTTCGTCCTGTCTCCCACCTTCCCTTTTTGGGAAAGGTGGTTGAGAAGGTGGTGGCGCTGCAACTCCAGAGGATTCTGGATGAAACGGATTATCTAGACCCCTTTCAGTCAGGTTTCAGGCCGGGATATGGGACAGAGACTGCATTGGTCACGCTTATGGATGATCTTTGGCGGGAGCGAGATGGAGGGAGTGCATCCATTCTCGCTCTCTTGGACCTCTCAGCGGCTTTTGATACCGTCGACCATGGTATCCTTTTGGGGCAGCTCAGAATTGGGGGTGGGCGGCGTTGTTTTGCGCTGGTTCGCCTCCTTTCTCCAGGGCCGTTCCCAATCGGTGGTGATAGGAGAGGAGAGATCTGACCCTCGACCCCTCTTGTGTGGGGTGCCGCAGGGTTCGGTTCTCTCTCCTCTCCTATTTAACATCTATATTCAGCCACTGGGTAAGATCATCCGTCACCATGGGATGAGGTATCACCAGTACGCTGATGATACCCAGTTGTACATCTCCATCCCGGGTGAAGTAAGTGTTGCAGTCGACACCCTTTCTCAGTGTCTGGAGGCTGTAGGGGCCTGGATGGGGCACAACAGGCTTCAGCTGAACCCTGGTAAGACGGAGTGGCTGTGGATTGATGGCATCTTGATTTCCAGGAAGTTGTCATCTTTAACTCTGGATGGGGTGGCACTACCCCGTTCAGATTCAGTACGAAACTTGGGGGTCCTCCTGGACTCACGACTCCTGCTCGAGGAGCAGGTGGCAGTCATGGCCAGGAGGGCCTTTGCACAGCTTCGGGTGGTGCGCCAGTTGCGCCCCTTCCTGGATCGGGAGGCCCTCCGAACGGTCACTCATGCCCTTGTCATCTCCCATATAGATTATTGCAACATGCTCTACATGGGTCTACCCTTGAAGAGTGTCTGGAAGCTTCAGCTGGTCCAGAATGCAGCTGCTCGGGTAGTTCTGGGTGCTATGAGATCAGCACATATAACACCGCTACTCCGTGAGCTGCATTGGGTACCAGTTTGCTTCTGGATTCAATTCAAGGTGTTGGTTATCACCTTTAAAGCCCTACATGGCATGGGACCAGGGTATCTGAGGGACCGTCTTCTCCCGACTACATCTACCCGCCCCACCCGATCATGCAGGGAGGGCATGCTTCGGATCCCTTCTGTAAAAGAATTCCATCTAGCGGGATCCAGGAGGCGTGCCTTCTCGGCAATAGCACCCGCCCTGTGGAATAACTTGCCCCCTGAGGTGAGACTGGCACCCTCGCTCCTGGCCTTTAGGAAGTCCTTGAAGACCTGTCTCTGCCACCGGGCCTGGAGTGAAGGAAATGATAGTTCCTCCTGGGGGTGGTTGGCTTAGTGGTTTTCCTCCTTTTAAGAACAGACCATTTCTTGGATTTTTATTTTTTATTTTTATAGTAGTTTTAATGTATAGGTTTTATCTTTTATATTGATTGTAAACCGCCCAGAGTCTACCATGGTAGAGATGGGCGGGGATAAATTCAAATAATAAATAAATAAATAAATAAATAAATAAATAAATAATATAAGTAAACATAGTGGCGAGCATAGGGGCCCACCAATCAGGAAAAACCTTAAAGATTTCTGGTGGCAGCATGTCCTCTCCCGGGGCTTTGCCGACTGTCTGTTGTGCGATTATTCTTTTGACTTCTGCCACGGTTACAGGGGGCCATTTTGTTGATATTTTTAATATGTCCATACCCGTTAGCTGTTAGTTTGATATTCTAGTATCTTTAAATTTGTTTTTGTAATAAGCTATCCAATCTTCCGGTGTAATCTGGGCTTTTATTATGACTTTTATTTCTCTCTGGCCTTGGGTAACTAGTTCCCAGAATTTTGTATCATTATTTTGTAAACATGACAGTCTTAATTCTTGCCATTGTATTTTATAATAGTCTTGTTTACTCCTCCTGATCAGTGCTTGATATTTATGGCGTTTTTCTCTCACTACCTCTACCCTGGCAGGTAATTTATCTTTTTTGATTTGTCTGATAAGTCTAGCTAGTTCCTTTCTTTCGCATCTACATTCATGGTTAAACCACAATAATCTAGCTTTATACATTTCCCCCTGCGATGTCTTAAACACCAATGGTTTAAGATTATCAACCACATCCTCATATATGTTATTTCTCACTCACTGGATCATCACCTTGTTGTGGTGAGTGGGCTTGTGTGTTCCCAATGAACCCTGTGAGCGAAGCCGTCGGAGTCATGTACTCCTGGTAGGGTCACCCATGGCGGTAAGATCCAGGGGGAGGAACCAGACAAAGAACGATCCAAGAAAGTCCTCAATGGCAGAACAGGCGGAAGATAACAAGGTGTATTGTTACAACGGCTGCGAAGGCGGATGAAGGCTGAAGCAGACAAAAGTCTGAAGTATCCATGCCATTGGATTAGAGCCTTTTTCTGTGAAGGTTGTGTGCTGATCATTGTGCACCGATCTCCACACATAAAACAAATTCACGCACAGGCATCTTCCAACCACACCAAACCCAAAACAACCAAAAGTCCCATGGCGATTGACGAATGGCAACGGGGGCAGGACTGTGAAATCCGGAAGCTCCTAATCATGGACCAGCACATGGGCGGTGGATACGGATTTAGTCGCCCTGACTCAAGGATCTAGGCAGTTGAGTAGTTCGGCAGCTGTATCCATGACTGAGCAGCCCTATTTAGGATCCACTCTGCTCACCCCATATGGGGAGGGGGCTAGAAAAGGTGCCCTAAACATAGTCTGCCTCATTTTCTCCCTGACTGGATTACCGCGACCAGTGGGGTCACCATCTAGCGGTCGTAAAAGACACATGAATTTTGGAACATGGAATATACAGACACTGCAAGATAATATGGATAGTGAATGACCTGAACGTAGGACTGCCATTATTGCAAGGGAGCTGAGATGTTTTAATATTGATATAGCAGCACTCCAAGAAACTCGAAGAGCAGGAGAAGGACAGTTGAAGGAAGAAAAAGGAGGTTATACCTTCTTTTGGAAAGGACTGCCTGAACAAGAACGACGAATACATGGGGTAGGCTTTGCTATCAAAAACGACCTTGTGAAGCTCTTGTCAGAAGTTCCCACTGGGATTAACGAACGACTCTCAATTCTCCGAATAAAACTCGCCAAAAACCAACAGGCAACTATCCTAAGTGCTTACACACCAACACTAGATGCAGATGAGGATATCAAGGAAAATTTTTATACCCAGCTGGACACCATCTTATCAGAGCTACCAAAGGAGGATAAAATTATCCTCCTGGGCGATTTCAATGCAAGAGTTGGGCGTGACTTTGATTTGTGGCCAGGGATCATTGGGAAAGAAAGAGTTGACAACAGCAACATGAATGGAATCTTACTTCTGACTAAATGTGCAGAGCATAACCTTGTCATTACTAACACACTCTTTTGCCAGAAAAATAAATTTAAAACATAATGGAAGCACCCACGGTCGAAGCACTGGCATCTTTTAGATTATGTAATTGTCCGTGCTAGAGATCGCCGTGATGTACTTCTCACCAGAGCCATGACGAGCACCGATGACTGCTGGACAGACCATCGATTAATTCAATCCACGATGGCCATAAAGATTGTCCCTCATCGTAGGCTCCAAGGAAGAAAACCAAGGCATAAAATGAATACACTGGCCCTTCAAGATTCTATTAAACGAGCTTGCTTTCAATCAACTCTCAAGGAACATCTGCCAATGGAACTTCCTGAAAATGTTGAGGACCACTGGATTAAATTGAAGACTCCTATTATTTCAGCCTGTGAACAAACTATCGGATAACAAACTAAGAGACATCAGGACTGGTTTGATGAGAACGATAGTGAGATTGAACATATTATTGACAAGAAAAGGAAAGCCTTCCGGATATGGCAAAAAGATATTAACTTTGCCGTTAAGAAAAAAATCTATGCCAGTGCAAAGGCAGAAGTCCAAAGAAGAACTAGAGAACTTAAGAACATATGGTGGATAAAAAAAGCCCAAGAAACCCAACATTTTGCAGATGCTCATGATGCACGGGGCTTTTTTAATGCCATAAAGGCCATCTATGGACCAACAAACCATGGTACAAATCCCTTATGCTCAATAGATGGTGCTAAACTTCTAAAGGACAAAGAGTCTATTGCACTGCGCTGGAAAGAGCATTACTACAATCTCCTTAATCGTCACTCTACTGTGGCTCATGAAGTCTTCTTGCAAATCCGGCAAAAACAAATAAGAGATGAGCTTGCAGTACCCCCTAGTTTGGAGGAAGTCAGTAAAGCCACTAAACAAATGAAAAATAACAAAGCTAGTGGACCTGATGGGATTCCTGCTGAAGTCTTTAAAGAAGGCGGGCCTGAACTTACACAACAACTTCATAAGCTCATCGAAAAAATCTGGATGAGGGAGGAGATTCCAGCAGACTTTAGGGATGCCATAATTATCACTCTCTTTAAAAAGGGTGATAGAACAGACTGTGGAAACTATTGAGGCATCTCCCTTCTAGCCACAGCAGGCAAAATCCTGGCAAACATCATCGCAAACCGTCTCCTATCTGTATCAGAAGGCATCCTCCCTGAAACGCAAAATGGCTTCCACCCTTCCAGGGTAACAGTGGATATGATCTTCACTGCACGACAGCTTCAAGAAAAATTCAAGGAGCAAAACCGCCCTCTGTACATGGCGTTTATTGATCTGACTAAAGCTTTTGATACTGTAAATCGTACTACTCTCTGGACCATCCTTCTGAAAATCGGATGCCCTGATAAATTTGTGAACATCTTGCGGCTACTCCATGACGACATGATTTATTTATTTATTATTTATTATTTCTAACTTATATCACCGCCCATCTCCCCCCACAGGGGGACTCTGGGCGGTTTACAAACAAGTCAGCAATTAAAACATATAAAATACTCCATACAGTCCTCAAAAATATAAAAATATAAAAATATAAAATCCAAGGGGCTGCAAGTGATGTCCACGAACCCAAACCACTACGGTGCGAGCCATCCCCAGGAAGAGCTATTACTCATCCCGTCCCAAGCGAGGTGGCAGAGCCAGGTTTTCAGTTGCTTCCTGAAGGTCAGGAGTGTGGGGGCTAGCCTCAGCTCAAGGGGCAAGATGTTCCAAAGGGCGGGTGCTACGGCAGAGAATACGGCGCGATCCTGTCCAAGGCCCCGGCCGCTTCCTTATTCCAGGCTGCGGCCAGGACCTCCGCTGGACCGTGCAAAAGATCCTCGGGTATAACCCCCAGCTCCCTCTGAAACCCTATGGGGTCCATTAGTCGCCGGGGGCGGACCAATCGAATAGGTCCTGCCTCCCTGCGGAGTGGGGCAGCATATGAGAATCTCAGGGCCACCAGGGCATGATCTGACCATGACAATGGGGAAAGATGTAACTCTCCCCCCAGATCACCTTGCCATTGCTCTGACAAGAACACCAAGTCTGGAGTGAGGCCACTGTCTCGAGTCGGGTCCCGAATAATCTGAGTCAGGCCCATGGCTGCCATGGTAGCCATGAACTCCCGAGCCGCCTCCGAGGCCCGTCCCAGAGACGGCAGATTGAAGTCATCATGTTCATGATCCCCCACCATGGTAGGTGCAGGCACCGCCGACTCAGGATGCCACTGCATAGATTCCTTAACTGGCTTCAAAAGGCTAATGTGAAACACAGGGTGTACTCTACGTAGATTTTTGGGTAGGTCCAACTGGGCAGTTGTTGTCGAGGAGGAGTTGAGGAGCCTTATGACGAAGGTGAAAGAAGAAAGTGCAAAAGCTGGGTTGCAGTTAAACCTCAAAAAAACCAAGATTATGGCAACCAGCTTGATTGATAACTGGCAAATAGAGGGAGAAAAAGTGGAGGCAGTGACAGACTTTGTATTTCTAGGCGCAAAGATTACTGCAGACGCTGACTGCAGCCAGGAAATCAGAAGACGTCTACTTCTTGGGAGGAGAGCAATGGCAAATCTTGATAAAATAGTTAAGAGCAGAGACATCACACTGACAACAAAGGTCCGCATAGTTAAAGCAATGGTATTCCCTGTAGTAACCTATGGCTGCGAGAGCTGGACCATAAGGAAGGCTGAGCGAAGGAAGATAGATGCTTTTGAACTGTGGTGTTGGAGGAAAATTCTGAGAGTGCCTTGGACTGCAAGAAGATCAAACCAGTCCATACTCCAGGAAATAAAGCCAGACTGCTCACTTGAGGGAATGATATTAAAGGCAAAACTGAAGTACTTTGGCCACATAATGAGAAGACAGGATACCCTGGAGAAGAAGCTGATGCTAGGAAAAGTGGAAGGCCAAAGGAAGAGGGTCCGACCAAGGGCAAGATGGATGGATGGTATTCTGGAGGTGATGGACTCAACCATTGGGGAGCTGGGGATGGTGACGGCCGACAGAAATCTCTGGCGTGGACTGGTCCATGAAGTCACGAAGAGTCGGAAACAACTGAACGAATAAACAACAACCAACTGGGCAGTAACAGGATTGATGACCTTAACAATAGGAAACGGCCCAATAAACTTAGGTCCCAGTTTCTTAGAAGTTTGAGTGGACTGCAAATGTTTTGTAGACAGATAAACCTTTTCGCCTACCACCAAAGGCCATTCTGGAGCTCGCTTGCAATCAGCAAAAGCTTTATAAGTGTCCTTGGCCTCCTGTAACATTTCGACCAAGATGGGCCAATTAGCCTGTATTTTTGTAATCCATTAATCTGCCAAGATAGGATTCGGTGATGTAGACTGATTAGTATCAGGCAATTCAGGGATAGGTACAAAATCCTGACCAGTGGCTACTTTGAATGGTGAAAATCCAGTACTTTGATGAACAGCATTGTTATAGGCCACTTCAGCAAATGGCAACAAGTTCACCCAATCGTTTTGTTGGTAACTGATATAACATCTCAAATATTGCTCCAGTACTGAGTTCAAACGTTCACAGGCCCCATTTCATTGTGGGTGGAACCCAGAGGTAAGTCCTTGTTCAGTGCCAATTAATTTTAAAAACGATTTCCAAAATTTGGCGGTAAATTGACTTCCTCTATCACTGTGTCTATGTGTCGTTTCCACAGAGAAAATAGAAATCCAGTTGACATGATTCAAGCTACAGTCCTCTATCACTGATTATCCACAAGGGGGCGCCATGTGCTCAGTAGATATGCAAAGTGAATAGTTTTGCCAGTTGACCAGCAGAGGGCAGGCCTTTGCAAGGAATGAAATGGGCTTGTTTGGAAAACAAGTCTGTTACAACCCATATTACTGTCTTTCCCTTACTCTCAGGTAAATCCACGATAAAATCCATGGAAATTTGCTTCCAGGGGCTTGTTGGTTTAGCCACCCCCTGTAACAGTCCCACTGGTTTACCTGGAACTTTTTTCATAGTGGCACAAATAGGGCAAGACAACACATACTGTTTCACATCTTTTTTCAAAGTTGGCCACCAAAATTGCCTTCTCACTAGATGCAATGTTTTTACAAAACCAAAATGTCCAGCCCTTTTGTCATCATGACATCTTTGTAAAATACATTTTCTAATAGATTCAGGAATATACAATCTATCTCCACTCCACCATAATCCATTAGTTTCTGTTAAAGATTGTTTATTTGTTTTCCACCATTCATCCTCTATTGTAGCTTGTCTGATCTCTTTTTCTAAAGAAGGCTCATTGAGAGTATTTTGACTTTTTGCCTGGCGCCTAGTGAGCGCCACTTTACCTTCTTGTTGCACTGGTGTCAGTGAATGCTGAGGTTGGTAATCCTTTGTTGCTTGGTTCTGCACCCCCAATTGCTGAGGAGACATTACAGTTGAAACAATATCCTCCATTTGGCTATCATGCTGAGGCAACCGAGACAGGGCATCTGCTAGGAAGTTTTTCCCTGCTGGTAAATACTTCAATGTGAAGTTAAATCTACTGAAAAATTCAGCCCATCTGATTTGTTTAGGATTTAATTTCCTGGGGGTTTTTAGGGCTTCCAGATTTTTATGATCAGTAAACACTTCAAACGGGTGAGGAGAACCCTCCAGCAGATGTCGCCATGTAGCTAAAGCATGCCTTACAGCAAAAGCTTCCTTCTCCCAAACATGCCAGCGTTTTTCGGCCTCAGTGAACTTACGTGATATGTAAGCACATGGCCGTAATTGATCATCTTTATCTTTCTGCAATAACACTAATCCAATGGCCGAATTCGATGCGTCTGTTTGGATAACAAATGGTTGTTCAGGATCAGGATGTTTCAGAATAGGCTCTGCGGTGAACAATTGCTTCAGCTGCTCAAAAGCACTTTGGCAAGCTGGCGTCCATTTTAGTTTTGACTGTGGCTTATTTGCAAGGACACCTTCACTGGAATTTTTTGTTTTTAACAAATCTGTTAGTGCAAGGGTCGGCAAACTTTTTGAGCCGAGAGCCATTTTGGTATGCTCGTGCACATTTTTAAGTGCTCGAGAGCCAGGGGGCGGGGTTTGCGGGCGGGGGCCAATCGCGTGGAAGGGGGCGGGGTTTGCGGGCGGGGACCAATCGCGTGGAAGGGGGCGAGGTTTGCGGGCGGGGGCCAATCACGTGGAAGGGGGCGGGGTTTGCGGGCGGGAGACGGCGTCCACCCGGCCCAGCTGCCCGGGGTCCAGGGAGATCAGCTCCGGCGGGATCTGTGGCGAAGAGCGGCCGTGGGGGGGGGTGGCCCGCCCCCCCCACGGCCGCTCTTCGCCACAGATCCCGCCGGAGCTGATCTCCTTGGACCCCGGACAGCTGGGCTTGCCTCCCTCTGCGAGGCCCAGGCGCGCTGGAAGCCGGCCCGGGCCGCCTCCTCCTCCTCCGCCGGCGCTTCAGGCTTTCAGCGCGCCGCTTGTCGTCGCCGCCCCCCCCCCACGGCCGCTCTTCGCCAGATCCCGCCGGAGCTGATCTCCTTGGACCCCGGACAGCTGGGCTTGCCTCCCTCTGCGAGGCCCAGGTGTGCTGGAAGCCGGCCCGGGCCGCCTCCTCTTCCTCCGCCGGCGCTTCAGGCTTTCAGCGCGCCGCTTGTCGTCGGCCCCCCCCCACGGCCGCTCTTCGCCAGATCCTGCCGGAGCTGATCTCCTTGGACCCCGGACAGCTGGGCTTGCCTCCCTCTGCGAGGCCCAGGCGCGCTGGAAGCCGGCCCAGGCCTCCTCCTCCTCCTCCGCCGGCGCTTCAGGCTTTCAGCGTGCCGCTTGTCGTCGCCGCCCCCCCCCCCCCACGGCCGCTCTTCGCCACAGATCCCGCCGGAGCTGATCTCCTTGGACCCCGGGCAGCTGGGCTTGCCTACCTCCGCGAGGCCCAGGCGCGCTGGAAGCCGGCCCGGGCCTCCTCTTCCTCCTCCGCCGGCGCTTCAGGCTTCCAGCGCGCCTGGGCCTCGCGGAGGGAGGCAAGCCCAGCTGCCCGGGGTCCAAGGAGATCAGCTCCGGCGGGATCTGTGGCGAAGAGCGGCCGTGGGGGGGGGCGGCGACGACAAGCGGCGCGCTTCAGGCTTTCAGCGCGCCGCTTGTCGTCGCCGCCCCCCCCCCACGGCCGCTCTTCGCCACAGATCCCGCCGGGGCTGATCTCCTTGGACCCCGGACAGCTGGGCTTGCCTCCCTCCGCGAGGCCCAGGCGCGCTGGAAGCCGGCCCGGGCCGCCTCCTCCTCCTCTGCCGGCGCTTCAGGCTTTCAGCGCGCCGCTTGTCGTCGCCGCCCCGCCCCCACGGCCGCTCTTCGCCAGATCCCGCCGGAGCTGATCTCCTTGGACCCCGGGCAGCTGGGCTTGCCTCCCTCTGCGAGGCCCAGGCGCGCTGGAAGCCGGCCCAGGCCTCCTCCTCCTCCTCCGCCGGCGCTTCAGGCTTTCAGCGTGCCGCTTGTCGTCGCCGCCCCCCCCCCACGGCCGCTCTTCGCCAGATCCCGCCGGAGCTGATCTCCTTGGACCCCGGGCAGCTGGGCTTGCCTACCTCCGCGAGGCCCAGGCGCGCTGGAAGCCGGCCCGGGCCTCCTCTTCCTCCTCCGCCGGCGCTTCAGGCTTCCAGCGCGCCTGGGCCTCGCGGAGGGAGGCAAGCCCAGCTGCCCGGGGTCCAAGGAGATCAGCTCCGGCGGGATCTGTGGCGAAGAGCGGCCGTGGGGGGGGGGCGGCGACGACAAGCGGCGCGCTTCAGGCTTTCAGGCTTTCAGCGCGCCGCTTGTCGTCGCCGCCCCCCCCCCCACGGCCGCTCTTCGCCAGATCCCGCCGGAGCTGATCTCCTTGGACCCCGGGCAGCTGGGCTTGCCTACCTCCGCGAGGCCCAGGCGCGCTGGAAGCCGGCCCGGGCCTCCTCTTCCTCCTCCGCCGCCGCTTCAGGCTTCCAGCGCGCCTGGGCCTCGCGGAGGGAGGCAAGCCCAGCTGCCCGGGGTCCAAGGAGATCAGCTCCGGCGGGATCTGTGGCGAAGAGCGGCCGTGGGGGGGGGGCGGCGACGACAAGCGGCGCGCTTCAGGCTTTCAGGCTTTCAGCGCGCCGCTTGTCGTCGCCGCCCCCCCCCCCACGGCCGCTCTTCGCCAGATCCCGCCGGAGCTGATCTCCTTGGACCCCGGGCAGCTGGGCTTGCCTACCTCCGCGAGGCCCAGGCGCGCTGGAAGCCGGCCCGGGCCTCCTCTTCCTCCTCCGCCGCCGCTTCAGGCTTCCAGCGCGCCTGGGCCTCGCGGAGGGAGGCAAGCCCAGCTGCCCGGGGTCCAAGGAGATCAGCTCCGGCGGGATCTGTGGCGAAGAGCGGCCGTGGGGGGGGGCGGCGATGACAAGCGGCGCGCTTCAGGCTTTCAGGCTTTCAGCGCGCCGCTTGTCGTCGCCGCCCCCCCCCCCACGGCCGCTCTTCGCCACAGATCCCGCCGGGGCTGATCTCCTTGGACCCCGGACAGCTGGGCTTGCCTCCCTCCGCGAGGCCCAGGCGTGCTGGAAGCCGGCCCGGGCCGCCTCCTCCTCCTCTGGCCTCCGCCGCCGGGCCCGCCCCCCTCGGCCGCTTCCGCCCACCCGCGTTGAGCGAAGATGATGATGGGGGGCGGGAAACGAGGCCTGCCCGCTTACGTCCCTCCGCGAGGCCCCCCGCTGCCTTCCCGGGATCCAAGCTGGATTGGGGCCTCGCGGAGGGAGGCAAGCAGGCGCCCGCCCGCCCCCCTCGGCGCCTGTGCGGCTCCCCCGCGCCCTCCCACCCACCCCAATAAGCCACCGCAGGGAGGCGCTGCTGGCCCGGGACGCGGCACTGTCGGAGGCGGCGCAGGAGCGGCTGCAGGGGCTGCTGCGGCTGGAGATGGCACTGCCTCCCTGCTGCGCCGGGCCTCGCTCAGTGCGAGAGCCAGGGGGCGGGGTTTGCGGGCGGGGGCCTATCACGTGGAAGGGGCGGGGGTGAGTTCAGCTGCGGAAGAGCCACACTCAAGGGGCCAAAGAGCCGCATCTGGCTCGCGAGCCGCCATTTCCGACCCTTGTGTTAGTGGTAATGCTATTTTAGCAAAGGCCGGAATGAATTGTCTATAGAAATTCGCGAACCCAAGGAACCCCTGCAATTGCTTTTTTGTTTTGGGTGCTTCCCAGGCCAAAACATCTTTAACCTTGGCAGGGTCCATCTCAATCCCTTGATGTGATATTCTAAAACCCAGAAAATCAAGTTTCTCTTTATGAAATTCACATTTAGACAACTTTACATACAACTTGGCTTCCAACAATTTCTTTAACACTGCTTTGACCAATTTTACATGTTCTTCCATGGTTTCCGTATAGATCAAAATATCATCTAAATATACCAATACCCCTTGATATAAACACTCATGCAGAACCTCATTAATTAAACTCATAAAGACTCCAGGCCCCCCTTTAATCCGAACGGCATGACTTTATATTGAAAACAACCCAATTGGCAATTAAAAGCAGTTTTCCATTCATCCCCCTCCTTTATACGCACTCTAAAATACGCTTCCCTCAAGTCCAGTTTAGTAAAGATTTTTCCTTTTGTCAGTTGCGCCAACATATCTTTCATCAAAGGCAATGGGTATTGACTAGAAATACAAATAGCATTCAACCCCCGATAGTCTGTACAAAGTCTCAACGATCCGTCTTTCTTTTTCCGGAACAACACTGGAGCGGCCATAGAAGTAGATGGTTCAATAAACCCACGCTTCAAATTTTTATTTATAAAGTTCCTCAATTCTTGTAATTCCTTATGAGTCATGGAATACAGTTTAGGTTTAGGCAAAACTGCCCCAGCTTCCAATTCAAGAGCACAGTCCGTTTTCCTATGAGGGGGCATTTGATCTGACTCTGTCTCTTGAAAGATTTCCCCCACCTCCTCATATGAGGTTGGGGCGCTAGCTGCTTGTGCCACTTCCAGCATGGAACCTGCTATTTCCACACACAGTCCCCCATGGTCCCGTTCCACCTCTGGGTACGAGCCATCGGCAAATTCCATCTCCCCAGACACCCAATCAATTAGGGGATTACGTTCTCTCAGCCATTTGAGCCCCAATACGATGGGCTGGCTGGCGATAGGAACCACAATAAAACGTATAGTCTCTTGGTGTGTCCCAATAGTCATTTTCAAGGCTTCAGTATAATATTCCACAGGCCCCCCCTTCATATCTGATCCATCTAATTGGCAAAATATAATGGGAACTTTTAGCTTATGCAATTGCAGTCTTAAACCAGTCACAATAGCAGGGTGAATTAAACACCTAGAACACCCTGAGTCCAGCATAGCCATTAAATTGTTTTGATCCCTCCCATCCAACATTTCCAGTTTTACTTTAACTTCCATAGTAGGGCAATCTCCACTCACCAACGGATCCGAGCGCCTATCTGCAAATGCCTGGCCACCGGCACATCTCAGGACAGGCAGTTGGCATTTCCCGCCGGCAGGAATTCTTCATCTGTGAAGTCATTCTCTCCCCCAAATGCCTCGGCTTTGTTAGCTTTCTCCATCGCATTGGCTGTTCCCTTCCTTTTAAGTGGTAGTGGCTTTGAGGATTTGCTTTCTATTCTTTTTCTAGCAGCAGCAGTGGCTTGCGGGCAGTTGCTAATTCGATGACCCTCTTTTCTACATTTAAAACACAGACCGCTTTTAGCTCTGCATTCCTTCTTGTCCTCCCAAGCTTTCTGGCTAAGGGTTTTCTTTGGCGGAGTGGGGCCCATCGCTCTCCTCCCAGGACTTTGAAGTTGCTTATATGACTTCAGTCATAAACGAGTACTCTCTGCTTTCCCCGGCAATTGGATCCATTCTTCTAGCGTCTCAGGATCCCCCCTGCCAGCAGCCATTTCCAGAATCTCAGGTTTCAACCCCATCTGGAAATACTCAACTTCAAAAGACTCAGTCCAGTTTGGCAGTCGACTAATTAGCTTCTTAAATTCCATAGGCAAGGGGTTGGCAAACTTTTTATGCCGGGAGCCATTTTGACATGCTCGTGCACATTTTGAAATGCTTGAGAGCCAGGGGGCGGGGTTTGCGGGCGGGGACCAATCGTGTGGAAGGGGGCGGGGTTTGCAGGCAGGGCTAATCACGTGGAAGGGGGCGGGGTTTGTGGGCGGGGCCAATCACGTGGCTTATTGGGCTGGTTGGGAGGCCGAATCTGGATTTTGGGAGGGTTGGGGGAGAACGGGACCTGCCTGGCCTCTCAAGGTGGGGAGGCGAAGTGGGCTGTGAGGCTCATTGCGGAGGGCTGTGCTTCCTGGGGCCCTTGCTAACAGGTCAGGCGAAGAGGTGCAGTCCTGCACCCGGGGTCCTGGGTCCAAGCCCCCTTAGTGCAGCGGGATGGGCTTCCCAGGAGACCTCGGGGCGAAGGCGGAGCAGCCCCGCGGATGGGAGCTGGGCCAATCGCGTGGAAGAGTCAGGGGGATCACAGAGGGAGGGGGCACAGCCAGCAGGGTTGGAGTGACAGTCCCCCAGGCTCGCCCCATTCGCCGCCGCAGTCATGGTCCTCTTTGGCGAGCCCGGCCTCCAGAATGGGGCATGTCTGGCCGGGCAGAGCAGGCATGGGGGAGCCGCACAGGCGATGAGGGGGGCGGGCCTGGCAGCAGAGTGGAGGCCCGGGCCGCCCGCCCCACCCGCCTGCTTGCCTGCCTGCTTGCCTCCCTCCGCGAGGCCCCCCGCTGCCTTCCCAGGATCCGAGCCAGAGAGAAAGGGTGGCGGCAGCGGCAGGGCCGCACTACTGCCACTCGTCGCAGGCAGGGCTGCCGCTTCTGCCCGCCCACGTTGGGCCAAGGAAGTGATGGGGGCGGGAAACGAGGCGGGCGGCGACGACAAGCAGCACGCTTCAGGGGAGCCGCCGCCACTGCAGTCATGGACCTCCTCGGCAAGCCCAAAAAACTTTTGTACAGGAGGATGGCCCAACACAGGAGAAGTAACACCACAGGACCAGAGTCAGCAGTTTATCTTCATCTAAAGGAAAAAGTACACTCATTTGAGGACATTAATGTTCACATTTTAGACAGAGAAGATAGGTGGTTTGAGAGAGGGGTCAAGGAATCCATTTATGCCAACTTGGAAAATCCTTCCTTTAATAGAGGTGGGAGCCTCAGGCACAATCTTTCCCCCATATTCCTCCCTGCTTTGTCTTCTGTGCCTAGGAAGATTAAGGCCATTTCACAAGCTCAACAGCAGCATGGTGATCTTAACTATCCTCCTTTAGATGATAAAAGGACTTAAAATAACATCTCAATATAACCATGACCTAGCCCCATGTGTAAGGTCACACAGCTACCTAGAAACATATTTAGGATTCCCTTACTAACTTTGCTCAGACTGAAGAAGCTCCTTGGATAAGGAGCAAAACGTTTCCACTGAGAAAATAGAAATCCAGTTGACATGATTCAAGCTACAGACAATTCCACCTGGATGACTGAGAACCTTCATAGACATATTTCCTAACTGATGTGCTGAAAAAGAATGGGATCCCTTTTCATTGGGAAAAACTGGAAGGGGTAACTTTTACTTATCAACAACAAAGGTTAGATTAACTTCAATTCCAAAGGCCAAAGATTTCCTTCTCAAACATGGAACCAAGTGGAGCAGGATATATCTGAAAAGGCTACATCTGGAACTAAACAAATGGATTCTACAACACAGGATGAGGAGATGGGTGCTACATCTAAATACTTCGGTGAGCTGCTTTCATAAAAATGGTCTTGAACTCTCTTACATGGAATATAAATGGGGCAAATGCCCCTCGAAAAAGAAAAAAATTCCATTATTTATAAAAATTGAAACATGGTGTGATATGCTTACCAGAAACTCATATAAAGAAAAAAGATATAAAGTATTTGATAAATAAAAATTTGGGACAAGAATTCATTTCAGCAGGCCTGAAGACAATTGATGACCTTGTATTATTTTGTTGTTCAGTTGTTGTGTCCAACTCTTCGTGACCCCATGGACCATAGCACACCAGGCCTTCCTGTCCTCCACTGTCTCCCGGAGTTTACTCAAAGTCATGTTCATTACATTGGTGATGTTATCTAACCATCTCATCCTCTGCCGTCCCCTTCTCCTTTTGCCTTCAGTCTTTCCCAGCATCAGGGTCTTTTCCAGTGAGTCCTCTCTTCGCATTAGGTGGCCAAAGTATTTGAGTTTCAGCTTCAGTATCTGTCCTTCCAATGAGCAGCCAGGGTTGATTTCCTTTAGGATTGACTGATTTGACCTCCTTGCAGTCCAAGGGACTCTCAAGAGTCTTCTCCAGCACCACAGTTCGAAAGCATCAATTCTTCGGCGCTCAGCCTTCCTTATGGTCCAACTCTCACAGCCATACATTACTACTGGGAAAACCATAGCTTTAATTATATGGACCTTTGTCGGCAAGGTGATGTCTCTGCTTTTTAATATGCTGTCTAGGTTTGCCATAGCTTTCCTCCCAAGGAGCAAGCGTCTTTTAATTCCATGGCTGCAGTCACCGTCTGCGGTGATCTTGGAGCCCAAGAAAATAAAATCTTTCACTGCTTCCATTTCTTCCCCTTCTATTTGCCAGGGACCAGTTGCCATGATCTGGGTTTTTTTAATGTTGAGTTTCAAGCCAGCTTTTGCACTCTCCTCTTTCACCCTCATCAAGAGGCTCTTTAGTTCCTCTTCACTTTCTGCCATTAAGGTGGTATCATTTGCATATCTGAGGTTGTTGATATTTCTCCTGGCAATCTTAACTCCAGCTTGTGATTCATCCAGCCTGGCATTTCTCATGATGTACTCTGCATATAAGTTAAATAAGCAGGGTGATAATATACAGCCTTGTCATACTCCTTTCCCAATTTCAAACCAATTGGTTGTTCCATGTCTGGTTCTAACTGTTGCTTCTTGACCCGCATACAGGTTTCTCAGGAGACAGGTAAGGTGGTCTGGTACTCCCATCTCTTTAAGAATTTGCCACAGTTCGTTGTGATCCACACAATCAAAGGATTTAGCATAGCCAATGAAGCAGAAGTAGATGTTTTTCTGGAACTCTCTTGCTTTTTCCATGATCCAGCGAATGTTGGCAATCTGATCTCTAGCTCCTCTGCCTCTTCAAAACCCAGCTTGCACTTCTGGTAGTTCTCGGTTCACATACTGCTGAAGCCGAGCTTGTAGGAGTTTGAGCATAACCTTGCTAGCATGTGAAATGAGCGCAATTGTACAGTAGTTTGAACATTCTTTGGCATTGCCCCTCTTTGGAATTGGAATGTAAACTGACCTTTTCAAATCCTGTGGCCACTGTTGGGTTTTCCAAATTTGTTGGCATATTGAGTGCAGCACTTTAACAGCATCATCTTTTAGGATTTTAAATAGCTCAGCTGGGATACTGTCTTCTCCACTAGCTTTGTTGTTAGTAATGCTTCCTAAGGCCCACTTGACTTCACTGTCTAGGACAGAGCTTTCCAAACTTTTCATGTTGGTGACACACTTTTTAGACATGCATCATTTCGCGACACACTCTTACAGCAGGGCACTAGGCAGGCACCAGGACCTGCATGGAATCACAACAGGTTTGGAGGCAGCAAGGCACAAGGCAGGCACTAGGACCTGCATGAAATCCTGGTAGGGCTCGGAGGGGGCAGCAGCCGCGACACACCCAGACACCCATCCCGACACACAGTTTGGAAACCTCTGCTCTAGGATGTCCAGCTCAAGGTCAGTGACCACACCATCTTATTTATCAGGGATATTAAGAACTTTCTGTAAGGCGCTCCTTCCAGGATCTATAATTCCACTCCTCTACAGTAAACCACAGCCACACGGTTTCTTAGATGCAGAATGGTTTATTATAGTACACAGAGGTTAGCACTAACAAAGACTGGAATGCGGGAACAAAGCAGAGCAAGCACATTTAAACCTTTTCCTCCCCCAGTGTCCTTTGCTGCTGACACGTGTAGTCGTGTCCTCCCGGGTGCTCAGACATCGTCTCGCAGAGATGTGTATTCCACAATCGTCAGGTAGGTGCGAGCCGGTCTACTTTGACTGTCAGACCGGTGATGTCAGTTTCGCACCACTTTCAGTCTTCCGGCATTTCCTTTGTTTGCCTTACCTTTTGGCAGAGATCGGCTGATCTCCGACATGCTCCTGCGCCAAGACTACACCCCCCCCCCGCTTACTAACTATACAAGCCAGACTGGTTTCCATTCAGTGGGGTTTGTCTGGGAACTCTCTATGAAAACTCTTTACCAATTTGGGGGAGTGTGTATGTTTAGCACTGACCCACTCCCTGTCTCCAATCGGCAGATGAGTCCACTTGACTAGGTATTGCAGCTGCCCCTTATGCCATCTCGAATCCAAGATCCTGTCTATTTCAAAGTGTGGTTCTCCCTCCACTAATATTGGTGTGGGTTCATCCGGTTCCTGGTGCCATTGCTGTGAACCATGGTATTGTTTCAACAAACTAATATGAAAAACGGGGTGTACTTTTCTCAGAGCCTTTGGCAATTGCAGTTTGGCCATTACCGGGTTGATTACTGCAATGATTGTGAATGGACCTATGAACTTGGGCACCAGTTTCCGTGACTGTTGAGTGGCTCTTGGGTTTTTGGTGGATAAGTACACTTTATCTCCTACTCTCAATTCCCATTCCTTCTCACGTTTGCGGTCTGCGTGTTTTTTGTAACTTGCCTTGGCTTCTTCCAGCGTTTTTACCATTATTGGCCAGTTACTGGTGATTCTTTCTACCCATTCATCTGCTCTCAGAGGTTGCGCTAAATCTGTGCTCTGGGTCATTGCCAATTCGGGTATCGTTACAAAGTCCTGCCCTGTAGCCACTTTGAATGGCAAAAGCCCCGTGCTTTGATGAAGCGCGTTGTTGTACGCGACCTCTGCAAACGGCAAGAGTTCTGCCCAATCAGTTTGTTGGTAATTAATGTAGCATCTAAGGTACTGCTCCAATGTGGCATTAAGGTGTTCACTCGCTCTGTCTGTGCATGGATGGAACGCACTACTAAGCCCCTGTTCTGATCCAATTAACTTCAAAAATGCCCACCAGAACTTACAAGTGAAAATGCTGCTGCGATCGCTGATTATGCGTTCCGGCGTTCCGTGGGCCCTATAAATGTGTTGAATGAAAAGTCTAGCTAGCTTCTGAGCGTTCGGTATGCCCTTGCACGCAATGAAGTGTGCCTGTTTAGAAAATAGATCTGTGACCACCCAAATGGCCGTGTTCTTGTTGCTCGCTGGCAAGTCCACTATAAAGTCCATGGCAATTTGCTTCCATGGTTGTATTGGGCTTGCTACATCCTGTAATTTCCCTGTGGGTTTGCCCATTTTCCTTTTCGCTGTGGCACATGTGGGACATGTTCGCACATAAGCTTTAACGTCCGTGCGCAACGATGGCCACCAGAACTTTCCCTTGACTAGATGTAACGTTTTTAGGAATCCGAAATGCCCTGCCATTTTGTGGTCGTGGTGCATGCTCAGAACTCTTTGTCTTAAGGACTCAGGGACATATGCTTTCTTGTCTTTCCACCCCATTCCGTCTAGCTCCTCTAGTGTGTGTTTGTGCTCCGCCCACCAAGTGTCAGTTACCGTTGCTGCTCGCAGGTCTCCTGCAAATGAATCACTCTCAGCCATGTGTTTCACACTGCTGCGGTTAACAGCCAAGTTCCCCTCCCCCCTAGCCACTGGTGACAGTTGACTCTGCTCCTCCCCTGGCTGGGAAGGGACTCAAAGACCTCCTCCATCTTGCCTTCATGCTGCAGTAGGCACGATAAGGTGTCCGCCAAGAGGTTTTCCCCCCCAGGGAAATATTTCAACGTGAAGTTGAACCTGCTAAGGAACTCTGCCCACCTGAGATATTTGGGATTCAGCTTTCTCAGGGATTTGAGGGCTTTCAAATTTTTATGATCGGTCCACACTTGAAATGGCTCAGCTGTCCCTTCCAAGAGGTGTCGCCATGTGCTTAAAGCATGTTTCACTGCGAACGCCTCTTTTTCCCAAACATGCCATCGTTTCTCCGTTTGGTTAAATTTCCGAGAAATATAGGCACATGGTCTTAATTTCTCACTGTCATCTGCCTGTAGCAAAATGGCTCCAACTGCGTTAAGTGACGTGTTCGTGTGAATTATGAATGGTTTGTCTGACTCTGGGTGTTTGAGGATGGGCTCCTCCATGAACAATGCCTTTAGCTTATCAAAAGCTTCCTGGCATTCTTGGGTCCACACTATTTTTGTGCTTGGTGGCTGGGATTTTGCTTTTTGCCCCTTGCCTTTCGTTTTCAATAAATCAGTTAGGGGTAACGCAATTTGCGCGAAATCCTGAATGAATTGCCTATAGAACCCTGCAAATCCCAAGAATGCTTGCAGCTGTCTGCGCGTTTGGGGGGGTTGCCACCCCAAAACCGCTTTGACCTTCTCGTGGTCCATTTCAATGCCCTCATTCGAGATGCGATACCCCAAAAAGTCCAGCTTGTCCTTGTGAAACTCACACTTTTCCAGTTTTATGTATAGTTTTGCCTCCATCAATCTCTCTAACACCTTTTTGACTAATTCCATGTGCTCCTCTAGGTTTTCCGAGAAAATCAGTATATCATCAATCATACAATTACCCCTTTGTACAAAAATTCATACAACACTTCATTTATGAATCTCATGAAGATTCCCGGTCCTCCCGCAATCCCAAACGGGAGCACCCGGTATTGGAATGATCCTAGTGGGCAGTTGAAAGCAGTTTTCCACTCGTCCCCCTCCCTCATGCGTACACGGTAATACGCTTCCCTTACACCCAACTTCGACAGTTGGGCTAACACGTCTTTCAACAATGGTAGGGGGTACTGGTTAGTGACTGAAATTGCATTGAGCCCCCAGTAGTCTGTGCACAACCGAAGTGACCCGTCTTTTTTTTTCCTGAATAACACTGGGGCCGCTAATGGGGAATTGGCTGGTTCAATGAAGCCCCGCGCCAAATTTTTGTCAATGAACTTGCGGAGCTCCTGTAACTCTTTCTGGGTCATGGCATACACCTTGGGTTTAGGGAACGGTGCCCCAGGGATGAGGTCTACCGTTGCATCCGACTGTCTATGGGGGGGTACTTGGTCACATTCTTGCTTGCCGAACACCTCACTTACTGGGAGGTATTTTTCCGGGATTGCATCTAGATTATTTTCACTCCCTTGTTCCCGATCCTTGTCCCAAAATTCCATCCCAGCTGCCCCCACTTCCCAGTCATCCAAACTCCTTTCTTTGTTTGCCCCCAATGAATCCCATCCATGAAGTCCATTTCCCCAGAGACCCAATCCACCCTAGGGTTTCTGGCTCTCAACCATTTCAGTCCTAACACAATGGGTCTTGTTGCAATGGGAGCCACAATAAACCTCAATGTTTCTACATGGTTCCCCAAAGTCATTTGTACTTCTTCTGTAAACTGCTCCACTGGCCCCCCTTTCATCTCAGAGCCATCCAGTTGGCAAAATGTAATAGGCGTTTTTAGCTCAAAAAGTCTCAGTCCCAAGTGGTCAGCCACATCCGGGTGCATTAAGCTTCTTGAGCAACCCGAATCTAACATTGCCATCCCAGAGTATTTCCTCCTCACCCCCACAGCTTTTAGTTGTACCTGAATGTGCATTGTTGGGTTGTGGCATTTCTTCTCGTTGTGCCCTTTTGTGAAGGCCTGCCCCGCGGCACACTTTAAAGCAGACCTTTCTCGTTTCCCGCCATCTGGAATTCATAGTCTGATTCCTCGCTGTCGCTGTCGTCTTCCACGTGTGTGGGGTGTCTCCATTTCGCCATAGCTGCCGCGGCGCCTTTGCACTTATCCCCCATCTCTTTTTCTCCTTTCTTCTCTGGAGGGTTCCTCGGGTGCAACTTCCCTCTAGCTGTTGTCCCATTCTGTGGGCAGTTACTGATGAGGTGTCCCATTTGTCCACATTGGAAGCAAATGCCAGCTCTCATTCTCCGATTTCTCTCCTCTTCCCATTGTTTCTGCTTGAAGTCCACTCGGGTGGGATGCAAGGTGGTTTCAGGCTTTTTCCTCAAGTGTTTAAACTTTCTAATGGTCATCAGCTGTGTCTGGCTTTGTTCGATACGACCCGCCAGTTGGATCCAACCTTCTAGTGTTTTTGGTTCTTCCCTCCCCACCATGAGTTCCAATAAGTCTTGTCTTAAGCCGTACTGGAAGTATTCGATTTGGAATTCTTCCGGCCATTGCGGTAATTCACTAAGGATTCATTTGAACTCCATAGTGTATTCCGCCACAGTACTTTTGCTTTGATCAAGGTTTCAGAGGTGCACTCTGGCCAACACTTTTGCCAGTGTGTCTTCGAAACGTTTCCGTAAAGCATGCATGAACTTATTGAAGTCCCGAAGTATGCTTGCCTTCGTATCGTGCAATTTCACGAGCCAGCTAGCTGCCTCACCTTCCAAGAAGCAAGAAACATATCTAACCTTCGCTTCCTCCGTGTAAAAGTTGTTTTCAAATTCCTCCATAAAACCTTTCACATGAGTTATAAAGCATGCCAGTTTTTTGGGGTCTCCATCGAATTTCATTTTCAGCTCACTCACCCCTATTGGTGCTTTCCCACCGCTCGGCGATCTCCGTTGCAGGCTGGATGGGATTGTTCATGGCTGGTAATGTGCGTTGGGACCCTCTTCTTCGTCTTCCTCCTCCGATTCCTCCCCAGATTCCGTTGATTCACTATCTTCTTCGGGGGAGGGTGAGCATGTTTTGGGGTTATGCCTCTCCCTCCCCTCCAGAAGCGTAATAATCACATTTAATCTCTCGTTTAATTCTTCCACCTTGTGGTCCATGCGAGACAACTTTTCTTCCATTTTATAATCCATGCGGGACAATTTTTCCTCAACTGCCCCAATCCGTTGCGTTTGGGTGACACGCTTTTTGGTTTTCTGCTCTTTGTCCCTCCATCCCTTCACCCACTCCCAATGACCAGTCTGCTGTCAAGGTTCCGTGGGTGGTGGAGTGCGGGAGGGTATTAAGTGTCTCTATCCCTCTGGTCTTCATGTGCTTCTTGCCCCCCACCCATACCTTTTTCTGCGTGGGGGCTGAGCTGGGTCCGGGTCCGTTTGTCGCAGCCGTCTCTGCTTCTTCCCGGACTAGTTCATATGACGTGGTAGCCTGGGGCTCTTCGTTCGCCTCTTGCTCCATTCGTCCGTCTCAAGATTGGGGTGCTACCCTCACTGTTGAAGTCATTGGGGTTTTCGCCACGTACTCCTCAGGACAGGTAGGCAAAAATTTTTTGATTCCAGCCTTTATGTAAGGCGCTCCTTCCAGGATCTATAATTCCACTCCTCTACAGTAAACCACAGCCACGTGGTTTCTTAGATGCAGAATGGTTTATTATAGTATACAGAGGTTAGCACTAACAAAGACTGGAATGCGGGAACAAAGCAGAGCAAGCACATTTAAACCTTTTCCTCCCCCAGTGTCCTTTGCTGCTGACACGTGTAGTCGTGTCCTCCCGGGTGCTCAGACATCGGCTCGCAGAGATGTGTATTCCACGATTGTCGGGTAGGTGCGAGCCGGTCTACTTTGACTGTCAGACCGGCAATGTCAGTTTCGCGCCACTTTCAGTCTTCCAGCATTTCCTTTGTTTGCCTTACCTTTTGGCAGAGATCGGCTGATCTCTGACACTTTCTTGTATAGTTCTTCTGTGTATTCTTGCCACCTCTTCTTAATCTCTTCTGCTTTTGTTAGGTCCCTGCCTTTTTTGTCCTTTATTATGCCCATCTTTGCACAAAACGTTCCCTTGATATCTCCGATTTTCTTGAAGAGATCTCTAGTCTTCCCCATTCTATTGTTTTCCTCGATTTCTTTGCATTGTTCATTTAAGAAGGCCTTCTTATCTCTCCTTGCTATTCTCTGGAAATCTGCATTCAGTTGGTTATATCTTTCCCTTTCTCCCTTGCCTTTTGCTTTCCTTCTTTCCTCAGCTATTTGTAAAGCCTCATCAGACAGCCACTTTGCTTTCTTGCATTTCTTTTTCTTTGGGATGGTTGTAGTTGGGGCCTCCTGTACAATGTTACGAACCTCCATCCATAGTTCTTCAGGCACTCTGTCTACCAGATCTAATCCTTTAAATCTATTTCCCACCTCCACTGTATATTCATAAGGGATATGATTTAGGTCATATCTGAGTGGTCTAGTGGTTTTCCCTACATTCTTCAATTTAAACCTAAATTTTGCGATAAGAAGCTCATGATCTGAGCCACAGTCAGCTCCAGGTCTTGTTTTTGCTGATTGTATAGAGCTTCTCCATCTTTGGCTGCAAAGTATATAATCAATCTGATTTCGGTATTGACCATCTGGTGATGTCCATGTGTAGAGTCATCTCTTGTGTTGTTGGAAAAGAGTGTTTGCTATGACCAGCGTGTTCTCTTGTATTTTAAGGCCGAACTTGCCTGTAATTCCGGTTATTTCTCGACTTCCTACTTTAGCATTCCAGTCCCCTATGATGAAAAGGACATCTTTTTTTGGTGTTAGTTCTAGAAGGTGTTGTAGGTCTTCATAGAACGGGTCGACTTCAGCTTCTTCAGCATCAGGGGTTGGGGCATAGACTTGGATTACTGTGATGTTGAATGGTTTGCCTTTGATTCGAACTGAGATCATTCTGTCTTTTTTGAGGTTGTACCCCATTACTGCCATTCCCACTCTTCATCCTCTGCTGTCCCCTTCTCCTTTTGCCTTCAGTCTTTCCCAGCATCAGGGTCTTTTCCAGTGAGTCCTCTCTTCACATTAGGTGGCCAAAGTATTTGAGCTTCAGCTTCAGCATCTGTCCTTCCAATGAGCAGTCATGGTTGATTTCCTTTAGGATTGACTGATTTGAACTCCTTGCAGTCCAAGGGACTCTCAAGAGTCTTCTCCAGCACCACCATTCAAAAGCATCAATTCTGCGGTGATCTTGGAGCCCAAGAAAATAAAATCTGTCACTGCTTCCATTTCTTCCCCTTCTATTTGCCAGGAAGTGATGGGACCAGATGCCATGATCTGGGTTTTTTTAATGTTGAGTTTCAAGCCAGCTTTTGCACTCTCCTCTTTCACCCTCATCAAGAGGCTCTTTAGTTCTTTACTTTCTGCCACTAGGGTTGTATCGTCTGCATATCTGAGGTTGTTGATATTTCTCCCGGCAATCTTAACTCCAGCTTGTGATTCATCCAGCCCGGCATTTCTCACGATGTACTCTGCATATAAGTTAAAATAATGCATGGTGAACAGCAAAAGCTTCTTTTCCCCAAAAGTGCCACTGACGTTCAGTAACAGTGAATTTATGGGAAATGTAAGCACAAGGTTGCCAGTCCCATAGTGCCTTTTTGGAGGAGTATACATCCAATAGCCACATCAGAGGCATCACATTGGACCAGGAACGGCTGAGAGGGGTTACGGTTTTTTAAAATTGGTTCAGCCGTGAACAATGTTTTTAATTGATCAAATGCCTCCTGGCATTCAGGCATCCACAGTAAGGGAGCGCCTGGCCATTTTGCTTTCTTTGGGTTGACTTTATTCTTGGTCTTTAATAAATCAGTGAGAGGTAAAGCAACCCGAGCAAAATTGTGAATAAAATTGCGATAAAAATTATCGAACCCTAAGAATGACTGACTCCAGCAAAGGAGATCGTTACCTTGTCGTGGTGCTGGAGCTTGAGCACCTCAATGAAACCATGAGCTAAACCGTGAAGGGACACCCAAGACGGGAAGGTCGTGGCAGAGAGGTCAGACTAAATACGATCCCTGGGGAAGGTAATGGCAACCCACCCCAGTATTCTTGCCGTGAAAACTTAATGGATCAGTACAACCAGAGATATGTCGGTATACCATCGGAAGATGGGACTCCCAGGTCGGAAGATGGTCAAAATGCTACTGGGGAGGAACAGAGGATACGTTCAACTAGCCCCAGACGTGATGACGCAGCTAGCTCAAAGCCGAAAGGACGGCTAGCGGCCGACGGTGCTGGTGGTGAACGACGAATCCGATGTTCTAAAGATCAACACACCATAGGAACATGGAATATAAGATCTATGAGCCAGGGCAAATTGGATGTGGTTATTGTTGAGATGTCAAGATTAAATATAGACATTTTAGGTGTCAGTGAACTGAAATGGACTGGGATGGGCCACTTCACATCAGATGACCACCAGATCTACTACTGTGGACAAGAGGACCACAGAAGAAATGGAGTAGCCTTCATAATTAATAATAAAGTGGCTAAAGCAGTGCTTGGATACAATCCAAAAAACGATAGAATGATCTCAATTCGAATTCAGGGTAAGCCATTTAACATCACAGTGATCCAAATATACGCCCCAACCACAGATGTTGAAGAAGCAGAAGTAGATCAGTTCTATGAGGATCTGCAGCACCTACTAGATAATACACCAAAAAGAGATGTTATTTTCATTACAGGAGACTGGAATGCTAAGGTGGGTAGTCAGACGACACCTGGAATTACAGGCAAGCATGGTCTGGGAGAACAAAATGAAGCAGGACATAGGCTGATAGAATTTTGCCAAGACAACTCACTGTGCATAACAAACACTCTCTTCCAACAACCTAAAAGACGACTTTATACATGGACTTCACCAGATGGTCGACACCGAAATCAGATTGACTACATCCTTTGCAGCCAAAGGTGGCGGACATCTATACAGTCGGTAAAAACAAGACCTGGAGCTGACTGTAGTTCAGATCACGAACTTCTTATTGCAAAATTTAGAATCAGACTAAAGAGAATAGGGAAGACCCACAGATCAGTTAGATATGAGCTCACTAATATTCCTAAGGAATATGCAGTGGAGGTGAAGAATAGATTTAAGGGACTAGATTTAGTAGATAGGGTCCCAGAAGAACTATGGACAGAAGTTCGCAACATTGTTCAGGAGGCAGCAACAAAAAACGTCCCAAAGAAAAAGAAAACCAAGAAGGCAAGATGGCTGTCTGCTGAAACACTGGAAGTAGCCCAAGAAAGAAGGAAAGCAAAAGGCAACAGTGATAGGGGGAGATATGCCCAATTAAATGCAAAATTCCAGAGGTTAGCCAGAAGAGATAAGGAATTATTTTTAAACAAGCAATGTGCGGAAGTGGAAGAAGACAATAGAATAGGAAGGACAAGAGACCTCTTCCAGAAAATTAGAAACATCGGAGGTAAATTCCAGGCAAAAATGGGTATGATCAAAAACAAAGATGGTAAGGACCTAACAGAAGCAGAAGAGAGCAAGAAAAGGTGGCAAGAATATACGGAAGATCTGTATAGGAAGGATAATAATATTGGAGATAGCTTTGACGGTGTGGTCAGTGAGTTAGAGCCAGACATCCTGAAGAGTGAGGTTGAATGGGCCTTAAGAAGCATTGCTAATAACAAGGCAGCAGGAGACGACGGTATCCCAGCTGAACTGTTTAAAATCTTGCAAGATGATGCTGTCAAGGTGATGCATGCCATATGCCAGCAAATTTGGAAAACACAAGAATGGCCATCAGATTGGAAAAAATCAACTTATATCCCCATACCAAAAAAGGGAAGCACTAAAGAATGTTCAAACTATCGAACAGTGGCACTTATTTCACATGCCAGTAAGGTCATGCTCAAGATCTTGCAAGGTAGACTCCAGCAATTCATGGAGCGAGAATTGCCAGATGTACAAGCTGGGTTTAGAAAAGGCAGAGGAACTAGAGACCAAATTGCCAATATCCGCTGGATAATGGAGAAAGCCAGGGAATTTCAGAAAAACATCTATTTCTGTTTTATTGACTATTCTAAAGCCTTTGACTGTGTGGATCATAACAAATTGTGGCAAGTTCTTGGTGGTATGGGGATACCAAGTCATCTTGTCTTCCTCCTGAGGAATCTGTATAACGACCAAGTAGCAACGGTAAGAACAGAGCACGGAACAACGGACTGGTTTAAGATTGGGAAAGGAGTACGGCAGGGCTGTATACTCTCACCCTACCTATTCAACCTGTACGCAGAACACATCATGCGACATGCTGGGCTTGAGGAATCCAAGGCTGGAGTTAAAATTGCTGGAAGAAACATTAACAATCTCAGATATGCAGATGATACCACTTTGATGGCTGAAAGCGAGGAGGAGTTGAGGAGCCTTATGACGAAGGTGAAAGAAGAAAGTGCAAAAGCTGGGTTGCAGTTAAACCTCAAAAAAACCAAGATTATGGCAATGAGCTTGATTGATGACTGGCAAATAGAGGGAGAAAACGTGGAGGCAGTGACAGACTTTGTATTTCTAGGCGCAAAGATTACTGCAGACGCTGACTGCAGCCAGGAAATCAGAAGACGTCTACTTCTTGGGAGGAGAGCAATGGCAAATCTTGATAAAATAGTTAAGAGCAGAGACATCACACTGACAACAAAGGTCCGCATAGTTAAAGCAATGGTATTCCCCGTAGTAACCTATGGCTGCGAGAGCTGGACCATAAGGAAGGCTGAGCGAAGGAAGATAGATGCTTTTGAACTGTGGTGTTGGAGGAAAATTCTGAGAGTGCCTTGGACTGCAAGAAGATCAAACCAGTCCATACTCCAGGAAATCAAGCCAGACTGCTCACTTGAGGGAATGATATTAAAGGCAAAACTGAAGTACTTTGGCCACATAATGAGAAGACAGGATACCCTGGAGAAGAAGCTGATGCTAGGAAAAGTGGAAGGCAAAAGGAAGAGGGGCCGACCAAGGGCAAGATGGATGGATGGTATTCTGGAGGTGACGGACTCAACCATTGGGGAGCTGGGGATGGTGACGGCCGACAGAAAGCTCTGGCGTGCACTGGTCCATGAAGTCACGAAGAGTCGGAAACGACTGAACGAATAAACAACAACAAGAATGACTGAAGTCGGGGTTCAAGGAGGCTCCCAATTAAGGACATCTCGGACCTTTGCTGGGTCCATCTGGATGCCATGGTGAGAAATACGGTAGCCCAAGTAGTCTTTGTTGTTCGTGAAATTCACACTTTGATAATTTGGCATACAGTTGATTGTCTATGAGCCTTTTTAATACCTCACTGAGAAGAGCAATGTGCTGGTCAAGAGTTTCTGTGTAAATTAAGATGTCCAATATCCATTTCTACTGTCTCAATATAAAACTGGACAGGATCTAGTTCAGAGCAATTGAGTTGTGTGAAAGTGACTGGAGTTTTCAAGCGCCCAACCTGAAGTCTCAAGCCTTTCGCTACCGCAGGGTGGATAAGGCAGCATGTGCAGCTGCTATCTACTAAAGCTACTAAGTCTGCACCTCTGCCAGTTCATAAGGAAGTTATTTTTGTACCCACCAATAGACTGGTGTATGGGCCACTCACCATTGATTCTAGACGCCCATTTTGTGGAGTTGTTGCCTGCCCGCGGGTGCCATCATTTAGGACAGGCAGTTCGTTTTCCGATAACTGGAAATCTTCATTTGCAGAGTCATCTGCTGGAGTTGTTGAACCCCTGGGGCAAGATAAATGTTGTAGTCAGAGGATACCAGCTCCATGCTGACAGATGCACCACTGGTAGCCTTCTTAGGAGTCAGCATGGGTTTGGTAGTGGGAGTCTTGCTTCTGGTTTCTGGGGCTGGTTGAGCGTGAGGGCAAGCTGAACCACAATGTCCTTCTCTGCCACAGCAGAAGCAAGTAGTGTGTCTTGGTTTCTGCTTGCTTGTTCTAGGCGTTCCATGGATACAGGTCTCGTGGGGCCCCTGCGATCACCTGGCTGATAGCGACTTTGCCATTTAACTTGTTCATTGGCTTCTTCAATTTCTCCAGCCAGGCAAATCCATCCATGTAAAGTAGGTGGTTTGTCCCAAGCCAAACAGCACCGTAGGATTTCAGAGTTTAAACCTATGGTGAAATGCTCAATTTTCTGCTCTTCTGTCCAACTTGTCATCTGGCCAGCCAAATTTTGGAATTCGGCAGCATATTCTGACACTGAGCGGTTATTTTGTCTACAGGCTTGTAATCTAGCGTGCACCCTCATTTTGGCTAATGCGTCTTTGAAGAGGCGACAGAGGACAAATCAAAGTCCTTTAATTCTTCTGCGCCAATATTATATAAGCCCACCACCCAATCAGCTGCTGTATCCTCCAGATGTGCAGTTATATACTGAATTTTGGACTAATCAGGAAACCATCCCTCCCAAGTGTCCATAAATACTCACACTTGGCTCATAAACCAAGCTAGCTTCTTGGGATCACCTGAAAACTTTACTTTTAGCTCTCGTAAACCGAACACCCCAGCATCCATGTAGGGTGCTTGTCCGGGTGGCGGGAGTGTGGGCTGACATTGTGGTGCTGCTAGTGGTGGTGGGAACGCTCGAGGAGCCGGACTCGGTCTCTGCAATTGGAGTCTAGCCATCGTGTGTTGCAGTGAAATGGGCCTAGACTGTTGCATAGCTGGGGCGGTTGGTTGCAATTGTGCAAATTGCTGCCTCATCTTGGCTATAACGGTGTGCTATTCTTTCACTTGCCCTTGAAGTTCGACCACATTAGGGTCTGGAAGTTGTTTTCTATGGGGCCGAGACTCCCGGTGGATAGTCACCATGGGTGGTATCACTGGTTGCTGGATTCGTCCTACAGCCATAGACGAGCTGTCTTGTTGTTTCTTGATGGCAGGCTTCTCTTTCCAAGCCTCCTCCTCAATCTGGTTTTTGGGTCATGCAACAGTCTGATGCCATTCACGCTCAGCTAGATACCCCACCGCCAAATACTATAAGTCCGTTATCTCACCCGATTCTTGTGGTGATAGCCTGGACTCCCTGCTCAGTAAGGTTGGCTTTTCTGGTTTGATTAACCGGGTCATATGGGCTTCCTCTATCGGAGATTGCAGTCTCTCCCACGTCCACTGCGGAAACGTAGACACTAATTCACTCTTCAGGAGGACACCTCCAGTCTCTTCACTTTTAAGTGACTGGGCAAGTCTTACTCCCTCCAGGTAAAGGGATCGGGCTTCCACAGAATATTGCTCTGTTGGCCCTTCATCTCTGGTGATGTATGGTTGTTCACTAGGCATCTCTGTAACCGCAGTAGGATGTTCTGTCTTGGGCCAAACAGAATCCTCAGGGCAGGTAGCCATGGTGAAACAGGAGGATTTGAGGCTTATTGTGATAACCCCCCGTGTCAGAATTCTCAACAAAGGAAACCCTCAGGCACTTACTCTAAAGGATCCATTTATTCACGATTAGTACACTTCAGGGCAGCAGAAGTCTCGAATAACGGTTTGTGCGCCAAGCAAACCTTTATCAAAGAAATGGCAAAAGAACACCCAAAAAATCCCAGCCATAACAAACCAATTCCCACTCCAAAAATCCCCCCTCCCTGCAGAATGTTCCAGAGAGCAGGCGGCGATCAGCTCCCTCCACCCAATGCAGAAGGCAAAGTCTCTGAAGCCAAACAGAGCAGACCAGCAACCTACACGTGTAGAAAAGGCAAAAGGATGGCAGACGAATATGTGAGGCTGACACAAACATGGCTTGGGGCCAGGTTATCTGCAGGACCGCCTTTCCCCTGTCACATCCACCTGGCCCACCAGAGTGGGGAGGCAGGGCATGCTGCAGGTCCCTTCAGTTAGGGAGGTACATCTAGTGGGACCAAGGAAAAGGGCCTTCTCCGTAGTCACTCCGTCCCTTTGGCACATCATCCCCCCAGACATAAGATTAGCCCCCTCCATGCTCCAGTTCCAGAAGGCCCTGAAGATGTGGTTTTGTCAACGGGCCTGGGGACCCCAAGCTGCTTCGGAGCCATTCAAGTGGCTGGTATGAATGTGTTCGCTGCCGCCGGGGGGGATGTTTATTGTGTTTCTATGGTTTTTATTTCTGTAAGCCACCCGGAGTCACCGTGTGTGAGTTGGGTGGCCTTATAAATCTGTTTAGTAAATAAATAAATAAATAAATAAATAAATAAACAAACATATTTTTTAAACTTCATTCCATGTCTTAACGCAGTTTTCCAAACTTTTCATGTTGGTGACACACTTTTTAGACATGCATCATTTCGCAACACACTCTTACAGCAGGGCACAAGGGAGGCACTAGGACCTGCATGGAATCACAGCAGGTTTGGAGGCAGCAAGGCACAAGGCAGGCACTAGGACCTGCGCAGAATCCTGGCAGGGCAGGTTTGGAGGCAGCAAGGCACAAGGCAGGCACTGGGACCAGCACGGAATCCTGGCAGGGCAGGTTTGGAGGCAGCAAGGCAGGCACTGGGACCTGCACGGAATCCTGGCAGGGCAGGTTTGGAGGCAGCCAGGCACAAGGCAGGCACTGGGACCAGCAAGGAATCCTGGCAGGGCAGGTTTGGAGGCAGCCAGGCACAAGGCAGGCACTGGGACCAGCACGGAATCCTGGCATGGCAGGTTTGGAGGCAGCAAGGCACAAGGCAGGCACTGGGACCAGCACGGAATCCTGGCAGGGCTTGGAGGCAGCAGCAGCCACGACACACCCAGACACTGCAGCCAACACACTAACGTGTCCCGACACAGAGTTTGGAAAGCTCTGTCTTAACGTAATTATTTTGAAATAACATACAGTTCATATTTGTCAAATTAACACGCAAATGTTTTACCTTTTTCTCAATCTTTTTTAAATAAGAATTTATTAAGTTTGAAACAAAGATAAAAACTATGCAAAAAAGAAAATAATACAAAAAGAAAATAACTAAAAGTGTGAAACACAAGAAAAAAGAATTTTGATTTGATTTGAAGATTACATAAAGAGGTGACTTCCGACTTTCAACAAGAATATACAGCAATTTCCATAATCAATCCCTTGCTCTATATCAAACCAAGATCACATTATTTCTATAAATCATTCCATTAGCACATTATAAAAATCACTAAATACATATTCAAATAGGAAAAAATATATGAACCTCCAAATCAACTTCCCCCAAAAAAAACATTTAATTATTTCCTTCCTACCACTATTCTCTCCAGCAAAGGAGATCGTTACCTTGTCATGGTGCTGGAGCTTGAGCACCTCAATGACACCATGAGCTAAACCGTGAAGGGACACCCAAGATGGGAAGGTCGTGGCAGAGAGGTCAGACTAAATACGATCCCTGGGGAAGGTAATGGCAACCCACCCCAGTATTCTGGCCGTGAAAACTAAATGGATCAGTACAACCAGAGATATGTCGGTATACCATCGGAAGATGGGACTCCCAGGTCGGAAGATGGTCAAAATGCTACTGGGGAGGAACAGAGGATAAGTTCAACCAGCCCCAGATGTGATGACGCAGCTAGCTCAAAGCCGAAAGGACGGCTAGCGGCCGACGGTGGTGGTGAACGACTAATCTGATGTTCTAAAGATCAACACACCATGGGAACCTGGAATGTAAGATCTATGAGCCAGGGCAAATTAGATGTGGTTATTGGTGAGATGTCAAGATTAAATATAGACATTTTAGGTGTCAGTGAACTGAAATGGACTGGAATGGGCCACTTCATTGACCACCACAGATGACCACCAGATCTACTACTGTGGACAAGAGGACCACAGAAGAAATGGAGTAGCCTTCATAATTAATAATAAAGTGGCTAAAGCAGTGCTTGGATACAACCCAAAAAACGATAGAATGATCTCAATTCGAATTCAGGGTAAGCCATTTCACATCACAGTGATCCAAATATACGCCCCAACCACAGATGCTGAAGAAGCAGAAGTAGATCAGTTCTATGAGGATCTGCAGCACCTACTGGATAATACACCAAAAAGATGTTATTTTCATTACAGGAGACTGGAATGCTAAGGTGGGTAGTCAAACGACACCTGGAATTACAGGCAAGCATGGTCTGGGAGAACAAAATGAAGCAGGACATAGGCTGATAGAATTTTGCCAAGACAATTCACTGTGCATAACAAACACTCTCTTCCAACAACCTAAAAGACGACTTTATACATGGACTTCACCAGATGTATGACACCGAAATCAGATTGACTACATCCTTTGCAGCCAAAGGTGGCGGACATCTATTCAGTCGGTAAAAACAAGACCTGGAGCAGACTGTAGTTCAGATCACGAACTTCTTATTGCAAAATTTAGAATCAGACTAAAGAGAATAGGGAAGACCCACAGATCAGTTAGATATGAGCTCACTAATATTCCCAAGGAATATGCAGTGGAGGTGAAGAATAGATTTAAGGGACTAGATTTAGTAGATAGGGTCCCAGAAGAACTATGGACAGAAGTTCGCAACATTGTTCAGGAGGCGGCAACAAAAAACGTCCCAAAGAAAAAGAAAACCAAGAAGGCAAGATGGCTGTCTGCTGAGACACTGGAAGTAGCCCAAGAAAGAAGGAAAGCAAAAGGCAACAGTGATAGGGGGAGATATGCCCAATTAAATGCAAAATTCCAGAGGTTTTGTTTCTTTTTGGAAATTTTTTTTTCTGCAAAAGCAGTCTACTCATTAAAATACATTGTCCCATGCTCAGTTTTATTTGAAAATTAATTGGAAATTTTATACTGCTATGTGTCAATGTTTTTACTTAACATGGCTGTGTTATTTGGTCACAGAGATAATTGGCATTGTTTTATTGCCCTTCGATTTTTATTTTTATTTTTATTTGAAACATTTAGCATGGTTTTTAAATTCTTTGCTGCTAAGTCCCAATAGTTTTTTTTAAAATATTACCTCACACATCAGAAGTTGCTGGTGTGGTGAGCACATGCGTGGGGGGGGGGGGGGAACAATAAACCCTGCAACTGCAGGGCACATATACCCCCCTCCCCCAGGTTGCTTAAAAAGAAGCATAGACCCTGGAAGTTTTGGTTTTATTGTTTTGTTTTTGTTTTTATTAAAGGTGGCTTTTTCAAAGCTCCTAATTTTTATGTGCCCAGGTATACATCCCTGAGCCAATCTAGCAGTTGTCTGCGCAAGTTTTGTTCTTATCATCCTTTCTGCAGGAACGCCAACCTTGGCAGGTGGACCAACCGGTGCCCCATTCCAGGCTGAAGAGTTGGGGCTGGTGACGCTTGGTGCCAGGACAAAGGAGAGTTACAGCCTAAGTGCACGAGGCTGCCATAAAATCCCAGTGCCTGAGAAATCACCACCACCCCCATGCCTGGACTCTGCAATAACCTGATGCTTGCACTGTGAAACAGCCTGCCTAAAAGGAAAATGAACTCCTGCCTAATAAAGACACGAGAGGAACAGAATGCAAACTCAGCGTGCAGTTCTATGAGACTTTGTTTTTGTTCTTTTGTTTTCCTCAGACAAGCAATGCAGGATTAAACATCGTTTTCACTGACCTGCATTTTCTGATTGTAACTAATATTTTGCTTTTCTTCTAGGACTTGTTGATTTTCAGATGTAAGCTTATGCTTTGTGTCCTGGAAAAAGGTGGATAGGCTCTGGAACATATTGGCCCTGGACTGCAGAAGAGAGCCACCATCCACTGTATTCTAAGTGGTCTAAACTTTTCCTTATCATCAGGGTTATCTGTTAACTTTTCTTTTATATTGCCAATAGAGCCTTTTCAATTACAGACTCTGAGGTTGATCCTCTACTGATGTTAAAACCTGCTAAAGCCTACCACAGAGACCCGAAAACTTCAATCTTTGGTTTCACAAAATAAGATCACAAGGCTTTACCAACCAAGCTAGTTTTGCTTGTTCTTCAATTGCCACTGTCTTCTATCAAGTGCCAGAGAGGGGCCTGTAGCCCACTGTTCTGTATAACTGGACTCTTTTGCTCATGGTACAGTAGGATGCCTGTTTAACTTGTTTATGGGTTTTCTATTAACTGTGTTTTGTTCCTCTATACATCAGCATTTAGCCGCTTATGAAGTAAACCTTTTAGCTACTCCAAGTGTGACTTCAAAGTGATGTACGACTTTGAACCCAGCAACTTTGTTTCCTGAGATTACAGATGGAAAGAAGTCAACAACATGACTGTTTGCAAACCATACCCCGATAAAGGACGCTTGCTCAGGTCTTATCAATGTGCCCCTACAGTATTTTGTCTCTGAACTCTTTTTGGATGGGTCTTCTCTTTTCGGTTGACGGAGTCCAATTAATAGGGGCTGCAATTTCACCTATTGGGTACAACCCTTGTCACCTTCTTTGGGGGGCCCAAGCAGCTAAACTTCTGCCTTGACTCAAGCTTGTTCTATTTGCAGAGATATCTTCACTGACTTTTGGTGTTTGCTATGCTACAGGTGCCTATGGAAACTAAGAAGATTCTTCACCACCTTAAGCCACCATATTGCTCTCAGTGGCCTGGTTGTTTTACCTTTGGATGCGCTTCCCTTTTTCTGAGGAGGTTGCTAAAAAGGCTGCTCAATAATCTGGTGTCTTTCAGTCTTTACACCTGTGTTTCTAGTTCCTATGTTGTTGTCTATAAGAAATTTCTTTCAGATACTGAAACTGCTGCCTGCAATGTCTCTATGCTGCTCCTTGGAACGGTTCCTTCTGGATGGTTCCCAACGATTCTGTCTCAACAACGACATCTAAAAAGACTTTGTAACACTCAAGCTATTGTACACTAGAGCTTCTTCTAGGTCAAGGACTCACAAAAAGTGGTAGGGGCTTCCTACTTACCATCTCAGTGCTTCTATGGTTGACAGGAAAAATAAACTAACTGCCAAACAGTTTTATCCTTCCAGAAACAGCACAAACACTCTGGAAGACAATGAGGGCCACTGCCCCTCTAAGTAACTGAATCCCTCTATTCCAGCTGGGAGAATTTGTGTTGCTTAAAAATTCCACCACAAGACTAAGCAACCATGACTTCTGTTGAACTTTTGTATAATCTTTTTCTGCTACACATGGGGAAGGGACTAATGGGAAAGACACAAACTCTTACTACATTTGATTTTGTTTTGCATAAACACTCCAATGTCTTAATCTGTTTTCAAAGGGCATTAACAACTCTGTTACACTTCCAAAACACTATCAAAGATGGGTCTGTGAGCTGCCACCCAAACACACCATCAAATGGGTGGGGCCTGTCACCTGGAAACATACATTTTGTCATCAGACCATCCTCATAAGAAAACGGGGGTGAGGGGAAGTTGTGTTCCTTTCTGGAAAAAGAGTGTTGTTCATAAAAAAATGCAATCAATCCCCCTGATAAGGTAATGGTCCTCCCTACTATGCCCAAAGAGCGCCATCTGGTGCACGATAAGCATATCGTGCGTAAAGAAAATGGGGGAATATATGGCCCTGGTGGGCAATTTAGGGCCCCACCATAGTTTTGATATATATTTAGCATGTATAGTTTAATCTGTGTAGTTTTAAACACCTTTGTATAGTTTCTATAACACAAGTGTGTGTGCTCTGTTACGCTCTAACATGGTTCCCTGGATAAAGTTGTGTCTTGTTTGTTTGGAGAGGAAAGGGCCCCCCACTATAGTCATTTGGGAGGATCCCTCTCTGCTGAAGGCATGTTTATTACCTTTTGCCTGAATCCTTTGAAATGTAGCGTCTTAATGGGGAAGACAGGAATGTCTCAAGGTCTGCTAACTCTCTTGGAAAGAGACAGATAGATAACTGGAACAAAAGAGAAATTGAGGAAGATCAAAGCTGGTCAGTGCTGTCTCTTATCAAAAGAATTACCAAATATTTTTTCTTGCCAATTACTCTTCTTCACGTGCCAGCCCAGAAGAGGAGAGAAGAGGAGGCAACAACTCTGTGGAAACTACTTGATTGGTCCCTATGCTAGAAATGTAAATTTCTTTGTTCTTTGTAACTATATAATTTGTTGTTAGACTCCATGTTTGTGTGTGTGGGTATCACACCCGGCTTTTTCTTTGGCCAAATAATTAAAGCTGTATTCTTTGAAACCTCTATTTGAAGTCTCTAATTTGGGCAACATGAGATTTCAGATATTTACAGGAAGGCTGGCCATACAAACTGATGCCTTGACATTTATCCTAGCAAATGCAATTTTGGGAACACCCTATACCAGTGCTTTCCAAACATCCACCACTGGTGACAGCAGCGGCGGCCTCGTGTTTTGCGCTAAAACCTGGAAGCGCTGATGGTGCGTTGCTGCCGTCGTCGCCGCTGCACGCTCTGCCGCAAACTCAAGCAAGGGCAGAGGAGAGTGAGGTTCTATATTTTGGATTTTAAGTTACTTGCCAGAGATGTGGGATGGAATGACCTGACCCTGATTGAGCTGTTCAGAAAAAGGCTTGCTGAACTACTGAGACGAGCTGGTGAGGCAAAGCACCCCAAATAATTTGGAAGAACTGTCCCAACCTTGTGTGGTAATAGATGGCAGGCTGGAAGGGTTGAGGCAGGAAAAAATGGCAAGGGGAAATGACTTTCCTGCCTCTCTTCCCACATATCCCACTTCCCACCTTTTTTTAAATTTATGATCCACATAACAATCTAGAATTAAAATGTCAGAAACATGTTCTGGAATAACATATTGATACAATTTCTGCTTGCTTCAAATTGATTCATTAACTTTTTCTGGTCCATCCATACCCCTGTAATTCCTCTGCCTTTTTGCAAATTCTTGCCACTTTGCAGGGAATTCTGGAAGAAGTATTTTCATGATTGGTAGAAGAATGATAATAATATGTCAAAGAGAGGAATTGAAACAAACAACATATATTGATCAAACGAAGCTCCAAATGCTGTGAGAATTCTGAGAAGCAGCTAAACTGCCGATGCGTATGGTATCGCTGCAGGAACGTTAAAACATGAAACTGCTTTGCTTGTGCAGTGGCAGTGTGACTTTTTAAAGTACTAACTGGATTCAATGCTACTTAGGTTCTTGAACTCATCGCAGGGTTCCAGACAGCATCTTTTTTAACAGTAGCCTATAGAACCATCTTGGGCCGAAACACTTGGGGGGGGGGGAAGCCACTTGTTCTCTGCCCTACAGGGAGTTTACAAATGATTTACCCGGAGCCGAAGGAGAGGCCTTCGACCAAACAGCCCGTAGGAGACCTGCCACTGGTTATTCGGCAAACTAGGAAACTGGGTGGTTGTAAGGAGCAGACATCAGAGAGATACAGGGCATCCTCCTCCTCACCTAAAGCTGTTCAGGCTATCTGCTCTTGAATCAGATCCGAGAATAAAACCTCAGTTGAGAAAGGATCCTGTGAAGGATCCTACTTACTTATTTCTGTGTTAGAATAAAAACAGAACAAAAACAGACTTTCCTTCTTCTAGCTAGAACAGAGCTTTCCAAACTTTTCATGTTGGTGACACACTTTTTAGACATGCATCATTTCGCGACACACTCTTACAGCAGGGCAGAGGCAGGCACTAGGACCTGCGCGGAATCTGAGCAGGTTTGGAGGCAGCAAGGCACAAGGCAGGCACTAGGACCTGTGCACAATCCTGGCAGGGCTTGGAGGCAGCAGGAGCCGCGACACACCCAGACACTGCAGCCGACACACTAACGTGTCCTGACACACAGTTTGGAAAGCTCTGAGCTAGAAGGTGCTTTCTCACCACTTGGATAGCAAAGACTGTCCACAGTTAACTCAACCCAAAGCAAAGCGGGCCCTTACCAAGAATGGCCACATTCCTAGAATTCTCCAGCATGACTTCCCCGTGTAAGGCTCTCTGGCTGGGATCCAGCAGCACCCACTCCTCCTCCGTGAAATACACAGCCACCTCCTCAAAGGACACCAAGCCCTAAAAGTCAAAGGAAACGTTCCTCAACAGAAGTCCCAGACAGTTCTCTCCCAGATTTCCAACATCCTAAAAGTGAGTTTTGCAAGTGTAAGGGTGAGCTTAGCATAACCAACTGGGAAGTGCGTAGCTATGCATGGCTATGTATGTAGGCCATGGCATGAGCCCCTTCATGTCTGTCAATGGAAACAATACACGATACTCTGCTTGTAAGTTTGTTTTTCCTTTTTTTGCAATACTGTAACTGTATATACATTTATTGCTTTTATTACAAGTAAACATTTTAGCCATAAAAGCTGCACTCTGTCTGTTTACTCTGCGCCTTAACCCTATAAGCCAGCATTATCTCACAAAACCCTGGGAGTTTTTTTTTTTTGGAGGTGGCTTTCACAAAGCTCCTCTAACTCTTATGTGTTCAGGCTCCCATAATTGAGCCAATATAGCAGTTATCTGCGCAAGCTTTGTCCTTATCATCCTTTCTGCAGGAATGCCAACCTTGGCAGGTGGGCCAGCCGGTGCCCCGTTCCAGGCTGAGGAGCTGGGGCTGGTGACGGCTTGGTGCCAGGACAGAGGAGAGCTACAGCCTGAGTGCACGAGGCTGCTCTGGGTCCTGCTGACCACAACAACTGCTGCCAAAGTCACCTGCATACCTTACACAAGGCTGCCATAGATCCCTGAGCCAGAGGAACCCCTCCCCCCCCCCCCCCCCCCCCCGATGCCTGGACTGTGCAATAACCTGATGCTTGAACTGTGGAGCAGCCTGCCTACTTTGGACTGAGACTTTTGTTTAAAAGAGAAAAAGAACTTTTGCCTAATAAAAACATGACTGAAAATAAAAACACAAGGGGGGAGGAGGAGTGTAAAAACTCAGCATACAGTTCCATGAGACTTTGTTTTTTTTCCTTTTGTTTTTTCCTTGCTCAGATAAGCAATGCAGGACTAAACATCTACTTTCAGGACCAGCGAAGGATTTGGCCCTATCATCTGACCTGTGTTTTTTATTTCACTGACATTGACTAAGGGTTTTTGTTTTCTTCTAGGACTTGTTGATTTTCAAATGTAAGCTTATGCTTTGTGTCCTGGGAAAGGTGGATGGGCCCTGAAGAATTTGGCCCTGGACTGCAGTTTTCTGTTTTTTTTTTCCTTTTTAGGCTGTTTTAAATCTTGCTATGTGGGAGTGGGGTGTTGGTTGCTACCTGGTCTCCTTTGCAGGAAATGAGTGGGTGGTGAGACCGACCCCTTGCTTCAGCATCTGGTGATTATTATTCTGTAGAAATTACAAACCCCATTGGGGAAAGGGCACCTTTTTATTTTAATAGTGTTCCATGGATGTTTGGAATTACTTCCCCAGGTGCCTGGAAGCCCCAATTCTAAGGTGGGTTCAGTAGACCTGGCAAGTGTTCTGCTTGCCTCTGGAAAAAGAATATATTGACTGTAGCCTCTTTATCAAGGGCTTGGATATCTGGAGCCTTTTGGACAATAAGAGGATTACAGAAAGATGTGGATAATACAATTGGGAATTTCGTTGATATTTGGGATGAGGGGAGGGATTGGAGGACCAATCCCGAACCCCTTCCAATAGTAAACCATTGGATTGACCTGTTAAAAGCCTCAGTGGCAGTGTTGGTCAACCCGTCTATGTAATTTGTTTTCTAACCCCTCCTTCCAGGGATGAGGGAATTCCTTTTCTCCCTATTCTTTTCAGTATGACTTCCACGGTAACCCCTGACTTTAAGACTTTGGGGACCACCACCATAGTCTGGAGATATTGAGTGAAGGGGGTGTCAGCAGGGATTGGGTCCACGCTTGGGAGAGTCTGAGTATGGACAAACGTGGACTCCCCTCACACCCTTAGCCTTTCTAATTCGGCCAGATGGAATTGTGGTATTCTAACCAATGTTCCTCCTGAGGACTGTTCTTGTCTCTTGGGGCAAGCCTGGAAGGGACTGTGGGGATTAAATTGTTCATATTAGAGGGATGGATGGAACGCCCAGGAAACAGGTTCTTAATCTCTCTTCATTAGTTCTAGCAGAGTTTCAAGTTTGGTCACTGCTTCAGAGGGGTGAACAGACTCCTTGGTGGGTCTGCGGAGAGTGGGCCTATAAAAGACTGCCGCCCAAACATATCATCAAATGGGTGGGGCTTGCCACCTAGGAACCAAATTTTGTCACCTGACCATCCCCATATTTGACATACAGAATTATTAGGCTTCTGGTAGTTTTGGAAATAATTACCAATAAAACTGCAAATGCTTTAGGTTTGGTAGCCACCCAGATTACCCAAATGCCCACCTTACTGTTAGGACATACATTAGTTTTGAATTATCTGTTGGCTGCAGAGAAGGAGGGTTTTGTAATTGGCTGGTGAACACCTCCAACTGCTGCATCCTCATTGATGATAATGGAACAGCACTTGAAACTATTACCAAAGACTTTTGTGACCTTGCCCACAACCCAGTTTAGAAATGGAATGATGGAATGTTTGCCTGGTTAACTAATTAGTTACCTAATTTTGTTTCTTTTTTAAATTGTTGTTATTGCCCTGTTTATTGTCTTTTCTGGTGTTTAGTCACTCCTAAGTGTGCTATGTTAAAGGTTTTTCTTTAGGATCTGAGTTCAAATCTTCAAAACTCAAATGGAGGAAATGATGACAACAGGAGGGAAAAGACTGAATTTGATTGAAGAGTGCCAATGTAATAATTGTGTGTTGAATAGGCCTTTGAATTCAATGTGTAATTGAACAAGAGATAGTGATGTTAAATGCCCTATTGTTCTGTAGATGTCACTCTGAAATGTGTCAAGCTGGAAATATCACTGGAGAGAGTTAGGTTAGGTTCGAGTTAGGTTCTCTGTGCCTAAGCTTGCAACTTATGGACAGAGAAGGAGATAAAGGGCTGAGCTATGGAATGTGTATTTGAAACTACTTAGTGATACATGTTTAGAGAATATTATGGGTTATGTCTCATGTTCAGTTTTTGTGCAGATGCTACAGCAATGCCAATTAGCTTTTATGACAAGATAACAATTGTAACAACTATATTGTGGATATATTGTGTTGAAAACTCAATGTAGATTGATGATGTTCGAAAGAATATAGGTACCTACTGTTGTTTATGATACCAACAGTTAGTGAATTAATGTAACAAGATATATTTTTGTGCAGTTACTGGGGACCTAAGGTCCTAGTGCAGGGCTTTCCAAACTTTTCATGTTGGTGACACGCCTTTTAGCCATGCATAATTTCGTGACACAGTAATGAGGAGTCTCCGCCCCCTGGCCCACGTGATTGGCTGCCGGCTCCAAACCCCACCCCCGGCCCAGGTGATTAGCTGCTGGCTCCAAACCCCGCCCCCGTCCCACATGATTGGCTGCTGGCTCCAAACCCCGCCCCCAGCCCACGTGATTGGCTCCTGGCTCCAAACCCCGCCCCCCGGGCCCCCAGTCTTGTAATTGTAGATAAAATACAAAAATGCCCTCCAGGTGTGCTTGATGGGGAGGTCATGGACCCAAGACCATGAGCAGTGTTTTTCAGTCTTGGCCACTTTCAGATATGAGGACTTCAACTCCCAAAATTCCCTACCCAGCAAGGCTGGCTGGGGAATTCTGGGATTTGAAGTCCACAACTCTTGAAGTCACCTAGGTTGAGAAACACTGCCAGATGATGGGAAAACTGCGGGTGGGGGGTGCAGGGACATAGCACATGTGATAAACACTCTGTTTCTGAAAAGGCCTGCACCCCCCACCACCCCAGCGCAGCGGCCTACTCTTGTCCCTGCATCCCCAACCCCCCAGTGTGGCGGCCTAGTGGCGTCCCTGCACCCCCCCACACACCCCCGCACTGCACCCCCCACCCCCCAGCTCAGCAGCCTAGCGACGTCCCTGCACACACCCCCAGCGCAGCGGCCTAGCGACGTCCCTGCACCCCCCACCCCCCCAGCGCAGCAGTGTAACGACGTCCCTGCACCCCCACACACCCCAGCGCTGCACCCCCACCCCAGCGGCCTAGCGACGTCCCTGTACCCTCCCCCCCAGTTGCAGCCCTACCGGGCTGGTAACTTACCTGGCTTCTGCGGGGAGAGCTGAAGAGCTGGGTTGAGCAGGGACCTGTCGGTGCGACAAGGAATGGTTGGGGCTTCATGTGGTGCATGGCCTCCTCTTCTGGGTTCCCCTGAGACACAGCTGGGTCCTCACCGCAACACAGAAATGTGTCGCGACACACAGTTTGGAAAGCTCTGACCTAGTGCTTAAAGAAAAAGACAACAGAATATAACGTAAACATAAACGTAAAACGTAACTTCATAGACTTCAAGACTATATGTGCCCAGTCCCCACGATGGGCCTGAGACAGGCTGTGTTAGAAATTATTGTTAGCAAAGCTGCAACTGCTTTAACCATAGTGGCTTCTTCCTGCTCAACCATCCCCAGCACTCAAGGTGATGGTTCTAAGATATAGAACAGTTGAGTGAAATGCATTTCACTCCCCCCAAAGTAAAGGGAGGGAGATGAAGGAATTTAGCATACCCTGAGCTATTTTTTGCTTCTGTAACATGCTTAAATGCATTATTAGACTGTAAGCTATTTGGACTGGTTCATTAATATTTTCACTGATTGGGAATGCATTATTTTTCTGGTTTTACTTGCTCTGGGGAACCTTTTCTTTTTTGTTTCATACCCCTTGTCAAATGGTTTGTCTTCCAAATGTCTTCCATTGATGGGATAACTGTTATTGCCTCACCTTGCCTGGTAACACTGGAACCCAGCCTTCCAAAGTGATGGTACTCAGGCGTGTTCCTTATGAGTACACCCCTTTGGTGGGATGGCCTCTAGCGAAAAGCATTTCACTGGTAAAAGTAAAGGGAGGAATGTAAGGGTTATCTTAGCCTAACCAACACCATTTGCTTTTGGAAACTGCTTGCTGTTAGAAACTAGGTGGGAGGAGACGTAGGGACCTTGCTGCTGTCTCTAGGGGTAAGTTCGTTCAGATAACGCTCGGCAAGGATGTTTATAATGCAGGAGACTGCTGATAAAGGGACCTTGCATGCAGAGTTCGTTTATGCTTTCTTAGCAATGCAGATTCAGGAACCTTGCCCTTACTAGGAGAGGGTTCACTATGCTTTCTTACTGAGCTTTGCAAACCCTATATAAGCATTGAACTTGCGATGTGTGTGTGTGGGTTTCTCCCCAGACATTCACTGCCATGATGTCTGTCTATAGAAACCCCACCCAGCTTTACTTGGCCAAATAAATGCTGTTATTTTAAATCTCCAAGCCTCGACTCAAGACTGTTATTGGTAAATTCAGTAACTTGGGTAAAACAGTGTAAGCTAGGACCTTACACAAGACAGAAAATGCTCCCTTTCTGACATGACATTCTCCCGGGTTTTATAGCTGCCTCCCCAAAGATTCTACTAAGGCTGGAAAACGTTCACAAGTGCACAAAGTTGGAATTGGAACTTCCAGAACACGGCCACACAGCCCAGAAGACCCACAACAACCATTGAACTCCGGCTGTGAAAGCCTTCGACCATACATGGAACATCCCTGTTGGAGTTTAACAATGCAGCCATCTCTGACAGCGGGCAAGGCGGTTAAGGAAGGAAGGACGTTCCTCCTCCCAGGATCCCATTCCCGCACTCACCAGCTGCCTTCTCTCTTCTGCTTGGCTCAGCAGGAAGCCTTCCACCAGGGCCACCTCCTGGGAACAGGTCTCCGCTCCGCACTCCCTCACCCAGCGCCCCATCTCCGGGGGCAGCACGGCCAGGAACTGCTCCAGGATCACCAGGTCTATCACCTGAGATTTGGTGCTCCTTTCGGGCTTCAGACACTGGTGGCAAAGCAGCTGCAGGCGGCTGCAGACTCCCCACGGCCCCTGGGAGTCCCGGTGGCAAAACCGGCGGAAGCGCTGAGCCTCCGAGCTGAGGGGCTCCTCGGGGAGGCTCTCCTGCCCGGCTCTTGGCCAGAATGCCCCTCCCTCCTCAGGTGCAGTGGCGGGGGGGGGTCCGTGCTGCTCCACCCCCTCCGGGCCGCGGCGACTCCACCTCGTGGGCCGGTCTGGCCGAGCCTCCCCGGCGGCCTCTACTCAGCTCCTCTCCTTCTTGGCCGCAGTTGGCGAACAGCCTCTCCAGAAATCTCACCAGGACGCTGAACCGCTTTGCTGTGGATGAGCGGATCCTCAAGGTTCCCTCCCCAGCTTTCCCGGGAAAGAAACCCTTCTGGGCATGCAGGTTCTCGCTTCCTCACGGTCTTGCCCTGGGGAAGAGTGGCGCAAACTCACTTGTGGCTCCCCGCTCCCGCTGCAACGTCCCGCCCCTTCGCCTCCAGGAATCTCGGACTGCGGGTGAAAGCACGCTTCTTCCTAGAGAGGCAATGCGCTGGCCAGCCCCCCTCCCCTTCTGCCCCCTTTCAAAGGGACCCGGCTACCACCTCCCTCCGCCCCTTTCCTGCAAGAGGCAACTGTTGGCAAAGCTTTCCTGGGCATGCTCCATCCTACTCTGAAGGGAGGAAGCTGCCAGGACCTTAATGTGTGCAAAGAGCCGCTGGGTGGATTCTGCCATGATTGCTGGGGGTCTTTGAAGGGACTTGGTGGGGGACAGGGAGGATCTCAAGCAGCCTTGCAAGGGGATCCCGGGTCGTGGGAGCTATGGATGGGCTGTCAAACCTCCCCCCTTGTTATTCTAAAGCCGTGGAAGGGGCCCTTGCCTGGGGGTTCTGAATCCCAGGTTGGACATGTGAGATAAGGCTGGCTTATAGGGTTAAGGCACAGAGTAAACAGACAGAGTGCAGCTTTTATGGCTAAAACATTTACTTGTAATAAAAGCAATAAATGTATACAGTATACAGTTACAATATTGCAAAAAGGAAAAACAAACTTACAAGCAGAGTATCGTGTATTGTTTCCATTGACAGAGATGAAGGGGCTCATGCCATGGCCTACACACACACGAACATGGCTAAAAGACCGGACAGAAGTCAAGAAGCATGGACCCATAGTTCACAGCTGAGATATACACTTGTTCTAGCTTTCTGATTGGAGGAACCTTAGGGTCAGGGGGTCACAAAGCCTTTTAGATTTATGAAGCCTAAAGCGTTAAGCATTGCACATAGTATAAACTGCCATGAAGTGGCAGTGCTGCATCTAAGCAAGCATACTGTCTCCCCCCGTAAAACTGCTAGGGCACTTGTTCCCATGGGGTAGTTTTAGACTGAGACATAACATCACGTGGTGCCGGCTGCACCTGGTTATCAGTGAAGATGTTTTGGGAAAGTAAAGAAAACAATTTGCTCTCGCATGAGAACTCTGACACCCCTCCCAAATTGCTTTCGGAACACTGTAGCAATAATGGAAGCTGTCATTTTCTAGGAACACAGAGACACAATATATTTTATTACAAATTATATTTGCTCAAGTCCCAGCTTTGTGATCATGGTTGCATGTTTTTCAATAGTCAAAGCTTTAGTAAACACATCTGCCACGTTCTGTTCAGAAGCACAAAATTCTAATTTTATGAAGTTTTCTTGTACAGCAAGTCTGACATTCTTATACTTTACATCAACATATTTAGTGCGACCTTTTACATTTTCTGACAAAGCAAGACCAAAGCACGCTTGCGAATCTTCATACACAGTGTAAGGCAATTTTATATTTACAGTTAGATCAAGAAACATTTTATTACACCAGCGTAGTTCATTCACTGCCTCACTGAGGGTGGCAAATTCTGCTTCTGCTGTAGAAATTGCCACTGATGTTTGCTTTCTGGAACACCAGGCAACAGAAGACCCAGCGAACTGACACAGAAAACCACTCACAGATTTGCTATCTCCTTCCTCTGCAAAGGAGCTATCAACATAGATCACAGGAATTTCAGGCTTATTAGCTGACACTTTAAGGCAGAGATTTGCTGTGCCTTTGAGATAACCCATGACCCTTTTCGATCCTTGCCAGTCTCGCATAGACGGTTTGGCCACCTTGCGGCTTGGCACTCCAACTGAGTAAGCTAGATCAGGACGTGTCCACTGCATTAAGTGAAGCAAACTACCTACTGCAGAGTGATATAAATCAGGGTGAGGGCAAGGTTCCTCACACGTGTCACTTTGTAGGAAATCAAGAACCATTGGCGTTTTGGTAGGTATTGCATCTGACATATCAAGCTGAACCAACAACTGATCAATTTTTCTCTTCTGACTCAGATAAAACTCACCACTCTGAGATCTAGAAACTTCAACACCAAGATAGTATTTAAGTTTGCCCAAATCCTTCAGCTGAAAGTACTGCCTCAGCTGATTGGCAAATTCTTGTACAAGGTGTAAAGATCCAGTTGCTAAGCAAAAATCATCCACATAAGTAAGAAGTACTGTATAGTTACTTCCAGAACCTCTTATCTACACAGAGGGATCAGCTAGTGACTTTTTAAATCCCAGTTCTGTTAGAGCTGCATCCAAGCACTGATGCCAACAACGACCAGCCTGATTTATTTATTTATTTATTTATTTATTTATTTATTTATTTATTTATTTATTGGATTTATCACTGCCCAACTCCCCCAAGGGGGACTCTGGGCGGTTTACAACAAAAGCTTTAACCCATAAAGTGCCTTGCGTAGTCTGTAGACTTTCTGGGAATTGTCACAAGTATAGCCAGGAGCCTGCTTCATGTACACTGTTTCAGAGAGATCTGCATTCAGATATGCTGTGTCAACATCAAAATGATGGACAACCATTTCTCGCTGTGCAGCCAGAGAAAGTACCATACATAGAGACTCTGGCCTAGCTGTGGGTGCATAAGTGAAATCATAGTTTAAAAACCTTTCTTGTGAAAATCCCTGAGAAACAAGCCTGGCTTTATACTGCACTGTATTATCAGGAAGAAGCTTCTTTCTGAATACCCATCTGGAACCTACAGCTTTCTGGGATGGGGGCAGGTCAGTGACTTCAAACACCTTTTGACTCACTAAAGCCTCAAACTCCTTATCCATCGCTGTGTTCCATTTCTCCTGCTCCTCAAGAGGCAGGAGGAACACCTCTTGAAAAGACTGAGGTTCACAGGTAATTTGACACACTCTCACCTGCTGAATAACAAATCTGTCAGGCTTCACACCCTTTGTGGAATGAGAGGACCTACGAGGAATGACCACTGCGCCTTCCTCATCACTGTCTTCTGTCTTTTCACTACCTGACTCCCCCTCCAGGTCCTGAACCTGCTCAGGTGAAATTTCCTCTTTCTTCACCTGAGGGGACTTTTTCACCACACTAGGAGACTGGGGAACAGAAGGTATCTGGACTGGTTGTTGTCCATTTACTGGAGCATGGACAGTAAGTGTTACACTAGATTGCAACAACACTTCTGAACTAGCATTTAACCTTTCCCAACCAGTAGGATGCTCAAAATTAGCACTTCTGGAGATTACCACTTGACCATAGCCTGAAGAAAAATGGTAACCCTTAGATCTTGATGAATAACCAACAAACCTTAAGCGCTGTGTTTATGGATGGTTCTTCCTTCGCTGAGACTTGGGGATGTGAACATATGCAAATGTTCCAAAGACACGCAAGTACTTCAGTGAAGGGTGCTTGCCAAACAAAAGGAAGTAAGGAACTTCATTTACAGATGAATTCCACAACCTGTTGGTTAAATACACTGCAGTCATGGTAGCCTCACCCCAGAAATGGGATGGCACCTGAGCATCTAACATCAGGCTATTTTTAATGGTATTTACAACACCAATCTTCCTTTCTGCTATTCCATTCACAGCTGGAACACCAACATTGGCAAGTCTATGGGAGATTCCTTTCCTACGAAGCCAATTCTGGAACTCATGGCTTAGAAACTCTCCCCCACGATCAGACTGAAACTGACCCACTTGATAACCATTTCTCTCTACCATTGCTACAAACTCTTTAAAGGAACTCATGGCTTAGAAACTCTCCCCCACGATCAGACTGAAACTGACCCACTTGATAACCATTTCTCTCTACCATTGCTACAAACTCTTTAAAGTGAGCAAATGTTTCCACTTTAGACTTGAGTAAATAACAAAATGTAAAGCGGGTATGGTCATCTACCAGAAGAAACATGAAAAGTGCCCCTCCTTCACTTGGAGAATAGGGGCCAGCTAGGTCTCCATGAACCAACTGAAATGGTCTAGTTGACACTCTGTCACTTTTCCTAGCAAAAGGTGCAGGCTTGATTTTAGATTGTTTACACACAGTACAATCAAGGAAGTTATCACACTTTCTGGACTTTAGCTCAGGATACACTTTGGCCATCTGAGACAAACTTCCCCACCCGGGATGTCCCAGTACTCTGTGAAAATAATGAATGCATTTATGTGGGGGGAAATTGGAAAAACAATTTCCAGCCACAATCTCCTGCTTAGGAAGCATCTCATACAACTGATTCACTAATTTCCCCCTAGCACACTCAATTCCATCTTTTTCAATAGAACATCCAGTACCCTTGAACACAACAGTATACCCAGACTTGACCAGGGCTGGAACGCTGAGGAGGGAAAAATCAAGTGTAGGAACACACAACACATTTTGCACACTTATCCCCAAACAAGGAATATATACTTCAGCCTGAAAAGACACATCAGCCATGGATCCATCAGCTAGAGCAACCTGTTGGATTTTTTTTTTGTTTATTCGTTCAGTCGTTTCTGACTCTTCGTGACTTCATGGAACAGTCCACGCCAGAGCTTTCTGTCGGCCGTCACCATCCCCAGCTCCCCAATGGTTGAGTCTGTCACCTCCAGAATACCATCCATCCATCTTGCCCTTGGTCGGCCCCTCTTCCTTTGGCCTTCCACTTTTCCTAGCATCAGCTTCTTCTCCAGGGTATCCTGTCTTCTCATTATGTGGCCAAAGTACTTCAGTTTTGCCTTTAATATCATTCCCTCAAGTGAGCAGTCTGGCTTGATTTCCTGGAGTATGGACTGGTTTGATCTTCTTGCAGTCCAAGGCACTCTCAGAATTTTCCTCCAACACCACAGTTCAAAAGCATCTATCTTCCTTCGCTCAGCCTTCCTTATGGTCCAGCTCTCGCAGCCATAGGTTACTACAGGGAATACCATTGCTTTAACTATGCGGACCTTTTTTGTCAGTGTGATGTCTCTGCTCTTAACTATTTTATCAAGATTTGCCATTGCTCTCCTCCCAAGAAGTAGACGTCTTCTGATTTCCTGGCTGCAGTCAGCGTATGCAGTAATCTTTGCGCCTAGAAATACAAAGTCTGTCACTGCCTCCACTTTTTCTCCCTCTATTTGCCAGTTATCAATCAAGCTGGTTGCCATAATCTTGGTTTTTTTGAGGTTTAACTGCAACCCAGCTTTTGCACTTTCTTCTTTCACCTTCCTCATAAGGCTCCTCAACTCCTCCTCGCTTTCAGCCATCAAAGTGGTATCATCTGCATATCTGAGATTGTTAATGTTTCTTCCAGCGATTTTAACTCCAGCCTTGGATTCCTCAAGCCCAGCATGTCGCATGATGTGTTCTGCGTACAGGTTGAATAGGTAGGGTGAGAGTATACAACCCTGCCGTACTCCTTTCCCAATCTTAAACCAGTCCGTTGTTCCGTGCTCTGTTCTTACCGTTGCTACTTGGTCGTTATACAGATTCCTCAGGAGGCAGACAAGATGACTTGGTATCCCCATACCACCAAGAACTTGCCACAATTTGTTATGATCCACACAGTCAAAGGCTTTAGAATAGTCAATAAAACAGAAATAGACGTTTTTCTGAAATTCCCTGGCTTTCTCCATTATCCAGCGGATATTGGCAATTTGGTCTCTAGTTCCTCTGCCTTTTCTAAACCCAGCTTGTACATCTGGCAATTCTCGTTCCATGAATTGCTGGAGTCTTGTTGTTGTTTATTCGTTCAGTCGTTTCCGACTCTTCGTGACTTCATGGAACAGTCCACGCCAGAGCTTTCTGTCGGCCGTCACCATCCCCAGCTCCCCAATGGTTGAGTCCGTCACCTCCAGAATACCATCCATCCATCTTGCCCTTGGTCGGCCCCTCTTCCTTTTGCCTTCCACTTTCCCTAGCATCAGCTTCTTCTCCAGGGTATCCTGTCTTCTCATTATGTGGCCAAAGTACTTCAGTTTTGCCTTTAATATCATTCCCTCAAGTGAGCAGTCTGGCTTGATTTCCTGGAGTATGGACTGGTTTGATCTTCTTGCAGTCCAAGGCACTCTCAGAATTTTCCTCCAACACCACAGTTCAAAAGCATCTATCTTCCTTTGCTCAGCCTTCCTTATGGTCCAGCTCTCGCAGCCATACGTTACTACGGGGAATACCATTGCTTTAACTATGCGGACCTTTGTTGTCAGTGTGATGTCTCTGCTCTTAACTATTTTATCAAGATTTGCCATTGCTCTCCTCCCAAGAAGTAGACGTCTTCTGATTTCCTGGCTGCAGTCAGCATCTGCAGTAATCTTTGCGCCTAGAAATACAAAGTCTGTCACTGCCTCCACTTTTTCTCCCTCTATTTGCCAGTCATCAATCAAGCTTGTTGCCATAATCTTGGTTTTTTTGAGGTTTAGCTGCAACCCAGCTTTTGCACTTTCTTCTTTCACCTTCGTCATAAGGCTCCTCAACTCCTCCTCACTTTCAGCCATCAAAGTGGTATCATCTGCGTATCTGAGATTGTTAATGTTTCTTCCAGCGATTTTAACTCCAGCCTTGGATTCCTCAAGCCCAGCATGTCTCATGATGTGTTCTGCGTACAGGTTGAATAGGTAGGGTGAGAGTATACAACCCTGCCGTACTCCTTTCCCAATTTTAAACCAGTCCGTTGTTCCGTGCTCTGTTCTTACCGTTGCTACTTGGTCGTTATACAGATTCCTCAGGAGACAGACAAGATGACTTGGTATCCCCATACCACCAAGAACTTGCCACAATTTGTTATAATCCACACAGTCAAAGGCTTTAGAATAGTCAATAAAACAGAAATAGATGTTTTTCTGAAATTCCCTGGCTTTCTCCATTATCCAGCGGATATTGGCAATTTGGTCTCTAGTTCCTCTGCCTTTTCTAAACCCAGCTTGTACATCTGGCAATTCTCGCTCCATGAATTGCTGGAGTCTACCTTGCAAGATCTTGAGCATTACCTTACTGGCATGTGAAATAAGTGCCACTGTTCGATAATTTGAACATTCTTTAGTGCTTCCCTTTTTTGGTATGGGGATATAAGTTGATTTTTTCCAATCTGATGGCCATTCTTGTGTTTTCCAAATTTGCTGGCATATGGCATGCATCACCTTGACAGCATCATCTTGCAAGATTTTAAACAGTTCAGCTGGGATACCGTCGTCTCCTGCTGCCTTGTTATTAGCAATGCTTCTTAAGGCCCATTCAACCTCACTCTTCAGGATGTCTGGCTCTAACTCACTGACCACACCATCAAAGCTATCTCCAATATTATTATCCTTCCTATACAGATCTTCCGTATATTCTTGCCACCTTTTCTTGATCTCTTCTGCTTCTGTTAGGTCCTTACCATCTTTGTTTTTGATCATACCCATTTTTGCCTGGAATTTACCTCCGATGTTTCTAATTTTCTGGAAGAGGTCTCTTGTCCTTCCTATTCTATTGTCTTCTTCCACTTCTGCACATTGCTTGTTTAAAAATAATTCCTTATCTCTTCTGGCTAACCTCTGGAATTTTGCATTTAATTGGGCATATCTCCCCCTATCACTGTTGCCTTTTGCTTTCCTTCTTTCTTGGGCTACTTCCAGTGTTTCAGCAGACAGCCATCTTGCCTTCTTGGTTTTCTTTTTCTTTGGGACGTTTTTTGTTGCCGCCTCCTGAACAATGTTGCGAACTTCTCTCCATAGTTCTTCTGGGACCCTATCTACTAAATCTAGTCCCTTAAATCTATTCTTCACCTCCACTGCATATTCCTTAGGAATATTAGTGAGCTCATATCTAACTGATCTGTGGGTCTTCCCTATTCTCTTTAGTCTGATTCTAAATTTTGCAATAAGAAGTTCGTGATCTGAACTACAGTCAGCTCCAGGTCTTGTTTTTACCGACTGTATAGAAGTCCGCCACCTTTGGCTGCAAAGAATGTAGTCAATCTGATTTCGGTGTCGACCATCTGGTGAAGTCCATGTATAGAGTCGTCTTTTAGGTTGTTGGAAGAGAGTGTTTGTTATGCACAGTGAGTTGTCTTGGCAAAATTCTATCAGCCTATGTCCTGCTTCATTTTGTTCTCCCAGACCATGCTTGCCTGTAATTCCAGGTGTTGTCTGACTACCCACCTTAGCATTCCAGTCTCCTGTAATGAAAATAACATCTCTTTTTGGTGTATTATCTAGTAGGTGCTGCAGATCCTCATAGAACTGATCTACTTCTGCTTCTTCAGCATCTGTGGTTGGGGCGTATATTTGGATCACTGTGATGTTTTTGGTTGTACTGATCCATTTAGTTTTCATGGCAAGAATACTGGGGTGGGTTGCCATTACCTTCCCCAGGGATCGTATTTAGTCTGACCTCTCTGCCACGACCTTCCCGTCTTGGGTGTCCCTTCACGGTTTAGCTCATGGTTTCATTGAGGTGCTCAAGCTCCAGCACCATGACAAGGTAACGATCTCCTTTGCTGGAGTTGGATTTTAGGCTTGCATTTTGTTAACAATAACTGTTCATTGTTTACAATAATTTGGCTGCAAGCCGAGTCCAATAGCCAAGTCTCTGGAGATTGCTTACTCACAGCAGTTAGCAGAGCAGAAACTTGGGTACGTTGTCTAGGTGGATTCCCCTTCTTTCGAGTAAACCTCTTTCCACTGGCACTACCCGCTGGGTGAGGTAGCTGGGGACAGTCTTTCAGGAAATGCTGGGTAGAATTACACCGAAAACATCATCTTACAGCACAGGCAGACTCTGTTCCAGCAGGAAAACGCTGTTTAGAAGTCTCAGGAACAGCAACAGATGGCTTACCCTGCAGCTTCTCTAGGTCACGAGCCTGCTGAATTTCCTGGAGCCGGTTTGTAAGATAATCCACAGTAAGGTCCTGGGGTCGTAACATCTGAGTTGCCTCGATGAGCATATCAAAGCTGTTGTCCAAACTGGACAATATGATACACGCTCTCTGAGTATCTGGCACTACAACATCTCTCTCCTCAAGTTCAAGAAACAAAGTCTTGAGTTTATGAAGGTGGGTCATCACATTCCCACCCGGCTGCAGCTTTAAATTGTAAAGCTGACGTGATAGTCTAACAATGGCAGCAGAGGTTTGTCTTGAATAAATGGCTTTAAGGGCTTCCCAGCACTCATGTGCAGTGTCTAGGTTGCTGATATGCAGTAACTGAGATGATTCCAGTCCCAGAATTAAATTGCCATAAGCACGGTCCAAACACAATTGCACTTCCTCAGAAACGGGAGCTTCCGGAGGTGGGTTTTCCACATATCGCCACAAGCCTTCTTTTAAAAAGAATGATTTAATCTTCACACACCAGGTCAGATAGTTTGTGCCATCTAAGCGCTCAAATGGCAGAGTAGTCAGTCCTGCAGCAGCCATGCTGACCTCTCAAAGAAAAACACGTTTACTCTGAAATCAGCCTCTAAAAACAACCCCCCTTTACAGCCAGGGTAAATGCAGCAAAAGCGTGACTTCCTCACTGAGCAACCATAACCTGTGAGATAAGGCTGGCTTATAGGGTTAAGGCGCAGAGTAAACAGACAGAGTGCAGCTTTTATGGCTAAAACGTTTACTTGTAATAAAAGCAATAAATGTATATACAGTTACAATATTGCAAAAAGGAAAAACAAACTTACAAGCATTGGATTCCCTTACCAACCTTGCTCAGACTGAAGAAGCTCCTTGGATAAGGAGCGAAACGTTTCCACAGAGAAAATAGAAATCCAGTTGACATGATTCAAGCTACAGACAAACTTACAAGCAGAGTATCGTGTATTGTTTCCATTGACAGAGATGAAGGGGCTCATGCCATGGCCTACACACACACGAACATGGCTAAAAGACCGGACAGAAGTCAAGAAGCATAGACCCATAGTTCACAGCTGAGATATACACTTGTTCTAGCTTTCTGATTGGAGGAACCTTAGGGTCAGGGGGTCACAAGGCCTTTTAGATTTACGAAGCCTAAAGCGTTAAGCATTGCACATAGTATAAACTGCCATGAGGTGGCAGTGCTGCATCTAAGCAAGCATACTGTCTCCCCCCGTAAAACTGCTAGGGCAGTTGTTCCCATGGGGTAGTTTTAGACTGAGACATAACATCACGTGGTGCCGGCTGCACCTGGTTATCAGCAAAGATGTTTTGGGAAAGTAAAGAAAACAATTTGCTCTCACATGAGAACTCTGACAGGACAGGCATTTGTCTGGGCTGACTGAGCATGTCCTGCGCAGGGATTGGACTAGAAGACCTCCAAGGCCCTTCCAACCTAAGGAGGCCATGATGGAGATGCGCTACCTTTATGGAGCAGAGTTCCCTGCTCCACAGGCTGAATATCTTACTATGGCCCTGTGAGGATATGCTCCAAGCTGTGTAGCACTCAATGGGAAATGGGGTTAGTTGCACATTTCAGCTTCTTGTGTCTTTGACACATGTGTGAAAAGATCGTTCTCTTGCGCTCATCCCCAAACTCTTCCCATAATAGTCAGGAAACCGCCTCAAAGCAACGTGAAATCGAAGCTTATGGAAGGACCAGTAGAAGCCACAGAGGTGCCTTTTGGCAGCCATGGGATCCAAGGCCGGCTCCAAAACCTGCCTCACATGTGGATGGCGACCAAACCGGAGCCTCCTCTGCCTTCCCCCACTGTATCCCAGGGCTACCCGAAGGGCATCTGCAGCCCCCCTTCCCTTAAGCTCTCCCAGCAGAGACAGGTGTTCTCTGAGGTCATTGCCCCATATACAAGCTTTCTCCAGGACTTCCACATAGGAACACCATTGTGCTAATCAAATATATTTTCAGCTTCATAGAGATTAGAAATTATATAAACATTAATATAAACAGCTGTATAGTATTCCTGTAACTCACTAATAGCATATAGAATATATTAGTCAATAAAAAGATAAAGGTTCCCCCCGCACATTTGTGCAGTCGTGTCTGACTCTAGGGGCCGGTGCTCATCTCCGTTTGTTAGGAGAAGAGCCAGCGTTGTCCAAAGATGATTCCACGGTCATGTGGCCAGCATGACGCATGCGGAATGCTGTTACCTACCAACCGAAGTGGTACCTATTCATCTGCTTGCATTTGCTTTCGAATTGCTAGGTTGGCAATAGCTGGGGCTAGTGCAGGAGCTCACTCTGTCACGGGGGACTAGGGATACGAACTTCTGAACTTGCGATCTTCCGATCGACAAGCCTGGTGTCTTACCCGCTGAGCCACCACGCCCCTATTATACATATTATTATATTATATGTAATATATTATATAAGTATATTATACATATACATGGACTAAAAAGCATCTCCAATAGGGAAATCTACACAAGACGACATCAGGCCAAGGGGAGATGTGAAATCCTGTTTTTTATGGCCTCTCCCCCACTGCTTCCCTCCACTCCCATGGAAGAACTAAAGCTTTTCCCCCAAATATGCAGTTGTGGGGACTCTTCCACTGGTCCCACAGTCAGGAAGGTCCTGCTTGCGTCAAGAGATGCTGCTGCCTTGTCCAAGGAAGCAGCTCCATCTTGTAAATGCCGATGGCATCACAGCTCCCAAAGCCCCAGGATGTTTTTAATCACGGTTATTTTCCTGCCCTAAATATGGCAGCTCTCCTTCCCACAGCAAATGCCCCTTAGTCTGAAGAGGGGCATTTGCTGTGGGAACACCTCTGAAGAACGTGGTCAGGGAAACAAAGAGCAAAGACTAGCACATTTCTCAGAGCATGAGGGAACACAAAAAGTCTGGGAGGAGAGGAACCCCCAAAGCCACACCGAGGAATGTCACACCACAGCTGGGCAGCAGCCACGGGACTGAGATGGTGACAGTGTGGCTTTGGCCGGATGGGGAAGGGAAAGAAACCCGTCATTTAATGAGTGATGGATGAGTGTGGATTCAGCAGGATCCTTCCTGAGTAACATGGCCACCACGTTGCTTTGGATGATCTCATGCTCTGAATAGTATTTCACTGAATTTGAAGTGGCTCATCCCGGTCCAATTCAGTTCGCTTACTGTATTTTCCGGCGTATAAGATGACTGGGCGTATAAGACGACCCCCAACTTTTCCATTTAAAATATAGAGTTTGGGATATACGCCAGAAAATACGGTACTCGCCGTATAAGACCTCTCCTGGCCAAGTGCAGCCGCTCGCCGGAACGCAGCCCCCAGGGAAGAGCAGGAGGACGAGCGCGGGAGAAACGCGGGGAGGGGGGAGCGAGCTCCGTTCCCTCGGAGCAGCCTTGGGAAGGGAGGGGGCAAAACGCAGTGGCTCCACGACGGGCTCCAAAGTCGCCCACAACGCTCAACGGGCGCCTCGCCTCGCCTCGCCTCACCTTCCCCTCCCAGCCACGCTTTAAATGGCTCCATTTTGCCCCCTCCCTTCCCAAGGCTGCTCCGAGGGAACGGAGCTCGCTCCCCCCTCCCCGCGTTTCTCCCGCGCTCGTCCTCCTGCTCTTCCCTGGGGGCTGCGTTCCGGCGAGCGGCTGCACTTGGCCAAGAGAGGTCTTATACGGCGAGTACTATTTTCCGGCGTATGACACCTGGCGTATAAGACGACCCCCGACTTTTGAGAAGATTTTCCTGGGTTAAAAAGTCGTCTTATACGCTGAAAAATACGGTAGTTTAGTATACTCCCTTTTCACTGTGTGGTTTCACGTTTCCAAAAATGTGGTTTCATTCTGTTCTATTCACATTCCACATGACACTTTTACACATCTTTGAAAAATGAGGAAAACACAACACTTAATCTGAAGCAACTCACCTCTATCTGGAGTTGCGGGAAAAGGAGGGAAATTTATCTAAACTTTTACTGACAAAAGATACAGCACCAGTAATGGCATGCTCCATAGGAAAGGAAAAAACATCTGAAATATTTTATTCTTCTTAAATTAAGAGGCAAGGCTGTAGCAAACCTTTTAGAGTTGGCTGAGGTCACGAAGAGTCGGACACGACTAAACGACTGAACAACAACAACAAAAATGGACTTTTGGAGAAAAGGAATTGTGTTCCTGTTTTTATTAAGGCGGGGGCAGGATTTGGCTGAGGTACTCACTATTTTCAGTTTCACCACCATTATCATAACATTTTTGTAATGTGGCGTGGATTCTGTCACGCTTATTCTGCACTGAGGGACAAGCCTTTCCTTTCTTCTATAGCAGGGGTCCCCAACTTGTGGGCCGCAGACTGTTAGGAAGTGGGCCGTGTGCTCCCGCCTGCAAACCCTGGCCCTGGTGCGCGCGATTGGCCCCCGCCTGCAAACCCCGCCCCCCGGTCCGTGGAAAAATTGTCTTCCACGGAACCGGTCCCTGGTGCCAAAAAGGTTGGGGACACCTCATCAAATACTTCCACAGGGATACTATACCCCTCTTGGCTGGCTTTTTTGACAAGGCTAAACATTTGCACCAGCTTCAATCTGTCTTCATGAGACTTACCTTGAGCTCTCTGATAAACTCTGATAAACATTGGCCTCCAATACAACAATCCCAGTTTGAGTCTCTTAAATTGGGGAAATACTTTTTTAAAAAAATAATAATAAAATTTTTAAGCAAGAAAGATAGAAACTAAAAGAATCTAGTATTTAAGGTAGGATTTTTTAAAAGCTTTTTTACATGTCCACCAAGCATGATTAAAAAGTCCCCTCTTGTTCCCAGTTCCAGCATAAATTCAAAATACCTTTATACCCTTTAAGATTATAACTTAATGTAAATTTCAGTCCTTTCATCCTCATATTCTCCCATTGTTCCATTTGTATGTTATAGCCAAAATTGTTAACCCATTTTATCATACATTCTTTTACTTGTTCTTCTGTTTCAAATTTCAATGAAAGTTTTACATTTTAGCAATAACATGTTCATCATTTGTACATAATTCTGTTTCAAATTCAGTCTCACAATATAAAAAACCAAAAGTCCTTTTATCTACTTTAAATCTTTCTAATAATTTTACATAGAAAAACATTGACGCATGTATCCTTCTAATGTCAAATTTTCACTTCATTTTGTTTTGAATTTTTGCCTGGGAAAATTCTAATATGTCACTATAAGTTAACCATGTATGTTTAGATATGTAATGACTTCAATTTCAATGCCCCAATAAAAACTCCTCGATGCAATTCATTCGAACTGCAGATTAAATTTTATTAAGGTTACATGTAAATCAAAGCATTTGCGAAGCCAAACGGTACATTTTGGCCGCTTCCCCCTCTGGTGCCAGCCCGTTTATGAGATCACAGTCCAGTATGTTCCCACTCCAAAACAACCCCTCCTTGCTCCAGCAGATGTCCGTCCTTGAAAGTTTGCAGATCAGGCACCCATGACTCAGCTCTCAGAAATGCACTCCCCTTTTCTACAACCTTCCCTAACTGGCACAATAACAAGCACTACTAATGAGCGGACAGAATAATTAATGGCAGGATTCTAACTTAGAACCTGACATGCCACTCCTCCAAAGCTTCCTAACACTAAATTAACAGCCAGCAATTAACTAACATAGCAGCACTTTGTACCGGCGCCAAGATGCACGACCTGAAAAAACACACAAAGAAAATCATTTAGGCTTGTTCGACCAATTGCAATGGAATTGACATAGGAATTTAGGTGAATGGAAGTAGATATAGTACATACTGTTTTTTAATGGAGCTTATCAGCACTTTTGATCAGTGACATCATCAAAGTAAACAAACCCACGTGGTGCTGACATCACCAGGCCATGCCCCCAAGCGGAAGTGACGTACCCAGCCCCCACCCTCCGGATATGACGTGCATAGCCCTCCTCCCCGGATGTGACGTGCATAATCCTCCCCCCCCCACATGGTGGAGGGGTCACAAGGTCATAACCCTAGCCGGATATGACGTGAGGGCCTAATCCCATCAAGAAAAGCATGAGTTGCAAGGTCGTAACCCTAGCCGGATATGACGTGAGGGCCTAATCCCATCAAGAAAAGCATGAGTAACCCTAATCAGATAAGGCGTGTTGAACCTAGCCCCCATCAAAAAAAGTGATTAGATTAACCCCTAGCCTAATTCTATGGGCATCCAAAATAAAAAATAAATACATTTAAAACACCTAAGTAATGTGAATCATTAACAGAGGCCTAGGCTGCGCTTTATTTTTGGGAAACATATCCTACTTTGTGAAATAAAAAATAATAGCCTGATGATGCTTTTAATTTTTTGTGATGTTTTAAAAATCAGTGCCTCGAATGCTGGAAAAAGGAGCCCCTAAAAGGCAGCCACAGCCTGCATTTGACCTAGCCCCCAGCTTTTACCTTTGTAAAAATCTAAAGACACATATTTTGCCAGCGGTACCCTCAAAGCCACACGTACGCATAAGCGTTTCAAGAACAGCCTTAATAAAATTTATTCCACCCCTACAGCAAAAGACAAGGAATATTAACAGGAATTAAAGTACTCGCAAGCGGCAAGTGGCCAGGCGGCAAGTATCCAGTCGTGGCATGCCCGGGCATGTCAAGGTCTGGCGATTAGGGGCATGCATGTTTGTGTCTGCTAGTAAAAAGGGGGTTAGGCCTTGTTCAGAACATGCCCGGGCATGTCAAGGCCCGGTGATTCAGGGCACGCGCAAGGCTCGATGACGTGTCTTCGCAGGGGGCAGGCGAGTTTGTGCACACAGACCTGAACAGCTATCGGTTTAAACCTAGCCGGGGTTGAAAATAATATGGCAGCCTCAGATTCCAAGGAAGTGTTTAATGAAGGTTCCGCAAGCCTATTTACCTTGTTGGACACCCCTACCAACACAAGGAGCAACTCAAGGCCGCTGCTGGCACAATGCAGCAGAAGCTGCTGTCACGGATTTGATAAAGAAAATGAATTCTTCAGACCGGTGTTGTATGGGTGTAGTAAGCAGTGCTGTAAATTTAGCGATGAAGAACAGGGGAAAACAGTGGACACATCCTGTAATACTTACAAAGCGGTTTGTGAAACGGTGAACAGATCATCTTTAGACCCTCTCAAAGGACACGGAGAGGGTAAGTAACTATTTTTATTTATCATTATGTAAATGCTGCTGGAGCCGGTAGCACAATAACAGGATATGTTTTATATTTTGCAGTCTCCGAATTAACGCCATCTAGCCAGCAAGCACTTCAAGATATCCCAATTTTATATTCCAGTGTTAATCACCGCGGTCACAAAGCTTCTGAAGATTTTTCTGATCTAGAATATAACCAGGATTCCAATCTATCCCAGAGACCAAGCTATCTGTCCTGTGAGTTAAAGAGCTGCAATATATGTAAAGACTGGCTTGCTTGCGACTGGGGACATGATTTGTGGGGTACAGACGGGTCAGAAAGGGCGTCATATTGTAAAATAGCGTCTTATGACACATTATCTTCTGATGCTGAAAGTGATGATGAGGGGGTATTTTTCTGATGGCGGAGCCGTGCTCCTCTGAACTCTGTATTACCAATAAAAGCATGTGTTAAAGGCAACACACAAACATTTGTCAACGGTCTTTCAGTATAATGATGCATGAAATCTTCTAAGGTGCATTTATTATACACCTGGCTGTGTAGGGAGTTATGGAGGTGTGAATACCCTATTTCAGGAGGGTAGAAAACATGATAAAAACCTGTCCATGAAGCAAGTCAAGACATGGCTGTCAGAGCAAGATGCTTATACGCTTCATAAGCCTGCAAGAATTAATTTTCCTAGAAATAAAACAGTGGTGTCCGGCTTAGATCATCAATGGCAGGCCGACCTCATAGATGTCTCCAAATGTTGTAAGGAGAACCATGGAAAAAAGTACATCTTAACAGTTATTGATGTGTTATCTAAATATGCCTGGGCCTCCTCTTTATCTGATAAATCGGGGAGGGAAGTCACAACCGCCTTCCAGAATATCTTTGAAGCAGGGCGCGCACCCCAAGAAATACAGACAGATGCCGGTAAAGAGTTCTTGAATATTCCACTGAAGAAACTTTTAGCACGTTATGGCATTCATCATTTTGTCACTCATAGTGAAACTAAAGCAGCCGTTATAGAGAGGTTTAATAGAACCCTAAAAAACAAACTCTGGAGATATTTCACAGCCAGAAATACCCATTGGTATGTAGACATTTTGCAAGATATTCTTCAGGGTTACAATAGCACTTATCACCGTAGCATCGGGACTGCTCCTAACACCGTAAATTTGTCTAACGAAAGGGAGGTGTGGATGAGGCTGTATGGGGAAGCTTTAAAAAGTAAAAGAAAGGAAAAATGTCTTAAGGTGGGAGATCATGTTAGGGTATCCAGACTGAAGGGTAAGTTTGAAAAGGGCTATCAGCAAACCTATACGGATGAAATATTCATCATCAAAGAACTGGGGACAAGGGGGGAAAGAGTGGTGTATAGATTAAATGATTACACGGGTGACCCTGTAAAGGGGTCTTTTTACTCTGAGGAGGTCCAAAAGGTTCCTGCTGACCAACAGCGTGTATACAGAATAGAGAAAGTTATCCGAAAAAGAGGGCGGGGGAGACACAGAGAGTTTCTAGTCAAATGGACAGGGTGGCCAGAGAAGTTCAACAGTTGGGTTAAGGAGACTGAAGTACAACATCTTTGATATGGCAGGATTTTATATCACCCTCCCCAGCAATGCATCAGCAGCCATTTTCCCGCAAAACAGAAATTCCAATTTTACTATTCAATTAGCGAGATCGTTGGATCTTCCAGGGTCATGGGAAGTAGGGCTAGCAGAGATACAGTACCCGCATAGTTGGCACACATTAACTTCTCTTGGAAATTTTGAAATTGCTAACGAGAGAAAGAGATGGCAATTTTCTTTGAGAAGTGGGTACTATACCGGCATCCGACAACTGTTAGATAATATGAATAGGCTTATATCAAATGCCAAGGATGGACCTAAGACAACCCTGCAGTACGATTCAGTGGCTAAAAATTAGTCTTAGAGAAGATGAACCACATACCATTCTAGTTAATGGAGAACTTGGACAACTGTTAGGCATGTTCCCAGTATTCAGCACCTTATATATTCACACAGACATTGTAGAGCCACAGATAGTGGGTGACTTCTATGTGCCTTTATTGCGCTGTGTGCTGGTGCGGGGGCAAGACAATGATTTCATCACCAGGACCTATGACCGCCCACATTATATACCGGTCAGCAAGCATCACATTGATACCATTACCATAGAAATAAAAACAGACCAGGACGAAAATGTGCGTTTTTATCACGGGAAGGTGATTGTCAAGCTTCATTTTAGGCCTCAGAAAAGTGAAGGATGGTTGTAATCAAGGAGCATGGGAGCCCTCATGACTACGTGGCTTACTACAGGGCACAAGCTGGTGGTGGCCTTGCAGGCTTCCAAGGAGCTCCCATTATGTACGGGACAGGGTTAGGGGGGCTGTTCCATGGGCTTTTTCGAAAAGCAATGCCTTTTTTGAGGCGAGGATTAGAAATCATTAAGCCGCATGTGAAATCTGCTGCCAAAAATGTTGCCAGAGATGTTGCGGGGCATCTTGTATCCCGTATTGTTGAGAGGGGGCAGGAGGGATCGCGGATGTTCGTAGCCAGGAAGAATCACGCATTGGGACCGCCTATACCGTTTAAAAAGAGAAGACTTGTGAAAAAGCCCCGTCATACCAAGAGGAGATGTGCACAGAAGAGGAAGCCCTGTGACAAGCAAGACATATTGTAATACAATATGTCATTTATTCATTCTGCTTCAGAGGAATGTGTTAAATTAGAACTGGATCTTTTTCAACTGGCTCCTACACAGACCAGTATTGAAAACATCACATATGTCGAGATCCCTCCTTTATCCGCTCTATCACCCAACGTGCCCTTGGAATTTTTTATCACGGGGCACGGTGAGCATTACACTGATTTAAACAACACCCTGTTGTATGTGAGTTGCAAGATTGTGAAATCCGACGGCACAGATACCGATGATGGCGCAAGGGTGGCCCTGACCAACTACCCCATAGCATCGTTGTTTAACCAGCTGGATGTTACTTTGGGAGATCAGCTCATTACACAGAGCCATCATTGCTATTCTTATTGTGCCATGATTGAACTGATTCTGAACTTTGGTGGTGATGCGTTGGGAACCCAATTTACAGCTGGCGGGTTTTACAAAGGTGATTCGGAGCTCATGGAGAGTACCCTGCTGACAGCTGCAGGCAACTCCGGTTTCAGAACAAGAGCAAGACACACTGCCGGTAGTCGTAAATGGGACCTGCTTGGGCCTCTGCATAGCGATCTGTTTTTTCAAGACAAGCTGCTAATTAACGGGGTCGATGTGAAAGTCAAACTCACAAGAAGCAGAAATGAATTTTGTCTGATGAAGGATGGCAATGAGAATTACAAAGTACAGCTCCTGTCGGCATCTCTCTTTGTAAAACGTGTAATAGTATCAGCAGCAGTGCTCCTGGGTCATGCAGAAGGCTTGCTAGCCTCCAATGCCAAATACCCTATCGATCGTGTGGGGATGAAGGTTTACAGCATTCCTGCAGGCAGCCTTGTGTGTAATCAGGAAAACCTATTTCTGGGCCAGCTACCTAAACAATTAGTGATAGGGTTTGTGGACAATGCTTCTTTTAGCGGGGATTATGAAAGAAACCCGTTCAATTTTCAGCACTGCAATATCAATTTTTGCGCCCTGCATTGTGATGGCAAGCAGATCCCCGCAAAGCCTCTACAGCCTGATTATGAGCATGGTCTTTTTGTGAGAGAGTACATGCAGATGGTGCAAGCAACAGGGAAAGGCATGAAAGAGAGGCCTCTGTTAATCAGCCAGGAAGAGTTTAACCAAGGGTATACTTTGTATTGTTTTGACTTAGTCCTGATCAGGGGTGCTCTGAGCACTATTCTTTGATCAGGAACGGTAACCTCAGAGCCGAAATTAGATTTGCACAACCCCTCCCCAACACCGTCAACATGATTCTCTATGCAATCTTTGAAAACCTTATTGAAATAAGTCATACAAGGAATGTGCTTTATGATTATATGTGAGCATGGACATGCTACAGCTCCTTCGTTTGTTCTCTGGAAATACTGGTTTTCTAGGGGTCTACCCTTGTGATCTGCTTGTTGTTGTTGTTGGTCAGTCGTTTAGTCATGTCCGACTCTTCGTGACCTCATGGACCATAGCATGCCAGGCCTTCCTGGCCTGCTACTCCGTCTGCTACTCCGTCTGCTCCTCCGGAGACAAATCACCAAAAGACCTTGTGGATTAATTGTAAACACCCACCCCCAAACTCTGCCTGGTGAACACTGGCTGGCTCTCTACTTCCCATCTCCCGGATATGGCGAATTTTTTTATTCTTATGGAAGACCACCAGATAGCCCTGACTTTCCTGGATCCATAGTGAAGTTTTTAGAGCGGCAAGCTGAGAAGTATACATTTCACCAACGTCAATTGCAACACCCCAGCGCTGTGACCTGTGGGCAACACTGTGTGTTTTTTCTACTGAACAGGACTAAAGGCGTGGGCTATGAAAATATTTTAAAGATGTACTCTGATGACAATGTTAAAAATGATCAAATGGTAAAGCTGTTTGTAAAAACTATAAAGGTGGGGAGGGGGCTTGGAACCTGTAACCGTCACCAGTGCATGCAGACATGTCTGACTTACTGTAAAATAAAGAAAAAGACTTAAAACGTTTTTACTTTGTTTCACTGTGTTTTTATTCATTTCACAAATTGAGCCAGTCACCGAACCCGAGCCTACTTCTAGGATTTAATGTCCAAGGGCTAGAGGAGGTGCCGGTAAACAGAGGCTTCTGAGCCCCAAAAGGGACGGCTATAACAGAGTCAGGACTGGTAGCAATTTCATCCTTAAGAGCCACAGACTCTTTCAGCTTTTCTAACTGGTCCTTAACGGGTGTAGACCCCATCACGGAGGTAGGGACATTCACCTCAGCCATAGCATTCATAAATTCATCCCAGCCTTTAGGTTTCCGCTTCTCAGTAAGTGCCCGGTGTTGCAAGGCACCTTTCGCCAAGTCTAAAATATTAGTACCAGGAATAGGGACACCTTTGTATAAAAAGGTACTGCGAGCATCCCAGGTTGAGACATCCTGATGCTGTCTCATTTTGTTCAGCAAAAGTTCAGCATTTTTCCTGTAACGGGAGCTCACGCCCCTTAGGATCTCATCCATTGCTGTGTCCTGCAGAGATGGCTGTGACGGCTGTTCCAGCAATGCTGGAAGTGGCCGAGGCTCTTCCGAAGGGTAAATGAGATTCAGTCTGTCCTTTTCAGACTCATTTTGCCTGGTCAGCCTTAGAAACCTCTGCAGTGTGGAATTGTAGAGCTTAATCTTGTCATCCTCACACAAATCAGCTCTCTGAAGAATGGTAGGCATCTCATCATCCAACTGGTTAGTGGCTGTAGTCCCCATAGTAGGCGGCCTGCCCTGCAGTTGCTCCATCTGATGACGCGACACCAGATACATTTTCTCAGCATGGTCCATGGTTCATCCTGCTAACAGGCTAGTCAACAGTGGAATAGCTACCCCTAGTAAGGGCCCGATAAAACCACCCGACTGAAGTATGATCTGCTTCTTCTTTTTGAGGGAGACCTTTCTATCACTCAACTTTTTAATGACGCCTTTCTTTCTCTTCAGAGTCCAGAATTGTGAAGGTTTCAGAGGAAGGTCTCCTTTTAGTGTGTTTAGAGCTATTTCTGCTATTGCCCCCACCAGGTCATTATTAGCACTGCATAAGATGGCTTTTCTCTGTCTTGGTCTGGCCTTCACTAAGATTTTTAAAAGACCCCAATTTCTGTGTAACCTCTCTGACATCTTGAATGAACTAGGGCTAAGGTAACAGGGCTACTGCTTTTCACACTTCTTTTTCATTGTGTAAACAGCAGGCCAATCAGGCGGGAAGAGGCCTGTTCTCAACCTGTAGGATTCTGGAGTGGAGGCTGCCAAATCTACCAAAAGGTACCTGTGTGGTTTGCGAGTGGTGTCTTGGAATAATTCTAAAAAATACTGTGTGTTAGTGGGGTACATCTGCCTGGCCAGTGTGACAATTTGCATCTGATCACAGGGGCTGCGGAATAAAACCAAATATTTGGAATTCAGAGCTATTGTTCTCATTTTCTTACCTTGAAAAAACAAGTTTTGAAGTATGAGAATAATGCTGAGGTTTCTGTGGTGAACGTACTGTGTAAAAGCCTTCTCTATTTGATCACTGTCACCGGCCAAAGCCATGGGATCATCTACCACGGCTAAATTGATTTGGTTTGGCGGAAACAAATCATCATCTTCAAAAGAAGACGGAAGCCCCTACATAAACTTAATATAAGGGAATTTATTAAGCAGTTCTTTGTACAGAGGTTGCCAGCAGCTATAAAACCATACAATATTTTGAGGCATTTGAGACAACACAACATTGCCATGTTCTAAAATTTTTTGATAAAAAAAGATTTGCCAGAATTGGACGGTCCACTTATAATACAGGAGAAAGGGTGTACAAACTGTACAATATTTTCCATCATCCTTAATACCCATAAGGCAGCATACAGTAATCCTCACTCTTTAATAACCTTTTATTATACACTACTTTTAGAGTTTTTCGGAGGACCCGCGTTTCCAGGGTCCACTGTTTCTTAACCCTAACGATCCCCAACTGTTCTACCCTGATCTCTTTTTTTCTCTGCACCAGACAGGCAATGATCATCTACCAAATCTTTCAAGCTGTCAAAATTAACCTTATCGCAATTAGCACAGTTTAGCGTGATTCCCTTCACCTTTAGCACCGCTTCACCGTTGGACAAGGCATAAGCATAAGTTTTGGGACCGGCTGCAACAAACTCTGTTATCGTGGTGTTTGGCGGAATCTCAATTGTCAGTTGTCCTAAATAATCACCCAAAGGAGGTGTCCACGCCCCTTCTCTACTTACAAAAATGACCGAATCGGTGTCATGGTACAGGCACCTATCGCCCAGCCCATCCAGTAGCTTGTATAATTCTAGCCGTGCATAAGCCGTTGTAAAACTGGCAATGAATACATTAGTGCATGTGGAATTGGTGGGGTGGTTCTTGGCTGTTTTCCACGTCACAACGGCTGTCTCTGTATCTACAAACTCACACGAGGAAACATCGTAATAGGGCACAAAGAGATATTTGAATAAGTCCTCAGGATTTGTCACCACGGATGTGGTCAGGTGATTGGTGCTCTGGCCAAACTTTCCCCACAGCAAGTTTAAAAAGAGTTTGGCAATCTGCCTTTTAGCAGGATTTACTCAATATGCTCACGTTGTAAGCGGACACCTTCCATCTTTTCATAATCTCGAATATATTGTTCTTTATCCTGTTCTGTTTTGCACCAGTCAGGGTAACCACTGGCTTCCTGCTTTTGTCTGAGATGCGTGTTCATATAACCTGAAAATAGCTCATTTGATGTTCTTTCAAAATGCCAGATCTCATAGATTTCAACAATTCTTTAACCTTTTTCTAAAGCTACGTTCAATTCAACAGTGCACCATGTCCCAGTCAGAGCTCTTTCCTCATCACTGTGTTTACAGGGGGTGGTTTGCTGCTTTTCTGTGCGCACAAACTAAACATTAATTTGCCCCCTGATTTGTGGGGCAGGACTGGGAAATAGAGGTTCCTTGGTGAGTACACTTTGACTTTGGCTATCCCGAAATATTGCTTTGTGCCCCCAAAGTTTTGATAGATGATTTGAGGATGTCCAATCAGGTACTCCTTGGTCTTGTTCACAAATGGGTACAAGCTGATGAAATCAAAGTATAAAATCTGTTCGTCAGCTTTTGGACGGTAATACAGGCATGTTGCATTGGTTCTCCCATCAAAAAAAGCATCTCGAGGATTCAAAGGAGTTGGGAGCTTATTCACATCTAGAAACTGCTTCAAAGAGGTGTCATCCTCCACCATGGCCCTCCATTCATGTTCCCAGATGCAGCACACTGCATAACCCTGGTCCCTGAGGTACTCTTCTTTAATCCTAGTACGGTAGTGCAGGCTACCATATGTTGAATCGAGTAATTTGTTGAAGTCTTTTTCAGAGTAGCAGACAGGGCACCCATGAAAAAAAACAACCGTAAAATTCAAAAGCCGTGGGGGTCCCCTTTATGACAGCAAAGCAATCCAAAAAATATTTGCCTACTTGCTTTTCACCCCCCTTCAGAGCATGCTGAATATTGATATTCTCAGTGTGTTCTATATGCAGCAACCATTGAATTCCCGGAGCCGAATACCTTTTCTGTGTCTTGTGATAATTGTCCAAAGGAGCTAATGCAATGGTATTGCTCTTCAAATACATGAACAGGTACTGGGCCATGCAGACAGAGGCCAATGTGATATATTGGAAGGGGTCAATGCACCAAATCTCTATCTCCTCAACAATATCCCCCCCAACCCCACTGAGACACTCACGCTCTGTCATTTTCATAACCTGTTGCCTAAATCGAATACAGGCCTCTCTTAATATCTCTACATCTTGTCTGCAGTCGTAAGCCAGAGCCTTCTTTAGTTTAAACACAGTACCTGTATTAGCAGCGTGCCATTTCAGGAATTATTCTCTCTCACTGGGCATCATGGTTTCAGGGCTGTAATACTTGGCTTCAGGGAGTGGTCCCACATAGTCTTGATTGGCCATTGTATTGAACAAGTGGGGAAAATACCCCTTGCAGCCTTGAAACCCCATAGCTTTGGGTAATTTGCTTAATTTAACGGGCAAAAATGAGAGGCTATCAATAAACCAAATCTTATAATCCGGAAGGATAATACACAGCAGCTTCCCCCCGATTTATAAGTTCATCCTTGACCTTTTCACGGATCAGTTGCCTCAGCACTAGGTACCCGTCATAACCTTTGGCATTGTGAGCGATAAAAGTACATTTTTTAAACTTATGATTTATAAATTTCTTTACAAACTGATCCAGGCATCTAACACCATAACAATCCCACCTCACAACATCTTTATCATCGCCATCCTTCAGCATATCCATGGCATAGACATAATTTGGTATATGTACCCCTGTCTCTTGACAGCATTCAAAATCATAAATTACGTATCTTTCACCAATTTGTGGTCGGACCAACGATTTCAGAAAACATAAATGACTTTCCAAGCTTTCAGTCTTCTCAGAACACTGTCCACACTTGGTTTCCTTGCACTTTTTGTGGGGGGTAAAGACGTAAATCTCACACTTTTCACAATATACTTTATCCTTACAGTCAACTTTTCCTTCCAGAGCCAGGTGTGTGTGTTTTTCAAGACAGGCCTTAGACCGGCAAAACACTTTGCACCTACAGCAGCGTGTTTTCTCCACTGCCACCTCCTGACACACTTGCTTTAGGCATGCTCTGCAGATGTATAGGCAGCCGTGGCTAAATTTGTGGTGATAGGGTGTGTAGCAGAAATAGCAGAAATAGCGTTCACCCAGGAAGCCTTTGATATTTTTGATGCCGTAGTAATGCTTGTCGTGTAACAATATAAACACGATTTTTTCTTGCTGTGGGCTGCCTGTGACAAAGAACCTCCACCCGCCCTGCATATAAAACAAAATCTTTATAGTGACCCCTAAATGCTCTTCAAATAGTTGTATCTGAGAAAAGTCAATCCTGTTTTCTGGGGAAATACCCAGTCTGATGTGAAGCTCCCTGGCCCTGGTAATAATTTCTTGATTTCTATCATCCCCGCCAATCAGATAGATCATTCATCATCATTGGCGATCACTCGTAGCCGGGTAAGATTGTCTTCCAAAAGTAACATTTTAACCGTGGATCCGTAAGTGGCTATAAAGGCCAATTCTGGATCCGCACAACCTCCCACAATGAGGGCATAGGTTTCCAGGTGGGAGACGGTCATGATGAGGGTTTGCCTGACGTGCCTTCCTTTTAGCTCTTTTCTCCCTTTCGCCCTGTACTCGTGCTTCTTCAAAGTCCATAGCGCCATTAATAAAGGATGACCTCCATTTGAAACGCTCATGCGTTAGGGCTTCCCAGTTCTCAATGCTGATATTACATTTTTTAAAATTAGCTTTGAGAGTATCTTTGAATCTCTTTTGCTGTCCACCAATATTCCATTTTCCATTCTTAAGTTGGGAGTAAAGTAGCTGCTTTGGAAGACGATGGTCAGGCATTCGAACAACATGACCGGTCCAGCGAAGTTGATGTTGGATGATCATTGTTTCAATGCTGGTGGTTTTCGCTTCTTCTAATACGCTAACATTAGTCTGCCTATCTTCCCAAGTAATTTGCAGAATTTTTTGGAGGCAGCGTTGATGGAAACTTTCAAGAAGTTGGAGGTGGTGTTTGTAGAGGGTCCATGTTTCACAGTCATACAGTGGCTGTATGACTGTACAATGGTACAATGTACATAGTACAATGGCTTTGTAAACAAGCATTTTGGTCTCCCTGCGAATGTCCCGATCCTCAAACACTCTACGCTTCATTCGGGAGAAAGCTACACTCGCAGAGCTCAGGCGATGCTGAATTTCAGCGTCGATGTCGGCTTTTGTAGATAGATGGCTGCTGAGATAAGAAAAGTGGTCGACATTTTCTAGTGACACACCTTTAAGCTGGATTGATGGCGCTGCAGAGGGATTGGTTCGAACTTGCTGGTAAAGCACTTTGGTTTTTTAAATGTTAATCGAGAGGCCGAGCTTTTCATATGGTTCTGCAAAGATGTTGAGGATAGTTTGAAGATCTTCCTCGGAGTGTGCACAGACTACGTTATCATCAGCATATTGAAGTTCTATAACAGAAGTTGTAATTACCTTATTTTTTGCTTTCAGCCTACTAAGATTAAAAAGCTTTCCATCTGTTTGATATAATTTCTACACCAGTAGGAAGTTTCTCTTCAACAAGGTGTATAATCATAGCGATGAAGATAGAGAATAAGGTTGGAGCAATAACACATCCCTGTTTAACGCCGGATTCCACTTTAAATGGATCGCTTTGAGAGCCATTGTTATTCAGGATTGTTGCCATCATGACGTCATGGAGTAGCCGCCAGATGTTCACAAATTTATCAGGGCATCCGATTTTCAGAAGGATGGTCCAGAGAGCAGTACGATTTACAGTATCAAAAGCTTTAGTCAGATCAATAAACGCCATGTACAGAAGGCGGTTTTGCTCCTTGCATTTTTCTTGAAGCTGTCGTGCAGTGAAGATCATATCCACTGTTCCCCTCGAAGGGCGGAAGCCATTTTGCGTTTCAGGGAGGATGTCTTCTGATACAGATAGGAGACGGTTTGCGATGATCTTTGCCAGGATTTTGCCTGCTGTGGCTAGAAGGGAGATGCCTCGATAGTTTCCACAGTCTGTTCTATCACCCTTTTTAAAGAGAGTGATAATTATGGCATCCCTAAAGTCTGCTGGAATCTCCTCCCTCATCCAGATTTTTTCGATGAGCTTATGAAGTTGTTGTGTAAGTTCAAGCCCGCCTTCTCTAAAGACTTCAGCAGGAATCCCATCAGGTCCACTAGCTTTGTTATTTTTCATTTGTTTAGTGGCTTTACTGACTTCCTCCAAACTAGAGGGTACTGCAAGCTCATCTCTTATTTGTTTTTGCGGGATTTGCAAGAAGACTTCGTCAGCCACAGTAGAGTGATGATTAAGGAGATTGTAGTAATGCTCTTTCCAGCGCAGTGCAATAGACTCTTTGTCCTTTAGAAGTTTAGCACCATCTACTGAGCGTAAGGGATTTGTACCATGGTTTGTTGGTCCATAGATGGTCTTTATGGCATTAAAAAAGCCCCGTGCATCATGAGCATCTGCAAAACATTGGGTTTCTTGGGCTTTTTTTATCCACCATATGTTCTTAAGTTCTCTAGTTCTTCTTTGGACTTCTGCCTTTGCACTGGCGTAGATTTTTTTCTTAACGGCACAGTTAATATCTTTTTGCCATATCCGGAAGGCTTTCCTTTTCTTGTCAATAATATGTTCAATCTCACTATCGTTCTCATCAAACCAGTCCTGATGTCTCTTAGTTTGGTATCCGATAGTTTGTTCACAGGCTGAAATAATAGAAGTCTTCAATTTAATCCAGTGTTCCTCAACATTTTCAGGAAGTTCCATAGGTAGATGTTCCTTGAGAGTTGATTGAAAGCAAGCTCGTTTAATAGAATCTTGAAGGGCCAGTGTATTCATTTTACGCCTTGGTTTTCTTCCTTGGAGCCTACGATGAGGGACAATCTTTATGGCCATCGTGGATCGAATTAATCGATGGTCTGTCCAGCAGTCATCGGCGCTCGTCATGGCTCTGGTGAGAAGTACATCGTGGCGATCTCTAGCACGGACAATTACATAATCTAAAAGATGCCAGTGCTTCGACCGTGGGTGCTTCCACGATGTTTTAAATTTATTTTTCTGGCGAAAGAGTGTGTTAGTAATGACAAGGTTATGCTCTGCACATTTAGTCAGAAGTAAGATTCCATTCATGTTGCTGTTGTCAACTCCTTCTTTCCCAATGATCCCTGGCCACAAATCAAAGTCACGCCCAACTCTTGCATTGAAATCGCCCAGGAGGATAATTTTATCCTCCTTTGGTAGCTCTGATAAGATGGTGTCCAGCTGGGTATAAAGTTTTTCCTTGATATCCTCATCTGCATCTAGTGTTGGTGCGTAAGCACTTAGGATAGTTGCCTGTTGGTTTTTGGCGAGTTTTATTCGGAGAGTTGAGAGTCGTTCGTTAATCCCAGTGAGAACTTCTGACAAGAGCTTCACAAGGTCGTTTTTGATAGCAAAGCCTACCCCATGTATTCGTCGTTCTTGTTCAGGCAGTCCTTTCCAAAAGAAGGTATAACCTCCTTTTTCTTCCTTCAACTGTCCTTCTCCTGCTCTTTGAGTTTCTTGGAGTGCTGCTATATCAATATTAAAACGTCTCAGCTCCCTTGCAATAATGGCAGTCCTACGTTCAGGTCGTTCACTATCCATATTGTCTTGCAGTGTCCGTATATTCCATGTTCCAAAATTCATGTGTTTTTTACGACCACTAGATGGTGACCCCCTCCAGCAAATGAGATCGTTACCTTGTCATGGTGCTGGAGCTTGAGCACCTCAATGAAACCATGAGCTAAACCGCGAAGGGACACCCAAGACGGGAAGGTCATGGCAGAGAGGTCAGACTAAACCTGGGGAAGGTAATGGCAACCCACCCCAGTATTCTTGCCGTGAAAACTAAATGGATCAGTACAACCAGAGATATGTCAGTATACCATCAGAAGATGGGACTCCCAGGTCGGAAGATGGTCAAAATGCTACTGGGGAGGAACAGAGGATACGTTCAACTAGCTCCAGATGTGATGACGCAGCTAACTCAAAGCTGAAAGGACGGCTAGCGGCCGACGGTGCTGGTGGTGAACGACGAATCCGATGTTCTTAAGATCAACACACCATAGGAACCTGGAATGTAAGATCTATGAGCCAGGGCAAATTGGATGTGGTTATTGGTGAGATGTCAAGATTAAATATAGACATTTTAGGTGTCAGTGAACTGAAATGGACTGGGATGGGCCACTTCACATCAGATGACCACCAGATCTACTACTGTGGACAAGAGGACCACAGAAGAAATGGAGTAGCCTTCATAATTAATAATAAAGTGGCTAAAGCAGTGCTTGGATACAATCCAAAAAACGATAGAATGATCTCAATTCGAATTCAGGGTAAGCCATTTAACATCACAGTGATCCAAATATACGCCCCAACCACAGATGCTGAAGAAGCAGAAGTAGATCAGTTCTATGAGGATCTGCAGCACCTACTAGATAATACACCAAAAAGAGATGTTATTTTCATTACAGGAGACTGGAATGCTAAGGTGGGTAGTCAGACAACACCTGGAATTACAGGCAAGCATGGTCTGGGAGAACAAAATGAAGCAGGACATAGGCTGATAGAACTTTGCCAAGACAACTCACTGTGCATAACAAACACTCTCTTCCAGCAACCTAAAAGGCGACTTTATACATGGACTTCACCAGATGGTCGACACCGAAATCAGATTGACTACATCCTTTGCAGCCAAAGGTGGTGGACATCTATACAGTCGGTAAAAACAAGACCTGGAGCTGACTGTAGTTCAGATCATGAACTTCTTATTGCAAAATTTAGAATCAGACTAAAGAGAATAGGGAAGACCCACAGATCAGTTAGATATGAGCTCACTAATATTCCCAAGGAATATGCAGTGGAGGTGAAGAATAGATTTAAGGGACTAGATTTAGTAGATAGGGTCCCAGAAGAACTATGGAGAGAAGTTCGCAACATTGTTCAGGAGGCGGCAACAAAAAACGTCCCAAAGAAAAAGAAAACCAAGAAGGCAAGATGGCTGTCTGCTGAAACACTGGAAGTAGCCCAAGAAAGAAGGAAAGCAAAAGGCAACAGTGATAGGGGGAGATATGCCGAATTAAATGCAAAATTCCAGAGGTTAGCCAGAAGAGATAAGGAATTATTTTTAAACAAGCAATGTGCGGAAGTGGAAGAAGACAATAGAATAGGAAGGACAAGAGACCTCTTCCAGAAAATTAGAAACATCGGAGGTAAATTCCAGGCAAAAATGGGTATGATCAAAAACAAAGATGGTAAGGACCTAACAGAAGCAGAAGAGAGCAAGAAAAGGTGGCAAGAATATACGGAAGATCTGTATAGGAAGGATAATAATATTGGAGATAGCTTTGACGGTGTGGTCAGTGAGTTAGAGCCAGACATCCTGAAGAGTGAGGTTGAATGGGCCTTAAGAAGCATTGCTAATAACAAGGCAGCAGGAGACGATGGTATCCCAGCTGAACTGTTTAAAATCTTGCAAGATGATGCTGTCAAGGTGATGCATGCCATATGCCAGCAAATTTGGAAAACACAAGAATGGCCATCAGATTGGAAAAAATAAACTTATATCCCCATACCAAAAAAGGGAAGCACTAAAGAATGTTCAAACTATCGAACAGTGGCACTTATTTCACATGCCGGTAAGGTAATGCTCAAGATCTTGCAAGGTAGACTCCAGCAATTCATGGAGCGAGAATTGCCAGATGTACAAGCTGGGTTTAGAAAAGGCAGAGGAACTAGAGACCAAATTGCCAATATCCGCTGGATAATGGAGAAAGCCAGGGAGTTTCAGAAAAACATCTATTTCTGTTTTATTGACTATTCTAAAGCCTTTGACTGTGTGGATCATAACAAATTGTGGCAAGTTCTTGGTGGTATGGGGATACCAAGTCATCTTGTCTGCCTCCTTAGGAATCTGTATAACAACCAAGTAGCAACGGTAAGAACAGAGCACGGAACAACGGACTGGTTTAAGATTGGGAAAGGAGTACGGCAGGGTTGTATACTCTCACCCTACCTATTCAACCTGTACGCAGAACACATCATGCGACATGCTGGGCTTGAGGAATCCAAGGCTGGAGTTAAAATCGCTGGAAGAAACATTAACAATCTCAGATATGCAGATGATACCACTTTGATGGCTGAAAGCGAGGAGGAGTTGAGGAGCCTTATGACGAAGGTGAAAGAAGAAAGTGCAAAAGCTGGGTTGCAGTTAAACCTCAAAAAAACCAAGATTATGGCAACCAGCTTGATTGATGACTGGCAAATAGAGGGAGAAAAAGTGGAGGCAGTGACAAACTTTGTATTTCTAGGCGCAAAGATTACTGCAGACGCTGACTGCAGCCAGGAAATCAGAAGACGTCTACTTCTTGGGAGGAGAGCAATGGCAAATCTTGATAAAATAGTTAAGAGCAGAGACATCACACTGACAACAAAGGTCCGCATAGTTAAAGCAATGGTATTCCCTGTAGTAACCTATGGCTGTGAGAGCTGGACCATAAGGAAGGCTGAGCGAAGGAAGATAGATGCTTTTGAACTGTGGTGTTGGAGGAAAATTCTGAGAGTGCCTTGGACTGCAAGAAGATCAAACCAGTCCATACTCCAGGAAATCAAGCCAGACTGCTCACTTGAGGGAATGATATTAAAGGCAAAACTGAAGTACTTTGGCCACATCATGAGAAGACAGGATACCCTGGAGAAGAAGCTGATGCTAGGAAAAGTGGAAGGCAAAAGGAAGAGGGGCCGACCAAGGGCAAGATGGATGGATGATATTCTGGAGGTGACAGACTCAACCATTGGGGAGCTGGGGATAGTGACGGCCGACAGAAAGCTCTGGCGTGGACTGGTCCATGAAGTCACGAAGAGTCGGAAACGACTGAACGAATAAACAACAACAACTACAAATAAAATTAGAAGACGAACAAGTCAAAGAATGTATGATAAATTGGGCCAGAAATTTTGGATATAACATCATGTATGATCAATGGGAAAAAATGTGGACAAAAGGTTTAAAATTTACATTAAATTATAACTTAAAAGAAAATTTTTACAAAATGATGGTTGGTATATAACTCCAGAGAAATTATCAAAAATGTATAAAAATGTATCAAGTAAATGTTGGAAATGTAAGAAGGAAAATGGAACATTTTACCATCTATGGTGGACGTGCAAGAAAGCGAAAAAAATTTGGAACTCAATACATGAAACCATAAAAACAATTACATCAATGGACATACAAATTAAACCAGAATTATACTTATTAGGCTTCATGGACAATGAACTGGAGAAAAAACACAGAAATTTGTTACTATATATGATTTCAGCTGCCAGAATAACATATGCTCAACAATGGAAGAAAGAAGAAACCCCTACAATCCAAGACTGGATTATAAAAATTATGGACCTAGCACAGATGGCAAAACTAACAGAGATGTTAAAAGATAAGAACATGGACAAATTTAAAAATGATTGGAAACTGTTTCTGGACTATATGATAAATGTACAAAAAAATAATACAATATATATAGGATTTAATGACTAAGTTGGTAAGAAATAGAAAAGGAACAAATGTAATTTAAACAAGCAATTAAGTAATAAGACAAATATATTAACCACAGTTAAGGAAATCGAGAACCAAACCTTTTTCCCTTTTCCCTTCCCCCCCCTTTTTTTTCTTCTGTTTCCTTGTTTGTCTCCCCTTTTACACACCTTTCCTTCTTTTCCCCGCACCCTGTTTAATTGTTTCAAGGTGTATGTAAGTTATATGTTGTATGTTGTATGTTATGTTATATGTAAATTTTATATAATAAAGTATTTTTTTTTAAAAAAGATGGTGACCCCACTGGTCGCGGTAATCCAGTCAGGGAGAAAATGTGGCAGACTATGTTTAGGGCACCTTTTCTAGCCCCCTCCCCATATGGGGTGAGCAGAGTGGACCCTAAATAGGGCTGCTCAGTCGTGGATACAGCTGCCGAACTACTCAACTGCCTCGATCCTTGAGTCAGGGTGACTGAATCCGTATCCACCGCCCATGTGCTGGTCCATGACTAGGAGCTTCCGGATTTCAGTCCTGCCCCAGTTGCCATTCGTCAATCGCCATGGGACTTTTGGTTGTTTTGGGTTTGGTGTGGTTGGAAGACGCCTGTGCGTGAATTTCTTTTATGTGTGGAGATCGGTGCACAACGATCAGCACACAACCTTCACAGAAAAAGGCTCTAATCCAATGGCATGGATACCATGACGACTGGTGACCTTTTGTCTGCTGCAGCCTTCATCCGCCTTCACAGCCGTTGTAATACACCTTATCTTCCGCATGTTCTGCCGTTGAGGACTTTCTTGGATCGTTCTTTGTCTGGTTCCTCCCCCTGGACCTTACCGCCATGGGTGACCCTACCAGGAGTACATGACTCCCGACGGCTTCGCTCACAGGGTTCATTGGGAACACACAAGCCCACTCACCACAATACAATGGGTTGGGTTGCTATGGGTGCCATAATAAATCTCAAAGTCTCTTCATGAGTCCCATTTGCTATGGGTGCCATAATAAATCTCAAAGTCTCTTCATGAGTCCCAATTCTCACTTTTACAGCCTCTGTATAAAATTCCACAGGACCCCCTTTCATATCGGACCCATCCAATTGACAAAAGATGATGGGCACATTCAGTCTATGAACTTTTAGTCCCAAACCAGTCTCACTATGGACGAATGAATTAAACATCTGGAACACCCAGAATCCAGCATAGCCAACAAATTGGCTTGCACCCCCCCTCCAATGTCTCGATCTTCACCCTTATTTGCAACATTGGACAATCTCCACTCACCAAAGGGTCGTTGTGCCCCTTGTTAAATGCCTGCCCCCCGGCGCAATTAAGGGCAGGCAGTTGGCATTTCCCGCTGGCTGGAGCTCAATGTCAGAAGTCGTCCTCCTCATCCTCCGGAGGTTGTGGGGCTTGGTGTTCTTCTCTGGCCATGGCCGCTCCTTTACGCCTCGGGTAAGGGAACTTGCCTCTTTTCTCGTCTGGTTTCTTTTTTGGGGAGGGAGCTCCCTGGGGGCAGTTGCTGATGCAATGACCCTCCTTCCCACATTTAAAGCATAACCCGCTTTTTGCTCGTCTTTCCTTCTCCTCCCAAGCCTTTTGCTGAGATTTGCGTCTCGCCGCTGGGGCTACTGAAGCAGGAACCTTACGCACTTGGTGATGCTGCTTAATAGTTTTCAGCTGCAATTTCGTATTCCCCACCTTGCCAGCCAATTGTATCCATTCCTCTAAGGTGTCTGGGTCACCCCGTCCCAACGCCAACTCCACAATATCTGGCCTCAGTCCATATTGGAAGTACTCAATTTGGAACGACTCCGGCCAATCAGGTAGCTTGCTTAACAGGGTTTTGTATTCCAAAGCATATTCAGCTACGGTTCGGTTGCCTTGGGCGCAGGGTCTGTAATTCCGCCTTCACAATCAGTTTGGATAGGGTGTCCTCAAATCTCTTGTGCAAGGCTAGCATGAAGGTGTCAAAGTCCTTCAATTCCTCTGCCTCTGCTTCATGCATTGACACCAACCAATCTGCTGCTGGCCCCCCAAAAACCCTGACACGTATCTCACCTTGGCTTCTTCACTAATAAAAGAATACTCAAACTCCTCCATGAACCCTCTGACATGGGTCATGAAGCATGCCAACTTTTTCAGGTCATCAAACCTCATCTTAAGTTTGTTGGTACCTGTGGGTTGAGGCTGAAATGGGGGAGCCTGAGGTCTCAATTGAAGTGGCCTCACCAGCTTCTTGCTGTGAACCTCAGGCTCAGAGCTGTCCCCCTCCACCTCACTATCCATGGTAGACTCTTCTTCAGCTTCATCAGCGGGCAGACTCACCGGTTTCTGCTCATGTGGCCTCCCTTCAGATCTCTGGAAATGCTTCTCCATCATTGTTTTCAATGCCCCCAGCTGTTGGCTAATTGTCTCTAGTTCAAAATCCATACAAGATGTCTTCTCGATCGTGCTCAGTCGCTGACCCTGGGTAACTCTCTTGGTGGTGTGCTTACCACCCTTTGCCTCCATTCCGCCTCCAATCCCCATGGACCAGTCTGCTCGGGTTTGGGGCGTTCGTGTGGATGGAATCGCAGGAAACTGGTATGTCTCGTCGCATGTTTCCACCACTCGCTTCGCTCTGTTTCTTGGTGGCAAATGTCACCGCCTTCTCAGCCTTCGTGGCCAGTTGAGGCTCTTGGGATGTGCAGGGACATACCTCCTCCATGTCTTGAGGTTGCTCTGCTGCGGGCTCTTCCATCCCTCCAGTATTTGAAATTGAGGTAGTAAATATGCTGCAGTATCGATTCTCTAATGGAGTCCGACCCGAAGGTGCAGGGCTAGCCTCATGAAAAATTGACATACAAAGGGATTTGGAGCTTTCTGTAATGACTTCAATTTCAATGCCCCAATAAAAACTCCTCGATGCAATTCAATTGAATTACAGATCAAGCTTCATTAAGCTTACATGTAAATCAAAGCATTTGCCAAGCTCCAAATGCTGGTTTCCCGCCAAACAGTACATTTTGGCTGCTTCCCCCTCTGGTGCCAGCCCCCGTTTATGAGATCACAGTCCAGTATGTTCCCACTCCAAAACGACCCCTCCTTGCTCCGGCAGATGTCCATCCTTGAACGTCTGCAGACCAGGCACCCACGATCTTCTCAGCTCTCAGGAATACACTCCCCTTTTCTACAACCTTCCCTAACTGACACAATAACAAGCACTACTAATGAGCGGGCAGAATAATTAATGGCAGGATTCTAACTTAGAACCTGACAAGATATCATTTCTTTTCTATAACACACTTCTTGTGATGAAAGGTTTTTTCAGACACAACCTGGATTTATTTTATTTATTATTTTATTTTATTAAATTTATATTACCACCCATCTCCCCCAGCGGGGACCCTGGGCGGTGCACAATAAAATAGAATTAAAAGAAATATAAAATTACAACAGTATATAATATGAGTTCCAAGGATAAAATGTTAAGAATAAGATACTGGGAGGCTTCAAGGATTTGTATCTATTTCACATTCTCAATATGGCACGTCTGACAAATTTATTTTTAAAATCTACATTAACTTTAGCTTTATCCTACCATAAATAACCATGCCATCCAAACCTCAAATAGTTTCTTTCTAACTCCAATAATCTATTTCTCAGCATCACCAACTCTTTCATCCAAAATGAACAAGCTGCAAAGTATAATTTCAAATCAAGTAAATCCAAACCTCCTCTTCCTTTAGCATCTTGTAACGCCTTAAATTTAATTCGTGTTTTTTCCCCTGCCACACAAATTTCTGCCATTGTTTAATTGGTACATCAGTTGTCAAAACAGGTATTGTCTGAAACAAAAATAACATTCTAGGCAAAACATTCATCTTAATCACAGAAATTGTCCCCAACAATGACAACTGTAATTTTCCCCATCTTAACATATCTTTTTTAACTTCATTCCATGTCTTAACGTAATTATTTTGAAATAACGTACAACTCATATTTGTCAAATTAACACCCAATTCTTTTACCTTTTTCTCAAACTTGAAACCTGTTTTCTTCATCAATTGTTTGATTTTGCATCTTCATATTTTTGTCAACATCATTGTCTTCTGTTTATTAATCTTAAAGCCAGCTAATGCAACAAATTCTTTTAGTTTTCTCATGAATAATTCAATCCCCTTTAATGGATCTTCCAAAACCAGCACCAAATCATCTGCAAAAACTCTCAACTTGTAAGATTCTTTTTTAATTTTTATACCTGTTATCCTCTCATCTTATTTTTGTTGTTCAGTCGTTTAGTCGTGTCCAACTCTTCGTGACCTCATGGACCATAGCACGCCAGGCCTTCCTGTCCTCCACTGTCTCTCGGAGTTTACTCAAATTCATGTTCATTACATCGGTGATGCTATCTAACCATCTCATCCTCTGCCGTCCCCTTCTCCTTTTGCCTTCAGTCTTTCCCAGCATCAGGGTCTTTTCCAGTGAGGCCTCTCTTCGCATTAGGTGGCCAAAGTATTTGAGCTTCAGCTTCAGCATCTGTCCTTCCAATGAGCAGTCAGGGTTGATTTCCTTTAGGATTGACTGGATTGACCTCCTTGCAGTCCAAGGGACTCTCAAGAGTCTTCTCCAGCACCACAGTTCGAAAGCATCAATTCTTCGGCGCTCAGCCTTCCTTATGGTCCAAGTCTCACAGCCATACATTACTACTGGGAAAACCATAGCTTTAACTATACGGACATTTGTCGGCAAGGTGATGTCTCTGCTTTTCAATATGCTGTCTAGGTTTGCCATAGCTTTCCTCCCAAGGAGCAAGCGTCTTTTAATTTCATGGCTGCAGTCACCGTCTGCGGTGATCTTGGAGCCCAAGAAAATAAAATCTGTCACTGCTTCCATTTCTTCCCCTTCTATTTGCCAGGAAGTGATGGGAGCAGATGCTATGATCTGGGTTTTTTTTAATGTTGAGTTTCAAGCCAGCTTTTGCACGCTCCTCTTTCACACTCATCAAGAGGCTCTTTAGTTCCTCTTCACTTTCTGCCATTAGGGTGGTATCGTCTGCATATCTGAGGTTGTTGATATTTCTCCCGGCAATCTTAACTCCGGCTTGTGATTCATCCAGCCCGGCATTTCTCATGATGTACTCTGCATATAAGTTAAATAAGCAGGGTGATAATATACAGCCTTGTCGTACTCCTTTCCCAATTTTGAACCAGTCAATTGTTCCATGTCCGGTTCTAACTATTGCTTCTTGACCCGCATACAGGTTTCTCAGGAGACAGGTAAGGTGGTCTGGTACTCCCATCTCTTTAAGACTTTGCCACAGTTTGTTGTGATCCACACAATCAAAGGCTTTAGCGTAGTCAATGAAGCAGAAGTAGATGTTTTTCTGGAACTCTCTTGCTTTTTCCATGATCCAGCGAATGTTGGCAATCTGATCTCTAGTTCCTCTGCCTCTTCGAAACCCAGCTTGCACTTCTGGTAGTTCTCGGTTCACATACTGCTGAAGCCTAGCTTGTAGGATTTTGAACATAACCTTGCTAGCATGTGAAATGAGCGCAATTGTATGGTAGTTTGAACATTCTTTGGCATTGCCTTTCTTTGGAATTGGAACGTAAACTGACCTTTTGCAATCCTGTGGCCACTGCTGAGTTTTCCAAATTTGTTGGCATATTGAGTGCAGCACTTTAACAGCATCATCTTTTAGGATTTTAAATAGCTCAGCTGGGATACTGCCTTCTCCGCTAGCTTTGTTGTTAGTAATGCTTCCTAAGGCCCACTTGACTTCACTCTCTAGGATGTCCGGCTCAAGATCAGTGACCACACCATCGTATTTATCAGGGATATTAAGATCTTTCTTGTATAGTTCTTCTGTGTATTCTTGCCACCTCTTCTTAATCTCTTCTGCTTCTGTTAGGTCCCTGCCTTTTTTGTCCTTTATCATGCCCATCTTTGCACAAAACGTTCCCTTGATATCTCCGAATTTCTTGAAGAGATCTCTAGTCTTCCCCATTCTATTGTTTTCCTCGATTTCTTTGCATTGTTCATTTAAGAAGGCCTTCTTATCTCTCCTTGCTATTCTCTGGAATTCTGCATTCAGTTGTTTATATCTTTCCCTTTCTCCCTTGCCTTTTGCTTCCCTTCTTTCCTCAGCTATTTGTAAAGCCTCATCAGTCAGCCACTTTGCTTTCTTGCATTTCTTTTACTTTGGGATGGTTTTAGTTGCTGCCTCCTGTACAATGTTACGAACCTCCATCCATAGTTTTTCAGGCACTCTGTCTACCAGGTCTAATCCTTTAAATCTATTCCTCACCTCCACTGTATATTCATAAGGGATATGATTTAGGTCATACCTGATTGGTCTAGTGGTTTTCTCTACGTTCTTCAATTTAAGCCTAAATTTTGCGATAAGAAGCTCATGATCTGAGCCACAGTCAGCTCCAGGTCTTGTTTTTGCTGATTGTATAGAGCTTCTCCATCTTTGGCTGCAAAGTATATAATCAATCTGATTTCGGTATTGACCATCTGGTGATGTCCATGTGTAGAGTCGTGTCTTGTGTTGTTGGAAAAGAGTGTTTGCTATGACCAGCGTGTTCTCTTGACAAAACTCTATTAGCCTTTGCCCTGCTTCATTTTGTACTCCAAGGCCGAACTTATCTGTTATTCTGGTTATTTTTTGACTTCCTACTTTAGCATTCCAGTCCCCTATGATGAAAAGGACATCTTTTTTTGGTGTTAGTTCTAGAAGGTATTGTAGGTCTTCATAGAACCGGTCAACTTCAGCTTCTTCAATCAGTGGTTGGGGCATAGACTTGGATCACTGTGATGTTGAATGGTTTGCCTTGGATTCGAACTGAAAGCATTCTGTCGTTTTTGAGGTTGTACCCCAGTACTGCCTTTCCCACTCTTTTATTGACTATGAGAGCTACTCCATTTCTTCTAAGGGATTCTTGCCCACAGTAGTATATATAATGGTCTCCTGAATTAAATTCGCCCATTCCTGTCCATTTTAGTTCGCTGATTCCCAAGATGTCGATGTTCAATCTTGTCATCTCATGTTTGACCACATCCAGCTTACCTTGATTCATAGATCTTACATTCCAGGTTCCTATGCAATATTGTTCTTTACAGCATTGGACTTTCCTTCCACTTCCAGACACATCCACAACTGAGCGTCGTTTCGGCTTTGGCCCAGCCGCTTCACTCTTTCTGGAGCTACTCGGAATTGCCCTCCACTCTTCCCCAGTAGCATTTTGGACACCTTCTGACCTGAGGGGCTCATCTTCCGGCGTCATATCTTTTAGCCTTTTGATACTGTCCATGGGTTTTCTTGGCAAGGATACTGGAGTGGTTTGCCATTCCCTCCTCCAGTTTTGGATCACCTTTTTTCAGAACTCTCCATCATGACCTGTTCTTCTTGACCTGACTTCATTGAGTTACGCAAGTCCCTTCGCCACGACAAGGCAGTGACCCATGAAGGGGTCTCATCTTATATCTCTATTCAAAACTTCAGAAACCAGAATAAGCAGAAGAGGGGATTATGGGCAACCTTCTCTTGCTCCTTTTTGTATCTCACAGGATTTTGTTAGATCTCCATTAACAATCATTTGTGCGTTGTGAGGTATAAATCAATTTTACCCATTTTATAAAATTCTCTCCAAAATTCTTATCTTCCAAAACTTTAAATAAAAAAGGCAAATTTAAATTGTCAAAAGCTTTCTCTGCATCTAATAAAATTAATGCAGCTTGTTTTTCATTATGCTGTTCCAAGCATTCTATTATGTCCAACACTGTTCTGACATTGTCTTTTAACTGTCTTTTGGGTAAAAATCCACACTGACCTTCATGAATAAATTCTTGCACAATTATTTTCATTCTGTCTGCTAAACTCGTTGTGAACAACTTGTAGTCATTATTCTATAATGATACTAGTCTATAATTTCTTGTTAAGAGTTGGACCTTGCTCCTCTTTAGGTATTAATGCTATATTAGCCTCTTTCCAAGACTCTGGCATCTTTCTTCCCTGTAATATAGAATTCATCGTATTTTGGAGGAGTTGTAGAAGTTCATCCTCAAAACATTTGTAATAAAAAAAATATTTATTATTACAGCCGGATAAAATACAATTATATAATAGCAACCATCTTACATTTATATATACATAAAACAAACAAAACAAATAGTATAATACGATCTAAAATTAATTAAGAATAAAAATACTAAAATAAATTGAAATAAAATTCTATGTTAAGAAATTCTAAATCTAAGTGATGGTGTGGCATATTGTGCCGAAGGTAGCTCAGAACTGGGCAACCTGGGAGGATATTTTTGGGTCCTTGTCCGAAAGAAGTAGTATTAAATAGAAATCACCCTCCCTGCCTGGAAATTTGTTCAGTAACTGATACATAAGGATCTGTCTAGAGTCCTTATATGGGGAACACCATAACATGTGGCTTAGGGTTTCTACTGAGTCATCACCACATGGACATAACCGAAGGTGCATAGGAATACCCTTAAAACGTCCAAAAAGGATTTCTGAGGGCAGTGCGTCCAGCGTGGCTAAAGTGAAAGCTTTACAAAATTTCAAAATTGTGATGGATGATAAATAAGAAGTTGGAATGAACCCTTCTGGAAGAAAATGACAGATATTGGGGTGTAGCACCTTACTTAAATTTGTTTGGAGATCTATATCCCAGCTTTGTTGTTTCAGGGCAGTTCTAGCATGATCAAATCCTAATGAGCACAGACTTTCCATAGAGAAGCCCAGCAATGTAATTTTATCTAAGGCTTTTTTTAGGCCACGATGACTTAAAATGATCTCTAAATACTAATGGGGCTAAACCTACAGGCAACAGAATTAACTTTAGCCAGAAGGTAAGAAGAAACCATGCTCTGGCATCCAATGAAACTATACCTATTTCTACCCTTAGAATGGCATTTTTAATACTTTTTGGTACCATCAATATGGCTCTAATAAACTTATTCTGAATGGTTTCAATAGTATTAAGCTTTGCAAGGGAGCAGATTTGAGAGCCATAGAGAAGCTGAGGGACTACCTTAGCTTGAAAGACCTTGCAAGCTGCAGGAATATAATGGGCTCCTTTTGAAGGGTAGAATCTTGCAATAGCTGATGAGGTGCGCTGTGCAACACTTGCCCGGTAAAGAAAATGAGCATTCTAAGATAAGGAAGCATGGAACTGCACTCCAAGGTATTTATAGGTGCACACCTGCTCAATTGGAGTCCCATTTATTTGCCATTTGTGAATCTTATGATGGTGTCGGGCAAAAACTAAGACTTTAGTTTTCTCATAATCTATTGAAAGTTTTTGATCTCTGCAGAATAAAGCTAGTGCCCTCAGTGCTTTTAATATTCCCACTTCTGAAGTAGACATAATGACTACATCATCGGCATACAGTAGTGCTGGAATTGCACAATCAGCCAAAATAGGTGGATGATGGGCTGAAACAGCAAGTGCTTGAATTATTGGATTTACTGTAGATAGAAATTGAAAAGTAATGGAGCTAATATGCAACCTTGTCTTACACCTCTATAAACTGGGACTGCTTTAGATAAATGTCCCCAGAAGGTACATCTAATTTTCAGGGAGGTGTTTCAATAAAGTGACTGAATAAGAGCTAGCAGCCTTTTGTCAATTGTGGAATGTCTCAGTCTATCCCACAGTATCTCCCTTAGTATTAAAAGCTGACTTAAAATCAACAAAGGTTGCAAAAAGGGAACCACGAGGGGAGGTAGAATATTTTTCTGCCAAATGATGAAGAACCAAATAATGATCTAGTGTTGACCGTTCCTCTCTAAATCCGGCCTGTTCTTCAGCAATAATATTTTCATTTTGTACCCAATCCACTAACTTTGAATATAAAAATCTGGCATAAATTTTATTTATTGTGTTTAATAAAGTGATAGGCATATAATTTGTAGAGTCAAGTCTATTTCCTTTATTTTTGTATATTGGTAAAACAATGGCCTGACTCTAGTCAGATGGAAATTGTCCTGTGTTTGTCAGGATTCCCATGGGAAAGTAGTTACAAATTGCTTGTCTTCACAGATGTTATGTCTAACTGCCTTGCCTATAAATTGTAGATTAGAGAGACGCCTGCTAGGTGCAGCACTGCCACCTACTGGCAGGTAGCACTCTGTGCTCAGAATCTCGATATCCAACCAACCAATGGGAACTTGTTAAGCGCATGTTATGAGAGCTTCGGATCCTCCGATATATGTCTGTTGTAATAATCTGTGTGCTCGGAGCTTCCTGTGGAAAATGGCCGACTGAACAACTTTGCCTGTGAGCTGCATGGGCAGAGCTGGCAAATGTGGATATTTTTCTGGGCACAGACTGGTCTTTCTGTAGCCTCAAGTGCTTTTCTGGATAAAGGAAAGCACTAAGAATTGACCCATTTGTCCTCCAGACAGTGAGTTGCAGCCAGGAGACCGTAAACAGTATTTGCGATCGAGCGGTAAGACTGCACTGGGAGGCGGGGATTTAATCATTGTCTAATCCACGTTTGCATGCCCTTATTAACAAGGGTACTGTGAGATTTGGCTCCTTTTCCCACAAAAATAAAAGACTGAACTGGCAAATAGCAGCACTAAATTCCTTTTTATTGGTCTTTTGCAAAAGAGGCTTCTCTCATACCGCCACAAATTTGACTAGTATAGAGAGCAATGAGCAAGGTTCATTCATTTCTTTTATACATGTAATTCAAAGAAAAGTCAGTTTACATATTCAGTTTACATATTTACACAAGTTTGCGAAGTGTCAGACTGACAGCCTTTCAAGATATCTATTTGCATCTTCCTCCTCTCCCCACGGCTACCCTGTGTTAATTGCCTTAAGCACCTTCACTCTTTCCTGTGTTTAGGCTTTTCCTGTTAACTTTGCTTAGCTCATTGAAGCTGTTTCCTTTGAACTCAATGTAGCTTAGTTCCTCTCGATAGGAGACACAACTGACAGGCTGGTTTTGTTTTGACTACCCATTGATTGTTTCTTAAGTTACCTGAAGCTGACACAGAAAGAGGAGTTTGCTTATTTCTCTCCCTTCCTTCCCAGACCCTTGTTATGCAAATATCCCTTGGTGCTCAGGCAGGTATGTGTTGGAGGTTGGTGTTAATGGGTTGTCTCCCTCCGGATTCATTATCACCTATATGCATCGGTCTTTTCAGTTTCAGAATTTTTGGCAGCTATTTAGGAAGAATGATTTCCTCATTCTTCTATGGGATTTAATTATTCTTTGAGGAACACTAATTTTTAATATCTGACAGTACTAAGTTGTCGCCTTTCCATATCTTAAACACCTAATTTGCTTTTAAGTTCTATATAGAAGAAGAATTAATGGACATCACACAACATGAAGGAGATTCTTGTTCTCTGAACACAACTTCAAGGCCCCCAATGTCCATCAGTCAGGCTGGAAAGTAAGAAAGGGACCGAGGCTTTACCAAATCTATCTTCTAGAATGGAGAAAGGAACAATGTGCTACAAGAATTAGGGAAACATCTCCACATATTATGAATGCAGAGAACTCTTGAAAGGAGGAGTTAAGGATTCAAGCACATTGTTTATTCCATTCAAAGCCCTTCTGGGCTCCCAAGATGAAGGTCTCTCACCTGCAACCCGACCTGCTCCTTCTGCTCCTCCGCCTGGCTCAGGAGGAAGCCTTCCGCCAGGGCCACCGCCTGGCAGCTGGTCTCTGCTCCACACTCCCGCACCCAGCTCTCCATCTGCAGGGGCAGAAGGGCCAGGAACTGCTCCAGAACTACCAGGTCCAGCACCTGCGCTTTGGTGTGCTTTTCTGCTCTCAACCATCGACTACAAAAGTAGTGGAGTCGGCTGCAAAGTCCTCGGGGACCCTCGGCCTCCTGGTATTGGACGCTCCTGAAGTTCCAGGGCTGAACGTCTGAACGGATGGTTTCCTCCTCCAGCATCTTCTGCCCAGTTCTTGTCCGGATCTCCCCACAGCTCCCAGGCCGAACAGCAGAAGGGCCTTTTCCAGTTCCCTCACTTGCTAAAGGTTGTCTCTCCATTCTTTCTCCGTCCTGTAGCACAGCTCCAAATGGGTCTGAGGAATCTTGGGAATCTCTAAACACCTTTTCTTTCATGGGACTGTTCCTGTAGCGGCAGGAATGACCACAACAGGCCATTCAGCCCTCTGAGCCCAAGAGATAATTTTGTCTGTAAGCAAGGACGTACAAATGGCTTCCGGTTTGTGTATCTGAGATGGAAAAGAAAATAAATTCCAAGAATTAGGTGATGGATTTAATCACTGAACAACACTCATTCCCATGGAATACATTTTTCTGTGGTGTTATAGGATTGCAGTGGCATTGAGCAGATAGATCCTTTGTGTGTGTCTGTGTGTGTGGTGCAAAATATAGGATTGACTTCCATCAAGGACTTGGAACACTGAATAAATGCATTTTGAAGCATTTTCTATTTCTTTTTTCTCACAAGGGAGGGCTTACTTTTTAAAAACCTAGATCTACATTCACCTACAAGCAGGGTTCACACAACATGCCAAACCCCAAACAGGTTAACACACCAGGAAAGTTCAGTTCGCATAATATGAAATGCCAGTGAAATCCCGCCGTAGGATGTTCCATTTCCTTTTCTTCAGGGTTTGCCTTTTAAGAGCCAAGTCACACTACTACACGCAGGCAGTTTCACACAACATGTCCTGAGCCCAAACAGGTCAACCAGCCGCAGGGGCCGAGATCCCATAAATCACAGGGCTTGAGAGAATGAAGCTTAAGATGGTGTCCTGGTTCACTCGCCCTCCTAAGACACACTGAACTGCAGAGGATCCATCCCTGTTTTGGCCTCATCCAGCACATGGCGAGAATGCAGGCACAGAGTCTTTGGCATCGCCTTCCGTGCAAAGCTTTCCTTATTTCCTGCTTGGGATCTGCACTGCAATCTCTCCCTCTCCCCCCACTCAGGGGCTCTTCCCAGGAAATGGGGTGTGAAGGGCTCCCCCGGATCCCCTCCTCCTTCCTGGGGATCCTGGATTTGTCCCTGGGGGCAACTCGGCTGGTCTGGAGCTCTGCTTTCCCCCCTGCCTGTTACGTGAATGGAAAGGGGCGGCAGGGGAACATGAGATCCGGGCTCCCCCACGCCCAGGACTCAGAAGATTGAACTGGGTGAGGACGTGGCAAGTGTCTCTCCCTTCTCCGCCTCCCTCTGCACGGGAAGAGGCCCCGCACTCACCCAGGGCCGCGGCCGGATCTCTTCTGTGGAAGACTTCAAGACTTCCCTGCAGTCTTTTTTCCTCCTGCGAAGTATTTTCCTCCTGCGATGCCCAGAGGGTTAAAGGGAGAGAGTGCAGCGTCCTAGAGGGGCATGCTTTATTGAGGCCACTCCCTTCCCTCCCTCCTCTGGAAAGCCGCCTGTGGCATTCGCCCTCCAGTGGCCCAATGCTGAAGCGCGTGGGGTTCCCTTCTCTTTGCAGAAGGGGCCCCCTGGTGGATTCTGCGTGCAATGCAGCTGCTCATGCAAAGAGGGGAGAAAGGGAGCATTTTCCAAGGGGGCCAGGAGGAAGGAGGCTGTTGTGTCCCCCCTGATCAGGCAGCCTTCTCGATCCAGTTTCTTTCGACAACTTTAGAATATCTCCAACCTTCCATTTTTAAGAAAGGTTCTGGAGAAAGTGGTCTCTGCGTAGAGGGAGCGATGGAACGGACAGGAAATGTAATTCAGCCTTCTTACTCCAGAGACTCAAAAGAATCCTGCCTTGATTCTGCCTCCCATAAAAAAGGTCAGTGGCGAAAGGCCGTAAACACGACCTCAGACCGGAGTCCATTAGACCTGGTATGGATCCCAATAAACACACCAAGCGAGAAATAGAATGTTTTTCCTTTTATTTGGGCCCAAGTAAATAGGAGGCATCCCCTTCCAAAAGGAGAGCCCCCTTTATTAATAAGCAGCACTACATATACCATTTTTATGAGGAGTGGTTACAAGCAAAAAGTAATGATTGGATAATTTCTTCTACACTCTACATAGGCATGCATACATTTGTGTTATCTGTGTTGATTACACATTACATCTTCACCTACTACCATTTAGGGATTCCTTCCCACCCCTAGGCGTGAACGTGGAATTATCTCATGAGGGGAGGGAAATTTAACATTATAATCACCTGTCCGGTTACTTTCGGACAGTTCATCTTTCATCTGTGCATGCTTGCATCCCTTCCCATCTCTGCTGGTTCTGTTTTATTTCACCTGTCCAATTATCTCTTATTCGTACCAGCTTCACTCTGCTCTCTCTCTTTCTACTATCATCATTCATCAACCCTCTTTTACAGGTCTCCCAATTATAACATTCCTTTTACAGTACCATCTTCAGGGTATACCTATCATTCATTCATCCTCTATATTCCAACCTATTTACAGGCATCCCTATCTCCCAAAAGTGTCTGAAGCTCTTGAGATATGGAAGTCACTGTTTTTCTTGACACATACATTTCTCATAAAAAGGGTACTGGTAAAATTCTGACTCTACAGTGGGAAACTCTGACAGGCTTTCAAGATTCTGTTATTATACCCCACAACAATATTGCAGAGCTCCAATGGGCTTTGCGGTGTCCGATTGCCTGAAAGGGCTGACGTTCTGCAAGTGCAGAGAGCCATAGAGGAAGCAGATGATTTGGCTCCTTGGCAAGCAGTTTCCAGCTGGGATGTTGTTGTTGTTCAGTCGTTAAGTCGTGTCCGTCTCTTTGTGACTCTGGCTGGGATACAGCATGGAAATTGCATTGGTTGCACTTATGGATGACTTATAGGGAGAGCAGGATTGGGGGAGTGCAACCCTCCTTGATCTCTCAGAGGCTTTCAGTACCGCAGACCCTGGCCTCCTTCTGCAACATCTCTGAGGGAATGGACTGTTTTGCAGTGGGTCTCCTCCTTCCTGAGGCAGTGATGGTGGAAGAGATCTGTCCAGAGACTTCTGTTCTGTGCGTGCTCCAGGGATCTCTCCACTTATCCCTCCTTTTGAAGATCCACCTGGAACTGCTGGGGGAGGTTGTTGGGGTTTGTATATACCCAGGAATTTACAGATAGATAAATTATACTGGAGAGGCTTGATATCTAGGTGAGAGGGGAATTATTCTGCAAGTCACCCAATTAGCAGCCATTGTTGTAGGGATGATGTGGCAGCAATGACTCATACTACAGGTGCTATCATTTAGTTGGGTGTGGCAGATGATGAGAGTGACCTATAATGTGATTGGTCAGTTTATGTATATAAGCAGAGAATACCTGGTGTTCTTTCTTCTCGTTGCTGGTAAACTTCTCATTGCTGTATTGCTGTATCATTTGTTACTGCTGTTGGATGTATTTGGACTACGTATGTATATAAAGTAAATAGGCTATTTTATCTAATCTCTGCTTGAGTGTCTATTTACTGCATAGAACGTGGATCATTGGTGTCTTGGAAAAAGGAGCAGGCCACCCCACGGTCCGCACTCTGACAGAGGTCATGTGTTGGCCTAGAGTCTAGTTGGCCTAGAGCAAGGGTCGGAAATGGCGGCTCTCGAGCCAGATGCGGCTCTTTGGCCCCTTGAGTGTGGCTCTTCCGCAGCTGAACTCACCCCCGCCCCTTCCACGCGATTGGATCCCACCCCCAAACTCTGATGGCCGGCGCTGGAGGAGGGCGATTGGATCCCGCCCCCAAACTCTTACGCGCTCTCGCTCTCCAAGGCCGGGGCCAACCGCAGCCGCCCACACCTTGCGCACAGCCCACGGGGCTCTCTGCCGCTCCCTTCGATGCCTGGCACTCGGGCGCTCCGGCTGGGGTGCAGCGGGACGCGAGCGCCGCCGGCGGCCCGCGAGGACCGGCCAGGGAAGGCGCGCGGGCGTTCCGGCAGATCAGGTGTCGCGGGCAGCATGCAAAGAGCCAGGTGGGGTGGTGGGGCCACCTGCTCCGCCCTCTCCCCGCATGCACCAGTGCCCCCGCCACTTGCCCGCCCGATCGCGGGGGGTGGCAAAGCCGGTGGGTCCCCTTTTCCCCTCCCCCAGACAAACCTTTGGGAGCGCCTGCGAGAGGGTGGAGGCCGTCAGTCCCCCCTTGGGCCCAATCCAGCCTACCTCGGGGAAAGTCATTATGATGAATAATGCATAATCATATTAATCGGTAATAAAGCGGGGCTTCGGCGGATCTCTTGGCGGCCCCACCCTGGAGAGCCGAGGGCCCCGCATTCCGCCGAGCCGAGACGGAGGCCAGCCATCCCCGAGAAGAATTCAGTGCCCATCAATTGTGCAGCCGAATAAATTAGTCGCTGGTTCTTATCTCCCCAACTGAAGAACAACAGTGCATGGTGCACAATAAGTAAGCCTACTAATTAATAATTATTTTATTTCATTATGAGCCGTAAGTAATAATAAATAAAAAGATTGCCCCTCCTTGTCCCTTTCCCCCTTTGAGCTGGAGAAACAGTTTTGCGGGCACCCGGTTCGGCCCGATCCACCACCACCCCCTTCTCTCCCGGGGAAGCTGGGCGAATGCAGGAGCCCCCGGCCGGATCAGGCCGCCTTTAGAGCCCCCCCTCAAAAAAACCAAACCGTCCCCCACTCCCGGCTAAAAAAAAGCAGCAGCGCAGGCTTGGAAGTGAAGGCGCCGCTTTGCCCAGTATCGTGACACCGGAGGACCACCGCCCCTATTATCCCCAGCCGGGTTAGGGGGCACGCTGGCGAGGGGTGATGGGAGCTGAGTTGCCCTCCAGACTATCTTCGGGCGGGGGTCCCTGCTGGATGGAAATGGCAGACGCCTTCCCTGGCCGGTCCTCGCAGGCCGCCAGCGATGCTCCCGTCCCGCTGCACCCCAGCCGGAGCGCCCGAGCAAGCCTCGCCCAGACATGCTGCCGGCAGCAGCAGCAGCTCCCAAGGCACGCCGGTCCCTCCTCCATCGAAGGGAGCGGCAGAGAGCCCCGCGGGCTGTCCGGCTTACTCGGACCCCGGGGAGAGGGCCGCCCGCCCACCCCATCGAAGAGAGCGACGCGCCGAGGGAACCGCTGCAACAAGTGAAAGCTGGAGGGCGGGCGCGCTCCCCTGCCTGCCCGTGCCGAGGGAGCGCAGCCGGGCTGGGCACCCAATCCCGAGAGGCGGCCCGGGCGCCACTGAGCCAACAGGTCTGTGCCGTCGCTCCACCACCGCCGTGCGCTCGTCCTCCCGCTCTTCCCTGGGGGCTGCGTTCCGGCGAGCAGCTGCGCTTGGCCAGGAGGCGGGGGTCCCGAGCGGCGGGGTCCGGGAGCAGCAGGGCCCGGCCGCGGCGTTTTCTCACCACCACCCCAGCCATGGCTGTTCCCAACTGGTGCCTAAATCGCTTTCCAAATCCCTACGTTGGCAGCGGGCATGGTGTGCATGGCAACGGGCACTGCAGTGGGCATGGTGGGCATGGCGGCAGCAGGGCCTAAGTGTGCGCGATTGGCTCCCGCCCGCAAACCCCCCCTTCCACGCGATTGGCCCCCGCCCGCAAACCCCGCCCCCTGGCTCTCGAGCATGTCAAAATGCCCTCGAGCATGTCAAAATGGCTCCCGGCATAAAAAAGTTTGCCGACCCCTGGCCTAGAACAGGACTTTCCAAAGTGCCGCCGCTGGCGATACACCAGCAGTGGCGGCAGTGCACGCGCGCGCATGGCGGCAGTGCGGGGGGCGGGCGGCGGCGCATGCATGCACGGCGGCGGCTGCAGCCTCCGCTAAAACGCGGAAGCACTGATCCCACGCCGCTGCCGCAGTGCACGCACACGCCGCCGCTTCCGGGTGGTGTGGCGACATACGTTTGTGTCGCGACACACAGTTTGGAAAGCTCTGGCCTAGAGTCTAGTATCCTCTATATATATAGGGGCGCGGTAGCTCAGCGGGTTAAACCGCTGAGCTGTTAGTCTGCCGACCATAAGGCCGGCGGTTCGAATCCGTGTGGCAAAGTGAGCTCTCGACACTAGCCCCAGCTTCTGCCAACCCAGCAATTCGAAAGCTAAGGCAAGTAGATAAATGGGTACCACTTACGTGGGGCAATTTGCTGGCGTCCTTTCGGGGGTCGCCCTCGAACCGAAGGAAGACCTGGTTGATTCCCGTGGATAACGGCGGAGGACGGCGGATCCCGATGACAGCTTCCTGGACGTCAGCAGCCGGCTCGGAAGCGAGGCATTCTGGGGCATGTAGTCCAATGCCTGCGGAAGAAGAGTTGGTTCCCTCACCCCCTCCCTAATGCGCGGTAATATTATAACATTGTTAAATATATGATGTATAAATATATGTATTTCAATGATTGTAAGCCGCCTAAAGCCCTCTAGGGAGGGGATAGGCGGGGTATAAATACGTTAAATAATAAATAATATGAATAAATAAATAAATAAATATTGAGGATACTAGACTCTATGCCAACAGATGACCTCCCCCAGCAGTTCCAGGTAGATCTTTAAAAGGAGGTGTTAGAAGGAATTCTTACCACGGTTCGTCCCAAGCCGGGAATGAAAAGACGCAGGCAGTTGCTGGAACAGAAGTTTGCTGGTTTATTTCCCAAGAGCATATACAGAGTACAAAGTACAGGGTGTGCTGGTTGGAAGGTGGCCACACTTGTATTTCCCCCTCAGGCCATTTATATAGCAGAGCTTGGCCATTGCTATGCAAAGGTGTTCCTGCCCCCTAGGAATTTGAGAGAAGTTCTTCTCCTGCTCTCCCACCAACAGTCTCAAGAAGACTTCCATTCTCAGTGGTCCCTGGCCCATTCCTTCCCTCTGAGGAAGACTTTCCAGCCTGAGAAACCCGCAATCTTCTCTGCCTGGGCATGGGGTTGAGTCAAAGCCAGGCATCAAAGAAAGGTGGGGCAGTTTGTTTGTCCAGACCCGATCCAGGGAATCCAGCAGGTGCTCTCTGTGTAGGATCCTCTTGGATGTCCTCCGGCATCTCCCTGAACCTTCTCCTCCACTCCCCACACCTGCTTCCTCATCAGAACAGCATCTGTTCATCTGCAGATACTCATACTCAGCTGCTGTGATTTACTCACAAGGAGGCTGGTGTTCTCCCTTCACCACAGGGAGGTCATCCTTGAGTGCTTTTAACATAATTTTTATTCCTTTTACCTCTTTCAAGTTCTAGTAGGCATTTTGTGAAGTAATTTAGAAATGGCCTTGGGGAATGTATGCAGGAACTTTTAAAGGAGGAAGGAAGGAACAAACTACTGTAATTTTTAATTAAGATCAGAGTTATAGAAGCATATTGAGAGATCAAAAAATAAACTGAGCTTTCTTGTAGTAAAAATAAAGTTACTTTTATTTTAAACAGAAACAGAAACCAATCGAAGAGAATATTTGTATCTCAGGGTTGAACTGTGGAGTCCTTGGTGTTCTCTGAGCCTTGTTGTTTTCTTGCAGACATTTCATTGTAAGGCTAGGCAACATCTTCAGTGCGAAAAGGGAGTGGAACTTGCTCTCTGTTTATATACCCTGGCTTGTCTTGCCTGTGTTGGTGGGGGTGTTGTACTCTCCTTGGTAGTTCCTTGATTGGGTTGTTGTTTGCTGCTTGGTTGATTGACTGAGTTAAAAGTTCCTTGATTAGGGTCTATTGTGTTGTTTGATTGCTCCTCTGCTAATCTTGGTGTTAATCTTTGCCTATCTGGTTGTTGATTGCTGGCAAGGTGGTGTTCTGGTCTTCTGGCTTTTCTATTGTCTCTTATGAATGGTATGTAAATGTTGTTTACCTCTATGTGTCTGTTGATGGCTGCTTTGAGTGCCAAGCTTCCAGGAATTCTCTAGTATTTTTGGATTTGGCTTGGTTTAAGATGCTCACAGTTTCCCAGTTGAAAGTATGGTTAAGTCTGTCCATGTGTTGTGAGATTAAGGAGTTTTCATCGTGTCTTCATCCAAGCCAAATCCACCTTTTGAAATACACACCTCTAGTGGGAACGGGGCATGAGAGCAGGAAGGCCAGAGTCTGAAATTATGCAGTGACACAGTGCCCAAATCTTGGGCCAAGCTCTAAGCCAGGAATTCTATACATGTAGGGCCTTCTCACTCAATGCAGGACGTTAACCTTGCATCATCCCTTGGATTTGCCATTCACAGGACTGGTTTCCAAGGTGACTGTTGGAAAACTCCCAGGAGAGAAAAGAGGGAGGAAGAAATGCCCAGCCTTTCCATAATTATAGGGGAGATGTGAGGAACATGGCTCTTGCAACCTTATTTCCAGTAATAGTACACGCCATTAGGATATACAAGATTTTTAATAAGGAGAGTAGACCAGTTCCATAGCTAAAGTCACGAATGGCGGCTTGATACAAAACAGTTGAATTCCCTTCCTTTCCTTCCCTCCTCCTCTCTCGTTGTGATGCCACCGGCCTTCCTTGCCCTGACTACCGGTTGCTAATGGCCCTTTCAGTTTCCATTTGCCTTTGATCTTTCAGGCTCTGATAAGGTTTTCCCCCAAACAGCAGGTTTACAAGCGTTAGGAATGCAGGCTGTAAATTACTCCTATGCTGCTGTGTTTCTAATGCTGAAAATTCTCTAATGCTGTGCTCTGCTCTCTAACTGCTCTCTAACTACAAAACCCATGTCAGGAGGATCATTCCAGGAGCTATCAACTATTGCTTCTGGATTACTCCGGTTCTGACATAAAAAGGTAAAGGTTCCCCCCACACATTTGTGCAGTCGTGTCCGACTCTAGGGGCCGGTGCTCATCTCCGTTTGTTAGCCGAAGAGCCAGCGTTGTCCGAAGACGCTTCCACGGTCATGTGGCTGCATGACCCATGCATCGGCCATGTGACACCTCTGCTACGCCAGCTGCACTGGATACCAGTATGCTTCCGGGTGCAATTAAAGGTTTTGACCTTTAAAGCCCTACATGGCATGGGACCAGGATACCTGAGGGACCGCCTCATCCCCATAACTTCAAACCGTCCCACTCGATTATGTAGAGAGGGCATGCTTCGGACCCCGTTGGTAAGGGAGTTTCGGTTGACGGGGTCCAGAAGGCGTGCCTTCTCGGCAGTGGCACCTGCCCTTTGGAACATTCTGCCCCCGGAGGTGAGGCAGGCCCCATCACTACTATCCTTCCGGAAGAATTTAAAGACCTGGTTTTGCCGCCTCGCGTGGGACGGGAATAGGAATAGCTCCTCATGGGTATGGTTGGTGTCTTAGAGCCCTTTTAAGATCATGTGGGTCCTAGGTTGGTTGAGATCGCCCGCTTGGATTTTCTATTTAATTTATAATAATAAGTAATTATATATTGTATTGTATATTTTTAGTAGAATTTTAATTTTTATGTTTGTAAACCGCCCAGAGTCCCCTGTGGGGGAGATGGCGCGGTGATAAAAGTCTAATAAATAAATAAAATAAATGACACGCAGGGAACGCTGTTACCTACTCACCGAAGTGGTACCTATTAATCTACTTGCATTTGCATGCTTTCGAATTGCTAGGTTGGCAAGAGCTGGAGCTAGTGCGGGAGCTCACTCCGCACGCAGGGCTAGGGATTTGAACCTCTGAACTTGCAATCTTCCGATCGACAAGCCTGGCGTCTTACCCGCTGAGCCACCACACCCCTCCTGACATACCGCCCCCCTTAAAGACATTTCCCCCCCCCCAGTCCAATATTTCCGATATCCCCCTCCCACTTACAATGTTAAAAGAAGACAAGTCAATGAAGTTCTGTTCATCTGGGTTTCTCTGGATATTTCTTGTGGAACTGCTTCACCAGGTGCAGAGCACGTACATCTTTGCTGTTCACCCACTCAGTGTGAGTGGGAGGGAAATTTCCATTGTATCATGTACTGCAACGTTTCATGGTGTTGACGTGTATCTAGTATGGCTTGAACTTCAAAGTGCTGCTCCCTCTCGATCATCGTAGGTGTGGGTGGAAGCAATTATGGATGCCAGTGTGATGATTCTCAAACTGGTTTAAGTAAGCTGCAATGGAAAACAGGGTGAACCTTTCTCAAATTCTTTGGTAACTGCAGTTGCACGGTTACCTCATTGATAATCTTGGAGATTGGGAATGGTCCAATATATTAGGTCCTAACTTCTTGGAGGGCTGGGTAGACTTTAAGTATTTAGTGGACAAATAAACTTTTTCTTCTACTTTCATTGGCCATTGGGGTGCCCGTTTACAATCAGGGTATTTTTTGTAATCCGCTTTTGCTTCTTCTAATGTCTTCGATTACAGGCCAATTATCTGTAATTTGTTTTATCCACTCATCCAGCGCCAGGATCTTTGTTCTCAAGGCAGCTCGGGTATTGCCACAAAGTCTTGCCCATTCGCCGCCTGGAATGGGATGAAACCTGTGCTCTGGTGGACCACGTTGTTGTATGCCACTTTTGCAAACAGCAGCAGATCCACCCAGTTGTCCTACTGGTAGCTTATGTAACATCTCAGATATTGTTCCAGTATCTTATGGAAAGCAGTTGTCCAGAGATCAAGTGAGTTATTTCACAATCCCTCCTTTATCCAGAGGAAGTTCGGCATCCAGCACTAGCTTCTGGGCTCCGAACTCCGCTGTAGTGCCATTTCCGCTCCGCCGAAGATGACTAAATCCTCACTGGAAGTCTTAAACTGGGGAAATACTTGAGGTTCGGTCTCAGAATGTAGGGAGGGACTCATACTTCCTTGGTGAAGAAGATGGAGGCAAAATACAAATTTAGTTGTTTTTTTCCTTCCTTTGGCCAAATCCACAGAGCACCAGGTATTCTGATGGGCTGCTTTCTTTTATTAGTCCTTTCTCTGAATATCCCTTGCCAAACTTAGCTCATTTCCAGCCGGAACATTCCTGACACCATCACTGCAACTCCATGCTGTTTGACACCATTCCTCTTTGGGGCTCTTTCCATCTTTTCTTCTCCTTCAGATATTCCATTCAACACATTTTCGTTACCAATTCTGTTCCAGTGCTTCTCCTGAATTTTTTTCTGCAGCCCAGGCATTCCTCCCAAAACAAGACCTCTTATGGGAAATAAGGGCTCTGCCCCTTTTGAATCCATTTCCATACTTCAGATGTTTTTATGGTTCTCCCATATAGATTCCTTTAGGTCTGATCAGGTTACTCTTCAAAGTGAACATTACTCCACAGTCCACATATTTCCATTGTTTTTCCCATGTGGGTCCATTTTTGAGAAGAAAACACTTGTGATGAAAGCTCCCAAGTTATGGTTTCTCTCTCATGTGGATTATTTCATGTTGCGAAAGGTAATTTTTCTGGCTGAAGCTTTTCCCACACTCTGTGCAATTGTATGGTTTTTTTCCTGTGTGAATTTTATTTCACAAGGTGACAGTTTCGCCTGAAGTTCTTCCCACACTCCATGCATTTGTACGGTTTTTCTCCTGTGTGGATCCTTTTATGGCAAACAAGGACACTGTTGTCACAGAAGCTCTTTCCACACTCTGTACTCTGACTTCTCCATTGTGTGGCTTCTTACGTGCTTCACAAGGTTTGAAAGTCCAATGAACTGCCTTCCACACTGCAGGCACGTATATAGTTACTCCCCCGTGTAGGATGGCTGATGTTTCATAAGGTGACCACTCTGGTTGAATCTTCTTCCACACAGCAGGCATATATATGGCTTCTCCCCTGTATAGATCCTTTCATGTGTGATAAGGGTACATTTCTGAGTGAATGTCTTTTCACACTGCAGACATTGATAGGGTTTCCCCATTTGGATCCTTTCATGTGTGATAAGGTGACCTTTTTGAGTGAAGCTCTTTCCACACTGCAGACATTTATAGGGCTTTTCGCCCTTGTGGATCCTTTCATGTCTGATAAGGCTACTTCTATCAGTGAAGGTCTTTCCACACTGCAGACATTTATAGGGTTTTTCCCCCGTGTGGATCCTTCCATGTGTGATAAGGCTACGTCTCACAGTGAAGGTCTTTCCACACTGCAGACATTTATAGGGTTTTCCCCCCGTGTGGATCCTTTCATGTGTGATAAGGTGACCTCTTTGAGTGAAGGTCTTTCCACACTGCAGACATTTATAGGGCTTTTCCCCCGTGTGGATCCTTCCATGTGTGATAAGGCTATGTCTCTCAGCGAATGTCTTTCCACACTGCAGACATTTATAGGGTTTTTCCCGTGTGCATCCTTTCATGTCTGATAAGGTGACCTCTTTGAGTGAAGGTCTTTCCACACTGCAGACATTTATAGGGCTTTTCCCCCGTGTGGATCCTTCCATGTGTGATAAGGCTACGTCTCTCAGCGAATGTCTTTCCACACTGCAGACATTTATAGGGTTTTTCCCCCGTGTGGATCCTTCCATGTGTGATAAGGCTACGTCTCACAGTGAAGGTCTTTCCACACTGCAGACATTTATAGGGTTTTTCCCCCGTGTGGATCCTTCCATGTGTGATAAGGCTACGTCTCTCAGCGAATGTCTTTCCACACTGCAGACATTTATAGGGTTTTTCCCCCGTGTGGATCCTTTCATGTGTGATAAGGTGACCTCTTTGAGTGAAGGTCTTTCCACACTGCAGACATTTATACGGTTTTCCTCCCGTGTGGATCCTTTCATGTCTGATAAGGCTACTTCTACCAGTGAAGGTCTTTCCACACTGCAGACATTTATAGGGTTTTTCCCCAGTGTGGATCCTTCCATGTGTGATAAGGCTACATCTCACAGTGAAGGACTTTCCACACTGCAGACATTTATAGGGTTTTTCCCCCGTGTGCATCCTTTCGTGTGTGATAAGGGTAAATCTGTGAGTGAAGGTCTTTCCACACTGCAGACATTTAAAGGGTTTTTCCCCCGTGTGCATCCTTTCGTGTGTGATAAGGTTACCTCTCTGAGAGAAGGTCTTTCCACACTGCAGACATTTAAAGGGTTTTTCCCCCGTGTGGATCCTTCCATGACTGGTAAGCTTACCTCGAGCAGTGAAGGTCTTTCCACACTGCAGACATTTATACGGTTTTTGCCCCGTGTGGATACTTTTATGTGTGATAAGGCTATATCTCACAGTGAAGGTCTTTCCACACTGCAGACATTTATAGGGTTTTTCCCCCGTGTGGATCCTTCCATGTGTGATAAGGCTACGTCTCTCAGCGAACGTCTTTCCACACTGCAAACATTTATAGGGTTTTTCCCCCGTGTGGATCCTTCCATGTCTGATAAGGTTACCTCTCTGAGTGAATGACTTTTCACACTGCAGACATTTATAGGGTTTTTCCCCCGTGTGCATCGTTTCATGTGTGATAAGGTGACTTCTTTGAGTGAAGGTCTTTCCACACTGCAGACATTTATAGGGTTTTCCTCCCGTGTGGATCCTTTCATGTCTGATAAGGTTACGTCTCACAGTGAAGGTCTTTCCACACTGCAGACATTTATAGAGTTTTTCTTTGTGAATCATTTCATGTGTGATAAGGGTACTTCTCTGAGTGAACGACTTTTCACACTGCAGACATTTATATGGTTTTTCCCCCGTGTGGATCCTTTCATGTGTGATAAGGTTACCTCTCTGAGTGAACGACTTTCCACACTGAAGACATTTACAGGGTTTCTCCCTTGGCGGATTTTTTTGGGGCAAAATAAACAACTGTTTCTTACTTAATCCCTTTCCACACTCATCCGGTCTCTCCTCTTTATGGCAAATAAGATGACTTCTCAAAGTGAAGTTTTCCCCGGAGTTTATAAAGGCATATGGTTTCTCTTTGATGTATGAGTGGTCATCTAAAACAAGATAGGAGGTAGGAGTGATACTCTGCCCATCCTCTCGATATTCACATTGTTCCTCTTCAGTCTGCGTTGTACAATGTTTAGTGAAATCAGATTTCTCTCGGTCTCTTTTGCGATATCCAAGATATCTTCCCTTGTCTTCTTGTTGGTGAACTTGCTGGGTTGGGACGTCAAGGACTTCACTGTATCCAGGCGGAGATTTCTTCGTTCCATTCATTATGCAGCTTTTCTTACTCCTTTCTTCAGACTTGGTCATTTGGAATAGCACTACGCTGGGCTCCTTGTAATTGTCATGCTCCATTCCATAAGCTGATTTCAAGAAAGAAAAATGACCTCATTTGCATTTACGTTGTTGGAGATGCACTGAAATTAATACTTAATTTAAACATATTTTCTTTATTTATTTGATTTATACAGCTGCTCATCTCATATTCGTGACTCCGGGCAGCTGAAATAAAATACGTAAATTCAAATAAAACACTTAACCTAAAATAAAAACACTCAGCGAAACATCATAAAATAACCAACAATGCCAAGATACATCCCAGTTCCAGGGCTCCAGGCCGAGGCAGAAACCAAGGGTCAGGGCTAACCTAATCTCAGATGGAATGAAGTTCCACAGGGCGGGTGCCACGGAAGAAAAGGCCTTCCTCCTGCTCCCCACCATCCGACACTCCTTAGCTGACAGGACCCGGAGCTGGCCCCTCGTGCCGGATCCGGGACAGGTAGAAACCGTTAGGGAGAGATGGACCGTAAGCAGCCTGGTCCTGATTTAAAAAATGAGGTAAGAGGAATACAAAAAATGATAAAATCTGAAAAAAAGAGAAAATCATGCGGAATGTTTGTGAAAGCCATGATTCATTAGTCATCCATAGCTGATCTACAGTAAGGACCAGAAATATTGGAATAAGGATAACTGTTTTGACAGTTGGCCTCTGTACACCACCTCGTTGAAGTTGAAAGGAAACACACCCAGATGGGAGCAAAGTCAGGACTTTCAGCTGTAATTCAAGGAGTTTGACAAAAATGGGGCACTAACCATTCAGGAAGTACAGCCAGTGGCATACACACACACACATTGTTGGTGGCTCATAAGTAATGGAACGAATGGCTGACAAGCAGTTGTATGGCCAGGAGTGGACTGTTTCCTGGGTACCCCATGACCAGTCAAGCAGATAAAAGGCCTGGAGGTGGTTCTGAGTGTTACATTTGCATTTGGTAGCTGTTCACTGGAACTCCCAACATGAGGTCCAAAGAGGTGTCCATGCGAGTGAAGGAGGCCATCATTAGGCTGAGGAAACAAAACAAACCCCTCAGAGAGATAGGAAAAACATTGGGAGTGGCCGATACAACAGTTTGGAACATCCTGAAAAAGAAGGAATTAACTGGCAAGCTCAGCAACAGCAAAAGGCCTGGAAGACCACGGAAGACAACTAAAGTGGATGACCGCAGAATTCTGCTCATGGTGAAGAGGAACCCTTTCATAACATCTAGTCAGGTAAAGAATGCTCTTGAGGAGGTAGGCATGTCATTGTCAACATCTACAGTCAAGAGACGGCTTTATGAATGTAAATACAGAGGCTTCACAACAATATGCAAACCACTGGTAACACACAAGAACAGAAAGGCCAGTTTACACTTTGCCAGCAAACACCTAAAAAAGCCTGCCCAGCTCTGGAATAAGATTCTTTGGACTGATGAAACCAAGATTAACTTGCACCAGAATGATGGGAAGAGAAAAGTATGGAGAAGGAAAGGAACAGCTCATGATCCAAAGCATACCGCATCATCTGTCAAACATGGTGGAGGCAGTGTTATGGCATGGGCATGTATGGCTGCCAATGGAACCAGGTCACTGGTGTTTATTGATGACCTGACTGCTGATAAAAGCAGCAGGATGAATTCTGAAGTGTATAGGGCTCAGATTCGGCCAAATGCTGCCAAACTGATAGGACGCCGCTTCATATTGCAGATGGATAATGACCCAACATACACCAAAAGCTACCCAAGAGTTTCTCAAGGCAAAGAAGTGGGATGTTCTTCAATGGCCAAGTCAGTCACCTGATCTCAACCCAATAGAGCATGCTTTTAACTTACTGAAGACAAGACTGAAGGCAGAAAGACCCACAAACAAGCAGCAGCTGAAGGCAGCTGCAGTAAAGGCCTGGAAAAGCATCTCGAGGGAGGAAACTCAGCATTTGGTCATGTCCATGGGTTCCAGACTTCAGGCAGTCATTGACTGCAAAGGATTTTCATCCAGGTACTAAAGGCAATCCTTATGTTTGTAATGATGTTGGTTTGTTCCATTACTTATGAGCCACCAACGATGAGTGTTTGTATATGCCACTGGCTGTACTTCCTGAATGGTTAGTGCCCCACTTTTGTCAAACCCCTTGAATTACAGCTGAAAGTCCTGACTTCGCTTCCATCTGGGTGTGTTTCCTTTCAACTTCAACGTGGTGGTGTACAGAGGCCAACTGTCAAAACAGTTATCCTTATTCCAATATTTCTGGTCCTGACTGTAGATCAGCTATGGATGACTAATGAATCATGGCTTTCACAAACATTCCGCACGATTTTCTCTTTTTTTCAGATTTTATCATTTTTTGTATTCCTCTTACCTCATTTTTTAAATCAAATCAAATCAAATATTTATTACATAGACCAGATTATCTTTTTTGTATTTAAAGTTAGTCCTCGTTTAGCGAATGCCTCATTTAGTGACTGTTCAGTTATGACGCTGATGAAAAGGTAATTTTATGACCAATCCTCGCATTTACGACCTTTGCAGATCTGTAAAGCAAAGGAACGCTGAAGTAAGATCATAAGCACAGTCATGGTTTCACTTAGCAACCGCTTTGCTTAACAATTGAGTTGCTGGTCCCAAGTGTGGTCACTAAACAAGGACTACCTGTAGTGAATTTAAAAAACTCACAGCATTATTTATATTAAAAAGTAATTTTAAAAGGAACAAAATGAAGGAATGGTGTACCTCTTCAACTGATGCCTTGACATTTATCCTAGCAAATGCAACTTCGGGAACACCCTATACTGTACAGTCATGCGCCCGGCCTACATTCATCAGGGCGTTTCAAATGACAGGGAATAGGACATCTAAATAATCCCTACCCTATCTGTCCTAAGGGGAATGTTGCCCACAAACATAAAGAAGTCTGAGAATATGATAGTTGAAGTACAAATCGAAATTGAGTTTTTCAGGCAAGAACTTGTAATGGGCAGAAGGAATTACTTTGAGGAACAGGAGGAAGAACCGCTACCAAGACAACGGTCAGATAAAAGGAACCTGAGTCTGGGGAAGAACTGTAACCTGAGAAAGCCCCTCCCTAGTTCTCAGAAAGAGAAAGGGAGGGAAGGAGGAGGGAGTGAAGTCAAGGTTGCAAGATTCTGTTACTATACTATAAAATCAGCATTAGCCTGCCTGACTTTGGTTTCGAGTCTGGTCTAACTTGACAGGCTGACATCAATCTTGCCAGTCCACGATTCCCTTTCCAAGGAGGCAGAAGATGCTGCTTTGGCTTCTAGAGATGGCTTCCGATCCTCAGGGAACACCGCTGTACCCCGAGCTCCTCACTGCAGTGTTGCTGCAACACCAGTAAGAAGTGGAGGAACAAATAACCAATTTACAAAATGGCATGATGCAATTACCACGGGAGTTGGGAGAGAATTTCCCTCAACACGTCGCAGTACAGCAGCTGACAGCACAGCCAGTGTTTCTGCATAGGTTCTTTGACAAGTAAGTTGGGAGACCCCCAAACTCAAGCAAGGGCAGAGGAGAGTGAGGTTATATATTTTGGATTTTAAGTTACTTGCCAGAGTTGTGGGATGGAATGACCTGAGCCTGATTGACCTGTTGAGAAAAAGGCTTGCTGAACTACTGAGACAAACTGGTGAGGCAAAGCACCCCAAATAATTTGGAAGAACTGTCCCAACCTTGTGTGGTAATAGATGGGCTGGAAGGGTTGAGGCAGGAAGGAATGGCAAGGGGAAATGACTTCCTGCCTCTCTTCCCGCATATCCCACCTCCCGGCGGCCTCCTGGGAATGCAGCGCAGGGGAGCCTATGCAAACTGGAGCAGCTCTTCTGCACTTCATTCCCAAGGCCCAGACTCAGATTTCTCTGGGAACATGGGAGGGGGGCCTGAGGCTGCTGGGGGAAGTGATGTAATGGGCAGAAGGAAGGACCCTGAAAGAGAAGAGGAAGAGCGGCTCCCAAGACGACGATCAGATAAAAGATACCTCAGTCTGGGGCAGAACTGCAACATGAGAAAACCTCTCAGACAAGACCCTCCCTAGGTCTCAAGAGAATAAAGGAAGGGAGAGGGCGGAGAAGTACATTCAGACTTCAAAGATTCTATGGTGGTTGTGGGTCTTCCGGGCTGTGTGGCCGTGTTCTGGAAGTTGTGGTTCCTAACGTTTCGCCAGCAACTGTGGCCAGCATCTTCAGAGGACAGGAGCACAGAAGCAATCTCTAGGAACCAACACTTCCAGAACACGGCCACACAGCCCGGAAGACCCACAACAACCATCGAACTCCGGCCGTGAAAGCCTTCGACAATACATTCAAAGATTCTGTTACTATACTAGAAAACCCATATTAGCCTGGGTGACTTTCATTTCCTAGTCTGGCCTACCTTGAAGAGTTAAAAGAGACATTCAGGATACAAAAAGGAGCAACTGGTCAATAAGCAATTGGCTCATTTGCCAACTGTTTTGAGTGCTTACTGTCCAATTCAGAGTATTATTGCTTTAAAAGCAAAAGTTGAGGTGTTATCTTCTTGGTCTCTAAAATATTAAGCTCCTTTTTTTCCTTCTGTAGTTCCTTATGTATATTCACTGGCCGGGTTCCATTATATGTATTTTACCCATGAAATCTCAATTTGGGAATGTAATGCATTCACGTCCCGGGGACATTTCTTTTACATCCTGCTCATTTGCCTTATACATTCACCTCTTACTGTTACCTTCATGGTGTCCCTCCTTGTTGTGAGTGATTCTTTTTTTTTTTAATTTATGATCCATATAACAATCTAGAATTAAAATGTCAGAAGGACGTTCTGGAATAACGTCTTGATGTGATTTCTACTCGCTTCAATTTGATTCATTAACCCTTTTTGGTCCATCCATGCCCCTTTAATTCCTCTGCCTTTTTGCAAATTCTTGCCACTTTGCAGAATTTCAGCCAATTATAAATGCCAGCAGCAGTGTGAATCTATTAAGAAGAAAACAGATGAAATTTTTGGGAACAAAATTGAAACGGGGGAATTCTGGAAGAAGTATTTTCATGATTGGTAGAAGAATGATAATAATATGTCAAAGAGAGGAATTGAAACAAACAATATATATTGATCAAACGAAGCTCCAAATGCTGTGAGAATTCTGAGAAGAAGCTAAACTGCCGATGCGTATGGTATCGCTGCAGGAATGTTAAAACATGAAACTGCTTTGCTTGTGCAGTGGCAGTGTGACTTTTTAAAGTACTAACTGGATTCAATGCAACTTAGGTTCTTGAACTCATCGCAGGGTTCCACACAGCATCTTCTCTAACAGTAGCCTATAGAACCATCTTGGGCTGAAACACTTAGGGGGGGGAAGCCACTTGTTCTCTGCCCTACAGGGAGTTTACAAATGATTTACCCGGAGCCGAAGGAGAGGCCTTTGACCAAACAGCCCTCAGGAGACCTGCCACTGGTTATTCGGCAAACTAGGAAACTGGGTGGTTGTAAGGAGCAGACGTCAGAGAGATACAGGCCAGCATCTTCCTTACCTAAAGCTGTTCAGGTTATCTGCTCTTGAAGCAGATCCGAGAATAAAACCTCAGTTGAGAAAGGATCCTGTGAAGGATCCAACTTACTTATTTCTGTGTTAGAATAAAAACAAAACAAAAACAGACTTTCCTTCTTCTAGCTAGAAGGTGCTTTCTCACCATTTCTCATTGCTTGGATAACAAAGACTTTCCACAATTAACTCAAGCCAAAGCAAAGCGGGCCCTTACCCAGAATGGCCACATTCCTAGAATTCTCCAGCATGACTTCCCCGTGCAAGGCTCTCTGGCTGGGATCCAGCAGCGCCCACTCCTCCTCCGTGAAAGACACAGCCACCTCCTCAAAGGACACCAAGCCCTGGAAGTCAAAGGAAACGTTCCTCAACAGAAGTCCCAGACGGTTCTCTCCCAGATTTCCAACATCCTAAAAGTGAGTTTTGCAAGAGAGAAAATGCTCCTTTTCTGACATTATATGACATTCTACCGGGGTTTATAGCTGCCTCCCCAAAGATTCTCCTAAGGCTGGAAAACGTTCACAAGTGCACAAAGTTGGAATTGGAACATCCCTGTTGGAGTTTAACAATGCAGCCATCTCTGACAGCCTTTCCTTCCTTCATTCAAAATGGAGCCCTAGATGTCCCACCGGTCTGGTTGGAATTTTTTCCTGGCACAATTCACCTTGAAGAAAGACTTAAAAGATCTAAGCAACTTTGTCTGGTCTCATTTTGTATGATAACTGACGTTTCCCTTTTAAATCCTTCTGAAACAGCAGTTTTCATACAAAATGAGACCAGATAAAGGAATAAAGATAAAGGAAGGGAGAGGGCAAAACAGAATTTCTTTTTTTTTTTACAGAACCTGCCATTTTGATGCAGTAAATCCAATTCTGACATACATAACATTTTAAGCTGATCTCACACTTGTTGTGTTGTGTTGAATCTCTGGAACAAAGCAGACCCTGCTTCTGATGAAGCTTCCCTACCTGAGCTGCTGCTGCTCCATCACAAAGAGGAGTTGGATCCTCCTCAGGGATCCTTCCCAACAGCTGCTCCATAGAGGGGCGGGAGAGAGATTCCCTGCCTTCAGGAGGCACCAAGATTACCTTCCTCAGCGGCTCCTGCATCTGAAATAACAGCCAGGATCAAAGAAGAACAAAAGTTCAAACAACTGAACTTTGGAATGAGGGGATTCTTCTCTGCCTCCAAAGCTGGACCACCTTATATCCAAAGACGGAGGTGCAGATACCCTTGGGATGCCCCTTCCTCCTGTGGAATAATCTGGATGGGCAAACAGAACTCTGCCACTGAAAATGGAGGGAAACCAAAGTCTCTTCTATTGTTAGAAACTGCATTTGAGTAGTGCCCTACTTAAGGAAGCAAGGACGATCCTCCTCACGGGAGCCTCCCAGGATCCCATTCCCGCGCTCACCCGCTGCCTTCTCTCCTCCGCTTGGCTCAGCAGGAAGCCTTCGGCCAGGGCCACCGCCTGGGAACAGGTCTCCGCCCCGCACTCCCTCACCCAGCGCCCCATCTCCGGGGGCAGCACGGCCAGGAACTGCTCCAGGACCACCAGGTCCACCACCTGAGCTTTGGTGCTCCTTTCGGGCTTCAGCCACCGGCGGCAAAGCTGCTGCAGGCGGCTGCAGACTCCCCGCGGCCCCTGCGACTCCCGGTAGCAAGACCGGCGGAAGCGCTGAGCCTCCGAGCTGAGGGGCTCCTCGGGGAGGCTCTCCCGCCCGGCTCTGGGCCAGAACGCCCCTCCCTCCTCGGGCGCGGCGGCGGGGGGGCCTCGTGCTGCTCCAGCCCCTCCGGGCCGCGGCGACTCCATCTCGTGGGCCGGTCTGGCCGAGCCTCCCCGGCGGCGTCTACTCAGCTCCTTTCCTTCTTGGCCGCAGTTGGCGAACAGCCTCTCCAGAAATCGACCAGGACGCTGAGCCGCTTCGCTGCCGATGAGCGGATCCTCAAGGTTCCGTCCCCAGCTTTCCCGGGAAAGAAACCCTTCCGGGAACGCCAGTTCGCGCTTCATCGCCGTCTTGCTCCGGGGAAGCGCAGCGGCAACTCAGTCGCGGTCCTCCGCTCCCGCCGCGACGTCCCGCCCCTTCCGCCTCCGGGAATCTCGGACAGCGGGCGAGAGAGTACTTCTTCCTAGAAGGGCAACGCGCCGGCCGGTCCCCCCTTCCCTTCCTGGCACCCGCCTACCACCTCCCTCCGCCCATTTCCTGCAGGAGGCAACTGCTGGCAAAGCTGTCCCGGGCATGCTCCGCCCCACTCCGAAGGGAGGAAGCTGCCAGGACCTGAATGTGTGGAAAGAGCCGCTGGGTGGATTCCGCCGTGATTGCTGGGGATCTTTGAAGGGATTCGGGGTACGGTGGGGGGCGGGAGGCGGGGAGGGTCCCAAGCAGCCTTTGGAGGGGATCCCGGGGCGTGGGAGGTATGGACGGGCTGCCGAACCTCCCCCCTTGTTATTCTAAAGCCGTGGAAGGGCCCCTGCCTGGGGTTTCTGAATCCCACGTCGGACAGGCGTTTGTCTGGGCTGACTGAGCGTGTCCTGCGCAGGGATTGGACTTTAAGACCTCCAAGGCCCTTCCTACCTAAGGAGGCCATGATGGAGATGCGCTGCCTCTACGGAGCAGAGTTGCCTGCACCACAGGCTGAATATCCTACTATGGCCCTGTGAGGATATGCTCCAAGCTGAGTAGCACTCAATGAGAAATGGGGTTAGTTGCACATTTCAGCTTCTTGTGTCTTTGACACAGGTGTGAAAAGATCGTTCTCTTGCACTCAGCCCCAAACTGTTGCCATAATAGTCAGGAAACCGCCTGAAAGCAACGTGAAATCGAAGGCTATGGGGGGACCAGTAGAATTTCTTCTTCCCACAGCAAATGCCCCTTGGTCTGAAGAGGGAAGGACACCTCTGGGGAGCATAGCCAGGGAAACAAAGAGCAAAGACTAGCACATTTCTCAGAGCGTGAGAGAACACAAAAAGTGGGAGGAGAGGAACTCCGAAAGCCACAGGGAGGAATGTCACACCACAGCTGGGCAGCTGCCACTGGACTGAGATGGTGACAGTGTGGCTTTGGCCGGATGGGAAAGAAAGGCAAAGAAACCCCGTGTGAGGTGCTCCGCTCCCGTTTCTCTTAAGCAAACCCACAGACACGAGGTTGCTAAGAAGTAAATGGTTTATTCCGGTTCATGGAGGTTAGCAGGAAAGAAAGACTTGAATGAGTTCCTATACTAAGGTTTAGCAGTTTTAAGCATTTCCGCCCCCCCCGCCCCCAGTCTTGTCCCCTCCCCATGGTTCATAATGGGTCTTCTTCCCAGGCCATTTGTCTCTTGCCGGTCAGTTTCACATAGCTGTCTGTCTCGATGGCAGAACTCAGAGTTCTGACACCCCATCGTTTAATGAGTGTGGATTCAGCAGGATCCTTCCTGAGTAACATGGCCACCGCGTTGCTTTGGATGATCTCATGCTCTGAATAGTATTTCATTGAATTTGAAGTGGCTCATCCTGGTCCAATTCAGTTCGCTTAGTTCAGTGCACTCCCTTTTCACTTTGTGGTTTCACGTTTCCAAAAATGTGGTTTCATTCTGTTCTATTCACATTCCACATACCACCTTTACACATCTTTGAAAAATGAGGAAAACGCAACACTTAATCTGAAGCAACTCACCTCTATCTGGAGTTGCGGGAAAAGGAGGGAAATTTATCTAAACTTTTACTGACAAAAGATACAGCACCAGTAACAGCATGCTCCATAGGAAAGGAAAAAAACATCTGAAATATTTTATTCTTCTTAAATTTAGAGGCAAGGCTGTAGCAAACCTTTTAGAGTTGGCTAAAAATGGACTTTTGGAGAAAAGGAATAGTGTTCCTGTTTTTATCAAGGTGGGGGCAGGAGTTGGCTGAGGTACTCACTATTTTCAGTTTCACCACCATTATCATAACATTTTTGTAATGTGGTGTGGATTCTGTCACGCTTATTCTGCACTGAGGGACGAGCCTTTCTTCTATAGGACACCTCATCAAATGCTTCCACAGGGATATTATACCCCTCTTGGTTGACTGTTTTGACAAGGCTAAACACTTGCACCAGCTTCAATCTGTCTTCATGGGACTTACCTTGAGCTCTCTGATAAACCTCGTTGGCTTCCAATACAACAATCCCAGGTTGAATCTCAAATTGGGGAAATGCTCTTTTTCTAATAATGTTATTAAATTTTTCAGCAAGAAAGATAATAACTAACAGAAACTAATATTTAGGAGGGAGGGATGGGAGGGAGGGAGGGATGGGAGCCAAAAGTACAGGAAAAAATGGGAGAAAAAAGAAATATAAAGAAATGACTTTCAATTTTTTTTTCAACAGTTTTAGGTATAAATTTAGTTTAAACTCTTATTCTAGGTTACAACATAACTCTCATTTTTTCTATCATCTACTATTTTTGTTAATCATCAACCCCATATATCATGATTTATTTTTTTCTGTTTCACACCAAACGTCTAAAAGGGATTTCCAATCAGCATTAAACTTAATCAGTGTCTTTTCCTAATCAAGGCTGTTAACATAGCCATCTCAGCAAGCTCCATCATTAACCTTACCATCAACTCTTCCATTATGGGTAATGTTGAATCTTTCCACTGTTGTGCATATAAAAGTCTCGCTGCTATCATACACTATAAAAACAAAGTTCCATGAGTTTTTTTCCAACTTTTGTCCTTCAGTCCCAAAAGAAATATCTCTGGATTCAGTTGTATATTAATCTTTAAAATCTTTTGAATTAATCTATGTATGTCAGGGCTTTCCAAAGTTTTTCCTGCGGCAACACACCAACCGGCATTGGTGTGTCGCTGCGGGAAAGCCCGGAAGTGCGGCAGCGCGCAAAAACCCGGAAGCGCTGCTGCGCTTTCGGGTTTTGCGCTCTGCAGTTGGTGTGTCGCCGCGGGAAAACCCGGAAGCGCTGATAATGATCAGCGCTTCCGGGTTGTGTGGCGACACATCAGACTGTGTGTGGCGACACACAGTTTGGAAAGCTCTGATGTACGTATTGGAATTCAATTTTTTTAGCTTTTTTACAAGCATGATGAAAAGTCCCCTCTTGTTCCCATTTTCAGCATAAGTTCAAAATACCTTTATACTTTTAAAGATTATAACATAATGTAAATTTCAGTCCTTTCATCCACATTCTTCCATTGTTCCATTTGTATATTATAATCAAAATTGTTAGCCCGTTTTATCATACATTCTTTCACTTGTTCTGTTTCAAATTTCAATAAAAGTTTTATATTTTAGCAATAACATGTTCATCATTTGTACATAATTCTGTTTCAAATTCAGCCTCACAATATTCAAAACCAAAAGTCCTTTTATCTACTTTAAATCTTTCTAATAATTTTACATAGGAAAAACATTGATGCATGTATCCTTCTAATGTCAAATTTTCTCTTTATTTTATTTTGAATTTTCCCTGGAAAAATATAAAAATAATAAAAGTGTATTATTTTTATAAATAACTAAAGGCAGTGAAGATACCTAATACTCCTTTCTCCTGTTTTCCCCACAACAACCACCCTGTGAGGTGGGTTGGGCTGAGAGACAGGGACTGGCCCAAGGTCACCCAGCTAGGTTTCATGCCTAAGGCGGGACTAGAACTCTCAGTCTCCTGGTTTGCCATTGGCTCCTTCCTAGGCCTGAGAGACAGGGACTGTCCCGAAGTCGCCCAGCCGGCTTTCATGCCTAAGGCGGGACGAGAACTCTGTCTCCTGGTTTGCCATTGGCTCCTTCCTAGGGCTGAGACACAGGGACTGGCCCAAGATCACGCAGCTGGCTTTCATGCCTAAGGTGGGACTGGAACTCTCTGTCTCCTGGTTTCTAGCCTGTTGACTTAACCACTAGACCAAACTTCGTCTTTTAAAATTTAAATTTTTAAATTGGCTTTTAAAAACCAAACTCACAGAATTATGATCAGAAAAAGTCTTTGGTAAAATCTCAACTTTAGAGATCTTAGCCAATTTTTTTGAGGTTCATCATATCTATTCAAAATAAGCATATTGTCTAGAGTTGTGTAATGACCCCAACTACAATGCCCTAATAAACACTTCTCGATGCAAGTCATTGAAATGCAGATTAAGCTTTATTCAGTATATATGTAAATTGAAGCGCTCCTAGAGATCTGAATGCAGATTCCCGCCAAACCTTGCTAACTTAACTCTCCCCCTTGCGTGCCAATTTCAGGCTGAATGATGTCAGTGTCCAAAACTTTCGCTCTCCGTTCCCAGCCTCCATCTCCTGCAGGTGGTTGACCTTGACCCTGCATTCTCCAGTCTCTGCAAGAAGCCATAACACTCCGTGCCCATTCCCTCCTCCCCATAGTTCACACACTAACTACTTCTCTATTCCTAATGGCAGGATTCATGGCGATGAACCCTGACAAGTTGCCATTTTTCTGTCTCCATGTATCTACTAGACCTAAGTTATCCATCAAACCAAAAACAGCCTTTGGTGATTTACCTTGAATAATTTTAATATTCTTCTCTGATGTTCTATCTAATTGTGGAGAAATCACTCCATTCCAATCCCCCATTAAACACCAATTTTCATAAGAAAAATTGCTCCATAAGTTTATAAAAAGTTCCTTTATTCTCATTCAGAGCATAAATTCCCAATACCATAGTTTAAACCCCTTGTAATTCAACTCCCCCCCCCCCCCCGACAAACCTGTCATGTTTGTCAGTCAATAAAAGTTCTGGTTTTAGTTGGGGGTTAATATATAAAGAAACAATTTATTTTGTAGGTCCAGCTGAAATAAATTAATCCCAATTTCTGTAAATCAAATATTTTATGTCTTTTTTTCTAATGTGAGTCTCTTACAGGCAAATTATATCTTGTTTTAATTTTCCAAGTAATGAAAAAAAATTCTTTTTTGAGGAGCATTTCCTCCATTTATATTCCACTTAAACATTTATAATCCATAGTTAGGCCAGTAGTTTGGAAAACTCAATGCCTATACCACCTAATTCAGAATCATTTTGTTCAGAACCTTTTTGCATCTGTAGTAATTTTGGAACAGTTTTCTCCACAACCTCCGTTTGAATCTGTTCCAATTCCAATTCTCCTTTAAATTTCCCCAAAAATTCCCTGGTCTTTTGAACAGAGTTCAGGGGAAATCTTTGCTGTTTGAAAGTAAAAATCACACCTTCTAATTTGGTCCAATGAAATGAAATCTTTTTCTGCTTTAATATCTCAGTCAAAAAGGAGTACTCCTTTCTCTTGCATAAAATTCTAATAGGAATTTCTTTTATGGTTATATCTGTATTATCAATCTTCAGCCTTGTATTGAAGTGCTGTTGCAAAACTTGACCCCTTGTCTTTTTCCTCACAAAATACACCAAAACATCCCTTGGAACATTTCCTATTATTGCAAAATGTGAGTTTATTCGATACACCTTATCAAGCTCTGCTTTGGTATCCTCTTCTTCCCAGTCCAAAAAAAATTGTCAACGCTTGAATAATTTTTCCTCTAATATTCTCATCAGAACTCTCTGGAATAGAGAATATTCTTTCTCTCTCTGTTCGAGCAAAGCCACATTATCCAACTCTCTCTCCAATTCTCTATCCCTAACTTCTGATTTACTCTCTAAAATCTCCATCTTATCATTAACTTGACTGTCTCATCCCGATCACATCAGCCCTCCCCACCCGGTCATGCAGAAAGGACATGCTTCGGACCCCATCAATAAAAGAATTTCATCTAGCGGGGTCTAGGAGGCGTGCCTTCTCTGTGATAGCACCCGCTTTATGGAATATCTTGCCCCTGGATGTCAGGGTTCATGTCTATGAATCCTGTCATTGGGATTCAGGGAATCTGCATTCAGATCTTTCTGTGATGACCCCAACAACAATGCCCTAATAAACACTTCTCTTTTTATATATATATATATATATATATATAAATTTTATTAAGATTTTCAAATATACAAAGTTAAAAGTTGAAAATGAAACAGAAATAGAAATACAAATCAAAAAGAAAAGAAAAGTGTAGTAAAGTAAAGTAAAAGAAAGAAAAAAGAAGCAAACAGAAATTAGATAACTTCCGATCTGTCTATGGTCATAAGAATAAAAAAGATAATTCGTTCTTACATGCTGGCTATTCATATAACATTCATATACATTTCTTGTCTAATATATACTATTTATATATAATCTAATCATCAAAACCCCATGCAAGCTTTACTCCTCCTGCTTTTTGCAAATAGTTCATCAAAGGCTTCCACTCTTTAAGGAAATAACGGTTTGAATTTTCTTTTAATAAGCATGTCAATTTGTCGTTTTCTGCCATGTCTAGTAATTTCAACATCCATTCCTGTATTGTTGGTACATTTTGGTTTTTCCAGTTTTGTGCATATAAAAGTCTTGCATAATACAATCATGTATTGTATTATTCTAAAAAAATGTTTTTCTATTTGTACATCCCAAATTCCAAGTAAAAAAAAATTCTGGTTTAAATGGTATTCGTATTTGTAATATATTTTGCATCAGTGAATGTATTTCAAACCAAAATTTCTTTGCTATTTTACATGTCCACCACATATGATAGAAAGACCCCTCTTGTTTTTTACATTTCCAACATAAGTTGGAAATATTCCCGTACATTTTTGAAAGTTTTTGTGGGGTCATATACCATCGGTACATCATCTTGTAAAAGTTCTCTTTTAAGTTATAGCACAAAGTAAATTTTAATCCTTTAGTCCACATGTCTTCCCATTGTTGAAGTTGTATATTGTGGCCAATATTTTTTGCCCATTGAATCATACAGTCTTTAACTTGTTCCTCCACCATTTCTCCTTTTAACAATAATTTATACATTTTAGCAATTAAGTGTTCATCAGTTTCACATAATTGTATTTCAAATTCTGATTTAGTTTGTTTAAATTCCAATTTTTTTTTATCTAACTTAAATTTCTCTATAAGTTGCATATATGAAAGCCATTGAAAAGTATATCCTTCTTGAGCAAGTTCATCTTTTGATTTTATTACATTATGCCCTTGTTCTTTTTTTAAAAAGTCCTTATATGTCAGCCACTTGTCTTTATTTCTTATTTCTGTTCTATAGAATGCTTCTTGTGTAGAAATCCATAAAGGTCTCTTATAACATAAAGTTGATTTATATTTATTCCAAATTCTCAACAAAGATCTTCTAATATAATGATTTTTAAAGTCCACATTAACTGTAGCCTTGTCGTACCACAAATATCCATGCCATCCAAATCTTAATTCATGTCCTTCCAAATTTAGTAATTTTTCATTTTTTAAAACAATCCATTCCTTAAGCCATACCAAACCACAGGCTGCATGGTATAATTTCAAATCCGGGAGTCCTAGACCTCCTCTTTCTTTTGAATCTTGCAAGACCTTGTATTTTATTCTTGGTTTTTTCCCTTGCCACATAAATTTAGAAATATCTTTCTGCCACTGTTTAAATGGTTCCTCTGATGTCAATATAGGTAGTGTTTGAAAAAGGTATAGAATTCGTGGTAATATATTCATTTTAATTGCTGATATTCTGCCCAATAATGATAATTGTAACTTTCCCCATCGATCTAAATCTTTTTTGATGTCTGTCCAAAGTGGAGTATAGTTATTTTGAAATAATTTAACATTCTTCGATGTTAAATAAACTCCCAAATATTTTACTTTTTTCTCCATAGAATATCCCGTCATTTCTCAGTTTCTCTTGTTGATGGTAATTCATATTCTTAGTCAAAACTTTTGTTTTCTGTAAGTTAACTTTGAACCCTGCTAACGACCCAAATGATGGGATATACGCTGGCTTAAAGGGGAAAAACCGAGGCTTGAGAATAAACAGACAAGAATGCAGCTTGTTAGGGCTAACAGTGTTTACTGGTAGCATAAGGCAATAATGCAGATACAGTACATTATCGCAACAATGAAAAAGATGAATATACAAGATACATCATTGTAAAAGGAAAAACAAAACAAACTTATAAGCAGAGTTCCGTGTATTGATCCCAGGGCCAGAGTTCCTGCCACGGCCTATACCCAAAGCCAGGCATAGCTCACTCTGCCCAGTCCACGGGAAGTGAACACGTGAAGAACTACATGGCTAAAAAACACTAGAAATCAAGAAGCATCGAACACCATTAGGCCCAAAGCATTAGGCCTAAAGCACATAGCATGACCTGCTATTGGGTAGCAGTGCTGCATCTAAGCACTGAGTTCCTCCCCTCCTTGCTCAGGGGGCCTGGGCAAGGCTTCCCACAGAAGGAAATCAGGAGGATTCGCTCTCATGGGAAGATTTCCATTGCTAGCCATAACATGGTACCTTCTCGCTCCCTATCTCATGAGGATGTAAACAAAGCCAAGGCTTCTCTGTTATCTAGCCACCTGGCATTCACGTCACCATGAGAACGCTTTGCTTTGTCTTTCAGTTTCTGCATCAATAAATCAATTCCATCCAGTGGATTCTCTAAGGTAATGACTAGATCGTCAGCAAAGGCTCTTAACTTATAAACTTCCTTTTTAACTCTAATGCCATGGATACCATTATCTTGTCTAATTTGTTGTTTATTCGTTCAGTCGTTTCCGACTCTTCGTGACTTCATGGACCAGTCCACGCCAGAGCTTTCTGTCGGCCGTCACCATCCCCATCTCCCCAATAGTTGAGTCCGTCACCTCCAGAATACCATCCATCCATCTTGCCCTTGGTCGGCCCCTCTTCCTTTTGCCTTCCACTTTCCCTAGCATCAGCTTCTTCTCCAGGGTATCCTGTCTTCTCATTATGTGGCCAAAGTACTTCAGTTTTGCCTTTAATATCATTCCCTCAAGTGAGCAGTCTGGCTTTATTTCCTGGAGTATGGACTGGTTTGATCTTCTTGCAGTCCAAGGCACTCTCAGAATTTTCCTCCAACACCACAGTTCAAAAGCATCTATCTTCCTTCGCTCAGCCTTCCTTATGGTCCAGCTCTCACAGCCATAGGTTACTACAGGGAATACCATTGCTTTAACTATGCGGACCTTTGTTGTCAGTGTGATGTCTCTGCTCTTAACTATTTTATCAAGATTTGCCATTGCTCTCCTCCCAAGATGTAGATGTCTTCGGATTTCCTGGCTGCAGTCAGCATCTGCAGTAATCTTTGCGCCTAGAAATACAAAGTCTGTCACTGCCTCCACTTTTTCTCCCTCTATTTGCCAGTTATCAATCAAGCTGGTTGCCATAATCTTGGTTTTTTTGAGGTTTAACTGCAACCCAGCTTTTGCACTTTCTTCTTTCACCTTCGTCATAAGGCTCCTCAACTCCTCCTCGCTTTCAGCCATCAAAGTGGTATCATCTGCATATCTAAGATTGTTAATGTTTCTTCCAGCGATTTTAACTCCAGCCTTGGATTCCTCAAGCCCAGCACGTCGCATGATGTGTTCTGCGTATAGGTTGAATAGGTAGGGTGAGAGTATACAGCCCTGCCATACTCCTTTCCCAATCTTAAACCAGTCCGTTGTTCCGTGCTCTGTTCTTACCGTTGCTACTTGGTCGTTATACAGATTCCTCAGGAGGCAGACAAGATGACTTGGTATCCCCATACCACCAAGAACTTGCCACAATTTGTTATGATCCACACAGTCAAAGGCTTTAGAATAGTCAATAAAACAAAAATAGATGTTTTTCTGAAACTCCCTGGCTTTCTCCATTATCCAGCGGATATTGGCAATTTGGTCTCTAGTTCATCTGCCTTTTCTAAACCCAGCTTGTACATCTGGCAATTCTCGCTCCATGAATTGCTGGAATCTACCTTGCAAGATCTTGAGCATTACCTTACTGGCATGTGAAATAAGTGCCACTGTTCGATAGTTTGAACATTCTTTAGTGCTTCCCTTTTTTGGTATGGGGATATAAGTTTATTTTTTCCAATCTGATGGCCATTCTTGTGTTTTCCAAATTTGCTGGCATATGGCATGCATCACCTTGACAGCATCATCTTGCAAGATTTTAAACAGTTCAGCTGGGATACCGTCGTCTCCTGCTGCCTTGTTATTAGCAATGCTTCTTAAGGCCCATTCAACCTCACTCTTCAGGATGTCTGGCTCTAACTCACTGACCACACCGTCAAAGCTATCTCCAATATATAGGAGTTGAATTACAAGGGGTTTAAACTATGGTATTGGGAATTTATGCTCTGAATGAGAATAAAGGAACTTTTTATAAACTTATGGAGCAATTTTTCTTATGAAAATTGGTGTTTAATGGGGGATTGGAATGGAGTGATTTCTCCACAATTAGATAGAACATCAGAGAAGAATATTAAAATTATTCAAGGTAAATCACCAAAGGCTGTTTTTGGTTTGATGGATAACTTAGGTCTAGTAGATACATGGAGACAGAAAAATGGCAACTTGTCAGGGTTCATCGCCATGAATCCTGCCATTAGGAATAGAGAAGTACTTAGTGCGTGAACTATAGGGAGGAGGGAATGGGCACGGAGTGTTATGGCTTCTTGCAGAGACTGGAGAATGCAGGGTCAAGGTCAACCACCTGCAGGAGATGGAGGCTGGGAACGGAGAGCGAAAGTTTTGGACACTGACATCATTCAGCCTGAAATTGGCACGCAAGGGGGAGAGTTAATTTAGCAAGGTTTGGCGGGAATCCGCATTCAGATCTCTAGGAGCGCTTCAATTTACATATATACTGAATAAAGCTTAATCTGCATTTCAATGACTTGCATCGAGAAGTGTTTATTAGGGCATTGTAGTTGGGGTCATTACACAACTCTAGACAATATGCTTATTTTGAATAGATATGATGAACCTCAAAAAAATTGGCTAAGATCTCTAAAGTTGAGATTTTACCAAAGACTTTTTCTGATCATAATTCTGTGAGTTTGGTTTTTAAAAGCCAATTTAAAAATTTAAATTTTAAAAGACGAAGTTTGGTCTAGTGGTTAAGTCAACAGGCTAGAAACCAGGAGACAGAGAGTTCCAGTCCCGCCTTAGGCATGAAAGCCAGCTGCGTGACCTTGGGCCAGTCCCTGTGTCTCAGCCCTAGGAAGGAGCCAATGGCAAACCAGGAGACAGAGTTCTCGTCCCGCCTTAGGCATGAAAGCCGGCTGGGCGACTTCGGGACAGTCCCTGTCTCTCAGGCCTAGGAAGGAGCCAATGGCAAACCAGGAGACTGAGAGTTCTAGTCCCGCCTTAGGCATGAAACCTGGCTGGGTGACCTTGGGCCAGTCCCTGTCTCTCAGCCCAAGTCACTTCACAGGGTGATTGTTGTGGGGAAAACAGGAGAAAGGAGTATTAGGTATCTTCGCTGCCTTTAGTTATTTATAAATATAATACACTTTTATTATTTTTATATTTTTCCAGGGAAAATTCAAAATAAAATAAAGAGAAAATTTGACATTAGAAAGATACATGCATCAATGTTTTTCCTATGTAAAATTATTAGAAAGATTTAAAGTAGATAAAAGGACTTTTGGTTTTGAATATTGTGAGACTGAATTTGAAACAGAATTATGTACAAATGATGAACATTTATTTATTTATTTATCTATCTATCTATCATATTTATACCACGCCTATCCCCTCCCTATTGGAGGACTCTAGGCGGCTTACAGCATTCAATATATATTTAACAATTCATATACATAAAATATAAAACTTATTGAAATTTGAAACAGAACAAGTGAAAGAATGTATGATAAAACGGGCTAACAATTTTGATTATCAATCGAAGAGAATTTTGATTATAACATACAAATGGAACAATGGAAAAATGTGGATGAAAGGACTGAAATTTACATTATTTATTTATTTTTATTTTTATTTTATTTTATTAAATTTATATTACCGCCCATCTCCCCAATCGGGGACCCTGGGCGGTGCACAATAAAACAAGATTAAAATGAATATAAAATTACACCAATACATAACAAAGCGTCCAAGAATAAAATGTTAAAAATGGGGTACTGGGAGGCTTCATGGGACCAACCATCCCCAGGAGGAACTATTGGTGTTTCCCTCCCAGGCAAGACGGCAGAACCATGTCTTTAAGCCTTTCTGAAAGGTCGGGAGCGAGGTCACCAGCCTCAGCTCCGGAGGCAAGATATTCCAAAGGGCGGGCGCAACTGCAGAGAAGGCCCGCCTCCTGGACCCCCCTAGATGGAACTCTTTAATCGATGGGGTCCGCAGCAAGCCCTCTCTGGCTGATCGGGTGGGACGGGTCTGTGGGGTGTTGCTGGCTTTAGTGGTTCCAGGTGCAGATTAATCCAAAAAATGTGTTTTAAGGCTAACAATATCTTTATTGGTAGCATAAGGCAATAATGGATGTATAGCGCATTATTGCAAAAAGGAAAAAAACAAAGCATACGCAGAGTTCCATCAACAGATGTGAGAAAAGAAAAATCACGGTCTATGCAAAGACCAGGCGTAGTTACAGTACAGAAACAAAGTACATGTAGATAGCAGTCAAAAGAAGCATAGAAAATGAGTGAGTGAGATGAGTACCCATAGTTCATAGTTGACTTATACCCATGGTTCAACATTCTGATTGGCTAATGTGGGCTAGGCCATTTTTCAGCTTAACATTGTAGTAACAGTTGTACTTACTATAAACCGCCATGGGATGGCGGTGTTGCGCATTGGCTTTCCCTTCGGGACGCTGTTCTCATGGGAAAGTATAGATTATCATAGTCAAAACAAAGGCGATGCTTTGCCTACAAGGTCACACCTGTTATTTACTGCTTACAGCAAAGGGACTTGGAAATTTCCATTTTACAAGCTGGAAATTCACAGTGAAGAAATCCATTCATATGCATTCTACATAGACTAGCTTCAGCAAATAACTTTAACAGGGTCGATGTTCTGGGGATGATACGGTTCCTCAGGTAACCTGGCCCTATGCCATGTAGGGCTTTAAAGGTGATAACCAACACCTTAAATTGTACCCGGAAGCAAACTGGTACCCAATGCAGCTCGCGTAACAACGGTGTCACATGGGCCGATCTTCTGGCCCCAGTAATTGTCCGCGCAGCCGCATTCTGGACCAGTTGAAGCTTCCGGATACTCCTCAAGGGTAGCCCCATGTACAGCGCATTACAGTAGTCTATATGGGAGATGACAAGGGCATGAGTGACTGTTTGGAGGGCATCTCGGTTCAGGAATGGGCGTAATTGGTACACAATCCGAAGTTGTGCAAAGGCCCTCCTGGCCACGGCTGCCACCTGCCGGAATAAATGGACTTCTCTCCTTTGTTGGAGAAAAAGTACTGAACAGACAACAGTCAGCACTTTTATACTTTTGGGCAGTATTTATGACATCATCTGACATGGCATACATCCTCCACCTGCTGAGCATGAACTCTTAACCTCAGACTTAGGTAATCCCCATTTGATTAATATATACATCCTCTATCAGCTAGCATGACCCCTATGATCTCCATCTGGCAAACGGTACCTTTCCATTTAGCAAACCTCATAATTCAGTTTTCTGATGCATATCACTACCTATTCTATTCTTGTCTATTTTTACCCTACCTTTTAATTGGCATTCTAATTAATTCTTATCTAGCTAACCCTATAGAATAGAATAGAATAATAACTTTATTGTCATCCCACTATACACTATACAAGTGCACAATAGAATGAAATTTCGTTGCAGTTGGCTCACAAATTCACTCAAGCAATAAAATACTAATGATAATAATAAAAAACCATAATTACTATAAAATACCCATTCTTATAAAATATACTTTCTTAAAAAATATACATTCTTTAACTCACAATTTCAGTCAAACATTAAAATACTAATAAAAGTCCATAATTACTATAAAATATACATTTTTTACATATCCAACATATTTCACCTAAAAGAACCTATTTGGCATTCAAGAATCCAATAGCCTGGGGGACAAAGCTGTTTCCCAATCTGGCTGTTCTACATCGGATACAGCGGAACCTCTTCCCAGAGGGTAACAAAGAAAACAAACCATGATGAGGATGGGAGGCATCACTGATGATCTTTCGAGCTCTAGACAAACAGCGTGCATGAGCTAAATCTTGGATGAGGGGCAGAGATATCCCAATTATCTTTTCTGCTGCCCTTACCACTCTCTGCACAGACTTTCTATCTGAGGCCCTACAGCCTCCAAACCAGATGGAAATACAGCTTGTAAGTACACTCTCTATAGTGCCTCTGTGGAAAGTAAGGAGAATGGAAGATGGGAGATGTACTTTCTTCACCCGACACAAAAAGTGCAAACGTTGCTGTGCTCACTTTACCAAAAATGTGGTATTAAGGGACCAGGACAGACTATTTGTTAACTGCACCACCAGGAATCTAATGCTACTGACTGACTCCACAGCTATGTTATTGATAAAAAGTGGAGTGTGACTGCACCGGTTCTTCCTGAAGTCTATAATAATCTCCTCAGTTTTTTCCACATTTAAAACCAAGCTGTTTTTATTGCACCACTCCACCAAACCCTTTACCTCCTCCCTATAAGCCCACTCATCCTCACCCCTGATAAGACCCACTACAGTTGTATCGTCCTCATATTTCACAATGGAATTGGTGGTATACTTGGCGCAACAGTCATGTGTCATCAGGGTGAACAACAATGGGCTCAAGACACAGCCCTGTGGGGAGCCGATGCTTAGGGAGATAGAGCTAGAAGTATTATATCCAACTCGCACAGACTGAGACCTCTCAGTAAGGAAGTCAAGTAGCCCATAACACAAGGGAGTACTAAAACCTAGAGAACCCATTTTGTCCACCAAATGCTGGGGAACAATTGTATTGAACGCTGAGCTGAAATCTATAAACAGCAATCGCACATAACTGTTCTTCTCCTCAAGATGTATCAGACTCGAATGAAGAACAGAAGAGATAGCATCCTCTACGGAGCGATTCCGCCGATAAGCAAACTGAAGTGGATCAAACGAAGGGGGGAGTCTGGAAACAATATAATATTTCATCAGTCTCTCAAAACATTTCATCACAATGGGAGTGAGAGCTATCGGGCGATAGTCATTGAGACACGTGATCGTAGATTTTTTAGGCACAGGTATAATAGTCGCAGTCTTAAAGCTCACCGAGACTACAGTCTGATGCAAGGAAATATTAAATATGTCTGTAAAGACAATGGCCAGCTGTTCAGCACAGTCCCTCAGTACCCGCCCTGGGATATTATCTGGGCCCGCTGCTTTCCGAATATTAATTTTCCTCAGGGTCCTCCTGACATCAATTATATCAAGGGTAGGTGCCTTCTCATCGGGGTGGGATTCAACCTTCCTCACAGGAGTATTATTAGATGCTTCAAACCTACCAAAAAACCTATTGAGTTCATTCAGAAAATCTATATTCTTCTCACATGATGTCGGAGTAGCCTTATAATCTGTAATAGTTTGAATACCCTGCCACATGCGCCTGGTATTTGTGGAATCATGAAAAAATTCCTGAACTTTCCGGCTATAGACCCGCTTTGCTATTCTCATCGCCTGATTCAGATCAGCTCTGGCTGTTCTAAGAGCCTCCATATCACCCGATTTAAAAGCAGCGTTTCTTTCTTTCAGCTTCACATATACTTCACGAGTCATCCAAGCTTTCTGATTCGCCCGTAAGATGATGTTCTTAATAACACTAACATCATCCATACATTTTTGGATACATGCAGTTACAGTTGAAGCATATTCCTCCACATTTGTATGTTGGTTAGTCGTTGCAGCTTCTCTAAATATGTTCCAATCTGTACACTCAAAACAGCCTTGCAGTGCTTCCATTGCTCCCTCAGGCCAAACTCTCACCTGCTTCACAGTTGGTTTTTCTCTAGTTAACAAAGGCCTATATGCTGGAATTAGCATTACAGTAAGATGGTCTGAGAAACCGAGATTGGGTCGTGGGTAGGCCTTAAATGCATTCTTGATGTTAGAATAGGCTAAATCCAATGTGTTCTTACCCCTAGTCGCAAAATCCACATATTGATGGAAATGAGGGAGGACTGTTTTCAAATTAGCCTGATTAAAGTCTCCAACTACAATAAACACACCCTCTGGGTGAGTAGTTTGCAAGTCTCTGATGGTATAATAAAGAACTTTCAAAGTCTCTTTAGTATTTGCAGAGGGGGGTATATACACAGCTGTAATAATCATAACAGTGAACTCCCTGGGCAAATAAAAAGGTCTACATCTAATAGTTAACAACTCTCCATCCGGTGAACAGTAAGTTGAAACCACCTTTGAGTTATTACACCATCTGTTATTAATATAGATGCATACACCACCACCTCGAGTTTTGCCACTAAGAGCGAGACTCCTATCCAGTCGAAACATTGTCAGTCCCTCCATTCCAACAGCCTCCTCAGGAACAGATGCCTTTAACCACGTCTCCGTCAGCACTATAACACAGCAGTCTCTCACCTCATGCCTTGTTGCAAAATCCAGCTTCAAGTAATCCATTTTATTCTCCAAAGAACGTACATTTGTAAACAAAATGGATGGAACTGGCACTCTATGTGGGTTAGCCTTCAGCTTTGCCTTTAGTCCTCCCCGGTTCCCCCGCTTTCGCTTTCTGTCACACCGCCTCCGTTTCGTCCACTGCCTCCTTCCTCTTCTCTTCCATAAACAGCCAGTACTGGTAAGAGGCCCTGCCGCCCTGCCTTGTCGTCGTAGCAACCCAAGGCCTCGTAGCCTCTCCAAAACAGCAGGACGCCCACTGGCCATCTGCAATTCCAATATATGTATATATATATATATATATATACATATATATATATATATATATATACACACATATTCCAATATATATATCAATCTAACTGCACTACTTTGCTGCCTCACCACTAAACTACCTCTCTGTTCCACATCAATCCTATTGAGAGCCACAGCAGCCACAGCCAAACAAGGCGCCACCATCTTGGGGAAAAAAATGCTAACCTATCTTGATCTAATTATATCTTATCTCTATCTACTTCAACCCACTTTCCTTAATGGACATCCTCTTAGCCTGGCACAAGGTAGGTTATTCACCGGTCAGCCAAATGTGCCTTTTTGACCTCTACACATACACTGCTATAAAGAATCTTCTTGTTTTCTGCATATACATTGATAGTCAGATAATTCAAATCCTTTACTCACATATTCAGTTTCTTGCCCCTCAGGGTTTCTTTCTCTTCCCCATCCGGCCAAAGCCACACTGTCACCATCTCAGTCCAGTGGCTGCTGCCCAGCTGTGGTGTGACATTCCTCCCTGTGGCTTTGGGGGTTCCTCTCCTCCCAGACTTTTTGTGTTCCCTCACAATCTGAGAAATGTGCTAGTCTTTGCTCTTTGTTTCCCTGACTACGTTCCTCAGAGGTGTCCTTCCCTCTTCAGATCAAGGGGCATTTGCTGTGGGAAGAAGAAATTCTACTGGTCCCCCCATAGCCTTCGATTTCACGTTGCTTTGAGGCGGTTTCCTGACTATTATGGGAAGAGTTTGGGGCTGAGTGCAAGAGAACGATCTTTTCACACCTGTGTCAAAGACACAAGAAGCTGAAATGTGCAACTAACCCCATTTCTCATTGAGTGCTACTCCGCTTGGAGCACACCCTCACAGGGCCATAGTAGGATATTCAGCCTGTGGTGCAGGGAACTCTGCTCCGTAGAGGCAGCGCATCTCCATCATGGCCTCCTTAGGTAGGAAGGGCCTTGGAGGTCTTAAAGTCCAATCCCTGCGCAGGACACGCTCAGTCAGCCCAGACAAACGCCTGTCCGACCTGGGATTCAGAACCCCCAGGCAGGGCCCCTTCCGCGGCTTTAGAACAACAAGGGGGGAGGTTCGGCAGCCCGTCCATACCTCCCACGCCCCGGGATCCCCTCCCAAGGCTGCTTGGGACCCTCCCCGCCCCCCACCGTACCCCGAATCCCTTCAAAGATCCCCAGCAATCACGGCGGAATCCACCCAGCGGCTCTTTGCACACATTCAGGTCCTGGCAGCTTCCTCCCTTCGGAGTGGGACGGAGCCTGCCCGGGACAGCTTTGCCAGCAGTTGCCTCCTGCAGGGTTAGGGTTAGGGTTAGGGTTAGGAAAAGGAGCTGGAAACCGAAGACCTTTTAAAGGGGGGAAGGAGGGGAAGGGGGGACCGGCCGGCGCGTTGCCCTTCTAGGAAGAAGTGCTCTCTCGCCCGCTGTCCGAGATTCCCGGAGGCGGAAGGGGCGGGACGTCGCGGCGGGAGCGAAGGACCGCGACTGAGTTGCCACTGCGCTTCCCCGGAGCAAGACGGCGATGAAGCGCGAACCGGCGTGCTCGGAAGGGTTTCTTTCCCGGGAAAGCTGGGGACGGAACCTTGAGGATCCGCTCATCGGCAGCGAAGCGGCTCAGCGTCCTGGTCGATTTCTGGAGAGGCTGTTCGCCAACTGCGGCCAAGAAGGAGAGCATCTGAGTAGACGCCGCCGGGGAGACTCGGCCAGACCGGCCCACGAGATGGACTCGCCGCGGCCCGGAGGGGGTGGAGCAGCACAGGGAGGGGCGTGCTGGCCAAGAGCCGGGCGGGAGAGCCTCCCCGAGGAGCCCCTCAGCTCGGAGGCTCAGCGCTTCCGCCGGTTTTGCTACCGGGACTCCCAGGGGCCGCGGGGAGTCTGCAGCCGCCTGCAGCAGCTTTGCCGCCGGTGGCTGAAGCCCGAAAGGAGCACCAAAGCTCAGGTGGTGGACCTGGTGGTCCTGGAGCAGTTCCTGGCCGTGCTGCCCCCGGAGATGGGGCGCTGGGTGAGGGAGTGCGGGGCGGAGACCTGTTCCCAGGCGGTGGCCCTGGCCGAAGGCTTCCTGCTGAGCCAAGCGGAGGAGAGAAGGCAGCGGGTGAGTGCGGGAACGGATCCTGGGAGGCTCCCGTGAGGAGGATCGTCCTTGCTTCCTTAACCGACTTGCCCACCTCCAATGCAGTTTCTAACAATAGAAGAGACTTTAGTTTCTCTCCATTTATGTTTGCCCGTCCAGATTATTCCACAGGAGGAAGGGGAATCCCAAAGCTATCTGCACCTCCGTCTTTGGATATAAGGTGGTCCAGCTTTGGAGGCAGAGAAGAATCCCCTCATTCCAAAGTTCAGTTGTTTGAACTTTTGTTCTTCTTTGATCCTGGCTGTTATTTCAGATGCAGGAGCCGCTGAGGAAGGTAATCTTGGTGCCTCCTGAAGGCAGGGAATCTCTCTCCGGTCCCTCTATGGAGCAGCTGTTGGGAAGGATCCCTGAGGAGGATCCAACTCCTCTTTGTGATGGAGCAGCAGCAGCTCAGGTAGGGAAGCTTCATCAGAAGCAGGGTCTGCTTTGTTCCAGAGATTCAACACAACACAACAAGTGTGAGATCAGCTTAAAATGTTATGTATGTCAGAATTGGATTTACTGCATCAAAATGGCAGGTTCTGTAAAAAAAAGAAATTCTGTTTTGCCCTCTCCCTTCCTTTATCTTTATTCCTTTATCTGGTCTCATTTTGTATGAAAACTGCTGTTTCAGAAGGATTTAAAAGGGAAACGTCAGTTATCATACAAAATGAGACCAGACAAAGTTGCTTAGATCTTTTAAGTCTTTCTTCAAGGTGAATTGTGCCAGGAAAAAATTCCAACCAGACCGGTGGGACATCTAGGGCTCCATTTTGAATGAAGGAAGGAAAGGCTGTCAGAGATGGCTGCATTGTTAAACTCCAACAGGGATGTTCCAATTCCAACTTTGTGCACTTGTGAACGTTTTCCAGCCTTAGGAGAATCTTTGGGGAGGCAGCTATAAAACCTGGTAGAATGTCATGTCAGAAAAGGAGCATTTTCTCTCTTGCAAAACTCACTTTTAGGATGTTGGAAATCTGGGAGAGAACCGTCTGGGACTTCTGTTGAGGAACGTTTCCTTTGACTTCCAGGGCTTGGTGTCCTTTGAGGAGGTGGCTGTGTCTTTCACGGAGGAGGAGTGGGCGCTGCTGGATCCCAGCCAGAGAGCCTTACATGGGGAAGTCATGCTGGAGAATTCCAGGAATGTGGCCATTCTGGGTAAGGGCCCACTTTGCTTTGGGTTGAGTTAATTGTGGAAAGTCTTTGTTATCCAAGCAATGAGAAATGGTGAGAAAGCACCTTCTAGCTAGAAGAAGGAAATTCTGTTTTGCCCTCTTCCTTCCTTTCTCTTCCTGAGACCAAGGGAGGGTCTTGTCTGAGAGGTTTTCTCATGTTGCAGTTCTGCCCCAGACTCTGGTATCTTTTATCTGATCGTTGTCTTGGGAGCGGCTCTTCCTCCTGTCTTTCAAGGTCCTTCCTTCTGCCCATTACATCACTTCCCCCAGCAGCCTCAGGCCCCCCTCCCATGTTCCCAGAGAAATCTGAGTCTGGGCCATGGGAATGAAGTGCAGAAGAGCTGCTCCAGTTTGCATGGGCTCCCCTGCGCTGCATTCCCAGGAGGCCGCCGGGAGGTGGGATATGCGGGAAGAGAGGCAGGAAAGTCATTTCCCCTTGCCATTCTTTCCTGCCTCAATCCTTCCAGCCTACCATCTATTACCACACATGGTTGGGACAGTTCTTCCAAATTATTTGGGGTGCTTTGCCTCACCAGCTCGTCTCAGTAGTTCAGCAAGCCCTTTTCTGAACAGGTCAATCAGGGTTAGGTCATTCCATCCCACATCTCTGGCAAGTAATTTAAAATCCAAAATATAGAACCTCACTCTCCTCTGCCCTTGTTTGAGTTTGGGGGTCTCCCAACTGGCTTGTCAAAGAACCTATGCAGAAACACTGGCTATGCTGTCCGCTGCTATACTGCGACGTGTTGAGGGAAATTCTGTCCCAACTAGTGTGGTAATTGCATCATGCCATTTTGTAAATTGGTTATTTGTTCCTCCACTTGTTACTGGTGTTGCAACAACACTGCAGTGAGGAGCTTGGGGTACAGCGGTGTTCCCTGAGCATCGGAGGCCATCTCTAGAAGCCAAAGCAGGATCTTCTGCCTCCTTAGAAAGGGAATCGTGGACTGCCAAGATTGACGTCACCCTGTCAAGTTAGACCAGACTCGAAACCAAAGTCAGGCAGGCTAATGCTGATTGTATAGTAAGTAACAGAATCTTGCAACCTTGAATTCACTCCCTCCTCCTTCCCTCCCTTTCCCTTTGTGAGAACTAGGGAGGGGCTTGTCTGAGACGCTTTCTCGGGTTACAGTTCTTCCCCAGACTCGGGTTCCTTTTATCTGACCGTTGTCTTGGTAACGGTTCTTCCTCCTGTTCCTCAAAGTAATTCCTTCTGTCCATTGCAAGTTCTTGCCTGAAAAATTCAATTTCGAGTTGTACTTCAACTATCATTCTCAGACTTCTTTATGTTTGTGGGCGACATTCCCCTTAGGACGGATAGGGTAGGGATTATTTAGATGTCCTATTCCCTGTCATTTGAAATGCCCTGATGAATGTAGGCCGGGCGCATGACTGTACAGTATAGGGTACTCCCGAAATTGCATTTGCTAGGATAAATGTCAAGGCATCAGTTGAAGAGGTACACCATTCCTTCATTTTGTTCCTTTTAAAATTACTTTTTAATATAAATAATGCTGTGAGTTTTTTTATTTCACTATAGGTAGTCCTTGTTTAGTGACCACACTTGGGACCAGCATCTCAATTGTTAAGCAAAGCGGTTGCTAAGTGAAACCATGACTGTGCTTATGATCTTACTTCAGCGTTCCTTTGCTTTACAGACCTGCAAAGGTCGTAAATGCGAGGATTGGTCATAAAGTTACGTTTCATCAGCGTCATAACTGAACAGTCACTAAATGAGGCATTCGCTAAATGAGGACTACCTGTAAATACAAAAAAGAGATAATCTGGTCTATGTAATAAAGATTTGATTTGATGTAAAAATGAGGTAAGAGGAATACAAAAAATGATAAAATCTGAAAAAAAGAGAAAATCATGCGAAATGTTTGTGAAAGCCATGATTCATTAGTCATCCATAGCTGATCTATATCAATCAGTTCTGCAAACCACAGTGTAGTTGGAGCCATATGTTTGTCTTTCCAATGCCGAAAACCAGGTCCATTTATTTTTCTCCAAAAGCCAACCCCTGTGTGATAAACCTTAAACAACAAACTTGAATTCAGGCACATAGTTGCTTCCTAGGGAAATGGAACAGTTGTTGCTACTGTACCAGCCTCCCCGATGCGTAGCAACCTCCCTTCCTGAGATCCCTGACTCTGTGGCCGGATTGGTGGTGGAGTTCCCCAGGTTCATGGCCTTTAACTTGCCTTCTCTGGGTGCAGGGTCAGAGGCAACCCGGGAGTTCACAGCCACAACGACAGCCATGGGCCCATCCCAGGTCATCCAAGGCCTGACGCAGAAGAGTGGTCATACGCCTGACCTGTTTTTTGTCTGAGCAGTGGCAAGGTGATCTGCTTTGTGCAGAGATTTCAGCCCTGGTGGCCACCCAGAATGAGAGGGCGGTTGGTGTTTTTGATCAGATTGTGCCTGAGAGGACTCTCCTGTCCAAGGGATCCCAGAACTCCCCCAGTTTATGGAGGAGCTAAAGGAGCTGAAATGGGAGAAGAGACACCTAGAGTGTCGCTGGAGGGAGAGAAGGAGTGAACCCGATGGAAGACAAGTTAGAGCTGCTCTTAAGGCACATCTGACACCTCTGCTCCATGAACGGTATTGGCTACCAATATACTTCCAGGTGCAATTCAAGGTGCTGGTGGTTACCTTTAAAGCCCTTCGTGGCTTCGGACCAGGCTGCTTACGGTCCATCTCTCCCTAATGGTTTCTACCTGTCCCAGATTCGGCACGAGGGGCCAGCTCCAGGTCCCGTCAGCTAAGGAGTGTCAGATGGTGGGCACCGGGAGGATGTCCTTTTCTTCCACTGCACCCACCCTGAGGAACTTCATTCCACCTGAGATTAGGTTAGCCCTGACCCTTGCTTTGTGCCTTGGCCTGGAGCCCTGGAACTATGATGTATCTTGGCATTGTTGATGGATATTTTATGATGTTCGGCTGCTGAGTGTTTTTATTTTAGGTTAAGTGTTTTATCTGAATTTACGTATTTTATAGCTGCCCAGAGTCACGAATGTGAGATGAGCAGCTGTATAAATCAAATAAATAAGGAAAACAACATATTTAAATAAAGTATTAATTTCAGTGCATCTCCAACAACCTAAATGCAAATGAGGTCATTTTTTCTTTCTTGAAATCAGCTTCTGGACAGGAGCGTGACAATTACAATGAGCCCAGCGTAGTGGTATTCCAAATGACCAAGTCTGAAGAAGAAAGGAGTAAGAAAAGCTGCATAATGAATGGAACGAAGAAATCTCCACCTGGATACAGTGAAGTCCTTGACGTCCCAACCCAGCAAGTCCACCAACAAGAAGACAAGGGAAGATATCTTGGATATGGCAAAAGAGACAGAGAGACATCTGATTTCACTAAACATCGTAGAACCCAGACCGAAGAGGAACAATGTGAATATCGAGAGGATGGGCAAAGTATCACTCCTACCTCCTATCTTGTTTTACATGACCACTCATACATCAAAGAGAAACCATATACATTTCTAAATTGTGGGGAAAACTTCTCTTTGAGCAGTCATCTTATTTGCCATAAAGAGGAGGGACCGGATGAGTGTGGAAAGGGATTAAGTAAGAAACAGTTGTTTATTTTGCCCCCAAAAAATCGCCCAAGAGAGAAACCCTATAAATGTCTGCAGTGTGGAAAGACCTTCACTGAGAGAGATAAACTGCTCACACATGAAAGGATCCACACTGGGGAAAAACCCTATAAATGTCTGCAGTGTGGAAAGACCTTCACTCAGAGTGATAAACTTATCAGACATGAAAGGATCCACACGGGGGAAAAACCCTATAAATGTCTGCAGTGTGGAAAGTCCTTCACTCAAAGAGATAACCTTATCAGACATGAAAGAATCCACACAGGGCAAAAACCATATAAATGTCTGCAGTGTGGAAAAACCTTCACTCAGAGAGATCACCTTATCACACATGAAAGGATTCACACGGGGCAAAAACCCTATAAATGTCTGCAGTGTGGAAAGACGTTCACGGATCGATGTAAGCTTATCAGACATGAAAGCATCCACACAGAGGAAAAACCCTATAAATGTCTGCAGTGTGGAAAGACTTTCACTGATCGAGGTAAGCTTATCACACATGAAAGGATCCACACGGGGGAAAAACCCTATATATGTCTGCACTGTGAAAAGACGTTCACTGAGAGACGTACCCTTTTCACACATGAAAGGATCCACACAGGGGAAAAGCCCTATAAATGTCTGCAGTGTGGAAATACCTTCACTCAGAGAGGTCACCTTAGCAGACATGAAAGGATACACACAGGGAAAAAACCCTATAAATGTCTGCAGTGTGGAAAGATGTTCGCTGAGAGACGTACCCTGATCACACACGAAAGGATCCACACAGGGGAAAAACCCTATAAATGCCTCCAGTGTGGAAAGATGTTCTCTGATCGAGGTAAGCTTATCACACATGAAAGGATCCACATGGGGGAAAAACTCTATAAATGTCTGCACTGTGAAAAGATGTTCACTGAGAGACGTACCCTTTTCACACATGAAAGGATCCACACTGGGGAAAAACCCTATAAATGTTTGCAATGTGGAAAGACCTTCACTCAGAGAGGTCACCTTATGAGACATGAAAAGATCCACATGGGGGGAAAACCCTATAAATGTCTGCAGTGTGGAAAGATGTTCACTGTAAAACGGAACCTTATCACACATGAAAGGATCCACACGGGGGAAAAACCCTATAAATGTCTGCAGTGTGGAAAGACCTTCACTGTGAGACGTAGCCTTATCAGACATGAAACGATCCACATGGAAAAACCCTATAAATGTGAAAAGACGTTCCCTGAGAGACATACCCTTTTCACACATGAAAGTATGCACATCGGTGGAAAACGCTATAAATGTGTGCAATGTGGAAAGGCCTTCACTGAGAGACGTACCCTTATCGGACACGAAAGGATCCACACAGGGGAAAAACCCTATAAATGTCTGCAGTGTGGAAAGAGCTTCACTGAGAGACGTAACCTTATCACACATGAAAGGATCCACATGAGGTAAAATCCTTATAAATGTCTGCACTGTGAAAAGACGTTCCCTGAGAGACGTATCCTTTTCACACATGAAAGGATCCACATCGAAAACCTAAGTGTGGAAAGACCTTCACTGAGAGATGTACCCTTATCGGACACAAAAGGATCCACACATGGGAAAAACCCTATAAATATCTGCAGTGTGGAAAACCTTCACTGTGAGACGTACCCTTTTCACACATGAAAGGATCCGTACAGGGGAGAAGCCATATATACGCCTGCTGTGTGGAAGAAGATTCAACCAGAGTGGTCACCTTACGAGACATCAGCGATTCCACACGGGCGAGAAACTATATACGTGCCTGCAGTGTGGAAGCCAGTTCATTGGACTTTCAAACCTTGTGAAGCAGGTAAGAAGCCACATAATGGAGAAGTCAGAGTACAGAGTGTGGAAAGAGCTTCTGCGACAACAGTGTCCTTGTTTGCCATAAAAGGATCCACACAGGAGAAGAACCATACAAATGCATGGAGTGTGGGAAGAACTTCAGGCGAAACTGTCACCTTGTGAAATAAAATTCACATGGGAAAAAAACCATACAATTGCAGAGTGTGGGAAAAGCTTCAGCCAGAAAAATCACCTTTTGCAACATGAAATAATCCACACGAGAGAGAAACCATAACTTGGGAGCTTTCATCACAAGTGTTTTCCTCTCAAAAAGGGAACACATGGGAAAAACAATAGAATTATGTGGATTGTGGTGTAACGTTCACTTGGAAGACTAGCCTTATCAGACCTAAAGGAATCCATACGGGAGAACCATAAAAACATCTGACATGTGGAAAAAGATTCAAAAGGGGCAGTGCCCTTATTTGCCATAAGAGGTCTTGTTTTGGGAGGAATGCCTGGACTGCGGAAAAAAATTCAGGAGCAACACTGGAACAGAATTGCTAACGAAAATGTGTTGAATGGAATATCTGAAGGAGAAGAAAAGATGGAAAGAGCCCCAAAGAAAAATGCTGTCAAATAGCATGGAGTTGCAGTGATGGTATCAGGAATGTTCCGGCTGGAAATGAGCTAAGTTTGGCAAGGGATATTCAGAAAAAGGACTAATAAAAGAAAACAACCCATCAGAATACCTGGTGCTCTGTGGATTTGGCCAAAGGAAGGAAAAACACAACTAAATTTGTATTTTGCCTCCATCTTCTTCACCAAGGAAGTATGAGTCCCTCCCTACATTCTGAGACCCAACCTCAAGTATTTCCCCAATTTAAGACTTCCAGAGAGGATTTAGTCATCCTCGGCGGAGCGGAAATGGCACTACAGCGGAGATCGAAGCCCAGAAGCTAGTGCTGGACGCCAAACTTCCTCTGGATAAAGGAGCGTGAAATAACCCATTTGATCTCTGGACAACTGCTCTCCATAAGTTACCTGCAAAAATGGAAGCTTTTGCAGTTTGCTTGCAAGTTGAGTGGCTGGGAGGTGCGGGATTCAATCTACGTTCATGGCTATGGTGCAGCCAATATGGACACAAGAACTGGCCAATCCTCATTTCTTAATCATATTTGGATTACACTATGGTATTGGGAATTATGCCCCAAGTGAGGATAAAGGAACTTTTTATAAATGACTTATGGAGTGATTGACAAGTTTTTCTTATAAAAATTGGTGGGAGAATGGAATGGAGTGATTTCTCCACAATTAGATAGAACATCAGAGAAGAATATTAAAATTACTCAAGGTAAATCACCAAACACGTTTTATGATTTGATGGATAATTTAGGTCTAGTAGATACATGGAGACAGAAAAATGGGAACTCTAGAGAATATACTTATTTTTCAGATGTTTTACAAGACAGATGTTTTCAAAAATAGATATGATTTGGACCTCAAAACATTTGGCTACTAAGATCTCTAAAGTTGAGATTTTACCAAAGACTTTTTTATCATAATTCTGTGAGTTTGGTTTTTAAAAGGAAACCTACCTCTTTAAATGGAGATTAAATGAAACGTTATTACAGAAGGAGTTGATAGTGGAGGCTTACAAAAAGAAATTAACAGAATTCTTTGAAAACAAAGGTACGGATTTAAGAATGGTTTATGATACAAGTAAAGCTTTCATCAGAGGTTATTTCATACAACATAATAATAATAAGAGTCCCCCGTTGGGGGAGATGGGCAGTAATAGAAATATGGAAAATAAATAAATAAAGTAATACTGAACTTAAGATGACTCGAGAAAATATAGGCTATTTTTGATGAGATGAAAAGATGAATTAGAACAGTGCTTTCCAAACTGCTGCCATTGGCGACAGACCAACAGCGGCGGCGGGGCGCACAGCGGCGGGGTTGTACACGGCAGCAGCCTTGCTAAAACGCGGAAGGCTGATGGTGCACCGCTGCCATCATTGCTGCCGCTGCCACTATTCACACTGCCGCCGTGCACGCCCCTGCGCCGCCACTATGCACACCCCCGTTGCTACTTCCAGGTTTTTTTGCGACACTAAACTCTTGTGACAGACTAAAGCACAGCTTTCCAAACTCTGTGTGGCTACACTTTAGTGTTTCGCAACACACGGTCTGGTGTGTCACCACACAACCCGGAAGCGGCAGCGGGGGTGTGCATGGTGGCGGCAGCAGCGCGCCATCAGCGCTTCCGCATTTTAGCAGATGCCGCCGCCGCTACCAACGCTGCAGTGCATACCCCCAACCCCCACCGTGCACACCCATGCCCCCCGTGCTGCCGCTGCCGCCATTGATGTGTCACCAACGGCAGCACTTTAGAAAGCCCTGCACTAAAGTGTCGCAACACATAGTTTGGAAAGCTATGAACTAGAGAAATCAGCAGGAAAAATATCAGCATTTCACATCAAATTAAACTTTTACAGCCACAATTATCTATCTTAAGAGTAAGAGAAATGGAAATAAAGGACTATGCAAAGCAAAAGAATTTTGAATTTGCGAATAAATCAGGGAAATGGTTAGTGTATAAATGAAAAAAGGAGAAAGAAAAAATGATTTTGAAACTTCAAGAGGGATATACTGTATTAATGGGCGATGGGGCTATACAAAAAACTATCAGTATTATTCTGACTCTTATAAAGTACACAATATTTCTTTGGACAAAATAAAATACTTAAAAAAACAAAATTTACCAAGGCTCACAGAGAAGCAAAGACATTATGAAGGGACCTATTATAATAAGGGAAGTTTCTGAAGCTATAAAAAAGATTAAACCAGGAAGACCAGATGAATTACCAGGTTCTTATTACAAATGTTTTTAAAAGGGAATCTTCTGAAATCTCAGATGTGATTCCCTCTTGCAATGACCTCCTGGATTGGCCACCAGTATCCATAGGTGAGGTTAAAGATCTAATTGTGCAACTAAAAGCAGGTAAAGCATCTGGAGGTGACTTTATCCCCCCAGAATTAATAAGGGAAAATAAAGACTGGTGGGCCCCAGTTTTGGCCACCTTATTTACACACAATAACACTTGTTTGGGAGGAGGCAAAGATAAACACAAAACAACACGAGCAGAGTTGTAGATGAATCACGCTGAAAATGGCTGTGTGATATAAAAGATATAAAACTTTATTGAAGATAAGCAGGAGTATACATACAACAGCGAGCAGCAAAGCGTGTCTTGAACAAAACAGTGCAGTAAACAGCACACAAGCAGATCAAATGTTCTTCCCCTAGTCTTTGCTTCCATCGACTTACAAGACCCAAGGAGCACAAAATTGGCAAGCAGTAAGCCAATGGCTACACTTCAAAGTCTTTTGTCGAGAGCAAAAGAAAAGTACTTGGCAGCGGCTACCAGACATACAGTCGAGCACACATTATTACAACACACACATATCGGAGGATACGAAGCGCTCATAACATGCGCTTAACAAGTTACCATTGGTTGGTATCTGGAGATTCTGAACGCAGAGTGCTACCTGCCAGTAGGTGGCAGTGCTGCACCTAGCAGACGTCTCTAATCTACAATCTATACGCAAGGCAGTTAGACATAACATCTGTGAAGACAAGCAATTTGTAACTATGTATTGTCAAAGGCTTTCACGGCCAGAGTTCGATGCCTGTTGTGGGTCTTCCGGGCTGTGTGGCCATGTTCTGGAAGTTGTGGTTCCTAACGTTTCGCCAGCATCTGTGGCCAGCATCTTCAGAGGGCAGGAGCACAGACAGAAGCGAACTCTCTGTGCCCAGGTAGAGTGGTAATGTTTGTTTTCTATTTATAGAGCTAAGTTATAGGAGTTTAGGTGGGGTTTTTTGTTGTGTTGAAATGTTAATGGCTATTCCAAGAATGAAATAAAAAGCCATCAAACGAAGAAAACAACATCCAACTGAAGAAAAACAGCCCCACACAAACAAAGTATTCCTGCCCTACATCAAAGGAGTCACTGACCGCATGGGAAAACTGATGGAAAAACACAACTTTCAAACAGTCTTCAGACCCACCAGGAAAATTCAACAAATGCTAAAATCAGCAAAAGACAAAAGGGACCCCCGCACCGCTGCAGGAGTATACCGCATACCATGCAGCTGCGGACAAGTATACATCAGAACCACAAAATGAAGCATTCACACCAGGATAAAAGAACACGAAAGACACTGCAGACTACAGCAACCGGAAAAATCTTCAGTAGCTGAACATGCTCTCAAGCAAACGGGACACAAAATCCTATTTGAAAACACAGAAATACTGGAGAACACCAAAAGCCACTACACCAGATTATACAGAGAAGCCATTGAAATTCACAAACACCAGCACAGTTACAATAAAAAAGAAGAAAGTCTAAAAATTAGCAAAACCTGGCTACCAGTCCTGAAAAACACAGCCTGCAAAAGGTCAACGAACTCAGTCCAACCACCAGGACATGGGAATACTTCTCACAATGAACATGCTAATCACGCTCATCAGCCACTTGTTAACATTTCAACACAACAAAAAACCCCACCTAATCTCCTATAACTTAGCTCTATAAATAGAAAACAAACATTACCACTCTACCTGGGCACAGAGAGTTCGCTTCTGTCTGTGCTCCTGCCCTCTGAAGATGCTGGCCACAGATGCTGGCGAAACGTTAGGAACCACAACTTCCAGAACACGGCCACACAGCCCAGAAGACCCACAACAGCCAATTTGTAACTACTTTCCCATGGGAATCCTGACACCCCTCCTAAATTGCTTTTGGAACATGGTATGTAATAAAAAATGTAATAGCTGAGAGATCTGAAGGCTCAGACAAGGGAACAGGAGAATAGGAGCATACATCGCAGATTTCAAACTGCTAGCAGGGGACTTAGGTTGGAATGAGGTGGCATTGAAAGACCAGTTTAAACAAGGACTTGATGAAATAAAGACCGAGCTGGTGCGACAAGGCATGCCAGCAACATTAGAAGCATTATATCAATTGACAGTGGTTATAGACGCTCGACTGGAAGAATTATGGCAGCTCCGGCCAGGGAAAAGCAGAGCAGGAGTCCGGCCGGCGTTTCCAGGTTTTGCAACCTTCCCCACCACGTCTGTTTCTCTAGGACATAGCTTTCCAAACTGTGTCGGGACACATTAGTGTGTCGGCTGCAGTGTCTGGGTGTGTCGCGGCTCTGAGCCCTGCCAGGACTCCACCCAGGTCCTAGTGCCTGCCTTGTGCCTTGCTGCCTCCAAACCGGCTGTGATTCCACGCAGGTCTTAGTGCCTGCCTTGTGCCCTGCTGTAAGAGTGTGTCACGAAATGATGCATGTCTAAAAAGTGTCACCAACATGAAAAGTTTGGAAAGCTCTGCTCTAGGAGCAGAGGAACCTATGCAAATTGGGGCATCGCAAAGGTTAGTTTCTGAAGACGAGCGACAAAGACGGAGGGAGAAGGCACTTTGTTTTTATTGTGGGGCCCCTGGACACATAGCACAGGCTTGCCCGGCCAGACGCCAAGCAGCTCCGGTAAGAGTTACAGCCCAGAAGGCAGACATCGGCTCCAGCTTCGGTTTCCAACCAGTTAAACTCCAACGGCCCCCCTCGCCAGAGCTCCACAGGGAGGCCATCCAACAGTTAAGAAGGGCTCATTCTGCAGACTTCAGCCAAACTTTTTACCTTTTTCCAGCCATGCTGACAATAGATTCCAAGCAACCACTACCTGTAGAATTGATGATTGACTACGGTGCAATGACAAATTTTATAGATGTGGAAGCAGTGGAAAAGTTTCAAATTCCAACACTCACATTACCAAGCCCTTTACAAGTTGAAACCATCGACGGTCAACCCCTCAAAGCAGGTCCAGTCACACGCTGCACTCAGCCAATTCAACTCTCTATTGCAGATCACACCGAGTGGATTCAACTTTATGTCACAGCCTCATTGCAAGTTCCTATCATCCTGGGCACTCCGTGGTTAAAACTTCATAACCCCTGTTTGGACTGGGTGACCAGGGCGGTTTCCTTCCCCGCTCAGGACTGCCTGCACCACAAATTACAGGTGGCCGCCCACTCCCCGGTGACGGCGGAAATCTTGGAAGCAACGGGGGCTCACCTACCAGCAAAGTATGGGGACTACGCAGACATTTTCGGCGAACAGGAGGCCACAGTGATGCCACCCCATATACCTTTCGACTGCACGGTGGACCTAAAGCCCGGCACCAAGATTCCAGCGAAGAAACATGCTATGTCACCAAAGGAGCTAGCTACCCTGAAGGAGTACTTGGATACAAACCTCAAGAAAGGATTCATTCGACCATCCACATCTCCAGCATCTGCCCCTACCTTCTTTGTCCCAAAGAAGCCCAGGCTGATGGAAGGGGGACTCCCATGCATGCGCACAGTGCATGACTACAGCGCACTCAACGCAGTTACTGTCAGGGACCACTACCCCCTTCCACTCATATCGGATTTGCTCAATCGCCTGCAAAAGGCACGCATTTTTACCAAGTTAGACCTCAGGAATGCCTACAATTTAATCAGAATGAAGGAAGGGCATGAATACCTCACAGCCTTCCATACCAGGTATGGTAAGTTTGAATATTTGGTCATGCCTTTCGGACTAAGTAATTGTGGGGCTGTATTTTCCAGATTTATGAACCACATTTTTTCAGATTTGTTAGATAAGTATGTAGTCATTTACCTTGATGACATCCTGATATTTTCTGATGACCCTATGTCTCACATAACTCATGTACGCAATGTTCTGCAGAGACTGAGGGAGAACAAACTTTTTGCCAAGCTAGAGAAGTATGCCTTTGATTTAACTCTTTTGGACTATCTAGGCTACAGAATTTCCACAGAAGGCATAGCCATGGATCCCTCAAAGGTCCAGGCAATTCTCTCTTGGAAACCTCCCCGTAATGTCAAGGAGGTCCAGCAATTTTTAGGGTATGCGAATTTCTATCGCAAATTCATTAACGTCTATGCAGAAAAGGCACAACCCCTTACTCAGCTTTTAAAGAAAAGCACACGATTTTGCTGGGGTGAACAACAACAGGCTGCCTTCCAAGAGTTTAAGCAGATGTTTGCCTCCACGCCTCTCCTGAGACACCCTGACCCACAGCGACAATTCATTGTCCATACTGACGCCTCAAATATGGCGATAGCCGCCATTCTGCTCCAGGCTGAGGATCCGAAAGGGGAGGATTTGCTTCCTTGTGCCTTTTTCTCTCGCACGCTGTCACCAGCACAGAGGAATTATGATGTCTTCAATAAAGAATTACTTGCAATTAAGGCAGCCTTTCAAGAGTGGAGACACTGGTTAGAGGGGGCATGATTTCCAGTCAAGGTTTCCACAGACCACAAGAACTTAGAACTTTTGCAAAGATCTGGGTCACTCACCCCCCGCCAGGTCAGATGGAGTCAATTTTTTTCACGTTTCAATTTTGTAATCTCTTACCTGCCCGGCAAGCAGAATAAACTGGCTGACGCCTTATCCAGGCAGCCGCAGGACATGGCAGACTCCCTCCAGGCCACTTAAGCTACAATTTTACAACCTCAAAATTTTGAGAGGCCTGAAGGGGACCAAGCAGAGATCTTAGCAGCTGTCAGGCAAGCGGACGATCTCCTTGCAAGAATCAAGGCTCAGCAGCAACAAGACCCCTATGCAAGGGCTAGGCTGGATGACCTCCAGGGGGCCCAGCAAGGAACACCGTCCCCATTCACAGTAGATGCGGGGACTCTTTGGCATAGCGGATGGCTTTACGTTCCCATTTCCCTGCAGGAAGAGGTCCTACAGCTATGTCATGATAGCCCAACAGCAGGGCACGGGGTGTGTGTGTTCAAAAGGCTGCACAGAACTCTCAGAGATTACTGGTGGCCTAAGATGGCTGTGCACATTAAAACCTACGTGGCCTCTTGCCACACATGTAGACGTGCCAAAACCATTGCAGGAAAGCCGGCAGGGCTTTTACAACCCCTGCCCACGCCCCCCCAGCCTTGGGACACTGTCTCCATGGATTTTATCACTGACTTGCCACCGGTCCAAGACTTTACTTCCATTCTCGTGGTGGTGGACTGTTTTACAATGATGGCACATTTTATTCCCTGCAAGGGCCTTCAAACAGCACAAGCAACAGCACAGCTCTTTTTGGACAATGTTTTCCGACATAGAGGCATGATTAATCACTTGATCGCGGATCGCAATTTACTTCCAGGTTCTGGGGGGCGCTTTTTCAGTCGTTGGGGGTCAAGATACATTTATCCTCTGCGAATCATCCTTGTACTAATGGGGAGGCTGAGAAAATTAACCAATTATTGCAGCAATATCTCAGATGTTACATCAACTATCGCCAGGACAATTGGCCAGACCTGCTCCCCATGGCAGAATTTGCTTACAACAATCAGTGCATTCCTCGACCAAGATGTCCCCTTTCCAGGCACTCTATGGCTTTAACCCACGAGTATTGCCTCTCTCCTCCCAACAAACAGCTGTCCGAGCAGCCACTGATTTCATTGCAAAAAGACAGGCGGCCCATCAGCTTTTAAAGGAGCAGCTTGAAATCGCGAAAGCAGCCTATAAAAGACATGCAGATGCACACAGACAGGAAGGGCCACAGATTGCTATAGGAGACAAGGTCTGGCTCTCTACCAAGTTTTTGCCTTCTAGCAGACCTTGTAAGAAATTGGACTCTTAAGTTCATCGGCCCTTTCTCAGTGTTAAAGCAGATAAACCCTGTGGCTTATCGTTTGCAGCTTCCACACTCCATGAAGATCCATCCAGTGTTCCACAGATCATTGTTGGTCAAGGAATCCCCCCCAAGTGCCTTGTGTTTGCAGAAACCCCCCCCCCCACCGCCACTTCTGGTAGAGGGGGAAGAGGAGTATGAAGTTCAAGACATTTTAGATTCAAGGCGGAGAGGCAGGGGCATCCAGTATTTGATACACTGGAAGGGGTATTCTCAGACAGAGCGCTCCTGGGAAAATGCCAAGGACGTGCATGCTCCTTTGCTCGTACACAAGTTTCATCAGCTTTTCCCCCACAAGCCATGGCCTCCTCAACTACCAGAACTGCATCTCTTGGCTGAAAATGACGGAGGCAGCCAGAGGAGTTCGTAAGTTGGATGCCTTCTCAGCACCAGGCACTGGGGCCAGCGAGGGGGAGGAGGTGGAATCTCTCCGTCAACCTCTGGCTTGCAGTTCCCAGCGGGGAGAGGGGACAGCCTTGCTAACCCTCTAGCTGTTTTTCAGAAGCCGCCAGCTACACCCAAGATGTTATCTGATCAAACAGACAGCGACGCTTCCTCCCTTGAAATTCCTTCTATGGATGAATTGCCTCCTCTGCCCAGTTCTCAGGAGGAGTCGGAGGAGGAGATGGATTCTCATGGGACTGTTGCTGACACCAAGGACACGGGAGGGGAGGAGGTTTCTATGGGAATGTTTTTCTGGAGGGGAAGGTGGTGTCAGGGAGATACAGGACAGTGGTGGGGGGAGCTCCCTCAAGAAAGGGAAGTGCGTGCGCAGTTCTGAAGCTTTGGCCTTGTCTCCCAAAGGCTTCTGGAAAGCCCCGCCCTAGACTGGACTTATGTCTTTGGGATTCTTCAAGCCATTTTAGTTTAGCAGGATTCTGTAAGTAGGAAGGTAATAAACACTAGAGACTCGATTCCAAGCCTCAGCGTGTTATTTCTACACCTACATCAGGACAGAGTGTTGGTCTATTTAGACGATATCCTGATCTACACAGAGACCATGGAAGAGCATGTGAAATTGGTGAGAGAGGTGTTGAAAAGACTGCTAAAGAACCAACTATATGCTAAACTGTCCTAATGCAAATTTCATAAAGAGCAGCTTGACTACCTAGGCTACCAGGGCTCCAGTAGAGGGATTGAGATGGACCCAGGGAAGGTTCAGGACATTGTATCATGGGAGCCCCCTAAAACCCGGAGGCAACTCCAGAGCTTCTTAGGGTTCTCTAACTTCTATCAGCAATTTATCCCGGACTTCGCACAAATTGCCTTCCTCTTACTGACCTATTGAAGACAAAAGGGAAGGGAGACCCAAAAGTGATGAAAAGACCGGGAACAGTGCTAAAATGGACAACCGAGTGTCAGGATGCCTTTGACCATCTGAAGGTGCTATTCACATCCGAACCAGCCTTGAAGCACCCAGACCCAGCAAACCCCCTAATTGTCCAAGCAGACGCATCTGATGTAGCCATAGGGGCCATTCTGTTGCAAAGAGACGAAGAAGGGAGCTTGCGTCCATGCGCTTACCTTTCCCAGAAATTCACTGAAGCAGAGAGATGCTGGCATGTTTGGGAAAAGGAGGCCTTTGCGGTGAAATGGGCACTAGCAGCATGGAGGCATTTACTAGAAGGAGCCCCCCCACCCATTCAAGTTGTGGACCGTCCATAAGAATCTAGAAGCCCTGAAAACCCTGAGGAAATTAAATCCCAAGCAAATCAGGTGGGCACAGTTTTTCAGCAGATTCAATTTCACATTAAAGTACCTAACTGGGGGGGGGGGGATTTCCTGGCTGATGCATTGTCTAGACTACCTCAACACGACAGCCAAAGAGAAGAAGTGGTGGACTCAGTCATTGCCCCTTCCCAATTTAGCATGGCAGTGACCACCAGGAGTCAGAAGGCCAAGGTGGTCCCAAAAGTCGAGGGGAACTTGCAAAGTGAATTACTGCATGCTGTGCAGAGAGATGAATGGTTACAAGAAAATAAAACCTTTTTGATAGAAAAAAAAGGACTGGTGGAAGGGGGACAGACTCTAAGGAAGTACGAAAGAATATTCTTGAGCGATGTCATGATTCTAAATTGTTTGGCCATTTCGGGTTCGTAAAGACTTTGCACTTGGTAAGACGACAGTTCTGGTGGCCAGCCTTATGCAAAGATGTTGAGGACTATGTAACCAGCTGCCCCACTTGCGTAATAGCCAAATGAGCTGGGGGCAAGCTTAAAGGACTATTGCAAAATGTGGTGAGCCCCACGAGACCGTGGAAGCAAATTGCCAAGAAATTTATAGTTGAGCTGTCCGAAAGTAAAAAGAAAAGTTATTTGGGTAGTCATGGACTTATTCTCCAAACAGACTATTTCATCCCTTGTGCGGGGGTACCCATGGCTGGACAACTAGCCAAGATGTTCACCAACCACATATATTGCCTACACGGAGCCCCCAAAAGGGTCATCAGCGATTGAGGCGTACAATTCACCTCAAAATTCTGGAAGCAGTTTCTCAAGCTTATAGGGGTGGAGCAAGGTTTAAGCTCCTCCCACCATCCACAAACAGACGGATCATCTGAACGACAGAACCAGATACTGGAACAATATCTGAGATGTTACATACGCTACCAGTAGGACAACTGGGTGGATCTGCTGCTGTTTGCAAAAGTGGCGTACAACAACGTGGTCCACCAGAGCACAGGTTTCATCCCATTCCAGGCGGCGAATGGGCAAGACTTTGTGGCAATACCCGAGCTGCCTTGAGAACAAAGATCCTGGCGCTGGATGAGTGGATAAAACAAATTACAGATAATTGGCCTGTAATCGAAGACATTAGAAGAAGCAAAAGCGGATTACAAAAAATACCCTGATTGTAAACGGGCACCCCAATGGCCAATGAAAGTAGAAGAAAAAGTTTATTTGTCCACTAAATACTTAAAGTCTACCCAGCCCTCCAAGAAGTTAGGACCTAATATATTGGACCATTCCCAATCTCCAAGATTATCAATGAGGTAACCGTGCAACTGCAGTTACCAAAGAATTTGAGAAAGGTTCACCCTGTTTTCCATTGCAGCTTACTTAAACCAGTTTGAGAATCATCACACTGGCATCCATAATTGCTTCCACCCACACCTACGATGATCGAGAGGGAGCAGCACTTTGAAGTTCAAGCCATACTAGATACACGTCAACACCATGAAACGTTGCAGTACATGATACAATGGAAATTTCCCTCCCACTCACACTGAGTGGGTGAACAGCAAAGATGTACGTGCTCTGCACCTGGTGAAGCAGTTCCACAAGAAATATCCAGAGAAACCCAGATGAACAGAACTTCATTGACTTGTCTTCTTTTAACATTGTAAGTGGGAGGGGGATATCGGGAATATTGGACTGGGGGGGGAAATGTCTTTAAGGGGGGCGGTATGTCAGGAGGGGTGTGGTGGCTCAGCGGGTAAGACGCCAGGCTTGTCGATCGGAAGATTGCAAGTTCAGAGGTTCAAATCCCTAGCCCTGCGTGCGGAGTGAGCTCCCGCACTAGCTCCAGCTCTTGCCAACCTAGCAATTCGAAAGCATGCAAATGCAAGTAGATTAATAGGTACCACTTCGGTGAGTAGGTAACAGCGTTCCCTGCGTGTCATTTATTTTATTTATTTATTAGACTTTTATCACCGCGCCATCTCCCCCACAGGGGACTCTGGGCGGTTTACAAACATAAAAATTAAAATTCTACTAAAAATATACAATACAATATATAATTACTTATTATTATAAATTAAATAGAAAATCCAAGCGGGCGATCTCAACCAACCTAGGACCCACATGATCTTAAAAGGGCTCTAAGACACCAACCATACCCATGAGGAGCTATTCCTATTCCCGTCCCACGCGAGGCGGCAAAACCAGGTCTTTAAATTCTTCCGGAAGGATAGTAGTGATGGGGCCTGCCTCACCTCCGGGGGCAGAATGTTCCAAAGGGCAGGTGCCACTGCCGAGAAGGCACGCCTTCTGGACCCCGTCAACCGAAACTCCCTTACCAACGGGGTCCGAAGCATGCCCTCTACATAATCGAGTGGGACGGTTTGAAGTTATGGGGATGAGGCGGTCCCTCAGGTATCCTGGTCCCATGCCATGTAGGGCTTTAAAGGTCAAAACCTTTAATTGCACCCGGAAGCATACTGGTATCCAGTGCAGCTGGCGTAGCAGAGGTGTCACATGGCCGATGCATGGGTCATGCAGCCACATGACCGTGGAAGCGTCTTCGGACAATGCTGGCTCTTCGGCTAACAAACGGAGATGAGCACCGGCCCCTAGAGTCGGACACGACTGCACAAATGTGTGGGGGGAACCTTTACCTTTTTATGTCAGAACCGGAGTAATCCAGAAGCAATAGTTGATAGCTCCTGGAATGATCCTCCTGACATGGGTTTTGTAGTTAGAGAGCAGTTAGAGAGCAGAGCACAGCATTAGAGAATTTTCAGCATTAGAAACACAGCAGCATAGGAGTAATTTACAGCCTGCATTCCTAACGCTTGTAAACCTGCTGTTTGGGGGAAAACCTTATCAGAGCCTGAAAGATCAAAGGCAAATGGAAACTGAAAGGGCCATTAGCAACCGGTAGTCAGGGCAAGGAAGGCCGGTGGCATCACAACGAGAGAGGAGGAGGGAAGGAAAGGAAGGGAATTCAACTGTTTTGTATCAAGCCGCCATTCGTGACTTTAGCTATGGAACTGGTCTACTCTCCTTATTAAAAATCTTGTATATCCTAATGGCGTGTACTATTACTGGAAATAAGGTTGCAAGAGCCATGATCCTCACATCTCCCCTATAATTATGGAAAGGCTGGGCATTTCTTCCTCCCTCTTTTCTCTCCTGGGAGTTTTCCAACAGTCACCTTGGAAACCAGTCCTGTGAATGGCAAATCCAAGGGATGATGCAAGGTTAACGTCCTGCATTGAGTGAGAAGGCCCTACATGTATAGAATTCCTGGCTTAGAGCTTGGCCCAAGATTTGGGCACTGTGTCACTGCATAATTTCAGACTCTGGCCTTCCTGCTCTCATGCCCCGTTCCCACTAGAGGTGTGTATTTCAAAAGGTGGATTTGGCTTGGATGAAGACACGATGAAAACTCCTTAATCTCACAACACATGGACAGACTTAACCATACTTTCAACTGGGAAACTGAGAGCATCTTAAACCAAGCCAAATCCAAAAATACTAGAGAATTCCTGGAAGCTTGGCACTCAAAGCAGCCATCAACAGACACATAGAGGTAAACAACATTTACATACCATTCATAAGAGACAATAGAAAAGCCAGAAGACCAGAACACCACCTTGCCAGCAATCAACAACCAGATAGGCAAAGATTAACACCAAGATTAGCAGAGGAGCAATCAAACAACACAATAGACCCTAATCAAGGAACTTTTAACTCAGTCAATCAACCAAGCAGCAAACAACAACCCAATCAAGGAACTACCAAGGAGAGTACAACACCCCCACCAACACAGGCAAGACAAGCCAGGGTATATAAACAGAGAGCAAGTTCCACTCCCTTTTCGCACTGAAGATGTTGCCTAGCCTTACAATGAAATGTCTGCAAGAAAACAACAAGGCTCAGAGAACACCAAGGACTCCACAGTTCAACCCTGAGATACAAATATTCTCTTCGATTGGTTTCTGTTTCTGTTTAAAATAAAAGTAACTTTATTTTTACTACAAGAAAGCTCAGTTTATTTTTTGATCTCTCAATATGCTTCTATAACTCTGATCTTAATTAAAAATTACAGTAGTTTGTTCCTTCCTTCCTCCTTTAAAAGTTCCTGCATACATTCCCCAAGGCCATTTCTAAATTACTTCACAAAATGCCTACTAGAACTTGAAAGAGGTAAAAGGAATAAAAATTATGTTAAAAGCACTCAAGGATGACCTCCCTGTGGTGAAGGGAGAACACCAGCCTCCTTGTGAGTAAATCACAGCAGCTGAGTATGAGTATCTGCAGATGAACAGATGCTGTTCTGATGAGGAAGCAGGTGTGGGGAGTGGAGGAGAAGGTTCAGGGAGATGCCGGAGGACATCCAAGAGGATCCTACACAGAGAGCACCTGCTGGATTCCCTGGATCGGGTCTGGACAAACAAACTGCCCCACCTTTCTTTGATGCCTGGCTTTGACTCAACCCCATGCCCAGGCAGAGAAGATTGCGGGTTTCTCAGGCTGGAAAGTCTTCCTCAGAGGGAAGGAATGGGCCAGGGACCACTGAGAATGGAAGTCTTCTTGAGACTGTTGGTGGGAGAGCAGGAGAAGAACTTCTCTCAAATTCCTAGGGGGCAGGAACACCTTTGCATAGCAATGGCCAAGCTCTGCTATATAAATGGCCTGAGGGGGAAATACAAGTGTGGCCACCTTCCAACCAGCACACCCTGTACTTTGTACTCTGTATATGCTCTTGGGAAATAAACCAGCAAACTTCTGTTCCAGCAACTGCCTGCGTCTTTTCATTCCCGGCTTGGGACGAACCGTGGTAAGAATTCCTTCTAACACCTCCTTTTAAAGATCTACCTGGAACTGCTGGGGGAGGTCATCTGTTGGCATAGAGTCTAGTATCCTCAATATTTATTTATTTATTTATTCATATTATTTATTATTTAACGTATTTATACCCCGCCTATCCCCTCCCTAGAGGGCTTTAGGCGGCTTACAATCATTGAAATACATATATTTATACATCATATATTTAACAATGTTATAATATTACCGCGCATTAGGGAGGGGGTGAGGGAACCAACTCTTCTTCCGCAGGCATTGGACTACATGCCCCAGAATGCCTCGCTTCCGAGCCGGCTGCTGACGTCCAGGAAGCTGTCATCGGGATCCGCCGTCCTCCGCCGTTATCCACGGGAATCAACCAGGTCTTCCTTCGGTTCGAGGGCGACCCCCGAAAGGACGCCAGCAAATTGCCCCACGTAAGTGGTACCCATTTATCTACTTGCCTTAGCTTTCGAATTGCTGGGTTGGCAGAAGCTGGGGCTAGTGTCGAGAGCTCACTTTGCCACACAGATTCGAACCGCCGGCCTTATGGTCGGCAGACTAACAGCTCAGCGGTTTAACCCGCTGAGCTACCGCGCCCCTATATATATAGAGGATACTAGACTCTAGGCCAGAGCTTTCCAAACTGTGTGTCGCGACACAAAAGTGTGTTGCCACACCACCCGGAAGCGGCGGCGTGTGCGTGCACTGCGGCAGCGGCGTGGGATCAGTGCTTCCGCGTTTTAGCGGAGGCTGCAGCCGCCGCCGTGCATGCATGCGCCGCCGCCCGCCCCCCGCACTGCCGCCATGCGCGCGCGCGCACTGCCGCCACTGCTGGTGTATCGCCAGCGGCGGCACTTTGGAAAGTCCTGTTCTAGGCCAGGGGTCGGCAAACTTTTTTATGCCGGGAGCCATTTTGACATGCTCGAGGGCATTTTGACATGCTCGAGAGCCAGGGGGCGGGGTTTGCGGGCGGGGACCAATCACGTGGAAGGGGGCGGGGTTTGCGGGCGGGGGCCAATCGCGTGGAAGGGGGCGGGGTTTGCGGGTGGGGGCCAATCGCGTGGAAGGGGGGTTTGCGGGCGGGAGCCAATCGCGCACACTTAGGCCCTGCTGCCGCCATGCCCACCATGCCCACTGCAGTGCCCGCTGCCATGCACACCATGCCCGCTGCCAACGTAGGGATTTGGAAAGCGATTTAGGCACCAGCTGGGAACAGCCATGGCTGGGGTGGTGGTGAGAAAACGCCACGGCCGGGCCCTGCTGCTCCCAGACCCCGCCGCTCAGGACCCCCGCCTCCTGGCCAAGCGCAGCTGCTCGCCGGAACGCAGCCCCCAGGGAACAGCGGGAGGACGAGCGCACGGCCGCGGTGGAGCGACGGCACAGACCTGTCGGCTCAGTGGCGCCCGGGCCGCCTCTCGGGATTGGGTGCCCAGCCCGGCTGCGCTCCCTCGGCACGGGCAGGCAGGGGAGCGCGCCCGCCCTCCAGCTTTCACTTGTTGCAGCGGTTCCCTCGGCGCGTCGCTCTCTTCGACGGGGTGGGCGGGCGGCCCTCTCCCCGGGGTCCGAGTAAGCCGGACAGCCCGCGGGGCTCTCTGCCGCTCCCTTCGATGGAGGAGGGACCGGCGTGCCTTGGGAGCTGCTGCTGCTGCCGGCAGCATGTCTGGGCGAGGCTTGCTCGGGCGCTCCGGCTGGGGTGCAGCGGGACGGGAGCATCGCTGGCGGCCTGCGAGGACCGGCCAGGGAAGGCGTCTGCCATTTCCATCCAGCAGGGACCCCCGCCCGAAGATAGTCTGGAGGGCAACTCAGCTCCCATCACCCCTCGCCAGCGTGCCCCCTAACCCGGCTGGGGATAATAGGGGCGGTGGTCCTCCGGTGTCACGATACTGGGCAAAGCGGCGCCTTCACTTCCAAGCCTGCGCTGCTGCTTTTTTTTAGCCGGGAGTGGGGGACGGTTTGGTTTTTTTGAGGGGGGGCTCTAAAGGCGGCCTGATCTGGCCGGGGGCTCCTGCATTCGCCCAGCTTCCCCGGGAGAGAAGGGGGTGGTGGTGGATCGGGCCGAACCGGGTGCCCGCAAAACTGTTTCTCCAGCTCAAAGGGGGAAAGGGACAAGGAGGGGCAATCTTTTTATTTATTATTACTTACGGCTCATAATGAAATAAAATAATTATTAATTAGTAGGCTTACTTATTGTGCACCATGCACTGTTGTTCTTCAGTTGGGGAGATAAGAACCAGCGACTAATTTATTCGGCTGCACAATTGATGGGCACTGAATTCTTCTCGGGGACGGCGGGCCTCCGTCTCGGCTTGGCGGAATGCGGGGCCCTCGGCTCTCCAGGGTGGGGCCGCCAAGAGATCCGCCGAAGCCCCGCTTTATTACCGATTAATATGATTATGCATTATTCATCATAATGACTTTCCCCGAGGTAGGCTGGATTGGGCCCAAGGGGGGACTGACGGCCTCCACCCTCTCGCAGGCGCTCCCAAAGGTTTGTCTGGGGGAGGGGAAAGGGGGACCCACCGGCTTTGCCACCCCCCGCGATCGGGCGGGCAAGTGGCGGGGGCACTGGTGCATGCGGGGAGAGGGCGGAGCAGGTGGCCCCACCACCCCACCTGGCTCTTTGCATGCTGCCCGCGACACCTGATCTGCCGGAACGCCCGCGCGCCTTCCCTGGCCGGTCCTCGCGGGCCGCCGGCGGCGCTCGCGTCCCGCTGCACCCCAGCCGGAGCGCCCGAGTGCCAGGCATCGAAGGGAGCGGCAGAGAGCCCCGTGGGCTGTGCGCAAGGTGTGGGCGGCTGCGGTTGGCCCCGGCCTTGGAGAGCGAGAGCGCGTAAGAGTTTGGGGGCGGGATCCAATCGCCCTCCTCCAGCGCCGGCCATCAGAGTTTGGGGGCGGGATCCAATCACGTGGAAGGGGCGGGGGTGAGTTCAGCTGCGGAAGAGCCACACTCAAGGGGCCAAAGAGCCGCATCTGGCTCGAGAGCCGCCATTTCCGACCCTTGCTCTAGGCCAACTAGACTCTAGGCCAACACATGACCTCTGTCAGAGTGCGGACCGTGGGGTGGCCTGCTCCTTTTTCCAAGACACCAATGATCCACGTTCTATGCAGTAAATAGACACTCAAGCAGAGATTAGATAAAATAGCCTATTTACTTTATATACATACGTAGTCCAAATACATCCAACAGCAGTAACAAATGATACAGCAATACAGCAATGAGAAGTTTACCAGCAACGAGAAGAAAGAACACCAGGTATTCTCTGCTTATATACATAAACTGACCAATCACATTATAGGTCACTCTCATCATCTGCCACACCCAACTAAATGATAGCACCTGTAGTATGAGTCATTGCTGCCACATCATCCCTACAACAATGGCTGCTAATTGGGTGACTTGCAGAATAATTCCCCTCTCACCTAGATATCAAGCCTCTCCAGTATAATTTATCTATCTGTAAATTCCTGGGTATATACAAACCCCAACAACCTCCCCCAGCAGTTCCAGGTGGATCTTCAAAAGGAGGGATAAGTGGAGAGATCCCTGGAGCACGCACAGAACAGAAGTCTCTGGACAGATCTCTTCCACCATCACTGCCTCAGGAAGGAGGAGACCCACTGCAAAACAGTCCATTCCCTCAGAGATGTTGCAGAAGGAGGCCAGGGTCTGCGGTACTGAAAGCCTCTGAGAGATCAAGGAGGGTTGCACTCCCCCAATCCTGCTCTCCCTATAAGTCATCCATAAGTGCAACCAATGCAATTTCCATGCTGTATCCCAGCCAGAGTCACAAAGAGACGGGCACGACTTAACGACTGAACAACAACAACATCCCAGCTGGAAACTGCTTGCCAAGGAGCCAAATCATCTGCTTCCTCTATGGCTCTCTGCACTTGCAGAACGTCAGCCCTTTCAGGCAATCGGAAACCGCAAAGCCCATTGGAGCTCTGCAATATTGTTGTGGGGTATAATAACAGAATCTTGAAAGCCTGTCAGAGTTTCCCACTGTAGAGTCAGAATTTTACCAGCACCCTTTTTATGAGAAATGTATGTGTCAAGAAAAACAGTGACTTCCATATCTCAAGAGCTTCAGACACTTTTGGGAGATAGGGATGCCTGTAAATAGGTTGGAATATAGAGGATGAATGAATGATAGGTATACCCTGAAGATGGTACTGTAAAAGGAATGTTATAATTGGGAGACCTGTAAAAGAGGGTTGATGAATGATGATAGTAGAAAGAGAGAGAGCAGAGTGAAGCTGGTACGAATAAGAGATAATTGGACAGGTGAAATAAAACAGAACCAGCAGAGATGGGAAGGGATGCAAGCATGCACAGATGAAAGATGAACTGTCCGAAAGTAACCGGACAGGTGATTATAATGTTAAATTTCCCTCCCCTCATGAGATAATTCCACGTTCACGCCTAGGGGTGGGAAGGAATCCCTAAATGGTAGTAGGTGAAGATGTAATGTGTAATCAACACAGATAACACAAATGTATGCATGCCTATGTAGAGTGTAGAAGAAATTATCCAATCATTACTTTTTGCTTGTAACCACTCCTCATAAAAATGGTATATGTAGTGCTGCTTATTAATAAAGGGGGCTCTCCTTTTGGAAGGGGATGCCTCCTATTTACTTGGGCCCAAATAAAAGGAAAAACATTCTATTTCTCACTTGGTGTGTTTATTGGGATCCATACCAGGTCTAATGGACTCCGGTCTGAGGTCGTGTTTACGGCCCTTCGCCACTGACCTTTTTTATGGGAGGCAGAATCAAGGCAGGATTCTTTTGAGTCTCTGGAGTAAGAAGGCTGAATTACATTTCCTGTCCGTTCCATCGCTCCCTCTACGCAGAGACCACTTTCTCCAGAACCTTTCTTAAAAATGGAAGGTTGGAGACATTCTAAAGTTGTCGAAAGAAACTGGATCGAGAAGGCTGCCTGATCAGGGGGGACACAACAGCCTCCTTCCTCCTGGCCCCCTTGGAAAGATTCAAAGGTTCAAATAACAGCAACAATATATCATTATAAAAGTAAAATGAAGGAGAACATTATTGAGATTAATATTGAGATTAGCATTAATATTAACTAATAGAACAATGCCAGCCTGCATGCTTAATATATTCAGTAAAGAAATAAATGAAGGTAAGGGAAAAGTTATTTTCTTTGGCTCCAGAATAAAGATGGACAGTATGGGGGAGAATCAACAAGGAGATGAACCCTAAGGAGAAAGACATGGGCGGACTATGACCAGATCATGAAGGATGAGGACACTTCAGTGACAAGGATCAGAATGATTAAAACAATGGTCTTTCATGTAAGGTAAGTTTATGAAAGTTATATTAAGTTTGAACTCCTCAAAAGAATGAAGATAAGAGACCTTTGAAGGATAGGTGTGGAGATCATCTGAGCACCATGGACTCCAAAAGAGCCAATGAGTTAGACCTGGACCAAACCAAGGCTGACTTGGCACGATCCTCAGCAAAGCAAACTCACATATGTTGGGCATGTGATATTGGCGGATGGGTGGATGGGCTAGAGCTGTGCTTTTCAACCTTGGCAACTTTAAGATGTGTGAACCACAACGTGTTGAGTTGAAGTCCACACGTCTTAAAGTTGCCAAGGTTGAGAAACACTGGGCTCGAAAAAACGACTATGTTTGGCAATGTTGAGGGAAGTAGAAGAAAGGGAAGTTAGTAGATGAAGTGGAGGGATGAGACTAGAGAATATCTCTGGAACAGCCGCCTTCTGTCACTGGAGTCCCCCTGAGTTGGAGGAAGGCACCCGAGGGAGCAGCAGCCTAACCCACGCCTGCTGGGCGGCCTCTCGCCTTGGCAAGGGTTAAGCTCACAGAAACGGATTCCTAGAGCGGAGGGAGATGGGCAGGAGGTCCCTTCTCTCCCTCCCCGCTCTCGCTTCTTTGCTGCTCCCGCGGCAGCCGCTTCAGGGCTTCTGCCGGGTGCCTGTGAGCCCGTCGCGGCAGCGCCTCCGTGCGAAGGGGAGACGCGGGGCGGCAGGGCTGGGGGGGACGGGGTTGCAACGACGTCCACCCTCCCACCTGCCAGGGCTGGGAGGCGGGAGAGCAGAGGGCATGGAAGGGGACCCTTGCGGGGTGCCGCCTCTCCTCCCCCTGCCCTGAGAGAGGCTGGGCAATCGGACCCCCTTCCCGCACGCCCCTCCCCTTCGCCCTGCCTGGCGCCCCGCTGATCCTTAGCCCGAGGGGGCTTGCAGCGGCGGAGCTGACCTCCCCGAAGCGGAGGAGCGCCCGATGGCGAGCGGCCCGAGGCTGTGGCCAGGGGGCGGCGGGCAGGGGGGCATCGCTGCCCCCTGTCTGGGTAAGAGTGGGGCGGGGGACGGGGGTGCACCCGGGGAGACTTCGCTCTGCTTCCGTGCAGGGGCTTCGCCACCTCTTTTCCTGCTCCGCGCAGCCTTTCAGGGGAGGCACCCCCGGTTCCTTAGAAATCAAACCGGAATGGCTCTTTCGTGCCCTTCAGCGTTTTCCCCAGGGGAAGCAACCCCGGGGGGGGGGCGGCCCTAGAGCCCGGGTGGGAAGCAAAAGGCTTTCACCCAAAGGGAGTTCAAGAGAGCCCTTGGCTAAGACGCCACGCAACTGGGTGGGATGTGGTGTTCTTGGTGCTCTCTGAGCTTGGTGGTTTCTTGCAGACCTTTCATTACGGACTAGGTGACATCAGTGCGAGGGAGTGTAAGGTCCCGGCTTACACTGTTTTACCCAATTTCCTGAAGTTGCCAAATAACAGCATTTATTTGGCCAAGTAAAGCTGGGTGGCATCAAAGCAGACATCATGACAGTGAAATGTCTGGGAAGATCCACCCACCCACATCGCAAGTTCAATGCTTATATAGGGTTTGCAAAGCTCAGCAAGAAAGCATAGTGAACTATCTCCTAGTAAAGGGCAAGGTTTCTGAATCTGCATTGCTAGCAGTCAGAGAGCATCCTAGAGACAGAGCGGCTCCTGATATTCTAAACATCCTTGCCGAGCGTTATCTAATCTCCCTTCCACCTAATTTCTAAGCAATCAGTTTCCAAAAGCAGAATAGCGTTGGTTAAGCTAAGCTAACCCTTACATTCCTCCCTTTATTTTTACCAGCGAAATGCTTTTCACTAGAGGCCATCCCACCAAAGGGATGTACTCATAAGGAACACACCTGAGTACCATCACTTTGGAAGGCTGGGTCTCAGTGTTAACCTGGCGATGTGAGGCAATAACAGTTATCCCATCAATGGAAGACATTTGGAAGACAAACCATTTGACAAGGGGTACGAAACAAGAAAGAAACAAAGAAGGTCCCCAGAGCAAGTAAAACCAGAAAAACAATGCATTCCCAATCAGTGAAAATATTACTGAACCAGTCCAAATAGCATGCAGTCTAATAATGCGTTTAAGCGTGTTACAGAAGCAAAAAATAGCTCAGGTCATGCTAAATCCTGTCATCTCCCTCCCTTTACTTTTGGGGGAGTGAAATGCTTTTCACTCGACTAACAGAACGTATTCTTTAGAAATATACTTTTAAACCATCACCTTGAGTGCTGGGGATGGTTAAGCAGGAAGAAGCTACTACAGTTAAAGCAGTTGCAGCTTTGCTAATAACAATTTCTAACACAGCCTGTCTCAGGCCCATCGTGGGGACTGGGCACATATAGTCTTTAAGTTACATTTTATGTTATATTCTGTTGACTTTTCCTTTTAGCATTGGGTCCTTAGGTCCCCAGTAACTGCACAAAAATATATCTTGTTACATTAATTCACTAACTGTTGGTATCATAAACAACAGTAGATACCTAAATTCTTTCTAACATCATCAATCTACATTGAGTTTTCAACATAATATAGCCACAATATAGTTGTTACAATTGTTATCTTGTCATAAAAGCTAATTGGCATTGCTGTAGCATCTGCGCAAAAACTGAACATGAGACATAACCCATAATATTCTCTAAACATGTACCACTAAGTGGGTTCAAATACACATTCCATAGCTCAGCCCTTTATCTCCTTCTCTGTCCATAAGTTGCAAGCTTAGGCACAGAGAACCTAACTCGAACCTAACCTAACTCTCTCCAGTGATATTTCCAGCTTGACACATTTCAGAGTGACATCTACAGAACAATAGGGCATTTAACATCACTATCTCTTGTTCAATTACACATTGAATTCAAAGGCCTATTCAACACACAATTATTACATTGGCACTCTTCAATCAAATTCAGTTTTTTCCCTCCTGTTGTCATCATTTCCTCCATTTGAGTTTTGAAGATTTGAACTCAGATCCTAAAGAAAAACCTTTAACATAGCACACTTAGGAGTGACTAAACACCAGAAAAGACACTAAACAGGGCAATAACAACAATTTAAAAAAGAAACAAAATTAGGTAACTAATTAGTTAACCAGGCAAACATTCCATCATTCCATTTCTAAACTGGGTTGTGGGCAAGGTCACAAAAGTCTTTGGTAATAGTTTCAATTGCTTTTCCATTATCATCAATGAGGATGCAGCAGTTGGAGGTGTTCACCAGCCAATTACAAAACCCTCCTTCTCTGCAGCCAACAGATAATTCAAAACTAATGTATGTCCTAACAGTAAGGTGGGCATTTGGGTAATCTGGGTGGCTACCAAACCTAAAGCATTTGCAGTTTTATTGGTAATTATTTCCAAAACTACCAGAAGCCTAATAATTCTGTATGTCAAATATGGGGATGGTCAGGTGACAAAATTTGGTTGCTAGGTGGCAAGCCGCACCCATTTGATGATATGTTTGGGCGGCAGTCTTTTATAGGCCCACTCTCCGCAGACCCACCAAGGAGTCTGTTCACCCCTCTGAAGCAGTGACCCAACTTGAAACTCTGCTAGAACTAATGAAGAGAGATTAAGAACCTGTTTCCTGGGCGTTCCATCCACCCCTCTAATATGAACAATTTAATCCCCACAGTTCCTTCCAGGCTTGCCCCAAGAGACAAGAACAGTCCTCAGGAGGAACATTGGTTAGAATACCACAATTCCATCTGGCCGAATTAGAAAGGCTAAGGGTGTGAGGGGAGTCCACGTTTGTCCATACTCAGACTCTCCCAAGCGTGGACCCAATCCCTGCTGACACCCCCTTCACTCAATATCTCCAGACTATGGTGGTGGTCCCCAAAGTCTTAAAGTCAGGGGTTACCGTGGAAGTCATACTGAAAAGAATAGGGAGAAAAGGAATTCCCTCATCCCTGGAAGGAGGGGTTAGAAAACAAATTACATAGACCGGTTGACCAACACCGTCACTGAGGCTTTTAACAGGTCAATCCAATGGTTTACTATTGGAAAGGGGTTCAGGATTGGTCCTCCAATCCCTCCCCTCATCCCAAATATCAACAAAATTCCCAATTGTATTATCCACATCTTTCTGTAATCCTCTTATTGTCCAAAAGGCTCCAGATATCCAAGCCCTTGATAAAGAGGCCACAGTCAATATATTCTTTTTCCAGAGGCAAGCAGAACGCTTGCCAGGTCTACTGAACCCACGTTAGAATTGGGGCCTCCAGACACCTGGGGAAGTAATTCCAAACGTTCATGGAACACTATTAAAATAAAAGGTGCCCTTTCCCCAATGGGGTTTGTAATTTCTACAGAATAATAATCACCAGATGCGGAAGCAGGGAGTCGGTCTCACCACCCATTCATTTCCTGCAAAGGAGACCAGGTAGCAACCAACACCCCACTCCCACACAGCAAGATTTAAAACAGCCTAAAAAGGAAAAAAAAAACAGAAAACTGCAGTCCAGGGCCAAATTCTTCAGGGCCCATCCACCTTTCCCAGGACACAAAGCATAAGCTTACATTTGAAAATCAACAAGTCCTAGAAGAAAACAAAAACCCTTAGTCAATGTCAGTGAAATAAAAAACACAGGTCAGATGATAGGGCCAAATCCTTCGCTGGTCCTGAAAGTAGATGTTTAGTCCTGCATTGCTTATCTGAGCAAGGAAAAAACAAAAGGAAAAAAAACAAAGTCTCATGGAACTGTATGCTGAGTTTTTACACTCCTCCTCCCCCCTTGTGTTTTTATTTTCAGTCATGTTTTTATTAGGCAAAAGTTCTTTTTCTCTTTTAAACAAAAGTCTCAGTCCAAAGTAGGCAGGCTGCTCCACAGTTCAAGCATCAGGTTATTGCACAGTCCAGGCATCGGGGGGGGGGGGGGGGGGGGCGGGGGGAGGGGTTCCTCTGGCTCAGGGATCTATGGCAGCCTTGTGTAAGGTATGCAGGTGACTTTGGCAGCAGTTGTTGTGGTCAGCAGGACCCAGAGCAGCCTCGTGCACTCAGGCTGTAGCTCTCCTCTGTCCTGGCACCAAGCCGTCACCAGCCCCAGCTCCTCAGCCTGGAACGGGGCACCGGCTGGCCCACCTGCCAAGGTTGGCATTCCTGCAGAAAGGATGATAAGGACAAAGCTTGCGCAGATAACTGCTATATTGGCTCAATGATGGGAGCCTGAACACATAAGAGTTAGAGGAGCTTTGTGAAAGCCACCTCCAAAAAAAAAAACTCCCAGGGTTTTGTGAGATAATGCTGGCTTATAGGGTTAAGGCGCAGAGTAAACAGACAGAGTGCAGCTTTTATGGCTAAAATGTTTACTTGTAATAAAAGCAATAAATGTATATACAGTTACAGTATTGCAAAAAAAGGAAAAACAAACTTACAAGCAGAGTATCGTGTATTGTTTCCATTGACAGACATGAAGGGGCTCATGCCATGGCCTACATACATAGCCATGCATAGCTACGCACTTCCCAGTTGGTTATGCTAAGCTCACCCTTACACTTGCAAAACTCACCTTTAGGATGTTGGAAATCTGGGAGAGCACTGTCTGGGACTTCTGTTGAAGAACGTTTCCTTTGACTTCCAGGGCTTGGTGTCCTTTGAGGAGGTGGCTGTGTCTTTCACGGAGGAGGAGTGGGCGCTGCTGGATCCCAGCCAGAGAGCCTTACACGGGGAAGTCATGCTGGAGAATTCTAGGAATGTGGCCGTTCTGGGTAAGGGCCCGCTTTGCTTTGGGTTGAGTTAACTGTGGACAGTCTTTGCTATCCAAGTGGTGAGAAAGCACCTTCTAGCTCAGAGCTTTCCAAACTGTGTGTCAGGACACGTTAGTGTGTCAGCTGCAGTGTCTGGGTGTGTCGCAGCTCCTGCTGCCTCCAAGCCCTGCCAGGATTGTGCACAGGTCCTAGTGCCTGCCTTGTGCCTTGCTGCCTCCAAACCTGCTGTGATTCCGCACAGGTCCTAGTGCCTGCCTCTGCCCTGCTGTAAGAGTGTGTCGCGAAATGATGCATGTCTAAAAGGTGCGTCACCAACATGAAAAGTTTGGAAAGCTCTGTTCTAGCTAGAAGAAGGAAAGTCTGTTTTTGTTCTGTTTTTATTATTTTATTTTTTGCTCCTTACAACCACCCAGTTTCCTAGTTTGCCGAATAACCAGTGGCAAGTCTCCTATGGGCTGTTTGGTCAAAGGCCCCTCCTTCAGCTCTGGGTAAATCATTTGTAAACTCCCTATAGGGCAGAGAACAAGTGGCTTTTTTTCCCCCTGAGTGTTTCAGCCCAAGATGGTTCTATAGGCTACTGTTAGAGAAGATGCTGTCTGGAACCCTGCGATGAGTTCAAGAACCTAAGTTGCATTGAATCCTGTTAGTACTTTAAAAAGTCACACTGCCACTGCACAAGCAAAGCAGTTTCATGTTTTAACGTTCCTGCAGCGATACCATACGCATCGGCAGTTTAGCTGCTTCTCAGAATTCTCACAGCATTTGGAGCTTCGTTTGATCAATATATGTTGTTTGTTTCAATTCCTCTCTTTGACATATTATTATCATTCTTCTACCAATCATGAAAATACTTCTTCCAGAATTCCCTGCAAAGTGGCAAGAATTTGCAAAAAGGCAGAGGAATTACAGGGGTATGGATGGACCAGAAAGAGTTAATGAATCAATTTGAAGCAAGCAGAAATCGTATCAATATGTTATTCCAGAACATGTTTCTGACATTTTAATTCTAGATTGTTATGTGAATCATAAATTTAAAAAAAGGTGGGAAGTGGGATATGCGGGAACAGAGGCAGGAAAGTCATTTCCCCTTGCCATTCTTTCCTGCCTCAACCCTTCCAGCCTGCCATCTATTACCACACAAGGTTGGGACAGTTCTTCCAAATTATTTGGGGTGCTTTGCCTCACCAGCTCGTCTCAGTAGTTCAGCAAGCCTTTTTCTGAACAGCTCAATCAGGGTCAGGTCATTCCATCCCACATCTCTGGCAAGTAACTTAAAATCCAAAATATAGAACCTCACTCTCCTCTGCCCTTGCTTGAGTTTGCGGCAGAGCGTGCGGCGGCGGCGACGGCAGCAACGCACCATCAGCGCTTCCAGGTTTTAGCGCAAAACACGAGGCCACCGCTGCTGTCACCAATGGCGGGTGTTTGGAAAGCACTGGTATAGGGTGTTCCCAAAATTGCATTTGCTAGGATAAATGTCAAGGCATCAGTTGAAGAGGTACACAATTCCTTCGTTTTGTTATTTTTAAAATTACTTCTTAATTTAGATAATACTGTGAGTTTTTTTAATTCACTACTGGTAGTCCTTGTTTATCAACCACAGTTGGGACCAGCAACTAGGTTGTTAAGCGAAGCAGTTAGTAAGTGAAACCATGTCTGTGCTTATGATCTTACTTCAGTTTTCCTTTGCTTTACAGACCTGCAGAAGTCATAAATAAGAGGACTTTTTCATCAGCATCATAACTGCAAATGGTTACTAATGAGGCAGTCGCTAAATGAGGACTACATGTAAATACAAAAAAATGGATAATATGCTGGTCTATGACCGTAATTATGATTTGATTTCATTCCATTTGATTAAAGAGATAAAAGGAATACAGAAAATGATACTTCAGCCCCAGCGCCATTATCAAGGGGTGCCACTGTGCAGGGTTGCCAAAAGGGCAGAGACAGCGGGGAGTTAGGTGGGTGGGGGCAGTTGAAGCACCCCTTTGGTCATAAGTGCTGGCGGGCTGCCAAGCGTCCGAATTTTGATCACATAACCATGAGAGCGCTGCAACAGTTGTAACTTCGGGGACAGGCCTAAGTACCATTCATTCAGTGCTGCTGTAACTTCAAATGGTCGCTGAGTGAATGGTCATAACTCAAGGACTACCTGTATATATGGGGATCATTCCTGCCTGAATTTGGTTAGACTTCTGCTGTGAAGTTAAGTCAGTTTTTCCATTACTGCATATTCTTCAGTTGTATTCTCCTAATCTCCTATTGGCAGCATATATCTTAATAAATTATGATACCTTTAATTTATGTTCTTTGGGATCATACCTAATAAAGATATTTGTGGTTTTAATTCAAATTTTATTTTCTGAATTTTTCTGAATATTTTGGTGTATTTCTTTCCAGTACTTTTGGGTATTTTTACATAACTACCACATATCTTTGTTGTGGCATTTCCAACATTCATTCTTATATGATTTATCAAACTTGGCAATTGTTGACAGAGTTATTTACCATCTGTAGAACATTTTGTAGCAATTTTCCCACAGATTGTAGCTTGGTATAAATGTTATTATTTTCCATAGATCTTCCCATTGATCCACAGTTATAGGTTTTTTGTTTTATCTCTGTATCATATTTAAATAGCAGTTGGTAAATGCGTCCTAATAAATGATCTTTATTCTGTATAAGTATTTCAAATTCTGTCATCTTTCTCAGGGTCCCTCTTTCAAGACCATTTCTTATTTTTCCATTTTGATTTTTATGCCCCCTTGCTCCTGATGATTCAATCTTTGTATAACCAAAGAGGAGAGTTTTTTCTCAGCCATTATATTCTCTGAGATTTCTTTATGTTTGAGGGTGATGTTCCCCTTTGGAGAGATAGACTAGCAGTTATAAGCTGTCCTTTTCCCTGCCCTTTGAAATGCCATGATGAATTTAGCATTTGCTGTAATAAAGGTCAAGGCATCAATTGGTCCACAATTCCTTCATACATTTTGTTCTTCATGCCCCCTTCCTCCTGATGATTCAGTCTTCAGACAACCAAAGGGCAATTTCATCTCAAGGAAAAAACAGAAATACCTCATAAAAATATGTGGGGAATTTTTTTTTAGATTTTTTTTATCCCACCTTTATTTTTTTTATAAGTAACTCAAGACAGGGAACATACCTAACACGCCTTCCTCCTCCTCTTTTCCCCACAACAACCCTGTGAGGTGAGTTGGGCTGAGAGAGTGTGACTGGCCCAAAATCACCCAGCTGGCTTTCATGCCTAAGGTGGGACTAGAACTCACAGTCTCCTGGTTTCTGGTCTGGTGCCTTACCCACTAGACTAAACTGGTCTAAAGGAACGTAATATCTGAGGCATAACCATAAATAAAGTGAATACTTGGTTTCTTCTAGGCATGCCAAGAGGAAACCAGCAAAATCTTGGATATAAAGAAGTAACGAGTGCACCAGTTTTCTGTGATGAACATAATTATTAACCTCTCTTTTTTCTTTTTTTTTCTTCAAATAAGCTTATTGGCAAGAGCATGAGAACTACAAGGAGCCCAGCATAGCACTATTACAGATGATCAAGTCTGAAGAAGGGATGCTTGGAAATCAAGGAGCATCACAAAAGAGTAAAAAAAAGCTGCATAAGGAATGGAGGGAGGAACTCTTCTCTTTCTGCTCACAGTGAAGTCCATGATCTTCCCACCCAGCAAGTTCACCAACGAGAAGAAAAGGGAAAATATCTCAGATGTGGCAAAGGAGACAGAGAGAAATCTGATTTCTCTAAACATCGTACAACACAGACTGAAGAGGAACAATATGAATATCGAGAGGATGGGCAAAGTATCACTCCTATCTCCTATCTTGCTTTACATGACCACTCATACATCAAAGAGAAACCATATGCCTTTATAAACTGTGGGGAAAACTTCACTTTGAGAAGTCATCTTATTTGCCATAAAGAGGAGAGACCATATGAGTGTGGAAAGGGATTTAGTAAGAAACAATTGCTTATTTTATCCCAAAAAAATCCCCCAAGGGAGAAACCCTGTAAATGTCTGCAGTGTGAAAAGACTTTCACTCAGAAAGGTAAACTTACCATAAATGAAAGGATCCATATGGGAGAGAAAACCTATAAATGTCTGGAGTGTGGAAAGACTTTCACTGAGAGCTGTAAACTTACCATACATGAAAGGATCCACACGGTAAAACCCTATAAATGTCTGCAGTGTGGAAGGCAGTTCAGTGGATGTTCAAACATTATGATACATGTGAGAAACTACATGGAGGAGAAACCATATATATGTACTGAGTGTGGAAAAAGCTTCCGTGACAACAGTGTCCTTGTTTGCCATAAAAAGATCCACACAGGAAAAAAAACCATACAAATGCCTAGAGTGTGGAAAAAACTGTAGGAATTCTGGGATGGTAGTACCAGAACTCCACACAGCTTCTTATTAGTATATAGCAGAGTAGAAGCGTTCCCATAAACTTGCACAAGGCTTAATCAGTTCAAAACACAAAATTAACACACTTCACACGTTAATGTAAAGTTACATAAAAAAAGAGCTTACAATTTTTTGCAACTCACAGTTCCTTAATAGAAACGGTCCATGCATGCAAGCAATTAGTTCTGACATGAACTAATGTGGCCCAACTGGATGGAAGTATGAGAAACACGTGGCAGCAGCCATGGCTGCCACCCTCCTGGTAGGAGATCCAAGCAGAAAGAGAGAAAGAGAAGGGAACAGGAAACCGGGATTCAGCCCCTCCCACACACAGCAAGTAAGATCAGGTTACAGCAGAGGCTGTCTGTGTGTGAGACGTGCTTGGTTGAAACCCGATCTCTAACAAAAACATCCATCAGAAAAGTAGCCTTTTGCAACATAAAAGGATGCACACGGGAGAAAAACCATATAAATGCATGGAGTGTGGAAAAAGCTTCAGTCACAATGGTAGCCTTTTGCAGCATAAAAGAATTCACACAGGAGAGAATCCATACAAATGCACAATGTGTGGAAAAAGCTTCAGTAAGAACTATAAACTTTTGCAACATAAAAGAATTCACACAGAGGAGACACCATATAACTGCAAGGAATGTAGAAAGAGTTCAGTTGTAGCAGTGATTTTATTTGCCATAAAAGGATCCACACGGGAGAAACCATATAAATGCCTGGAGTGTGGAAAGGGTTTTAATAAAAGCAGTTGTCTTACATCTCATAAAAGAAAGCACACAGGAGATAAGCCATATAAGTGCACAGAGTGTGGAAAGAGATTTTCTTATAACTTTGTCCTCAGATATCATCAACGAACCCACACTGAGGAGAAACCATATACATGCCCTATGTGTGGAAAGAAGTTCAGTGGACGTTCAAACCTTAGAATCCATATAAGAATCCACACAGGGGAGAAACCACATAGGTGTGAAAAGAGCTTCCGTAAGGACAGTAACTTTATTTGCCATAAAAGGATCCACACAGGAGAAAAACCATACAAATGCCTGGAGTGTGGAAAGAGCTTCAACCAGAATGTTAACCTTATCAAACATAGAAGTCACACAGGAGAGAAACCATACAATTACACAGTGTAGGGAAAACTTCAGCCAGAAAAATCACAATTCGCAACATGAAAGAATCCACACAAGAGAGAGAAACCATAAGTTGGGAGCTTTGATAACAAGTGTTTTCTTCTCAAAAAGGGACCCACATGGAAAAACAATAGAAATATGTGGAGTGTGGAGCAACGTTCAGTTGGAAGAGTAGCCTTATCAGACCTAAAGGAATCCATACGGGAGAACCATAAGAACATCTGAAGTATAGAAATGGATTCAAAAGGGGCAGAGCCCTTATTTCCCATAAGAGGTCTTCTTTTGGGAGGAATGCCTAGACTGTGGGAAAAAACTCAGGAGCAGCACTGGAACAGAATTGGTAAAGAAAATGTGTTGAATGGAATATCTGAAGGAGAAGAAAAGGTGGGAAAAGCCCCAAAGAGGAATGCTGCCAAATAGCATGGAGTTGCAGTGATGGTGTCAGGAATGTTCCAGCTGGAAATGAGCTAAGTTTGGCAAGGGATATTCAGAAAAAGGACTGATAAAAGAAAACAACCCATCAGAATACCCAGTGCTCTGTGGAAGGAAGGAAAAACAACTAATTTTTTCTTTTGCCTCCTTGTATTCACCAAGGAAGTATGAGTCCCTCCCTTCATTCTGAGACCCAACCTCAAGTATTTCCCCAATTGAAGACTTGCAGTGAGGATTTATCTTCGGCGCAGCAGAAATGGCACCACAGCGCAGATCGGAGCCCAGAAGCTAGCGCTGGATGCCAAACTTCCTCTGGATAGCGTGAAATAACCCATTTGATCTCTGGACGACTGCTCCCCGTAAGTTACCTGTAAAAACGGAAGCTTTTGCAGTTTGCTTGCAAGTTGAGTGGCTGGGAGGCGCGGGATTCTATCTACATTCATGGCTGTGGTGCAGCCAATATGGACACAAGAACTGGCCAATCCTCATTTCACTTCACAAAATGAAGTGACTTCCGACTTTAAACATCAAGGATATACAACAATTTTCCATAATCAATCCCTTACTCTATGTTAAACCAAAATCACATTATTTCTATAAATCAACCCCTTAGCACATTATAAAAATCACTAAATACCATTGCTCCCTCCCCTTGTATTAAAAAAAAGAAAAAATATAAATAAACTCCCCCCCCCAAAATAACAATTAGTTAATTATTCCCTTCCTACTACTATTCTATACATTCCTGTCTACTATTTTTGTTGTTCAGTCGTTTAGTCGTGTCCGACTCTTCGTGACCCCATGGACCATAGCACGCCAGGCCTTCCTGTCCTCCACTGTCTCCCAGAGTTTACTCAAATTCATGTTCGTTACATCGGTGATGCTATCTAACCATCTCATCCTCTGCCATCCCCTTTTCCTTTTGCCTTCAGTCTTTCCCAGCATCAGGGTCTTTTCCAGTGAGTCCTCTCTTCGCATTAGGTGGCCAAAGTATTTGAGCTTCAGCTTCAGCATGTCCTTCCAATGAGCAGTCAGGGTTGATTTCCTTTAGGATTGACTGATTTGACCTCCCTGCAGTCCAAGGGACTCTTAAGAGTCTTCTCCAGCACCACAGTTTGAAAGCATAAATTCTTTGGCGCTCAGCCTTCCTTATGGTCCAACTCTCACAGCCATACATTACTACTGGAAAAACAATAGCCTTAACTATACGGACCTTTGTCGGCAAGGTGATGTCTCTGCTTTTTAATATGCTCTCTAGGTTTGCCATAGCTTTCCTCCCAAGGAGCAAGCGTCTTTTAATTTCATGGCTGCAGTCACCGTCTGCGGTGATCTTGGAGCCCAAGAAAATAAAATCTGTCACTGCTTCCATTTCTTCCCCTTCTTTTTGCCAGGAGGTGATGGGACCAGATGCCATGATCTGAGTTTTTTTAATGTTGAGTTTCAAGCCAGCTTTTGCACTCTCCTTTTTCACCCTCATCAAGAGGCTCTTTAGTTCCTCTTCACTTTCTGCCATTAGGGTGGTATAATAAACATCAAAAATAAAAAAGCATATAAGTTGTTTGTGTGATGATTCACTCCTTTGATATCAACTTAGTAACTTTCAGCACAAGCCATAGTAGGATATGAAAAAGTTCTTTTATTGATACAAGTGAATAGAATCGATGCAAAGAGCAGATTGAGCAAAAAGCCGCACAAATACAACTTTAAACATGCCAGTTCCCACTCACTCTTCACCACCCATCCCCTACTGCCTCAGTTCCCATAACACTAAATGGTTAGTCCTTTGATGATTCCAGCTGAGTGGCCTTGGAGTCTGGTTCCTGTCTCCCTACCCCCACATTCCACCAGCCTGCATTCCTTGTCTATCTCTAGCGCCCTGCCAGCAAGCTAATGAATTCCTACCCCTCTACCCACTAACTACGAACCCCATCTATCTACTAACTACAGACCCCATCTAACTATGGCAGGATGCCATCCTGACAGTCTGCCATTAAAATAATACAACAAACATTAATATTATTTTTTTTCTTTAAAAACCCTTAATATTCTTAATCCCAATCATGAATGATAAATAAAATCTTCCAAAGCCAAAAGACCATCCAGGTAAATATTTTAACCCACTTCAAAATAGACCGAAGCATTTACATATCCCCATAATAAACACAGAGCTATTTTCTTAAAGAAATCAAACATCCCAACTGCTCCCCTCACAAACACAGACTTCTCTTAAAAAAAACCTCCCATACATAATAACCCCTTCTTTTCCATAACATTCCATCAGAAGATCAAATTCACTCACGTCTTGCAACTCAATTGGTCCGTTAAACTTCTTCAATTCAGCATTGTCAATTTTATCTGGCATTTCAACAGAAGCCCCAATCTCATTCTTAGAAGAGACATTCCCATTGCTGTTAAATTCTTCAAATTCATCCACTACATTCCCAACCAGATGGCACATTTTAGACCACATGTTTTCCACAATGCTCTGAATGTCTTGCATAATAACTTGGCAGGAACCAAAAAAAAAACTGCTTAATATCTCGATGGAAGTCAGAGAGAGCCTGATTGAGATCTTCCATCTTTCACACAGTAAATTATGGCGCCCCCTAAGTACTTAACCGGCAAAAGAAAAAGGTAATGGAAAGTTTCCAAACTGAGTTTACAAATTGAAGGCAAGATAACAGACACTTCCCAGAGAAAGTAGCAGCAGGAAAGTAAAAGTTCAGAATGGCAGATTCAACGTGTAGGAAAATGCTAAGATCTTCAAAATTAGCACAAAAATAATGACAGGGAGATGATAATATACTTTCAAAAGTCCTTAGTATTGGATGGAAATCAAAATCCAAAGCTTAAAAAGAATTTTTTTAAAAAAAAATTAATCACAAAAATAACAATAACAATGAGCACCAAGAGAGATCATTTCTCATTAATGTAGAAACCCTCTCTTAGGGTACAATTACATACAGTACGTACATACATACATACATACACACACACACACACACACACATATATATATATATATATATATATATATATATATTCCTTTAGAAATGGGGTGGCTGGACTTAATGTCCCTTTAAGGATACAGCGCAGCTTGGAAATGGTGATGTCCCAGCCTCCCGGCAAAGTCTTATCCATCGATCACAAACGCTGTTTACGATCTCCTGGCTGCAATTCACCATCCGGAGGACAAATGGGTTGATTCCAAGCATTTTCCTTGATCCGGAAAAACGCTTCTCGGCTTCAGGAGAAACCACCCTGAGACCAAAAAAATTGACAAGATGCCAGTTCTTCCCAAGGAGCTAGTGAGCACAGCTGTTCAGTCAGTCATGTCCCCACCAGAATTATGTTTAACACTTTCATTTTCAAATTATGACGATGCATAAGGCAGCAAGACTGGAGCCTAGAAGAAGTTCCTCAGAACAGCCGTTAGAGAAGGAAGATAAAGAAGAAAAAGCAATCCCTTGAAGCTTACTTCAGATAATGTTTGATGAATTGGGAACTAAACTGGCTCAGTCACTTGAATCTAAATTTACAGCTTTTGAAAAAAAGATAGATGAAAGGCTTGATAAGATGGAAAATTCTATAAAACAAATGTCTGGAGATATAAAACAAGTTTGTTTATTTCTTTATTCCAATTTTTCACCACCCATCTTCACAACAGTGGACTCTGGGCGGTTTACAACATTAAAATTAAAAACCTATACACCTAAAATTACAATACAATAATAAATAGATAGAAATCCAGAGGATGGTAAGATGTTATAAGGGAGGATATTTGTTGATGTATACTGGCTAATTGGGAGGAGGCAAGAGTAAACACACAGAGTGCAGCTTTCAAAGCTATAAATCTTTATGTAGATAAAGCAGAGTTGTATACATACGTTACAGCATAGCACCAGTAAAATAGCTTACAAGCAAAAGCTACAGATACACAGTTCACGTGTTGCTTCCATTCAGATGCAGACCTTAAGGAGCACAAGCCTGGCAAAACACTTAGCCAGTTAGCAACACTTCAAAGTCCTCAGGAGCAGAACACTTGAAAACGGCTACTAGACAAGCAGAGGTCAAGAGCAAAGGAAAACATTTTCCACAGCCGTTATACTGTTCTCACTCAAATCTGATTGGTAAGCTTCTCACACAAAGCTACAGGGATGTAGACATAACAAACACACATCAGCTTGAGAAGGCCTTGTTCATGAAGAAACGCAATTTGCTTTCCCATGAGAAATCTGACACCCCTCCCAAATTGCTTTCGGAACACTGTAGCAATGGGATTTTACAAAGCTGACAATTTACACTTCATCATCATCATTGGCGATCACTTGTAGCCGAGTAAGATTGTCTTCCAAAGGTAAAATTTTAACAGTGGATCCGTAAGTGGCTATAAAGGCCAATTCTGGATCCGCACAACCTCCCACAATGAGGGCATAGGTTCCAGGTGGGAGACGGTCATGATGAGGGTTTGCCTGACGTGCCTTCCTTTTAGCTCTTTTCTCCCTTTCGCCCTGTACTCGTGCTTCTTCAAAGTCCATAGTGCCATTAATAAAGGCTGACCTCCATTTCAAACGCTCATGAGTTAGGGCAAGGGTCGGAAATGGTGGCTCGCGAGCCAGATCTGGCTCTTTGGCCCCTCGGCTCTGGCTCTCTCTGTCTGCCGCCCGACATCCGGAAAGCCAGTCTCCGGAAGCAGAGCAAACCCTGGGGAAGAAACAGACGCTGATTGGTGGAGGCTCAGAAGGAAGGACGCCTCCACCAATCAGCGCGCGCCAAAGGGGAGCAGAGAGGCGGGCTGAACAAGGTGAAGCCCGATTGGCCCTGCTACCCAGAGGCGCGAAAAAAAGACCGGCGCGGGGCCTCGCTCAGCTGCGCGCGGAAGCGCTCCAAAAAGACTGGTGCGGGGCCTCGCTCAGCTGCGCTGGGCTGTGAAGCTGGACGAGCCGCCGGACCTGGAGCGCTTCCACGCGCAGCTGAGCGAGGCCCCGCGCCGGTCTTTTTGGACCACTTCCATGCGCAGCTAAGCGAGGCCCGGCGCCGGTCTTTTTGGAGCGCATTTCCACAGCCCAGCGCTCAGCTGCGTGTGGAAGCGCTCCAAAAAGACCGGCGCGGGGCCTCGCTCAGCTGCGCGCGGAAGCGCTCCAGGTCTGGCGGCTCGTCCAGCTGAGCGAGGCCCCGCGCCGGTCTTTTTGGAGCGCTTCCGCGTGCAGCTGAGCGCTGGGCTATGGAAATGCGCTCCAAAAAGACCAGCGCGGGGCCTCGCTCAGCTGCGCGCAGAAGCGCTCCAGGTCCGGCGGCTCGTCCAGCTGAGCGAGGCCCCGCGCCGGTCTTTTTGGAGCGCATTTCCACAGCCCAGCGCTCAGCTGCGCGCGGAAGCGCTCCAAAAAGGCCAGCGCTGGCTGGCTTTCTTCCACCGCCTGCTCTACACGGGAGCGGAGCGCGCTGCCAAATCACATCCGCGCCCACCCCTGCCCCTTTCCGAATACCCCCCTCCGATCCTTGGAAGGCGAGGCCCTGGTGGTGTAGGGGGGGGGCGAGGAGGATTCTCAGTCGGGAGGGGGAAATCCCCGGGTCTGCGGAGGTCTTTCTGCGCTGCCTTGAGGCGCGTGTGGGCGTCCAGGGCAGGGGAGGAACGGGGAGCGCCAGGGGACTCACCCGCTGCTGCTCGGCTGCCACCTTCCTCCTCCGCTTCAGCCGCCCGCCCGCCGAGTCCCGGCCCTTCAGCTGCCGCTAGGGGGAGGGGGGCAGGGACTCAGCGCCCGCACGCCCGGAGCCCGGCAGAGCTGCGTCTCGCCCCGCCCCGCCCTCCCAGAGTGGCCAGCGGAGCGCCACTGGCGCCCACCTGCTCGGACAGGTACCAGCCTCTCTGCACGCTCCTTCCGCTGCTGCTGCTGCAGGGAGACGGCGTCCACCCGGCCCAGCTGCCCGGGGTCCAGGGAGATCAGCTCCGGCGGGATCTGTGGCGAAGAGCGGCCGTGGGGGGGGGGGAAACGAGGCGGGCGGCGACAAGCGGCGCGCTTCAGGGGAGCCACTGCCGGGTGGGTCCCCTCAGGGCGGGCGGAGGCAGGTGGGCAGCCGCTCCTCTGCTCCCGCCGGCGGAGGAGGAGGAGGCCCGGGCCGCCTTCCAGCCCACCTGGGCCTTGCGGAGGGTGGCAAGCAGGCAGGCAAGCGGGCGGGGGTGGGCGGGTGGCCCGGGCCTCCTCCTCCTCCGCCGGCGGGAGCGGAGAAGCGGCTACCCGCCTGTCTCCGCCCGCCCTGAGGGGACCCACCCGGCAGCGGCGCTGGCGGCGGCTCCCCTGAAGCGTGCCGCTTGTCGTCGCCGCCCGCCTCGTTTCCCCCCCCCACGGCCGCTCTTCGCCACAGATCCCGCCGGAGCTGATCTCCCTGGCAGCCGAGCAGCAGCGGGTGAGTCCCCTGGCGTTCCTCCCCTGCCCCGGCTCCGCCCTGGCTCCTTGGTTCAGAACAGCTTGGCAGCCGGCGCCCTCCGAAGCTGGAGCCCCCGCAGCCTGCAGATCGGCACTGGATCACTTCCGGAAATAGCGGGGGGAGAAGGCCGGCCGCCTTCTGGAGGAAAGGAGGGAGGGGCGGGAAGCCGGTGGGGGGGGAAAACTGCTACATGGGCCCTCCCACCCGCCCCAATAAGCCACGTGATTGGCTCCCGCCCGCAAACCCCACCCCCTTCCACGTGATTGGCCCCCGCCCACAAACCCCGCCCCCTTCCACGCGATTGGCCCCCGCCCACCAACCCCACCCCCTTCCACGCGATTGGTACCTGCCCGCAAACCCCGCCTCCTGGCTCTCTAGCATTTCAAAATGTGCACGAGCATGTCAAAATGGCTCCCGGCATAAAAAGTTTGCCGACCCCTGAGTTAGGGCTTCCCAGTTCTCAATGCTGATATTACATTTTTTTAAATTAGCTTTGAGAGTATCTTTGAATCTCTTTTGCTGTCCACCAATATTCCGTTTTCCATTCTTAAGTTGGGAGTAAAGTAGCTGCTTTGGAAGACGATGGTCAGGCATTCGAACAACATGGCCGGTCCAGAGAAGTTGATGTTGGATGATCATTGTTTCAATGCCGGTGGTTTTCGCTTCTTCTAATACGCTAACATTAGTCCGCCTATCTTCCCAAAATTTGCAGAATTTTTCGGAGGCAGCATTGATGGAATCTTTCAAGAAGTTGGAGGTGGTGTTTGTAGAGGGTCCATGTTTCACAGGCGTACAGAAGGGTTGGTAGTACAATGGCTTTGTAAACAAGCATTTTGGTCTCCCTGCGAATGTCCCGATCCTCAACCACTCTACGCTTCATTCGGGAGAAAGCTACACTCGCAGAGCTCAGGTGATGCTGAATTTCAGCGTCGATGTTGGCTTCTGTAGATAGATGGCTGCCGAGATAAGAAAAGTGGTCGACATTTTCTAATGACACATCTTTAAGCTGGATTGATGGCGCTGCGGAGGGATTGGTTCGAACTTGCTGGTAAAGCACTTTGGTTTTTTTAATGTTAATCGAGAGGCCGAGCTTTTCATATGCTTCTGCAAAGATGTTGAGGATAGTTTGAAGATCTTCCTCAGAGTGTGCACAGACTACGTTATCATCAGCATATTGAAGTTCTATAACAGAAGTTGTAATTACCTTATTTTTTGCTTTCAGCCTACTAAGATTAAAAAGCTTTCCATCTGTTCAATATATAATTTCTACACCAGTAGGAAGTTTCTCTTCAACAAGGTGTATAATTATAGCGATGAAGATAGCGAATAAGGTTGGAGCAATAACACATCCATGATTAATGCCGGATTCCACTTTAAATGGATCGCTTTGAGAGCCATTGTTATCCAGGATTGTTGCCATCATGTCGTCATGGAGTAGCCGCCAGATGTTCACAAATTTATCAGGGCATCCGATTTTCAGAAGGATGGTCCAGAGAGCAGTACGATTTACAGTATCAAAAGCTTTAGTCAGATCAATGAACGCCATGTACAGAGGGCGGTTTTTCTCCTTGCATTTTTCTTGAAGCTGTCGTGCAGTGAAGATCATATCCACTGTTCCCCTGAACTAAGCGAACTGAACTGGACCAGGATGAGCCACTTCGAATTCAATGAGATACTGTTCAGAGCATGAGATCATCCAAAGCAACACGGTGGCCATGTTACTCAGGAAGGATCCTGCTGAATCCACACTCATCCATCACTCAATAAATGACAGGGTTTCTTTGCCTTTCTTCCCCATCCAGCCAAAGCCACACTGTCACCATCTCAGTCCAGTGGCAGCTGCCCAGCTGTGGTGTGACATTCCTCGATGTGGCTTTCGGAGTTCCTCTCCTCCCAGACTTTTTGTGTTCCCTCACAATCTGAGAAATGTGCTAGTCTTTGCTCTTTGTTTCCCTGGCTACGTTCCCCAGAGGTGTCCTTCCCTCTTCAGACCAAGGGGCATTTGCTGTGGGAAGAAGAAATTCTACAAGTCCCCCCATAGCCTTCGATTTCACGTTGCTTTGAGGCGGTTTCCTGACTATTATGGCAACAGTTTGGGTCTGAGTGCAAGAGAACGATCTTTTCACACCTGTGTCAAAGACACAAGAAGCTGAAATGTGCAACTAACCCCATTTCTCATTGAGTGCTACTCAGCTTGGAGCATATCCTCACAGGGCCATAGTAGGATATTCAGCCTGTGGTGCAGGCAACTCTGCTCCGTAGAGGCAGCGCATCTCCATCATGGCCTCCTTAGGTAGGAAGGGCCTTGGAGGTCTTAAAGTCCAATCCCTGCGCAGGACACGCTCAGTCAGCCCAGACAAACGCCTGTCCGACCTGGGATTCAGAAACCCCAGGCAGGGGCCCCTTCCGCGGCTTTAGAACAACAAGGGGGGAGGTTCGGCAGCCCGTCCATACCTCCCACGCCCCGGAATCCCCTCCCAAGGCTGCTTGGGACCCTCCCCGCCCCCCACCGTACCCCGAATCCCTTCATAGATCCCCAGCAATCGGCAGAATCCACTCAGCGGCTCTTTGCACACATTCAGGTCCTGGCAGCTTCCTCCCTTCGGAGTGGGACGGAGCATGCCCGGGAAAGCTTTGCCAGCAGTTGCCTCCTGCAGGAAAGGGGCGGAGGGAGGTGGTAGGCGGGTGCCAGGAAGGGAGGGGGGGGCCGGCCGGCGCGTTGCCCTTCTAGGAAGAAGCGCTCTCTCGCCCGCTGTCCGAGATTCCCGGAGGCGGAAGGGGTGGGACGTCGCGGCGGGAGCGGGGAGCCACGAGTGAGTTTACGAACCAGCGTGCCCGGAGCAAGACGGCGATGAAGCGCGAACTGGCGTTCCCGGAAGGGTTTCTTTCCCGGGAAAGCTGGGGACGGAACCTTGAGGATCCGCTCATCGGCAGCGAAGCGGCTCGGCGTCCTGGTGCGATTTCTGGAGAGCCTGTTCGCCAACTGCGGCCAAGAAGGAAAGGAGCTGAGTAGACGCCGCCGGGGAGGCTCGGCCAGACCGGCCCACGAGATGGAGTCGCCGCGGCCCGGAGGGGCTGGAGCAGCACGAGGCCCCCCCGCCGCCGCGCCCGACGAGGGAGGGGCGTTCTGGCCCAGAGCCGGGCGGGAGAGCCTCCCCGAGGAGCCCCTCAGCTCGGAGGCTCAGCGCTTCCGCCGGTCTTGCTACCGGGAGTCGCAGGGGCCGCGGGGAGTCTGCAGCCGCCTGCAGCAGCTTTGCCGCCGGTGGCTGAAGCCCGAAAGGAGCACCAAAGCTCAGGTGGTGGACCTGGTGGTCCTGGAGCAGTTCCTGGCCGTGCTGCCCCCGGAGATGGGGCGCTGGGTGAGGGAGTGCGGGGCGGAGACCTGTTCCCAGGCGGTGGCCCTGGCCGAAGGCTTCCTGCTGAGCCAAGCGGAGGAGAGAAGGCAGCGGGTGAGTGCGGGAATGGGATCCTGGGAGGCTCCCGTGAGGAGGATCGTCCTTGCTTCCTTAAGTAGGGCACTACTCAAATGCAGTTTCTAACAATAGAAGAGACTTTAGTTTCCCTCCATTTATGTTTGCCCCTCCAGATTTTTCCACAGGAGGAAGGGGCATCCCAAGGGTATCTGCACCTCTGTCCTTGGATATAAGATGTTCCAGCTTTGGAGGCAGAGAAGAATCCCCTCATTCCAATGTTCAGTTGTTTTAACTTTTGTTCTTCTTTGATCCTGGCTGTTATTTCAGATGCAGGAGCCGCTGAGGAAGGTAATCTTGGTGCCTCCTGAAGGCAGAGAATCTCTCTCCGGCCCCTCTGTGGAGCAGCTGTTGGGAAGGATCCCTGAGGAGGATCCAACTCCTCTTTGTGATGGAGCCGCACCAGCTCAGGTAGGGAAGCTTCATCAGAAGCAGGGTCTGCTTTGTTCCAGAGATTCAAAAGAACAACCTCTTCTTGAGGAGGTGAAGTGTGAGATCAGCTTAAAACGTTATGTATGTCAGAATTGGATTTACTGCATCAAAATGGCAGGTTATGTAAAAAAAAAAAAGAAATTCTGTTTTGCCCTCTCCCTTCCTCTATCTATCTATCTATCTATCTATCTATCTTTATTAATTAATTAATTAATTAAATAAATTTCTATGACCGCCCATCTCCCCCTCAGGGATGGACTCTGGGCGGTTCACAGCCACAACAATAATACAATATAATAAAAACACAATAAAATAGAATATAATAAATATAATTAAAATTTAAAAAGTGGCCGATTGTTTGCCGTGCTGCTGAAGACTATTTAAAATATTTGGGGTGGCTCTAAGCAATCAGCCATCCCCAAGCTTGACCACTTTCCCTCTTGCCCCAGGCGAGATCACAGAGCCAGGTTTTCAATTTTTTTCTGAAGTCCAGGAGTGAAGAAATCTGTCTTATCTCTGGGGGAAGAATGTTCCATAGGGCAGGTGCCGCTGCAGAGAAGGCTCGCCTCCGAGACCCCGCTAGATGGAACTCTTTCATAGAGGGGGTCCGTAGCATGCCCTCTCTGCAAGATCGGGTAGGATGGGATGTTGTAATGGGGATAAGGCGGTCCCTCAGATAACCTGGGCCCATGCCATGTAGGGCTTTAAAGGTGATGAACAACACCTTGAATTGGACCCGGAAGCAAACTGGCACCCAATGCAGCTCACGGAGCAGAGGTGTTACATGTGCCGCTCTTGATGCAATTAAAACTGCACGCGTGGCCGCATTCTGTACCAGCTGTAGCTTCCGGATATTCTTCAAGGGTAGCCCCATGTAGAGCGCATTACAGTAATCTCTATGGGAGACAACCAGGGCCTGAGTGACTGTTCGAAGGGCCTCTTGGTCCAGGAAAGGGTGTAACTGGCGCACAACATGAAGTTGAGCAAAGGTCCTCCTGGCCACAACTGCCACCTGCTCTTCGAGCAGGAGTCATGAGTCCAGGAGGACCCCCAAGTTACGCACCGGGTCTGTCTGGGGTAGTGCAACCCCATCCAGAACTAAAGATGACAAATTCCCAGAAACCGAGGGGCCATTAATCCACAGCCACTTCGTCTTACCAGGGTTCAGCTGAAGCCTGTTTTTCCCCATCCAGACCCCTACAGCCCCCAGGCACTTCGACAGGGTGGTCACTGCATCACTTACTTCACCTGGGATGGAGATGTATAACTGAGTATCATCTGCATATTGATGATACTTCAGCCCGTGGTGACGGATGATCTCACCCAGCGGTTTCATGTAGATGTTAAAAAGGAGCAGTGAGAGCACCGAACCCTGTGGCACCCCACAAAGAAGGGCCCGTGGGTCGGATCTCTCGCTCCCTATCAACATCGACTGGGATCGGCCCTGGAGGAAGGAGGTGAACCAGCGCAAAACCGCGCCACCCACCCCCAACTCCCTGACCCGTTCCAGAAGGATACCGATATCGAACGCCGCTGAGAGGTCAAGAAGAGCGAGAATGGCCTCCATCTCGCTCCCACCAAAGATCATCCATAAGCGTGACCAATGCAGTTTCCGTCCCATGACCTGGCCTGAAACCTGACTGAAAGGGGTCCAGATAATCCGTTTCCTCCAGAATCCTCTGGAGTTGCAACGCCACCACCTTCTCAACCACCTTCCCCAAAAAGGGAAGGTGGGAGACTGGACAAAAATTGTCCAGTATAGTGGGGTCCAGCGATGGCTTCTTGAGGAGGGGATGCACCAGTGCTTCCTTAAAAGTTGCCGGAAACACCCCCTCTCTCAAGGATGTATTTACCATCGCTTGGACCCAACCACGAGTCACCTCCCGGGCTGCTTTCACCAGCCCGGAGGGACAAGGATCTAATTGGCAGGTGGTGGCATTCACAGTCCGGAGGACACTGTCCACTTCCTCAGGACCAACTGGATCAAACTGTTCCCAGATAATAAGGTAAGTACGTTCCCCGGGTGTCTACTGTGCCTCACGCTGAGAGTCCAACTTAGAGCGAATCCGAGAGATTTTATCCTGGAGATGCTTAGAAAATTCCTCGGCTCGACCTTGTAGGTAGACCTCTGACTCCCCTTTCCCTAAAAGGGATCAGGTAATCTTAAACAGGGTCACCGTGCGGCTCTCCGCGGATGCAATAAGAGTGGAGAAATATTTTATTCATTTATATGTCAACTTGTATTACCGCTCCATCTTTCCCAAGGGAGGCCGCATAGGCGCGATCTTGTCCAAGGACCCAGCCACCTCTCTATTCCAGGTAGCAGCCAGGGCCTCCGCTGGACCGTTCAGCAAATCCTCGGGTATAACCCCCAGCTCCCTCTGAAACCCTTCTGGGTCCATCAGTCGCTGGGGGCAGACCAATCGAATAGGTCCCGCCTCCCTGTGGAGGGGGTGGCATGAGAGAATCTCAAAGTCACCAGGGCATGATCTGACCATGACAAAGGGGAGAGCTGTAATTCTCCCCTCAGATCACGTTGCCATTGCTCCGACAAGAAAACTAAATCTGGTGTGAGGCCACTATCTTGAGTCGGGCCCTGAATAATCTGGGACAGGCCCATGGTCGCCATGGTGACCATGAACTCTCAGGCCGCTTCCGAGGCCCGTCCCAGGGACGGCAGATTAAGGTCCCCCAAAACCATAAGTCTGGGGAACTCCACCGCCAACCCCGAGACGGCCTCCAGCATCTCGGGCAGGGAGGATGCTACACAGCAGGGAGGCTGGTACACTCCCAGCTGTTCACGGGAACCCAACTTAAAGAACAGGGTCTCACATCCAGAAACTTGTGGAGCAAGGCCCCTGACGGCTACCAGGGATTCTCAGATGACAACAGCCACCCCACCTCCCTGGCCCCAAAGTCTTGGCTGGTGCTATACTCGAAACCCGGGTGGGCACATCTCTGAAAGAGAAACTCCCCCTTCATTGCCCAGCCAGGTTTCGGTAATGCACGCCAGGTCTGCCCCCTCTTCCGTTATTAAATCACTTATGAGGGGGGCTTTGTTGTTAACTGACCTGGCGTTGCAGAGCAGCAGCCGGAAGTCAGGGTCAACACGAGCATGCTGTCCAGGCTCTGGGTTTGAGCACGGAGGGCCGGAAGACGTCACAGATAGTAAACATCGGGGTCACCTTCTTCTAAGCTGTCCTGCCCTCCAGTTCCCACCATAACGTCCCCGGCCCGTCAAAACCTCAATCACCTGTCCTGCCCTATTTCCCCCAGACTCTCCAAGTTCAATAGCCTCCACTCCTGAACTCCTGAGATCTCTGGATAAAAGTAAGGATCCCTCCATCGAACCACACAACATCATACACTCTCAATCACAAGGTGGGGGGGCTCTTCCAGTGCACCAGCTTACGCTCTTGACACTGTTGGAGCCCCAACTCCACTTATACACAGCCACTCAATAGCATTCACTGTGCTCCCCCCTCGGCCTCTCTCACTGGTCGATAGGAGGGGCACCTCATACAAAATTCTTCCTCACCCCTTGTCTCTCACTCAAGAGGATGAGTACTCCCTTACATTCTCATTCATGCCCTACTCCCTCCCATGTCTGTTCTCATGTTTATTCCTTTATCTGGTCTCATTTTGTATGAAAACTGCCATTTCAGAAGGATTTAAAAGGGAAATGTCAGTTATCATACAAAATGAGACCAGACAAAGTTGCTTAGATCTTTTAAGTCTTTCTTCAAGGTGAATTGTGCCAGGAAAAAAATCCCACCCAGGCCAGTGGGACCGGGTCCGAGAACTGTCTGGGACTTCTGTTGAGGAACGTTTCCTTTGACTTCCAGGGCTTGGTGTCCTTTGAGGAGGTGGCTGTGTATTTCACGGAGGAGGAGTGGGCGCTGCTGGATCCCAGCCAGAGAGCCTTACACAGGGAAGTCATGCTGGAGAATTCTAGGAATGTGGCCATTCTGGGTAAGGGCCCACTTTGCTTTGGGTTGAGTTAATTGTGGACAGTCTTTGTTATCCAAGCGATGGGAAATGGTGAGAAAGCACCGTCTAGCTAGAAGAAGGAAATTCTGTTTTGCCCTCTCCCTTCCTTTACCTTCCCGAGACCTAGGGAGGGTCTTGTCTGAGAGGTTTTCTTATGTTGCAGTTCTGCCCCGGACTCTGGTATCTGAGAGATACTGGGTGGGGGCTAGGAATGTTTGTGAGCAAGAGTGCCCCCTGAGAGTTGCTCAGTGGGGTAGGAGTGATTGAGTTGCCCCTCCTCCACTAGTGAGAGAAGTTGAGGAGGGTGCATAGTGAAAGTAGAAGTAGGTGTATGTGAGGGGGTGGTTGGGATCCCAACAGTGCCGAGAGCGTAAGCTGGTGCACTGGGCGGGCCCACCACCACCTAGGATTGAAACGTGACTGAGAGGATGAGTGTATGGGGTAGGGGTCCGATGTTTAGACCCAGGATTTCTGGGGGTTTGGGAGTGGAGGCTACTGACCTAGGAAGCTCTGGGGGCCGCAGGGCGGTCCAACTGATCAAAGTGGTGACAGGTCGGGGATGTTATAACGGGAACTGGAGGGCAAGCCACCTTCGGGGAAGACGCCCCCAGTGTTTGGTACCGGTGGCGTGTTCCGGCCCTCCAAGTTCATACCCAGGTCCTGGTCGACAGAGCCTTGAGGGCTCTGGTCTCCGGCTGCTGCTTCTCAATGCCAGGTCTGTGAACAACAAGGCCCCCCTCATAGGTGATTTGATCACGGAGGAGGGGGCAGACCTGGCTTGTATCACCGAGACCTGGCTGGGCCCTGAGGGAGGGGTTGCCCTCTCGGAAATGTTCCCAGTCGGGTTTCAGGTGTGGCACCAGCCGAGACACCGGGGCAGGGGAGGTGGGGTGGCGGTTGTCATCCGAGAGTCTCTAATGGCTCACAGGGGCATTGCTCCACAAGTGGCCGGTTGTGAGACCCTGTTCTTTAAGTTGGGTTCCCGAGAACAGTTGGGAGTGTTGCTGCTGTACCAGCCTCCCTGCTGCGTAGCAACCTCCCTGCCTGAGCTGCTGGAGGCCGTCTCGGGGTTGGTGGTGGAGTTCTCCAGACTTACGGTTCTGGGGGACTTTAATCTGCCGTCCCTGGGACGGGCCTCCGAAGCGGCTCGGGAGTTCATGGCTCGGAGTTCACCCCACTCCGCAGGGAGGCTGGACCCATTTGATTGGTCCGCCCCTGGCGACTTATGGACCCTATGAGGTTTCAGAGGGAGCTGGGGAGTATTCCCGAGGATCTGTTGCACGGTCCGGCAGAGGCCCTGGCGGCAGCATGGAATAGGGAGACCGCCAAGACCCTGGATAGGATCGCGCCTGTGCGACCTCTCCTCCCTCATTTGGCCCGTCACTCCCTGTGGTTCACGGAGGAGTTGAGGGTTTTGAAGAGGGTTAAGAGACATCTAGAGTGCCGCTGGAGAAAGACAAGGACTGAATCACCGGTCACAATCTAGAGCCGCTGTTAAGGCCTACCTTGTGGTGGTAAGAGCGGCGAGACGTGAATATTTCTCCGCCCTTATTGCCTCCGCAGAATGCCAACCGACGACCCTGTTTAAGATTATGAGATCTCTGCTAGGTCAATCTAAATTAGTGACCTATTTACAGGGTCGGTCAGAGGAGTTTTCCGAGCATCTGCAGGAGAAAATCGCTCAGATCCATTCTAAGTTGGACTCTATGCGTGATACACGGTCTGGGGAGATGACAGAGGTATGTACTTACCCTGTTATCTGGGAACGGTTCGATCCTGTTGGACCTGAGGAAGTGGACAGAGCCCTCTGGATTGTGAAGGCCACTACTTGTCATTTAGATCCGTGTCCCTCCTGGCTAGTAAAATCGGCCCGGGAGGTGACTTGTGGCTGGGCCCAGGCGATGATTAATGCATCTCTTGGGGAGGGAGTGTTTCCAACAGCCTTTTAGGAGGCCCTGGTGCACCCCCTCCTCAAGAACTCATCCCTGGACCCTACTATTTTGGACAACTTTCGGCCAGTCTCCCACCTCCCCTTTTTATGGAAGGTGGTGGAGAAAGTGGTGGCGTCACAACTCCAGAGGATTCTGGATGAAACGGATTATCTAGACCCCCTTCAGTCAGGTTTCAGGCCGGGATACGGGACGGAGACTGCATTGGTCGCACTTATGGATGATCTCTGGAAAGGACGGGATGGAGGAAGTGCATCCATCCTTATCCTTTTAGATCTCTCAGCGGCTTTTGATACCGTCGACCATGGTATCCTTTTGGGACAGCTCAGGGAGTTGGGGGTGGGCGGTGTAGTTTTGCAGTGGTTCACCTCCTTCCTCCAGGGCCGCTCCCAATCAGTGATGATAGGAGAGGAGAGATCTGACCCACAGCCCCTCTTGTGTGGGGTGCCTCAGGGTTCGGTGCTCTCCCCTCTCCTATTTAACATCTATATGAAGCCGCTGCGTGAGATCATCCGTCACCACGGGATGAAATACCATCTTTATGCTGATGATACTCAGCTGTATATTTCCATCCCGGGTGAAGTAAGTGATGCAGTTGCCGCCCTATCTCAGTGTCTGAAGGCTGTAGGGGCCTGGATCGGGAACAACAGGCTTCGACTGAACCCTAGTAAGACGGAGTGGCTGTGGATTGATGGCCGCTTGGGTACTAGGAAGTTGTCATCCTTGGCTCTTGAGGGACTGGCACTACCCCATTCGGAGCCAGTGCGGAATTTGGGGGTTCTCCTGGACTCACGACTCCTGCTTGAAGAGCAGGTGGCAGCCATGGCCAGGAGGGCCTTTGCACAACTTCGGATTGTGCACCAATTTCGCCCATTCCTGAACCGAGATGCCCTCCGAACAGTCACTCATGCCCTTGTCATCTCCCATATAGACTACTGTAATGCGCTCTACATGGGGCTACCCTTGAGTATCCGGAAGCTTCAACTGGTCCAGAATGCGGCTGCGCGGACAATTATTGGGGCCAGAAGATCGGCCCATGTGACACCATTGTTACGCGAGCTGCATTGGGTACCGGTTTGCTTCTGGGTACAATTCAAGGTGTTGGTTATCACCTTTAAAGCCCTACATGGCATAGGGCCAGGTTACCTGAGGAACCATATCATCCCCAGAACATCGACCCGTCCCACCCAGAGAGGGCTTGCTGCGGACCCCATCGACTAAAGCAGGGCTTTCCAAAGTTTTCCCGCGGCGACACACCAACGGCGGTTGGTGTGTCGCCGCGGGAAAACCCGGAAGTGCCGCCGTTGCGGCAGCACGCAAAAACCCGGAAGCGCTGCTGCCGCTTTCGGATTTTTGCGCGCCGCCGTTGGTGTGTTGCCGCGGGAAAACCCGGAAGCACTGATGATGATCAGCGCTTCCGGGTTGTGTGGCGACACACCAGACTGTGTGTGGCGACACATTTTTGTGTCGCGACACACAGTTTGGAAAGCTCTGGACTAAAGAGGTCCATCTAGCAGGGTCCAGGAGGCGGGCCTTCTCTGCAGTTGCGCCCGCCCTTTGGAATATCTTGCTCCCGGAGCTGAGGCTGGTTTCCTCACTCCCGACCTTTCAGAAAGGCCTAAAGACATGGTTCTGCCGTCTTGCCTGGGAGGGAAACGCCAATAGTTCCTCCTGGGGATGGTTAGTCCCATAAAGCCTCCCAGTACTCCATTTTTAACATTTTATTCTTGGATGCTTTATCATGTATTGCTGTAATTTTGTATTCATTTTAATCTTGTTTTATTTTGCACCGCCCAGGGTCCCCGATTGGGGAGATGGGTGGTAATATAAATTTAATAAAATAAATAAATAAATAAATAAAATATTTTATCTGATCGTTGTCTTGGGAGCGGCTCTTCCTCTTCTCTTTCATGGTCCTTCCTTCTGCCCATTACATCACCTCCCCCATCAGCCTCAGGCCCCCCTCCCATGTTCCCAGAGAAATCTGAGTCTGGGCCACGGGAATGAAGTGCAGAAGAGCTGATCCAGTTTGCATGGGCTCCCCTGCGCTGCATTCCCTGGAGGCCGCCGGGAGGTGGGATATGCAGGAAGAGAGGCAGGAAAGTCATTTCCCCTTGCCATTCCTTCCTGCCTCAACCCTTCCAGCCCATCTATTACCACACATGGTTGGGACAGTTCTTCCAAATTATTTGGGGTGCTTTGCCTCACCAGCTCGTCTCAGTAGTTCAGCAAGCCCATCTCTGAACAGGTCAATAAGGGTCAGGTCATTCCATCCCACATCTCTGGCAAGTAACTTAAAATCCAAAATATAGAACCTCACTCTCCTCTGCCCTTGCTTGAGTTTGGGGGTCTGTCAAAGAACCTATGCAGAAACACTGGCTGTGCTGTCAGCTGCTGTACTGCGACGTGTTGAGGGAAATTCTCTCCCAACTCCCGTGGTAATTCCATCATGCCATTTTGTAAATTGGTTATTTGTTCCTCCACTTGTTACTGGTGTTGCAACAACACTGCAGTGAGGAGCTCGGCGTACCGCGGTGTTCACTGAGGATCGGAGGCCATCTCTAGAAGCCAAAGCAGGACCTTCTGCCAGCTTAGAAAGGGAATCGTGGACTGGCAAGACTGATGTCACCCCGTCAAGTTAGACCAGACTCGAAACCAAAGTCAGGCAGGCTAATGCTGATTTTATAGTATAGTAACAGAATCTTGCAACCTTGACTTCACTCCCTCCTCCTTCCCTCCCTTTCTCTTTCTGAGAACTAGGGAGGGGCTTTCTCAGGTTACAGTTCTTCCCCAGACTCAGGTTCCTTTTATCTGACCGTTGTCTTGGTAGCGGTTCTTCCTCCTGTTCCTCAAAGTAATTCCTTCTGCCCATTACAAGTTCTTGCCTGAAAAACTCAATTTCGATTTGTACTTCAACTATCATATTCTCAGACTTCTTTATGTTTGTGGGCGACATTCCCCTTAGGACAGATAGGGTAGGGATTATTTAGGTGTCCTATTCCCTGTCATTTGAAACATCCTGATGAATGTAGGCCAGGCGCATGACTGTACAGTATAGGGTGTTCCTGAAATTGCATTTGCTAGGATAAATGTCAAGGCATCAGTTGAAGAGGTACACCATTCCTTCTTCCCTGTTGGGTCAGACCATTCTCTGGTAACCCCTCAGTTCTCTGGCCTCACCCCCCGCCGCAGGGAGGCTGGACCTCTTAGATCGATCCGACCCAGGCAAGTGATGGACCCAAAGGTGTTCCAGAAGGAGCTTGGGGTTCTTCTGGAGGGCCTGTTGCTTGGTCAGACCGAGGCCCTGGTGGCCACCCAGAATGAGAGGGTGGTTGGTGTTTTTGACCAGATTGCGCCTGAGAGGACTCTCCTGTCCCAGGGATCCCAGAACTCCCCCAGTTTATGGAGGAGCTGAAATGGGAAAAGAGGCACCTAGAGTGTCGCTGGAGGGAGACAAGGAGCGAACCCGATGGAACACAAGTTAGAGCTGCTCTTAAGGCACCTCTGCTCCATGAACAGTACTGGCTACCAATATGCTTCCAGGTGCAATTCAAGGTGCTGGTGGTTACCTTTAAAGCCCTTCGTGGCTTCAGACCAGGCTGCTTACAGTCCATTTCTCCTTAATGGTTTCTACCTGTCCCAGATCCGGCACGAGGGGCCAGCTCCGAGTCCCGTCAGCTAAGGAGTGTCGTATGGTGGGGAGCAGGAGGAAGGCCTTTTCTTCCGTGGCACCCGCCCTGTGGAACTTCATTCCACCTGTGATGAGGTTAGCCCTGACCCTTGGTTTGTGCCTCGGCCTGTGATGTATCTTGGCATTGTTGATGGTTATTTTATGATGTTCGGCTGCTGAGTGTTTTTATTTTAGGTTAAGTGTTTTATTTGAATTTACGTATTTTATTTCAGCTGCCCAGAGTCACGAATGTGAGATGAGCAGCTGTATAACTCAAATAAATAAAGAAAATGTGTTTAAATTAAGTATTAATTTCAGTGCATCTCCAACAACGTAAATGCAAATGAGGTCATTTTTTCTTTCTTTAAATCAGCTTCTAGACAGGAGCGTGACAATTACAAGGAGCCCAGCGTAGTGCTATTCCAAACGACCAAGTCTGAAGAAGAAAGGAGTAAGAAAAGCTGCATAATGAATGGAACGAAGAAATCTCCGCCTGGATACAGTGAAGTCCTTGACGTCCCAACCCAGCAAGTCCACCAACAAGAAGACAAGGGAAGATATCTTGGATATGGCAAAAGAGACAGAGAGAAATCTGATTTCACTAAACATCGTACAACCCAGACCGAAGAGGAACAATATGAATATCGAGAGGATGGGCAAAGTATCACTCCTACCACCTATCTTGCTTTACATGACCACTCATACATCAAAGAGAAACCATATACATTTCTAAACTCTGGAGAGAACTTCACTTTGAGCAGTCATCTTATTTGCCATAAAGAGAAGAGACCGTATGAGTGTGGAAAGGGATTAAGTAAGAAACAGTTGTTTATTTTGCCCCAAAAAAATCCCCCAAGGGAGAAACCCTGTAAATGTCTGCAGTGTGGAAAGACGTTCACTGTGAGAAGTAGCCTTATCAAACATGCAAGGATCCACACAGGGGAAAAGCTGTGTAAATGTATGCAGTGTGGAAAGACCTTCACTGATCGAGGTAAACTTATCAGACATGAAAGGATCCACACGGGGGAAAAACCCTATAAATGTCTGCAATGTGGAAAGACCTTCACTCAGAGTGATAAACTTATCAGACATGAAAGGATCCACACGGGGGAAAAACCCTATAAATGTGTGCAATGTGGAAAGACCTTCACTCAGAGAGATCACCTTATCACACATGAAAGGATCCACACGGGGCAAAAACCCTATAAATGTTTGCAGTGTGGAAAGTCCTTCACTCAGAGAGATCATCTTATCAGACATGAAAGGATCCACAAAGGGCAAAAACCCTGTAAATGTCTGCAGTGTGGAAAGACGTTCGCTGAGAGACGTAGCCTTATCACACATGAAAGGATCCACACGGGGGAAAAACCCTATAAATGTCTGCAGTGTGGAAAGACGTTCACTGACAGAGGTACGCTGATCAGACATGAAAGGATCCACACAGGGGGAAATCTCTATAAATGTCTGCAATGTGGAAAGACCTTCACTCAGAGAGGTCACCTTATGAGACATGAAAAGATCCACACGGGGGAAAAACCATATAAATGTCTGCAGTGTGGAAAGACCTTCACTGACAGAGGCACACTGATCAGACATGAAAGGATCCACACGGGGGAAAAACCCTATAAATGTCTGCAGTGTGGAAAGACCTTCACTGTAAAACGGAACCTTATCACACACGAAAGGATCCACACGGGGCAAAAACCCTATAAATGTCTGCAGTGTGGAAAGTCCTTCACTCAGAGAGATCACCTTATCAGACATGAAAGGATCCACAAAGGGCAAAAACCCTGTAAACGTCTGCAGTGTGGAAAGACGTTCGCTGAGAGACGTAGCCTTATCACGCATGAAAGGATCCACACGGATCTCTGTGTGCAAAATCACTGCAGAGATTTTGCTTCTACCTGTGCTCCTGCCCTCTGAAGATGCTGGCGAAACGTTAGGAACCACAACTTCCAGAACACGGCCACACAGCCCGGAAGACCCACAACAGCCATTGAACTCCGGCCGTGAAAGCCTTCGACAATACATTGCTTTAAGCTTTGTTAATCTGAAGAGCTTTGTGAGCCATGACTCTAAGATTCCACCAATCAGAAAGCTGAAACAAGTGTATATCTCAGCTGTGAACTATGGGTCTATGCTTCTTGACTTCTGTCCGGTCTTTTAGCCATGTTCGTGTGTGTGTTCTACCTCTGAGGACTGAAAAGTGTGTAGCTATGCGTGGCTGTGTATGTAGGCCATGGCATTGGCTCCTTCATGTCTGTCAATGGAATCAATACATGAAGCTCTGCTTGTAAGTTTGTTTTTCCTTTTTTGCAATAATGTAACTGTATATACATTTATTGCCTTTTACTACAAGTAAACATTTTAGCCATAAACGCTGCACTCTGTCTGTTACTCTGCGCCTTACCCCATAAGCCAGCATTATCCCACAGGGAGAAGCCATATATACGCCTGCTGTGTGGAAGAAGATTCAACCAAAGTGGTCACCTTACGAGACGTCAGTGATTCCACACGGGCGAGAAACGGTATACTTGCCTGCAGTGTGGAAGCCAGTTCATTGGACATTCAAATCTTGTGAAGAACGTAAGAAGCCACACAATGGAGAAGTCATATATATGTACAGAGTGTGGAAAGAGCTTCTGTGACAACAGTGGCCTTGTTTGCCATAAAAGGATCCACACAGGAGAAAAACCATACAAATGCATGGACTGTGGGAAGAACTTCAGGCGAAACTGTCACCTTGTGAAATAAAATTCACATGGGAAAAAAACCATACAATTGCAGAGTGTGGGAAAAGCTTCAGCCAGAAAAATCACCTTTTGCAACATGAAATAATCCACACGAGAGAGAAACCATAACTTGGGAGCTTTCATCACAAGTGTTTTCCTCTCAAAAAGGGACCACATGGGAAAAACAATAGAATTATGTGGATTGTGGTGTAACGTTCACTTGGAAGACTAGCCTTATCAGACCTAAAGGAATCCATACGGGAGAACCATAAAAACATCTGACATGTGGAAAAAGATTCAAAAGGGGCAGTGCCCTTATTTGCCATAAGAGGTCTTGTTTTGGGAGGAATGCCTGGACTGCAGAAAAAAATTCAGGAGCAACACTGGAACAGAATTGCTAACAAAAATGTGTTGAATGGAATATCTGAAGGAGAAGAAAAGATGGAAAGAGCCCCAAAGAAAAATGCTGTCAAATAGCATGGAGTTGCAGTGATGGTATCAGGAATGTTCCGGCTGGAAATGAGCTAAGTTTGGCAAGGGATATTCAGAAAAAGGACTAATAAAAGAAAACAACCCATCAGAATACCTGGTGCTCTGTGGATTTGGCCAAAGGAAGGAAAAACACAACTAAATTTGTATTTTGCCTCCATCTTCTTCACCAAGGAAGTATGAGTCCCTCCCTACATTCTGAGACCCAACCTCAAGTATTTCCCCAATTTAAGACTTCCAGAGAGGATTTAGTCATCCTCGGCGGAGCGGAAATGGCACTACAGCGGAGATCGAAGCCCAGAAGCTAGTGCTGGACGCCAAACTTCCTCTGGATAAAGGAGCGTGAAATAACCCATTTGATCTCTGGACAACTGCTCTCCATAAGTTACCTGCAAAAATGGAAGCTTTTGCAGTTTGCTTGCAAGTTGAGTGGCTGGGAGGTGCGGGATTCAATCTACGTTCATGGCTATGGTGCAGCCAATATGGACACAAGAACTGGCCAATCCTCATTTCTTAATCATATTTGGATTACACTATGGTATTGGGAATTATGCCCCAAGTGAGGATAAAGGAACTTTTTATAAACGACTTATGGAGTGATTGACAAGTTTTTCTTATAAAAATTGGTGGGAGAATGGAATGGAGTGATTTCTCCACAATTAGATAGAACATCAGAGAAGAATATTAAAATTACTCAAGGTAAATCACCAAAGGCTTTTTTTTTATTTGATGGATAATTTAGGTCTAGTAGATACATGGAGACAGAAAAATGGGAACTCTAGAGAATATACTTATTTTTCAGAAAGACATAAATCTTTTCAAAAATAGATATGATTTGGACCTCAAAACATTTGGCTACTAAGATCTCTAAAGTTGAGATTTTATCAAAGACTTTTTTTTTGTAAATATATTTTATTATTTAAAACATATATAAACACACACAAACATTTACATATACATAAAATTACAATATATAGACTTTTTCTGATCATAATTCTGTGAGTTTTGTTTTAAAAGGAAACCTACCTCTTTAAATAGAGATTAAATGAAACATTATTACAGAAGGAGTTGATAGTAGAGGCTTACAAAAAGAAATTAACAGAATTCTTTGAAAACAAAGGTACGGATTTAAGAATGGTTTTATGATACAAGTAAAGCTTTCATCAGAGGTTATTTCATACAACATAATAATCATAGGAGTCCCCCGTTGGGGGAGATGGGCGGTAATAGAATTATGAAAAATAAATAAATAAAATAATACTGAACTTAAGAAGACTTGAGAAAATATAGGCCATTTTTGATGAGATGAAAAGATGAAGAACTAGAACAGTGCTTTCCAAACTGCTGCCGTTGGCGACAGACCAGCGGCGGTGTGCACGGCAGCGGCGGGCTTGCTAAAACGCGGAAGTGCTGATGGTGCACCGCTGCCATCATTGCTGCCACCGCCACCATTCACACCGCCAGCGTGCGCGCCCCTGCGCCACCACTATGCACGCCCCTGTTGCCACTTCCAGGTTTTTTTGCGACACACTAAACTCTGTTGTGACACACTAAAGCAGGGCTTTCCAAAGTTTTCCCGCGGCGACACACCAACCGCTGTTGGTGTGTCGCCGCAGGAAAACCTGGAAGTGGAAGCGCGCAAAAAACCAGAAGCGCTGCTGCCACTTTCGTTTTTTGCACGCCGCAGTTGGTGTGTCGCCGCGGGAAAACCCGGAAGCGCTGCTGCTGATCAGTGCTTCCAAGTTGTGTGGCGACACACCAGACTGTGGCGACACACTTTTGTGTCGTGACACAGATTGGAAAGCTCTTAACTAAAGTGTCACGAGACATAGTTTGGAAAGCTATGAACTAGAGAAATCAGCAGAAAAAAAATCAGCGTTTCACATCAAATTAAACTTTTACAGCCACAATTATCTAGCTTAAGAATAAGAGAAATGGAAATAAAGAACTATGCAAAGCAAAAGAATTTTGAATTTGTGAATAAACCAGGGAAATCGTTAGTGTATAAATTAAAAAAGGAGGAAGAAAAAATAATTTTGAAACTTCAAGGGGGAGATACTGTATTAATGGGCGATGGGGCTATACAAAAAACTTTTTATCAGTATTCTGACACTTATAAAGGACACAATATTTCTTTGGAGAAAATAAAATACTTAAAAAAACAAAATTTACCAAGGCTCACAGAGAAGCAAAGACAGATTATGAACAGACCTATTATAATAAGGGAAGTTTCTGAAGCTATAAAAAATATTAAACCAGGAAGACCAGATGAATTACCAGGTTCTTATTACAAATGTTTTTAAAAGGGAATCTGCTGAAATCTCAGATGTGATTCCCTCTTGCAATGACCTCCTGGATTGGCCACCAGTATCCATAAAAAAAAGGTAAAGGTTCCCCCCGCACATTTGTGCAGTCGTGTCCGACTCTAGGGGCCGGTGCTCATCTCCGTTGGTTAGCCGAAGAGCCAGCGTTGTCCAAAGATGCTTCCACGGTCATGTGGCTGCATGACGCGCGCGGAACAGTTACCTACCCACCGAAGTGGTACCTATTCATCTACTTGCATTTCAATGCTTTTGAATTGTTAGGTTGGCAAGAGCTGGAGCTAGTGTGGGAGCTCGCTCCACACGCAGGGCTAGGGATTCGAACCTCCGAAATTGCGATCTTCCAATCGACAAGCCTGGCGTCTTACCCGCTGAGCCACCACGCCCCTCAGTATCCACAGCTGAGGTTAAAGATCTAATTGTGCAACTAAAAGCAGGTAAAGCATCTGGAGGTGACTTTATCCCCCAAGAATTAATAAGGGAAAATAAAGACTGGTGGGCCCCAGTTTTGGCCACCTTATTTACACACAATAACACTTGTTTGGGAGGAGGCAAAGGTAAACACAAAACAACACAAGCAGAGTTGTAGATGAATCACGCTGAAAATGGCTGTGTGATATAAAAGATATAAAACTTTACTGAAGATAAGCAGGAGTATACATACGACAGCGAGCAGCAAAGCGTGTCTTGAACAAAACAGTGCAGTAAACAGCACACAAAAAATAAGATCAAATGTTCTTCCCCTAGTCTTTGCTTCCATCTACTTACAAGACTCAAGGAGCACAAAATTGGCAAGCAGTAAGCCAATGGCTACACTTCAAAGTCTTTTGTCGAAAGCAAAAGAAAAGTACTTGGCAGCGGCTACCAGACATAGAGTCGAGCACACAGATTATTACAACACACACATATATCGGAGGATCCGAAGCTCTCATAACATGCGCTTAACAAGTTCCCATTGGTTGGATATCTGGAGATTCTGAACGCAGAGTGCTACCTGCCAGTAGGTGGCAGTGCTGCACCTAGCAGGTGTGTCTCTAATCTACAATCTATACGCAAGGCAGTTAGACATAACATCTGTGAAGACAAGCAATTTGTAACTACTTTCCCATGGGAATCCTGACACCCTTCCTAAATTGCTTTTGGAACATGGTAGCAATGGGGTTTAACAGGGCATTATAACTTAACATTAAAAAAACGTACAATGCTAGGTATCAGATTGTTCAAGCCCAAGTTTGGTAATCATGGCCTCATGTTACCATGAGGTACCATATAGTGTATACAAGGGCTTGGTAAGGACATCTGCAAGATTCTGTTCAGATACACAATACACTAGATCGATGAAGGTTTCTTGAATTGCATGTCTAACATTCTTGTATTTAACATCAATGTATTTAGTGCGATTTCTTAGGTTTTCTGTAAGAGCAAGGCCTATACATGCTTGAGAGTCTTCAAAAACAGTGTAAGGCAATGGTACCTGTATAGCCAGGTCAGTGAACAGCTGATGAAACCAACGTAATTCAGAAACCGTCTCGGACAGGGCAGCAAATTCTGCCTCTGCTGTTGAGACCGCTACTGACGTTTGCTTTCTAGATCTCCAGGCAATTGCAGAACCAGCAAATTGACAGATAAAACCACTAACAGATTTTCTGTCCCCCTCCTCTGCAAAAGAGCTGTCAACAAAAATTACAGGTACTTCAGGTCCAGTAGCTTACACTTTAAGACAGAGGTTTGCTGTGCCTTTTAGATAGCGCATGACCCTTTTTAATCCTTGCCAGTCTCGCATAGATGGCTTAGCCGCTTTGCGGCTTAGTACCCCTATATGGTACGCTAAATCAGGACGTGTCCATTGTGCTAAGTGAAGAAGACTGCCTACTGCAGAGTGGTACAGATCAGGTTGAGGACAAACTTCCTCACACACTTCACTCTGTAGGAAATCAAGAACCATTGGGTTTTTTGTAGGTTTAGCATCCGACATCTCAAGATGTGCTAACAATTTATCTATCTTTTTCTTCTGACTCAGATAGAAATCCCAACTCTTAGATCTGGACACGTCAACACCAAGGTAATACTTGAGCATGCCTAAATCTTTCAGCTGGAAATACTGCCTCAGCTGGCTGGCAAATTCTTGTACAAGGTGTAAAGATCCAGTAGCTAAACAAAAATCACCCACATAAGTAAGGAGTACTGTATAGTCACTCCCAGAACCTTTGATGTATACACAGGGATCAGCAAGTGACTTTTTGAATCCAATTTTCATTAGAGCCGAATCCAAGCACTGATGCCAACATCTTCTGGCTTGTTTTAAACCATAGAGTGCTTTGCGTAGTTTATAGACATTCTGAGGATTTTCGCATGTGTAGCCAGGTGCCTGTCTCATGTATACTGTTTCAGGAAGATCTGCATTTAAATACGATGTGTCAACATCAAAATGATGGACTACTAGACCCCACTGTGCAGCCAGAGATAGTACCACACATAGAGATTCGGGCCTAGCAGTGGGTGCATAGGTGAGATTGTACTTCACAAACCTTTCTTGGGAATAACCCTGGGCAACAAGTACAAGTTATACTGTACAGTGTTATCAGGAAGAATCTTCTTTCTGAACACCCATCTGGAACCTACAGCCTTCTGGGAGGGAGGCAGATCAGTTACCTCAAAAACTTTCTGACAAACAGCCTCAAACTCACTGTCCATAGCTGTGTTCCATTTCTCTTGTTCCTCCAAAGGCAAGAGCGGTACCTCTTGAAAAGACTGAGGCTCACAGGTGACTTGACACACTCTCACCTGCTGAACTACAAATCTGTCAGGCTTGACACTCTTAGTTGAACGAGAGGACTTACGAGGAATAACAACTGTATTTTCCTCATCAGTTTCTTCCTTTCCACCATCTGATTCCCCCTCCTGGCCCTGAACCTGCTGAGGTGATATGTTTTCTTCCTTCACCTGAGGGGACCCTTTTGAAACATGAGGAGATTGGGAAACAGAAGGTACCTGGGCTGGTATCTGTCCATCTGCTGGAGTATGGACAATAGGTTTTGGACTAGACAGCAACAGCACTTCTGAACTAGCATGCAGCCTTTCCCAACCAGCAGGCTGCTCAAAATTGGCACTTCGGGAGATTACCAATTGGCCGTGGCCTAATGAAAAATTAACTCCCTGAAAATTAGATGTACCTCCTGGGGACATTTATCTAAAGCAGTCCCAGTTTATAGAGGTGTAAGACAAGGTTGCATATTAGCTCCATTACTTTTCAATTTCTATCTAAATCCAATAATTCAAGCACTTGCTGTTTCAGCCCATCATCCACCTATTTTGGCTGATAGTGGGAATGTTAAAAGCACTTAGGACACTAGTTTTATTCTGCACAGATCAAAAATTTCAATAAATTATGAGAAAACTAAAGTCTTAGTTTTTGCCCGACACCATCATAAGATTCACAAATGGCAAATAACCATTCAGAATAAGTTTATTAGAGCCATATTGATGGTACCAAAAAGTATTAAAAATGTCATTCTAAGGGTAGAAATAGGTATAGTTTCATTGGATGCCAGAGCATGGTTTCTTCTTACCTTCTGGCTAAAGTTAATTCTGTTGCCTGTAGGTTTAGCCCCATTAGTATTTAGAGATCATTTTAAGTCATCGTGGCTAAAAAAAGCTAGAACTGCCCTGAAACAACGAAGCTGGGATATAGAACTCCAAACAAATTTAAGTAAGGTGCTACACCCCAATATCTGTCAATTTCTTCCAGAAGGGTTCATTCCAACTTCTTATTTACCATCCATCAGAATTTTGAAATTTTGTAAAGCTTTCACTTTAGCCACGCTGGACGCACTGCCCTCAGAAATCCTTTTTGGATGTTTTAAGGGTATTCCTATGCACCTTCGATTATGTCCATGTGGTGATGACTCAATAGAAACCCTAAGCCACATGTTGTTATGCTGTTCCCCATATAAGGACTCTAGACAGATCCTTAAGTATCAGTTACTGAAGAAATTTCCAGGCAGGGAGTGTGATTTCTATTTAATGCTACTTCTTTCGGACAAGGACCCAAAAATATCCTCCCAGGTTGCCCAGTTCTGTGCTACCTTCTGCACAATATGCCACACCATCACTTAGATTTAGAATTTCTTAACATAGAATTTTATTTCAATTTATTGTCGGAGCACGCAATGCTGGGGCGGCCACTGCTTCTCCACGACTTCAGAGGTATACGTTCTATGCAGTAAACAGACACTCAAGCAGAGATTAGATAAAATAGTCTATTTACTCTATGTACATACGCAGTCCAAAATACAGTCCAGTAACATCCAACACAGATACAGATGAGATGAAGTAACGAGAAGAGAGTGAACACTAGAGTTTCACTACTTTTATACAAATATTAACCAATCATGTTATAGGTCAAACAAATTATCTGCCACACCCAGCTAACCTATATCAGCTGCAGTATTAGTCACCAATTACTTCAACAATGGCTGCTAATTGAATGACTTGCAGAATGTATCAACTCTCACCTAGATACCTCTCCTGTATAATTAATCTATCTGTAAATTCTGGGTATTTTATAAACCCCAACATCATCCCATAAACATTATATAAATCAATAAAAACAATTGCTTCTTCCCCTTATATATGAAAACAATAAACAAATATATAAACCTTCAAATCAACTCCCCCCCCCATAGAAACCCATTTATAAAAGATTTCCCTCCTATCATTCTATATATTTCTAGCCACTAAGATAATAAAATTATATAAACATTTAAAAACATTTAAGTTATCTACTCTTACACTTATTAATACAATTTTACCCTATTAAATCTTAAAAAGCAAACTTTAAGTCACAGCTTTCCAAACTGTGTGTCGCAACACAAAAATGTGTCGCCACACACAGCGTGGTGTGTTGCCACAACACCCGGAAGCGGCGGCGCGTGCGTGCATGGCGACAGCGGCAGTGGCGTGGAATCAGTGCTTCCGCGTTTTAGCGGAGGCTGCCACTGTGCATGCGCGTGCCACCGCACGACCCCCGCGCCGCCACCATGCACGCGTGTGCCACCGCACACACACCCGCGCCACCACCGTGCATGTGCGCCCCCCGCGCCGCCGCCGTGCACGCGTGCGCCGCTGCCGCCACTGGTGTATCGCCAGCGGCGGCACTTTAGAAAGCCCTGCTTTAAGTCATTACAGAAAAATAAGATTATAGAATCTTGAAATCAATCCACATACTTAATTTCTTTAAATCATTATAGAAAAATAAAATCACACAGCCTTGCAATCTATCCACATAATTATTCTTAATTTCTTATCCCACCTTGAAATAAACCAAAACATGTCTCCATATTATACAGAGAACATCAAAAATCCCAGCTACCCTCCCTAATATATCAGCAGAAAGTTTCCCACATAAGTGAAGAGCCAACTCGTTCTCATAACAATCCCTAAAGTAAACCAACCGATTTTTCTCTTGCAAGCCAAATTGTCGCTCTTTAATGACCAGCATACATTCGTCAACTATTTCTTCACAATCCAAACTCTCAGGGTCGGGAAAAATACCTCCTCCTGGATAAATGTCTTCCTCTCCTTTCAGAAAAACTTTAACCACTTGATACATTTCAAAAATAACATCTTGAATGTCCCGCTAGACAGCCTGAATAGCTTCATAAAATATCTCTTTATAATCAGCACGCAGCTCTTTTCGGAGCTCAGAAGTTATTTTCTTAAGGTCGTCCATGGTTCAGGCAGTGAAGTTGTTGAGTAATATATGCAAACCAGCAATATAACATCCAAAGAAATTGAATAAAAGGCTGAAAAGTCAGATCATCGAATTAAATGTGTAAGAAAAAGTTAAATCCTTCAAATTAAATACAGAAGTAGTAATGGAGAGATGATTATTCATTCTCAGTCCTCCTTAAATTTTGAATGGGAAGCAAGCTAGCAGTTGCGAAAAAAAATTAAAACTCCTCCAGAAACAACGATAAACACCCAAGAGATTTGAATCTTCTTGCTGTTAAAAAGCCTCTTGGTGTACAATAACTTTAAAATATATAAACTAAGTGGTTTAGAAATGAGAAAGGCTCGACCTAATGTCCCAATAGGGCTGCAGCATGGTCTGGAAATGGTGGATTCCCCAACTCCCGTCTCCTCTTACCGGAGTTACGCCAACACAGTTGACGATCCTCAGACTACAAGGTGACGTTCCGAAATACAAATGGGATGGTTCTGAGTGTTTTCTGTCCGTGAAAACACTCTAGGGCAACAGGAAAAGCCTGCCTGCGCCCCCCAAAAGAGCCCACGCTGTCAGGTCTGCCCGCAGAATACATGAGTTCAGTCGGCCATATTCTCACCGGAAGTCCCATCAGGACAGTGTTATAGAGTACCGTATGTCAAAACATCTAGACATCGAAACTGTTTTTTCCCTTGTGCAGAGACATCACCTTGCCGACAAAGGTCCGTATAGTTAAAGCTATGGTTTTTCCAGTAGTAATGTATGGCTGTGAGAGTTGAACCATAAGGAAGGCTGAGCGCCGAAGAATTGATGCTTTCGAACTGTGGTGCTGGAGAGGACTCTTAAGAGTCCCTTGGACTGCACGGAGGTCAAATCAGTCAATCCTAAAGGAAATCAACCCTGACTGCTCATTGGAAGGGCAGATGCTGAAGCTGAAGCTCAAATACTTTGGCCACCTAATGCGAAGAGAGGACTCACTGGAAAAGACCCTGATGCTGGGAAAGACTGAAGGCAAAAGGAGAAGGGGACGGCAGAGGATGAGATGGTTAGATAGCATCACCGATGTAATGAACATGAATTTGAGTAAACTCCAGGTAACAGTGGAGGACAGGAAGGCCTGGCGTGCTATGGTCCATGAGGTCACGAAGAGTCGGACACGACTAAACGACTGAACAACAACATTGATCTGTTGACTCCAGCAAAGGAGATTGTTACCTTTTCGTGGTGCTGGAGCTTGAGCACCTCAATGAGCACCATGAGCTAAACCGTGAAGGGACACCCAAGACGGGAAGGTCATGGAAGAGAGGTCAGACTAAATACGATCCCTGGGGAAGGTAACGGCAACCCACCCCAGTATTCTTGCCATGAAATTCTGTGCCCACCGAAGGTTGGAGACTGCGGGAGGCTGCCGAATGGCAGCTGGAGGCTGGAGATTTCTGGTTGTGATCTTCGAGCTGGGGCCAGCGGAGCCTGCAGAACCGTAGACTATCGAGGGCTACTGGAGGCTGTTTTCGATTGCTGGAGGCTGGAGACCATCGGAGTTTGAGCTAGGCCGGTGCAGTTGGTGGGGGCCTAGCGGAGCCGTCACGGCACGGAGGGGAGCCCGGTTGAGACAGCGGACTTCTGGACTTTTTTCCTGGGCCGACTTCTAGAGGGGGTTCGGAGGCTTCCGATGTTGGAGCGGACTGGAGTTGGAGAACCCTGCGGCCCTGGAAGGCGCAGAGGCTGGACGGATAGCCCAGGAGACCAGGGCGTACGAAGAACACGGACTAACCCCCATAAAATTCTGGATGTCGTCCCATTTAAGCTAAGGTGGCAGAGGGTTCGTAGGGGTCCCTTGGTATGAATGTGGACCCCCACCCGGGTGAGAGACGAGGAGGGGGAGCCAAGATTGTATGGGTATGTAAGAGTACCCCCTGGGTGAGAGCCAGGTGGGGTAGGAGTGACTGTTGGTGGGTGTTGGTACCTCTCCCTGACCAGTGAGAGAAGTTGAGGGAGAGGTACAGTGTGTGAGTGGGGGTGGTGCTGGACCCTAACAGTGCCGAGAGCGAGAGCTGGTGCACTGGGGGGTCTTGTCACTGCCCGACATTGTGTGGGACTGGACTGGATGATGGATGAATGGGATAAGGGACCCTTGATTAAACCCAGGAATTCCGGAGGCCTGGGAGTGGAGGCTACTAGGCCAGATCCGGGAATCTCTGGGGGCTGTATGGCGGGCTATTTGATTCAGGTGGTGACGGGCAGGGGACAGTATGACGGGAACCGGAGGGCAGGCCATCATCGGGGAAGGCGCCCCCGGTGTTTGCTACCGGTGGCGCGTTCCGGCCCCCCGTGTTCATTCCCAGGCCCTGGTAAGCAGATCCTTGTGGGCTCCGGTCTCCGACTGCTGCTGCTGAACGCCAGGTCGGTGAACAACAAGGCCCCCCTTATAGGTGATCTAATCATAAGAGGAGGGGGCCGACCTGGCATGTATTACCGAGACCTGGCAGAGGGGGGAGTAGCCCTCTCGGAGATGTGCCCAGCCGGGTTTTGGGTGTGGCATCAGCCGAGACACCGGGGCAGGGGAAGAGGGGTGGCAGTTGTCATCCGAGAGTCCCTTGTGGCCTTCAGGGGCGCTGCTCCACAAGTGACCGGGTGTGAGACCCTGTTTTTCAAGTTGGGTTCACGAGAACAGTTGGGAGTGTTGCTGCTGTACCAGCCTCCCTGCTGCGTAGCAACCTCCCTGCCTGAGCTGCTCGAGGCTGTCTCGGGGTTGGCAGTGGAGTTCCCCAGACTTATGGTTCTGGGAGACTTCAATCTGCCGTGTCTGGGACGGTCCTCGGAGGCGGCCCGGGAGTTCATGGCTACCATGGCAGCTATGGGCCTGTCTCAGATTATTCGTGACCCAACTCGTCACAGTGGTCTCACCCCAGACTTAGTTTTCTTGTCTGAGCAGTGGCAATGTTATCTGAGGGGAGAGTTACATCTTTCCCCATTGTCATGGTCAGACCACGCCCTGGTGACCCTGAGACTCTCTTGTGCTGCCCCACTCCGCAGGGAGGCGGGACCTATTCGACTGGTCCACCCCCGGCGACTGATGGACCCAGTGAGGTTTCAGAAGGAGCTGGGGGTTATTCCCAAGGACTTGCTTCACGGTCCAGTGGAGGTCCTGGCCGCAGCCTGGAATAAGGCAGCGGCTGGAGCCCTGGACAGGATCGCGCCTATGCGATCCGGCCCTACTCGACCCGCTGCTCTCCGTGATTCACGGAAGAGTTAAGGGCTTTGAAGAGGGTTAAGAGACGTCTAGAGCGCCGCTGGAGAAAGACGAAGACTGAATCTGACCGAACACAAGCTAGAGCCGCAGTTAAGGCCTACCTTGTGGCGGTAAGAGCGGCGAAACGTGAATATTTCTCCGCTCTTATTGCGTCCGCAGAATGCCGCCCGACGGCCCTTTTCAAGATTACAAGATCACTTTTGGGTCGGGAGCAGGGGGAGACCCATTTACAGGGCCGTTCAGAAGAGTTTTCTGAGCATCTGCAGGACAAAATCGCTCAGATTCATTCCAAGTTGGACTCCAAGCGTGAGACAAGATCTGGGGAGATGCCAGGGGCTCGTACTTACCACGTTATCTGGGAACAGTTTGATCCTGTTGCGCCTGATGAAGTAGACAGGATCCTCCGGATTGTAAACGCCACCACATGCCAGCTTGACCCATGTCCCTCCTGGCTGGTGAAATCAGCTAGTGAGGTGACATGTGGCTGGATCCAGGCGATGATTAATTCGTCCTTGAGTGAGGGGGTGTTCCCGGCTGCCTTTAAGGAGGCGCTGGTGCACCCCCTCAAGAAACCTTCCCTGGACCCTACAATCCTGGGCAATTTTTGCCCAGTCTCCCACCTTCCCTTTTTAGGAAAGGTGGTTGAGAAGGTGGTGGCGTTGCAACTCCAGAGGATTCTGGAGGAAACGGATTATCTGGACCCCTTCCAGTCAGGTTTCAGGCCGGGATATGGGACGGAGACCGCATTGGTCGCGCTTATGGATGATCTCTGGCGAGAGCGGGGTGGAGGGAGTGCGTCCATCCTTGCTCTCTTAGATCTCTCAGCAGCTTGCGATACCGTCGACCACGGTATACTTTTGGGGCGGCTCAAGGAGTTGGGGGTGGGCGGCGTGGTTTTGCGCTGGTTCACCTCCTTTCTCCAGGGCCGTTCCCAGTCGGTGTTGATAGGGGAGGAGAGAGCTGACCCGTGACCCCTGACTTGTGGGGTGCCGCAGGGGTTGGTTCTCTCCCCACTCCTATTTAACATCTACATGAAGCCACTGGGCGAGATCATCCGCCACCACGGGATGAGGTATCACCAATATGCTGATGATACCCAGTTATACATCTCCGTCCCGGGTGAAGTAAGTGATGCGGTCAATGCCTTATCTCTGTGCCTGGAGGCTGTGGGGGTCTGGATGGGGAACAACAGGCTTCAACTGAACCCTGGTAAGGCTGTGGATTGATGGCCCCCCTGGATCCGGGAAGTTGTCATCTTTGGTTCTGGGGGGGGGTGGCACTACCCCACTCGGATCCAGTGTGGAATCTGGGGGTCCTCCTGGACTCGCGACTCCTGCTCGAAGAGCAAGTGGCAGTCGTGGCCAGGAGGGCCTTTGCACAGCTGTGAGTTATGCGCCAGTTACGCCCTTTCCTGGATCAGGAGGCCCTCTGAACAATCACTCACGCCCTTGTCATCTCCCGTATAGACTATTGTAATGCGCTCTACATGGGGCTACCCTTGAAGAGTATCCGGAAGCTTCAGCTGGTGCAGAATGCAGCGGCGTGAGCAGTTATGAGTGCCAGAAGATCGGCACATGTGACACCCCTGCTACGCGAGCTGCATTGGGTGCCAGTTTGCTTCTGGGTCCATATTTGGGAGAAAGAGGCTTTCACTGTCAAACACGCACTAAGCACGTGGCGACACCTCTTAGAAGGCACAGCGGAACCGTTCCAAGTGTGGACGGACCATAAGAATTTAGAAGCCCTCAAATCCCCCAGGAAGCTGAACCCTAAGCACCTCAGGTGGGCAGAGTTCTTCAGCAGATTCAACTTTACGTTGAAGTATTTCCCTGGGGGGAAAAAACTACTTAGCAGATGCGCTGTCAAGATTGCCGCAACATGAGAGCAAAATGGAGGAGGTCATTGAACCCCTCATCCCCTCCCAGCCAGTGGAGGCACAGAGCTCAGCGACAATAGAGAGGAAGGGGGAGGGAAACATGGCAACCACCCGCAGCAGCGCGAAGCGCACGACTGATAGCGACCCGTGGACAACCGAACTGCGGGCGGCAACACCAACAGACACTTGGTGGGGGGAGAATAAACAGAACCTAGTGGAGAAGGATGGAGTGGGGTGGAAGGACAACAAAGCTTATGTCCCCAAGCCCTTAAGGCAAAAGGTCTTGACCATGCATCATGATCACAAAACGGCAGGGCATTTTGGCTTCGTAAAAACGCTACACTTAATCCGACGCAAATTTTGGTGGCCATCCTTGCACACTGATGTTAAAGACTATGTGCGCTCATGCCCAGTGTGCGCAATGGCCAAAAGGAAAATAGGGAAACCCACAGGGAAGCTGCAGGAAGTAGCAAACCCCTCACAACCATGGAAGCAAATCGCCATGGATTTCATAGTAGATTTGCCGGTGAGCAAAAAGAACACGGCCATTTGGGTAGTCACAGATTTGTTTTCCAAGCAGGCACACTTCATTGCATACAAAGGAATACCGAATGCCCAAAAATTAGCTAGACTATTTATCCAACACATCTATAGAGCCCACGGAACGCCGGAACGCATAATCAGCGATTGCGGCAGTACTTTTACTTCCAAATTTTGGCGGGCTTTTTTGAATTTAATTGGAGCGGCACGGGCTCAGTAGTGCGTTCCATCCTTGCACGGATGGAGCGAGCGAACGTCTGAACGTGACACTTGAGCAGTACCTTAGATGTTACATCAACTACCAACAGAACGATTGGGCAGAACTGTTGCCGTTCGCAGAGGTTGCTTATAACAACGCGGTACATCAAAGCACGGGATTTTCGCCATTTAAAGTCGCCACAGGGCAGGACTTTGTAGCTATCCCTGAATTGGCTAGGTCACACAACACGGAACTGCCACAAACCCTAAAAGCGGACGAATGGGTAGAAAAACTAAGTAGCAATTGGCCAGTCATGGTGCAAACATTGCAGGAAGCCAAAGCTAGTTACAAAAAATATGCGGACCGCAAGGGGGGGGGAGAATGGGAATTGAGAGTAGGAGACATGGTATACTTGTCAACGAAAAATCTGCAGGCAACACAACCATCAAGGAAATTGGCACCAAAATTCATAGGTCCATTCCCAATCATTGAGGTCATCAACCCAGTAGCGGCAAAATTACAATTTCCAAAAGCGCTAAGGTGCATCCTGTGTTTCACATCAGTTTGTTGAAACAACACCACAGCTCACAACACTGGCACCCAGAACCAGTGGAACCCCCCCCCCATTGTTGGTGGAGGGCGAACCACATTTCGAGATTGACAGAATTCTAGACTCCAGAAGGAACAAGGGACAGTTACAGTACCTAGTGAAGTGGCAACACCTATCAATTGGAGACAGGGAATGGGTCAGTGCAAAACACACACGTGCTCCCAAACTCGTGAAAGCCTTTCACAGGGAATTCCCGGACAAACCACATCTGCTGGAGCAAGGAGGGTTGTTTTGGAGTGGGAACATACTGGACTGTGATCTCATAAACGGGCTGGCACCAGAGGGGGAAGTGGCCAAAATGTACCGTTTGGCTTCGCAAATGCTTTGATTTACATGTAACCTTAATAAAATTTAATCTGCAGTTCGAATGCATTGCATCGAGGAGTTTTTATTGGGGCATTGAAATTGAAGTCATTACATATCTAAACATACATGGTTAACTTATAGTGACATATTAGAATTTTCCCAGGCAAAAATTCAAAACAAAATGAAGTGAAAATTTGACATTAGAAGGATACATGCGTCAATGTTTTTCTATGTAAAATTATTAGAAAGATTTAAAGTAGATAAAAGGACTTTTGGTTTTTTATATTGTGAGACTGAATTTGAAACAGAATTATGTACAAATGATGAACATGTTATTGCTAAAATGTAAAACTTTCATTGAAATTTGAAGCAGAAGAACAAGTAAAAGAATGTATGATAAAATGGGTTAACAATTTTGGCTATAACATACAAATGGAACAATGGGAGAATATGTGGATGAAAGGACTGAAATTTACATTAAGTTATAATCTTAAAAGGTATAAAGGTATTTTGAATTTATACTGGAAATGGGAACAAGAGGGGACTTTTTAATCATGCTTGGTGGACATGTAAAAAAGCTTTTAAAAAATCCTACCTTAAATACTAGATTCTTTTAGTTTCTATCTTTCTTGCTTAAAAATTTAATTATTATTTTAAAAAAAAGTATTTCCCCAATTTAAGAGACTCAAACTGGGATTGTTGTATTGGAGGCCAATGTTTATCAGAGTTTATCGGAGAGCTCAAGTTAAGTCCCATAAAGACAGATTGAAGCTGGTGGAAATGGTTAGCCTTGTCAAAAAAGCCAGCCAAGAGGGGTCTAGTATCCCTGTGGAAGTATTTGATGAGGTGTCCCCAACCTTTTTGGCACCAGGGACCGGTTCCGTGGAAGACAATTTTTCGACGGACCGGGGGGCGGGGTTTGCAGGCGAGGGCCAATCGCGCGCACCAGGGGCGGGGTTTGCAGGCGGGAGCACGCGGCCCACTTCCTAACAGGCAGCGGCCCACAAGTTGGGGACCCCTGCTATAGAAGAAAGGAAAGGCTCGTCCCGCAGTGCAGAATAAGTGTGACAGAATCCACGCCAGATTACAAAAATGTTATGATAATGGTGGTGAAACTGAAAATAGTGAGTACCTCAGCCAAATCCTGCCCCCGCCTTAATAAAAACAGGAACACAGTTCCTCTTCTCCAAAAGCCCATTTTTAGCCAACTCTGTAAAAGGTTTGCTACAGCCTTGCCCTTAATTTAAGAATAAAATATTTCAGATTTTTCTTTTCTACGGAGCATGCTGTTACTGGTCCTGTATCTTTTGTCAGTAAAAGTTTAGATAAATTTCCCTCCTTTTCCCGCAACTCCAGATAGAGGTGAGTTGCTTCAGATTAGTGTTGCGTTTTCCTCATTTTTCAAAGATCTGTAAAGGTGGCACGTGGAATGTGAATAGAACAGAATGAAACCACATTTTTGGAAACTTGAAACCACACAGTTAAAAGGGAGTGCACTGAACTAAGCGAACTGAATTGGACCAGGATGAGCCACTTCAAATTCAATGAAATAATATTCAGAGTATGAAATCATCCAAAGCTGTGCGGTGGGCATCTTACTCAGGAAGGATCCTGCTGAATCCACACTCATCCATCACTCATTAAACGACGGGGTTTCTTTGCCTTTGCCTTTCTTTCCCATCCGGTCAAAGCCACACTGTCACCATCTCAGTCCAGTGGCTGCTGCCCAGCTGTGGTGTGACATTCCTCCGTGTGGCTTTGGGGCTTCCTCTCCTCCCAGACGTTTTGTGTTCCCTCACGCTCTGAGAAATGTGCTAGTCTTTGCTCTTTGTTTCCCTGACTACGTTCCTCAGAGGTGTCCTTCCCTCTTCAGACCAAGGGGCATTTACTGCGGGAAGGAGAGCTACCATATTTAGTGATCAGGAAAATAACCGTGATTAGAAAGGTCCTGGGGCTTTGGGAGCTGTGATGCCATCGGCATATCCCTTTGGAATATGCTACCCCCGGAGGTGAGGCTCCCGGCCTTCAGAAAGAACTTAAAGACCTGGTTCTGCCGCCTTGCGTGGGGGGGGGAATAGTTCCTCTTGGGGATGGCTGGTGCCATAGGGCCCTTTTAAACATCTAAACATCAAACCATCACATCTTGGATTTTATATGTAATTTTATTATATGAGAGTATTTTATTATGCTGTTTTAACTGTTAAATTTTAATTGCTGTATCCTGTAAACCACCCAGAGTTCCCTTGTGGGGAGATGGAGCGGTATACAAATTGAAGCATGCATGCATGCATGCATGCATAAATAAATAAATAAATTTACAAGATGGAGCTGTTTCCTTGGACAAGGCAGCAGCATCTTTTGGCACAAGCAGGACCGTCCTGACTGAGGGACCAAAAGAAGAGTCCCCACAACTCCTTATTTGGGGAAAAAGCTTTAGTTGTTGTGTGGGGGTAGAGGGAAGCTGTGGGGGAGAGGCTGGAAAAGAGCAGAATTTCCCATCTCCCCTTGGCCTGACATCTTCTTGTGTAGGTTTCCCTATTGGAGATGCTTTTTAGTCCATAACTCTGCATTGAGCAGTTTGTTTGTTTATTTATTTATTATTTCTAACTTATATCACCGCCCATCTCCCCCCACAAGGGGACTCTTACAGTTCCCTGTATTTCTCTCTTTTGCCACTCCAGTTACAAAATAAGATTTTAGTTTCATTTATTTCTCCATTACAATTGCATATTTTTTTTAAAAAGGAAAATAATGTTGGTATGTATGCAGAAATCAGATAATGTAGAACACGGAAAAAGAGGAGAAAATGCCAGTATAAGTGATAAAATACAAGTGGATAGCTAAGAAGTCTTGAATAAGCCACAGATCTAGTATCATATGGCTAATACATTCTACACACTATTAGTGAGATGTCATGCCCAATTTCTAATCAAGTCGTGTCTCTATGAAGCTGAAAATATATTTGATTAGCACAAGTCCTGGAGAAAGCTTGTATATGGGGCAATGACCTCAGAGAACACCCGTCTCTGCTGGGAGAGCTTAAGGAAAGGGGAGCTGCCGATGCCCTTCGGGTAGCCCTGGGACACAGTGGGGGAAGGCAGAGGAGGCTCCGGGTTGGTCGGCATCCCCACGTGAGGAAGGTTCTGGAGCCGGCCTTGGATCCCGCAGCTGCCAAAAGGCACCTCCTGTGGCTTCTACTGGTCCCTCGATAAGCTTCGATTTCACATTGCTTTCAGGCGATTTCCTGACTATTATGGGAAGAGTTTGGGTCTGAGTGCAAGAGAACGATCTTTTCACACGTGTGTCAAAGACACAAGAAGCTGAAATGTGCAACTAACCCCATTTCCCATTGAGTGCTGCTCAGCTTGGAGCACACCGTCACAGGGCCATAGTAGGATATTCAGCCTGTGGTGCAGGGAACTCTGCTCCGTAGAGGCAGCGCATCTCCATCATGGCCTCCTTAGGTTGGAAGGGCCTTGGAGGTCTTCTAGTCCAATCCCTGCGCAGGACACGCTCAGTCAGCCCAGACAAACGCCTGTCCGACCTGGGATTCAGAACCCCCAGGCAGGGGCCCCTTCCGCGGCTTTAGAACAACAAGGGGGGAGGTTCGGCAGCCCGTCCATACCTCCCACGCCCCGGAATCCCCTCCCAAGGCTGCTTGGGACCCTCCCCGCCCCCCACCGTACCCCGAATCCCTTCATAGATCCCCAGCAATCACGGCGGAATCCACTCAGCGGCTCTTTGCACACATTCAGGTCCTGGCAGCTTCCTCCCTTCGGAGTGGGACGGAGCATGCCCGGGAAAGCTTTGCCAGCAGTTGCCTCCTGCAGGAAAGGGGCGGAGGGAGGTGGTAGGCGGGTGCCAGGAAGGGAGGGGGGGCCGGCCGGCGCGTTGCTTCTCTAGGAAGAAGCGCTCTCTCGCCCGCTGTCCGAGATTCCTGGAGGCGGAAGGGGCGGGATGTTGCGGCGGGAGCGGGGAGCCACGAGTGAGTTTACGAACCAGCGTGCCCGGAAGGGTTTCTTTCCCGGGAAAGCTGGGAAGGGAACCTTGTGGATCCGCTCGTCCACAACGAAGCGGCTCAGCGTCCTGGTGCGATTTCTGGAGAGGCTGTTCGCCAACTGCGGCCAAGAAGGAGAGGAGCTGAGTAGACGCCGCCGGGGAGACTCGGCCTGACCGGCCCACGAGATGGACTCGCCGCGGCCCGGAGGGGGTGGAGCAGCACGAGGCCCCCCCGCCGCCGCGCCCGAGGAGGGAGGGGCGTGCTGGCCCAGAGCCGGGCGGGAGAGCCTCCCCGAGGAGCCCCTCAGCTCGGAGGCTCAGCGCTTCCGCCGGTCTTGCTACCGGGAGTCCCAGGGGCCGCGGGGAGCCTGCAGCCGCCTGCAGCAGCTTTGCCGCCGGTGGCTGAAGCCCGAAAGGAGCACCAAAGCTCAGGTGGTGGACCTGGTGGTCCTGGAGCAGTTCCTGGCCGTGCTGCCCCCGGAGATGGGGCGCTGGGTGAGGGAGTGCGGGGCGGAGACCTGTTCCCAGGCGGTGGCCCTGGCCGAAGGCTTCCTGCTGAGCCAAGCGGAGGAGAGAAGGCAGCGGGTGAGTGCGGGAACGGATCCTGGGAGGCTCCCGTGAGGAGGATCGTCCTTGCTTCCTTAACCGACTTGCCCACCTCCAATGCAGTTTCTAACAATAGAAGAGACTTTGGTTTCCCTCCATTTTCAGTCGCAGATTATTCCACAGGAGGAAGGGGCATCCCAAGGGTATCTGCACCTCTGTCCTTGGATATAAGATGTTCCAGCTTTGGAGGCAGAGAAGAATCCCCTCATTCCAATGTTCAGTTGTTTTAACTTTTGTTCTTCTTTGATCCTGGCTGTTATTTCAGATGCAGGAGCCATTGAGGAAGGTAATCTTGGTGCCTCCTGAAGGCAGAGAATCTCTCTCCGGTCCCTCTGTGGAGCAGCTGTTGGGAAGGATCCCTGAGGAGGATCCAACTCCTCTTTGTGATGGAGCAGCAGCGGTTCAGGTAGGGAAGCTTCATGAGAAGCAGGGTCTGGTTTTGTCATGAAATTCAACACAACGACCTCTTGTTGAGGAGGTGAAGTGTGAGATCACCTTAAAAAGTTACGTATGTCAGATATGGATTTACTGCATCAAAATGGCAAGTTCTGTAAAAAAAAAGAAAAACCGTTTTGGAAGGGTTTAAAAGGGAAATGGCAGTTGTCATACGAAATGAGAGCAGACATAGTTGCTTATGTTGCTTTAAGTCTTTCTTCAACGTGAATTGTGCCAGGAAGAAATTCCAACCAGGCCGGTGGGACCGGGTGCCACCACTCCCCTGAGAATATCTAGGGCTCCATTTTGAATGAAGGAAAGGCTCTCAAAGATGGCTGCATTCTTAAACTCCAACAGGGATGTTCTAATTCCAACTTTGTGCACTTGTGTACGCTTTCCAGCCTTAGTGAATCTTTGGAGAGGGAGCTAAAAACCCCGGTAGAATGTCATGTCAGAACATGAGCATTTTCTGTCTTGCAAACCTCACTTTTAGGATGTTGGAAATCTGGGAGAGAACCGTCTGGGACTTCTGTTGAGGAACATTTCCTTTGACTTCCAGGGCTTGGTGTCCTTTGAGGAGGTGGCTGTGTCTTTCACGGAGGAGGAGTGGGCGCTGCTGGATCCCAGCCAGAGAGCCTTACATGGGGAAGTCATGCTGGAGAATTCCAGGAATGTGGCCATTCTGGGTAAGGGCCTGCTTTGCTTTGGGTTGAGTTAACTGTGGAAAGTCTTTGTTATCCAAGCAATGAGAAATGGTGAGAAAGCACCTTCTAGCTAGAAGAAGGAAAGTCTGTTTTTGTTTTGTTTTTATTCTAACATCGAAATAAGTAAGTTGGATCCTTCACAGGGTCCTTTCTGAACTGAGGTTTTATTCTCTGATCTGATTCAAGAGCAGATAACCTGAACAGCTTTAGGTGAGGAGGAGGATGCTCTGTATCTCTCTGACGTCTGCTCCTTACAACCACCCAGTTTCCTAGTTTGCCGAATAACCAGTGGCAGGTCTCCTGAGGGCTGTTTGGTCAAAGGCCTCTCCTTCGGCTCCGGGTAAATCATGTGTAAACTCCCTGTAGGGCTGAGAACAAGTGGCTTTCCCCCCCCCCCCGCCCCTAAGTGTTTCGGCCCAAGATGGTTCTATAGGCTACTGTTAGAGAAGATGCTGTCTGGAACCCTGCGATGAGTTCAAGAACCTAAGTATCAGTGAATCCAGTTAGTACTTTAAAAAGTCACACAGCCACTGCACAAGCAAAGCAGTTTCATGTTTTAACGTTCCTGCAGCGATACCATACGCACCGGCAGTTTAGCTGCTTCTAAGAATTCTCACATCATTTAGAGCTTCGTTTGATCAATATATATTCTTTGTTTCAGTTCCTCTCTTTGACATATTATTATCATTCTTCTACCAATCATGAAAATACTTCTTCCAGAATTCCCCCGTTTCAATTTCGTTCCCAAAAATTTCATCTGTTTTCTTCTTAATTAGATTCCCACTGCTGCTGCTTATAATTAGCTGAAATTCTGCAAAGTGGCAAGAATTTGCAAAAAGGCAGAGGAATTAAAGGGGCATGGATGGACCAAAAGGAGTTAATTAATCAATTTGAAGCGAGCAGAAATTGCATCAATACGTTATTCCATAACGTGCTTCTGACATTTTAATTCTAGATTGTTATATGGATCATAAATTTTAAAAAAAAAGAATCACTCACAACAAGGAGGGACACCATGAAGGTAACAGTAAGAGGTGAATGTATAAGGCAAATAAGCAGGATGTAAAAGAAATGTCCCTGGGACGTAAATGCATTACATTCCCAAATTCAAATTCCAAAGTCTTTGTTATCCAAGCGATGAGAAATGGTGAGAAAGCACCTTCTAGCTAGAAGAAGGAAATTCTGTTTTGCCCTCTCCCTTCCTTTCTCTTCCTGAGACCAAGGGAGGGTCTTGTCTGAGAGTCTGTAGCTTGAATCATGTCAACTGGATTTCTATTTTCTTAGTAGAAACGTTTCGCTCCTTATCCAAGGAGCTTCTTCAGTCTGAGCAAATCACAGCTACCTAGGAACATATTTAGGATTCCCTTACCAACTTTGCTCAGACTGAAGAAGCTCCTTGGATAAGGAGCGAAACGTTTCTACTAAGAAAATAGAAATCCAGTTGACATGATTCAAGCTACAGACAATTCCACCTGGATGACTGAGAACCTTCATAGACATCTTGTCTGAGAGGTTTTCTCATGTTGCAGTTCTGCCCCGGACTCTGGTATCTTTTATCTGATCGTTGTCTTGGGAGCGGCTCTTCCTCTTCTCTTTCAGGGTCCTTCCTTCTGCCCATTACATCACCTCCCCCATCAGCCTCAGGCCCCCCTCCCATGTTCCCAGAGAAATCTGAGTCTGGGCCACGGGAATGAAGTGCAGAAGAGCTGATCCAGTTTGCATGGGCTCCCCTGCGCTGCATTCCCAGGAGGCTGCCGGGAGGTGGGATATGCGGGAAGAGAGGCAGGAAGTCATTTCCCCTTGCCATTCCTTCCTGCCTCAACCCTTCCAGCCCATCTATTACCACACAAGGTTGGGACAGTTCTTCCAAATTATTTGGGGTGCTTTGCCTCACCAGCTCGTCTCAGTAGTTCAGCAAGCCCATCTCTGAACAGGTCAATAAGGGTCAGGTCATTCCATCCCACATCTCTGGCAAGTAACTTAAAATCCAAAATATAGAACCTCACTCTCCTCTGCCCTTGCTTGAGTTTGGGGGTCTCCCAACTTACTTGTCAAAGAACCTATGCAGAAACACTGGCTGTGCTGTCAGCTGCTGTACTGCGACGTGTTGAGGGAAATTCTCTCCCAACTCCCGTGGTAATTGCATCATGCCATTTTGTAAATTGGTTATTTGTTCCTCCACTTCTTACTGGTGTTGCAGCAACACTGCAGTGAGGAGCTCGGGGTACAGCGGTGTTCCCTGAGGATCGGAAGCCATCTCTAGAAGCCAAAGCAGCATCTTCTGCCTCCTTGGAAAGGGAATCGTGGACTGGCAAGATTGATGTCAGCCTGTCAAGTTAGACCAGACTCGAAACCAAAGTCAGGCAGGCTAATGCTGATTTTATAGTATAGTAACAGAATCTTCTCCAGCAAAGGAGATCGTTACCTTGTCGTGGTGCTGGAGCTTGAGCACCTCAATGAAACCATGAGCTAAACCGTGAAGGGACACCCAAGACGGGAAGGTCGTGGCAGAGAGGTCATACTAAATACGATCCCTGGGGAAGGTAATGGCAACCCACCCCAGTATTCTTGCCGTGAAAACTAAATGGATCAGTACAACCAGAGATATGTCGGTATACCATCGGAAGATGGGACTCCCAGGTCGGAAGATGGTCAAAATGCTACTGGGGAGGAACAGAGGATACGTTCAACTAGCCCCAGATGTGATGACGCAGCTAGCTCAAAGCCGAAAGGACGGCTAGCGGCCGACGGTGCTGGTGGTGAACGACGAATCCGATGTTCTAAAGATCAACACACCATAGGAACCTGGAATGTAAGATCTATGAGCCAGGGCAAATTGGATGTGGTTATTGGTGAGATGTCAAGATTAAATATAGACATTTTAGGTGTCAGTGAACTGAAATGGACTGGGATGGGCCACTTCACATCAGATGACCACCAGATCTACTACTGTGGACAAGAGAACCACAGAAGAAATGGAGTAGCCTTCATAATTAATAATAAAGTGGCTAAAGCAGTGCTTGGATACAATCCAAAAAACGATAGAATGATCTCAATTCGAATTCAGGGTAAGCCATTTAACATCACAGTGATCCAAATATACGCCCCAACCACAGATGCTGAAGAAGCAGAAGTAGATCAGTTCTATGAGGATCTGCAGCACCTACTGGATAATACACCAAAAAGAGATGTTATTTTCATTACAGGAGACTGGAATGCTAAGGTGGGTAGTCAGACGACACCTGGAATTACAGGCAAGCATGGTCTGGGAGAACAAAATGAAGCAGGACATAGGCTGATAGAATTTTGCCAAGACAACTCACTGTGCATAACAAACACTCTCTTCCAACAACCTAAAAGACGACTTTATACATGGACTTCACCAGATGGTCGACACCGAAATCAGATTGACTACATCCTTTGCAGCCAAAGGTGGCGGACATCTATACAGTCGGTAAAAACAAGACCTGGAGCTGACTGTAGTTCAGATCACGAACTCCTTATTGCACAATTTAGAATCAGACTAAAGAGAGTAGGGAAGACCCACAGATCAGTTAGATATGAGCTCACTAATATTCCTAAGGAATATGCAGTGGAGGTGAAGAATAGATTTAAGGGACTAGATTTAGTAGATAGGGTCCCAGAAGAACTATGGACAGAAGTTCGCAACATTGTTCAGGAGGCGGCAACAAAAAACGTCCCAAAGAAAAAGAAAACCAAGAAGGCAAGATGGCTGTCTGCTGAGACACTAGAAGTAGCCCAAGAAAGAAGGAAAGCAAAAGGCAACAGTGATAGGGGGAGATATGCCCAATTAAATGCAAAATTCCAGAGGTTAGCCAGAAGAGATAAGGAATTATTTTTAAACAAGCAATGTGCGGAAGTGGAAGAAGACAATAGAATAGGAAGGACAAGAGACCTCTTCCAGAAAATTAGAAACATTGGAGGTAAATTCCAGGCAAAAATGGGTATGATCAAAAACAAAGAGGGCAAGGACCTAACAGAAGCAGAAGAGATCAAGAAAAGGTGGCAAGAATATACGGAAGATCTGTATAGGAAGGATAATAATATTGGAGATAGCTTTGACGGTGTGGTCAGTGAGTTAGAGGCAGACATCCTGAAGAGTGAGGTTGAATGGGCCTTAAGAAGCATTGCTAATAACAAGGCAGCAGGAGACGACGGTATCCCAGCTGAACTGTTTAAAATCTTGCAAGATGATGCTGTCAAGGTGATGCATGCCATATGCCAGCAAATTTGGAAAACACAAGAATGGCCATCAGATTGGAAAAAATCAACTTATATCCCCATACCAAAAAAGGGAAGCACTAAAGAATGTTCAAACTATCGAACAGTGGCACTTATTTCACATGCCAGTAAGGTAATGCTCAAGATCTTGCAAGGTAGACTCCAGCAATTCATGGAGCGAGAATTGCCAGATGTACAAGCTGGGTTTAGAAAAGGCAGAGGAACTAGAGACCAAATTGCCAATATCCGCTGGATAATGGAGAAAGCCAGGGAGTTTCAGAAAAACATCTATTTTTGTTTTATTGACTATTCTAAAGCCTTTGACTGTGTGGACCATAACAAATTGTGGCAAGTTCTTGGTGGTATGGGGATACCAAGTCATCTTGTCTGCCTCCTGAGGAATCTGTATAACGACCAAGTAGCAACGGTAAGAACAGAGCACGGAACAACGGACTGGTTTAAGATTGGGAAAGGAGTACGGCAGGGCTGTATACTCTCACCCTACCTATTCAACCTATACGCAGAACACATCATGCGACGTGCTGGGCTTGAGGAATCCAAGGCTGGAGTTAAAATCGCTGGAAGAAACATTAACAATCTTAGATATGCAGATGATACCACTTTGATGGCTGAAAGCGAGGAGGAGTTGAGGAGCCTTATGACGAAGGTGAAAGAAGAAAGTGCAAAAGCTGGGTTGCAGTTAAACCTCAAAAAAACCAAGATTATGGCAACCAGCTTGATTGATAACTGGCAAATAGAGGGAGAAAAAGTGGAGGCAGTGACAGACTTTGTATTTCTAGGCGCAAAGATTACTGCAGACGCTGACTGCAGCCAGGAAATCAGAAGACGTCTACTTCTTGGGAGGAGAGCAATGGCAAATCTTGATAAAATAGTTAAGAGCAGAGACATCACACTGACAACAAAGGTCCGCATAGTTAAAGCAATGGTATTCCCTGTAGTAACCTATGGCTGTGAGAGCTGGACCATAAGGAAGGCTGAGCGAAGGAAGATAGATGCTTTTGAACTGTGGTGTTGGAGGAAACTTCTGAGAGTGCCTTGGACTGCAAGAAGATCAAACCAGTCCATACTCCAGGAAATAAAGCCAGACTGCTCACTTGAGGGAATGATATTAAAGGCAAAACTGAAGTACTTTGGCCACATAATGAGAAGAGAGGATACCCTGGAGAAGAAGCTGATGCTAGGGAAAGTGGAAGGCAAAAGGAAGAGGGGCCGACCAAGGGCAAGATGGATGGATGATATTCTGGAGGTGACAGACTTAACCATGGGGGAGCTGGGGATGGTGACAGCCGACAGGAAGCTCTGGCGTGGGCTGGTCCATGAAGTCACGAAGAGTCGGAAGCGACTGAACGAATAAACAACAACAGAATCTTGCAACCTTGACTTCACTCCCTCCTCCTTCCCTCCCTTTCTCTTTCTGAGAACTAGGGAGGGGCTTTCTCAGGTTACAGTTCTTCCTCAGACTCAGGTTCCTTTTATCTGACCGTTGTCTTGGTAGCGGTTCTTCCTCCTGTTCCTCAAAGTAATTCCTTCTGCCCATTACAAGTTCTTGCCTGAAAAACTCAATTTCGATTTGTACTTCAACTATCATATTCTCAGACTTCTTTATGTTTGTGGGCGACATTCCCCTTAGGACAGATAGGGTAGGGATTATTTAGATGTCCTATTCCCTGTCATTTGAAACACCCTGATGAATGTAGGCCAGGCGCATGACTGTACAGTATAGGGCACTCCCAAAATTGCATTTGCTAGGATAAATGTCAAGGCATCAGTTGAAGAGGCACACCATTCCTTCATTTTGTTCCTTTTAAAATTACTTTTTAATTTAAATAATGCTGTGAATTTTTTTAATTCACTACAGGTAGTCCTTGTTTAGTGACCACACTTGGGACCAGCATCTCAATTGTTAAGCAAAGCGGTTGCTAAGTGAAACCATGAATGTGCTTATGATCTTACTTCAGCGTTCCTTTGCTTTCCAGACCTGCAAAGGTTGTAAATGCGAAGATTGGTCATAAAGTTACGTTTCATCAGCGTCATAACTGAACAGTCACTAAATGAGGCATTCGCTAAATGAGGACTACCTGTAAATACAAAAAAGAGATAATCTGGTCTATGTAATAATGATTTGATTTGATTTAAAAAATGAGGTAAGAGGAATACAAAAAATGATAAAATCTGAAAAAAAGAGAAAATCATGCGAACTGTTTGTGAAAGCCATGATTCATTAGTCATCCATAGCTGGTCTATATCAATCAGTTCTGCAAACCACAGTGTAGTTGGAGCCATATGTTTGTCTTTCCAATGCCGAAAACCAAGTCCATTTATTTTTCTCCAAAAGCCAACTCCTGTGTGATAACCCTTAAACAACAAAGTTGAATTTAGGCACATAGTTGCGAAATGGAACAGCTGTTGCTACTGTACCAGCCTCCCCGATGCGTAGCAACCTCCCTTCCTGAGATCCCTGACTCTGTGGCCGGATTGGTGGTGGAGTTCCCCAGGCTCATGGCCTTTGAGGACTTTAACTTGCCTTCTCTGGGTGCAGGGTCAGAGGGAACCTGGGAGTTCACAGCCACCACGACAGCCATGGGCCCATCCCAGGTCATCCAAGGCCTGATGCGGAAGAGTGGTCATATGGCTGACCTGTTTTTTCCGTCTGAGCAGTGGCAAGGTGGTCTGGTTTGAGCAGAGATTTCAGTTTCTTCCCTGTTGGGTCAGACCATTCTCTGGTAACCCCTCAGTTCTCCGGCCTCACCCCCCGCCGCAGGGAGGCTGGACCCCTTAGATCGGTCCGCCCCAGGCAAGTGATGGACCCGAAGGTGTTCCAGAAGGAGCTTGGGGTTCTGGAGGGCCTGTTGCTTGGTCTGACCGAGGCCCTGGTGGCCACCCAGAATGAGAGGACAGTTGGTGTTTTTGACCAGATTGCGCCTGAGAGGACTCTCCTGTCCCAGGGATCCCAGAACTCCCCCAGTTTATGGAGGAGCTAAAGGAGCTGAAATGGGAGAAGAGATACCTAGAGTGTCGCTGGAGGGAGAGAAGGAGTAAACCCGATGGAACACAAGTTAGAGCTGCTCTTAAGGCACATCTGACACCTCTGCTCCATGAACAGGATTGGCTACAAATATGCTTCCAGGTGCAATTCAAGGTGCTGGTGGTTACCTTTAAGGCCCTTGGTGGCTTCGGACCAGGCTGCTTACAGTCCATTTCTCCTTAATGGTTTCTTCCTGTCCCAGATCCGGCACGAGGGGCCAGCTCCGGGTCCCGTCAGCTAAGGAGTGTCGGATGGTGGGGAGCAGGAGGAAGGCCTTTTCTTCTGTGGCACCCGCCCTGTGGAACTTCATTCCACCTGAGATTAGGTGACCTGACCCTTGGTTTGTGCCTCGGCCTGTGATGTATCTTGGCATTGTTGATGGTTATTTTATGATGTTCGGCTGCTGAGTGTTTTTATTTTAGGTTAAGTGTTTTATTTGAATTTACGTATTTTATTTTAGCTGCCCAGAGTCACGAATGTGAGATGAGCAGCTGTATAAATCAAATAAATAAAGAAAACAACATATTTAAATAAAGTATTAATTTCAGTGCATCTCCAACAATGTAAATGTAAATTAGGTCATTTTTTCTTTCTTGAAATCAGCTTATGGAATGGAGCATGACAATTACAAGGAGCCCAACGTAGTGCTATTCCAAATGACCAAGTCTGAAGAAGAAAGGAGTAAGAAAAGCTGCATAATGAATGGAACGAAGAAATCTCCGCCTGGATACAGTGAAGTCCTTGACGTCCCAACCCAGCAAGTCCACCAACAAGAAGACAAGGGAAGATATCTTGGATATGGCAAAAGAGACAGAGAGAAATCTGATTTCACTAAACATCGTACAACCCAGACTGAAGAGGAACAATGTGAATATCGGGAGGATGGGCCAAGTATCACTCCTACCTCCTATCTTCTTTTACATGACCACTCATACATCAAAGAGAAACCATATACATTTCTAAATTGTGGGGAAAACTTCTCTTTGAGCAGTCATCTTATTTGCCATAAAGAGGAGAGACCGTATGAGCGTGGAAAGGGATTAAGTAAGAAACAGTTGTTTATTTTGCCCCAAAAAAATCCCCCAAGGGAGAAACCCTGTAAATGTCTGCAGTGTGGAAAGACGTTCACTGTGAGAAGTAGCCTTATCAGACATGAAAGGATCCACACGGGGCAAAAACCCTATAAATGTCTGCAGTGTGGAAAGACGTTCACTGATCGAGGAAAGCTTATCAGACATGGAAGGATCCACACGGGGGGAAAACCCTATAAATGTCTGCAGTGTGGAAAGACCTTCACTCAAAGTGGTCACCTTATCAGACATGAAAGGATCCACACGGGGGAAAAACCCTATAAATGTCTGCAGTGTGGAAAGACCTTCATTAATAGATGTAGCCTTATCAGACATGAAAGGATCCACATGGCGGAAAAACCCTATAAATGTCTGCAGTGTGGAAAGACCTTCATTAATAGATGTAGCCTTATCGGACATGAAAGGATCCACACAGGGGAAAAACCCTATAAATGTCTGCAGTGTGGAAAGACCTTCATTAATAGATGTAAGCTTATCACACATGAAAGGATCCACACGGGGGAAAAACCCTATAAATGTCTACAGTGTGGAAAGACCTTCATTAATAGATGTAGCCTTATCAGACATGAAAGGATCCACATGGCGGAAAAACCCTATAAATGTCTGCAGTGTGGAAAGAGCTTCACTGTGAGACGTAACCTTAGCAGACATGAAAGGATCCACACGGGGGAAAAACCCTATAAATGTCTGCAGTGTGGAAAGACCTTCACTCAAAGTGGTCACCTTATCAGACATGAAAGGATCCACACGGGGGAAAAACCCTATAAATGTCTGCAGTGTGGAAAGACCTTCACTGGGAGACATAGCCTTATCACACATGAAAGGATCCACACAGGGGGAAAACCCTATAAATGTCTGCAGTGTGGAAAGACCTTCACTCAAAGAGGTCATCTTATCACACATGAAAGAATGCACACGGGGGAAAAACCCTTTAAATGTCTGCAGTGTGGAAAGACCTTCACTCAAAGAGGTCACCTTATCAAACATGAGAGGATGCACACGGGAAAAACCCTATAAATGTCTGCAGTGTGGAAAGTTGTTCGCTGAGAGACGTAACCTTATCACACATGAAAGGATCCACATGGGGCAAAAACCCTATAAATATCTGCAGTGTGGAAAGTCCTTCACTCAGAGAGAGTACCTTATCAGACATGAGAGGATGCACACGGGAAAAACCCTATAAATGTCTGCAGTGTGGAAAGACCTTCATTAATAGATGTAACCTTATCACACATGAAAGGATCCACACGGGGGAAAAACCCTATAAATGTCTGCAGTGTGGAAAGACCTTAACTCAAAGTGGTCACCTTATCAGACATGAAAGGATCCACACGGGGGAAAAACCCTATAAATGTCTGCAGTGTGGAAAGACCTTCACTCAAAGTGGTCACCTTATCAGACATGAAAGGATCCACACGGGGGAAAAACCCTATAAATGTCTGCAGTGTGGAAAGACCTTCACTGGGAGACATAGCCTTATCACACATGAAAGGATCCACACAGGGGGAAAACCCTATAAATGTCTGCAGTGTGGAAAGACCTTCACTCAAAGAGGTCATCTTATCACACATGAAAGAATGCACACGGGGGAAAAACCCTTTAAATGTCTGCAGTGTGGAAAGACCTTCACTCAAAGAGGTCACCTTATCACACATGAGAGGATGCACACGGGAAAAACCCTATAAATGTCTGCAGTGTGGAAAGTTGTTCGCTGAGAGACGTAACCTTATCACACATGAAAGGATCCACATGGGGCAAAAACCCTATAAATATCTGCAGTGTGGAAAGTCCTTCACTCAGAGAGAGTACCTTATCAGACATGAGAGGATGCACATGGGAAAAACCCTATAAATGTCTGCAGTATGGAAAGTCCTTCACTCAGAGAGAGTACCTTATCAGACATGAGAGGATGCACACGGGAAAAACCCTATAAATGTCTGCAGTGTGGAAAGTTGTTCGCTGAGAGACGTAACCTTATCACACATGAAAGGATCCACATGGGGCAAAAACCCTATAAATATCTGCAGTGTGGAAAGTCCTTCACTCAGAGAGAGTACCTTATCAGACATGAGAGGATGCACATGGGAAAAACCCTATAAATGTCTGCAGTGTGGAAAGACCTTCATTAATAGATGTAACCTTATCACACATGAAAGGATCCACACGGGGGAAAAACCCTATAAATGTCTGCAGTGTGGAAAGACCTTAACTCAAAGTGGTCACCTTATCAGACATGAAAGGATCCACACGGGGGAAAAACCCTATAAATGTCTGCAGTGTGGAAAGACCTTCACGGACAGGTGTAACCTTATCTGACATGGAAAGATACACAGGGAAAATCCCTATAAATGTCTAGTGTGAAATGACGTTCACTCAGAGGTAACCTTATCGCACATGAAAGGATCCAAATGGGGAAACCCTATTAATGTCTGCAGTGTGGAAAGACCTTCACTGTGAGTTGTACCCTTTTCACACATGAAAGGATCCATACAGGGGAGAAGCCATATATATGCCTGCTATGTGGAAGAAGATTCAACCGGAGTGCTCACCTTACGAAACATCAGCAATCCCACATGGGGGAGTAACTATATACGTGCCTGCAGTGTGGAAGCCAGTTCATTGGACATTTAAACCTTGTGAAGCACATAAGAAGCCACACAATGGAGAAGTCATATATATGTACAGAGTGTGGAAAGAGCTTCTGTGACAACAGTGTCCTTGTTTGCCATAAAAGGATCCACACAGGAGAAAAACCATACAAATGCATGGAGTGTGGGAAGAACTTTAGGCGAAACTGTCATCTTGTGAAACAAGAATTCACACAGGAGAGAAACCAAACAATTGCACAGAGTGTGGGAAAAGCTTCAGCCAGAAAAATCTCCTCTTGCAACATGAAAGAATCCACACGAGAGAGAAACCATAACTTGGGAGCTTTCATCACAAGTGTTTTCTTCTCAAAAACTGACCCACATGGGAAAAACTATAGAAATATGTTGACTGTGGAGTAACGTTCAGTTGGAAGAGTAGCCTTATCAGACCTAAAGGAATCCATACGGGAGAACCATAAAAACATCTGAAGTATGGAAATGGATTCAAAAGGGGCAGTGCCCTAATTTCCCATAAGAGGTCTTGTTTTGGGAGGAATGGCTGGACTGGAAAAAAATTCAGGAGCAGCACTGGAACAGAATTGGTAAAGAAAATGTGTTGAATGGAATATCTGAAGGAGAAGAAAAGATGAAAAGAGCCCCAAAGAGGAATGCTGTCAAATAGCATGGAGTTGCAGTGATGGTGTCAGGAATGTTCCAGCTGGAAATGAGCTACGTTTGGCAAGGGATATTCAGAGAAAGGACTAATAAAAGAAAGCAGCCCATCAGAATACCTGGTGCTCTGTGGATTTGGCCAAAGGAAGGAAAAACACAACTAAATTTGTATTTTGCCTCCTTGTATTCACCAAGGAAGTATGAGTCCCTCCCTACATTCTGAGACCCAACCACAAGTATTTCCCCAATTTAAGACTTCCAGTGAGGATTTAGTCATCTTCAGTGGAGCAGAAATGGCACTACAGTGGAGATCGGAGCCCAGAAGCTAGTGCTGGACGCCGAACTTCCTCTGGATAAAGGAGGGATTGTGAAATAACTCACTTGATCTCTGGACAACTACTCTCCATAAGTTACCTGCAAAAATGGAAGCTTTTGCAGTTTAATGTATTGTCGAAGGCTTTCACGGCCGGAGTTCGATGGCTGTTGTGGATCTTCCGGGCTGTGCGGCCGTGTTCTGGAAGTTGTGATTCCTAACGTTTCGCCAGCATCTGTGGCCAGCATCTTCAGAGGGTAGGAGCACAGAAGCAAAAAAATCTCTGTGATTTTGCTTTTATCTGTGCTCCTACCCTCTGAAGATGCTGGCCACAGATGCTGGTGAAACGTTAGGAACCGCAACTTCCAGAACATGGCCACACAGCCCAGAAGACCCACAACAGCCATCTTTTGCAGTTTGCTTGCAAGTTTAGTGGCTGGGAGGCGCGGGATTCAATCTACGTTCATGGCTGTGGTGCAGACAATATGGACACAAGAACTGGCCAATCCTCATTTCTTAATCATATTTGGATTACACTATGGTATTGGGTATTTATGCCCCAAGTGAGGATAAAGGAACTTTTTATAAACTTATGGAGCAATTGACAAGTTTTTCTTATGAAAATTGGTGGGAGAATGGAATGGAGTGATTTCTCCACAATTAGAACATCAGAGAAGAATATTAAAATTACTCAAGGTAAATCACCAAAGGCTTTTTTTGATTTGATGGATAATTTAGGTCTAGTAGATACATGTAGACAGAAAAATGGGGACTCTAGAGAATATGTCAGAGTGCGCACCGTCGGGCGGCCTGCTGCCTATTTCCAAGACTCCAACGATCCACGTTCTATGTAGTAAATAGACACTCAAGCAGAGATTAGATACAATAGTCTATTTACTCTATATACATACGTAGTCCAGAATACAGTCCAATAACATCCAACAGCAGTTACAAATGATAACAGCAACAAGAAGGAATACAGCAATGAGAAGTTTACAGCAACGAGAAGGAAGAACACAATATCTTCACTTCCTTTATACAAATACTGACCTATCACGTTATAGGTCACTCTCATCATCTGCCACACCCAACTAAACTATAGCACCTGTAGTAGAGTCATTACTGCCACATCATCCCTACAACAATGGCTGCTAAGTGAATGACTTGCAGAATAATTCCCCTCTCACCTAGATATCAAGCCTCTCCTGTATAATTAATCTATCTGTAAATTCCTGGGTATATACAAACCCCAACACCCCTCCAATTTACAATAGATATTACATTTCACTTATACAGAATAGAAGACATACACATATTGGATACACACATCCTATGTCTCTGCACTTAGAGGCTTTGTCATCACATCTGCTACATTACTCTCAGATGGACAATATTGCAAATTAATCAGAGATTCTTTTACAGCATTCCTAACATTGTGATACTTGATATCCACATGTTTGCTCCTCCCTCTGATCCTATCATTCTTTGCCATTTGTATACACGCTTCACTGTCTTCATATACACATATAGGTCCCTCAATTGTTACATTTACATCTTTTAACAATTGCCTATACTATATCATCTCTGAACATAGGTCAGATAGTGCAGTGTACTCTGCCTCTGCAGTAGATACGATGACAGAACTCTGTTTCCGAGACCTCAACCCCACCAAGGTGTCGCCAAACATAATTATCAATCCTGACAGTGATTTTCTATTATAAGGCCCCTGCTTACACTTTTTACTCAAGTTCCTGAAGTTACCAATAGCAGTCTTGAGTCGAGGCTTGGAGATATAAAATAACAGCATTTATTTTGGCCAAGACAGAGCTGGGTGGAGGTCTCCACAGGCATCATGACAGTGAAATGCCTGGGAAGATCCACACACACACACACACACAAGTACAGTACTTATATAGGCTTTGCAAAGCTCAGTAAGAAAGCATAGTGAACCCTCCTAGTCAGAGGGCAAGGTTCCTAAATCTGCATTGCTAGCAATAAGCATCCTTAGAGACCTCCAGGGGCAGTCTGCATGTCTCCTGGCATTCCAAACAATCCTTGGAGAGTGCTATCTCCCTAGAGACAGCAACAAAGTCCCTGCAGTCTCCTATAACCTAGTTCCCTTTAGCAAGCAGGTTCCAAAAGCAAGATGGCGTTGGTTAAGCTAAGCTAACCCTTACACTATCATGTACATCATTACCCCAATCACTATCTACATAGCATTTCAGTTCCAATGGTTTACAAGGCTTTATTAATAAACATTTATTAATAGTCCCTTTAAGATATCTAAACACACATTTAATACCTTTCCAATATCTCTGGGTAGGTTGCACAACATACCTACTCAGTACATTTACTGCATTCCCGATACCGGGACACGACCATTGTGCTAAATACAATAAACTTCCAATTATTGATTGATAGTGTTCTTGATTACATGATGTTTGGTCATCGTCTCCAGCCTCTGTCTTAACAAAATCAGTTGTCATCAGGGTAGGAACCTCCTTGCAATGTTCCATATCGTTGTCTCTTAGCAGCTGTTCAATTTTCTTCCGCTGCTCTAGAACGTAACCCCCATCAACCTTCTGAATACCTACGCCTAGGTAATTTCTAATCTTTCCCAGATCTTTAACATCAAATTGTTGCTTCAGGTTTTCAGTAAATTCAATTACCCTCCTTTGATCTTTAGCTATAAAACACAAATCGTCTACAAAGATCAAAAGCAACAGTAGTTCATCATTATCACATTGCTTTATATACAGACATGGGTCAGCCTTGCTACACTTAAACCACATTCTTTGCAATGCCTCATCTAATCGCAGATTCCAGCAACGTATCGATTGCCTGAGTCCATACAATGCTTTCTGCAACTTGTACACTCTACCTGCCTCATTACATTCATATCCCGGAGCTTCAGCCATATATATTTCTTCCCTCAAATCAGCATGCAAATATGCTGTGGTGATATCATAATGATTTACTACACAATTCCCAGCTGCTGTCATTACTAAGGCAAACCTTAATGTCTCCCCTCTTAGCGTTGGCGCAAAAACCTCATCATAAGTCTGATTCTTAATCTGGGAAAACCCTTGTGCTACAACCCTAGCCTTATACTGAATATCACCATTGACTAAGGTCTCCTTCTTATAAACCCACCTACAACCTACTGCCCTATGCCCCTCAGGCAGCCTGGTAGATTTAAAAACCTTATGGGAATTAATGGCATTCATTTCCACATCCATAGCAGCTTTCCATTTATTCTGCTCTTGTGGTGGCAACTCCAATACCTCTGAATAACTACAAGGTTCATAATTAACAAAACACACTTTAACATCACCTGGTGTGTAACGTTGAGATGGTATACCCTTGTTAACTCTTTCAGATCGGTGCAATATAGTAGCCTCCTGCATCATTGGCACACTGAGTTAACTTTTCTTCATCCATAATCACATCTGTGGACTCTCACTGCTCTGATAGCTCGAACTGTCCCTGACTAGGAAGAAAAACCTCACTCCCCCCGTGTAACTTCTGCCAATTGCTATGCTCACTGAAATTTGCTGATCTAGAAATTACAAGTGTTCTGCCATCAGTGAACCTATATCCCTTGGTTCCTGGCTCATACCCCACAAAAGCCATTTTCTGTGCTTTAGCCTGCCCTTTCCTACATACTTCCTTATGCACGTGAACCCAGGCTGTGCATCCAAACACCTTCAAATGAGCTAATGATGGCTTCTTGCCATACAAAATATAAATGGTGTTTGATTTACAGACACACTCCACAACCTGTTAATTAAATAATTAGCAGTCAGTATAGCCTCTCCCCAGTATCCTCTAGATAACCCTGAGTCAGCTAACAATGCGTCCTTTACTGTCTGTAGCGATAAATTTCTTCGTTCCGCCACGCCATTCTCAGCTGAACTATGCGGATTGGTTCTTCTGTGTGCAATGCCCCTCCGACTGAGCCATTGCTGAAAACTGCCACTCATAAACTCAGTTCCCCAGTCAGTCTGTAAACTACACACCTTTGTGTTATATTTACGTTCCACAAACTGCACCCAATTCCTGAACTTATCAAATGTCTGGCTTTTAGCTTTCAATAGGTAACAGATTCACTGAATCGAGTGAAATCGTCCACAATTACTAAAACATATTTAGCACCACCTAATGTGGCTGGTAATGGGCCAATTAGGTCAGCGTGAACTAATTCAAAACATTTATGTGACTTTCTATCACTTAATTTGCTTACAGGATACATCTTAGACTTTGCAACCTTACATGCCGTGCAATCCAGGTAAGCTTGGCACGGTTTCAAATCCATTCCAGAACTTGCTTCAGACATCCTTCCAACTACTTTGAAACTTGGATGCCCAACCGTCTATGCCATAAATGTTCACATGAATCATGGTTTGGTTTGTTGATCATTGCTACATCATGGGTTACATCTGTCTTGGGTTTCATCTCATACAGACTGTTCTGCAATAAACTCTCACCACAGACATGATTATTTGTCATAACAATGCATTCACCCTTACCAAACCTTACATCATATCCCTGTTTATCTAACTGAGAAACACTTAAGATATTGTACTCTAGGTCTGGTACACATAGCATAGATAATTCAACATTCAAACTAGGTACAAACACAAACCCTCTGCCAGTAACAGATGCAAAACTTCCATTTGCCAGGCTAACATGGTCCCGTTCAGCCTGCGTAAACCTTTGAAACATCTTCCTGTCATTGGCAATATTTTCGCTTGCTCTGCTGTCTAGAAGCCACGTTTCCTTTAAATTCTTTCCTGTAGAATTTATCACCGACAGCTGGACAGTACTTCGTTGCTTGGCAATCCTCAGCTTGACTTTTGCCTTACTTTCAGCAACATTACAGTCCCGTTGCAAATGCAATTTAGAACCACAGCGAAAACATTTACGTTTAACAGCCAAAACTTTATCAGTAGTACAAGGAACACACTCCCCCACAAGCTTACTGCTCTGCTTCAGCTTATTTACATTACAATCCTTTCTTCTTTGTTCCTCCTCCAGAAGTCTCCCAGTCAGATAATTTATGGTCAGATCCTTCTCAGATAAAGACCTGAAACTGGTAGCTAAATTATCCCATGTTTCATTAAGTGAACTGAGAATTACATAAACTTTATGCGCCTCTGTGAATTGCATCCCTCTTTTTGCCAATTCTAGGAACAGCCCAGTCATATATTGCAAATGTTCAAGAATATTATCACTGCTATCTAACCTAGCATGATACAATTTTCTTGTCAACATAACCTTGCATAACGGTGTGCTTCTAAGATAAACATTTCTTAAAGCTTCCTAGCACTCACTAGCTAACTGGAATTCCCGTACATAACATAATTGGCTGTCCTCCAAACATAAAATTATGCTTGCCAATGCTCTCTCGTTCTGCAAATTAGCTTCCTTATCATCCAACTCGGTTGGAGGATCATGGACAGCTCCCCAAATACCTTCCCGGCGAAGAAACATTTCCATCTTGTATGCCCACGACAGGTAATTGGAGCCATTCAGCCATTCCATAGGAAAACCACCTCCAATAGTAGACTGCATTTTCACTGTGCTCATCGCTCCTCAGCCCCTCCTGGGCAGACACCGATGAATAAATAGCACAGACTATCAGAACGTCCTTCAGCTGCAAACAAGCCTAGGAAAAATACACAGCCAGGCACGGAACCTGCAAAAGCTCCAAACTTGCCCCGGATATCCAAACAACTCCTGGATAGGCTTCCAACGTCCTCACAGCCATGCCAGCATGCCAGCTGCACACATTCCACTGCTGGGGCCGAAACCTGTCAGAGTGCGCAACGTGGGGCGGCCTGCACTTATTTCCAAGACTCCAGTGATCCACGTTCTATGCAGTAAATAGACACTCAAGTAGAGATTAGATACAATAGTCTATTTACTCTATATACATACGTAGTCCAGAATACAGTCCAATAACATCCAACAGCAGTTACAAATGATAACAGCAACGAGAAGGAATACAGCGATGAGAAGTTTACAGCAACGAGAAGAAAGAATACAATATCTTCACTTCCTTTATACAAATACTGACCTATCACATAGGTCACTCTCATCATCTGCCAAACCCAACTAAACTTTAGCACCTGTAGTATGAGTCATTACTGCCACATCATCCCTACAACAATGGCTGCTAAGTGAATGCCTTGCAGAATAATTCCCCTCTCACCTAGATATCAAGCCTCTCCTGTATAATTAATCTATCTGTAAATTCCTGGGTATATACAAACCCCAACAAGAACCTTCTCCAGAGAGCTAGATTTTGCATAGTGTCCAATGTAGGACAATTTGAGCCTGGTCATTTGTGTCTTGAGTGAGAACTCTGGGTTAATTTGTTCAATGATCCATGGGTTTGTTTTCTTGGCTGTCCACAGTATTCTCAGAAGTCTTCTCCAACACCAAAGTTCAAAAGCATCAACACTTCCTATTCAGCTTCTTCAAAGTCCAACTTAGCTTCCATACAATGTCAGTGGGAAAGGCATTACCTGCAGGAATCTGATCTTTGGAGGCATGGGCACATTTTTCTCAGCTGATTGGATATCTTCGGACTGAGGGGGCCTCATTCTGCAGTATCAACATCATCCTGGTTGGAAATGGCCATCTAATTAATGCGCTGCATTCCCAGGAGGCCGCCGGGTGGTGGGATATGCAGGAAGAGAGGCAGGAAAGTCATTTCCCCTTGCCATTCCTTCCTGCCTCAACCCTTCCAGCCCATCTATTACCACACAAGGTTGGGACAGTGCTTTGCCTCACCAGCTCCTCTCTCAGTAGTTCATCAAGCCCTTCTCTGAACAGGTCAATCAGGGTCAGGTCAATCCATCCCACATCTCTGGCAAGTAACTTAAAATCCAGAATATAGAACCTCACTCTCCTCTGCCCTTGCTTGAGTTTGGGGGTCTCCCAACTTGCTTGTCAAAGAACCTATGCAGAAACACTGGCTGTGCTGTCAGCTGCTGTACTGCGACGTGTTGAGGGAAATTCTCTCCCAACTCCCGTGGTAATTGCATCATGCCATTTTGTAAATTGGTTATTTGTTCCTCCACTTGTTACTGGTGTTGCAGCAACACTGCAGTGAGGAGCTCGGGGTACAGCGGTGTTCCCTGAGGATCGGAAGCCATCTCTAGAAGCCAAAGCAGGATCTTCTGCCTCCTTAGAAAGGGAATCGTGGACTGGCAAGATTGATGTCACCCCGTCAAGTTAGACCAGACTCGAAACCAAAGTCAGGCAGGCTAATGCTGATTGTATAGTAAGTAACAGAATCTTGCAACCTTGACTTCACTCCCTCCTCCTTCCCTCCCTTTCTCTTTCTGAGAACTAGGGAGGGGCTTTCTCAGGTTACAGTTCTTCCCCAGACTCAGGTTCCTTTTATCTGACCGTTGTCTTAGTAGCGGTTCTTCCTCCTGTTCCTCAAAGTAACTCCTGCCCATTGCAAGTTCTTGCCTGAAAAACTCAAATTCGATTTGCACTTCAACTATCATATTCTCAGACTTCTTTATGTTTGTGGGCGACATTCCCCTTAGGACAGATAGGGTAGGGATTATTTAGGTGTCCTATTCCCTGTCATTTGAAACGCCCTGATGAATGTAGGCCAGGCGCATGACTGTACAGTATAGGGTGTTCCCGAAATTGCATTTGCTAGGATAAATGTCAAGGCGTCAGTTGAAGAGGTACACCATTCCTTCATTTTGTTCCTTTTAAAATTACTTTTTAATTTAAATAATGCTGTGAATTTTTTTAATTCACTACAGGTAGTCCTTGTTTAGTGACCACACTTGGGACCAGCATCTCAATTGTTAAGCAAAGCGGTTGCTAAGTGAAACCATGAATGTGCTTATGATCTTACTTCAGCGTTCCTTTGCTTTCCAGACCTGCAAAGGTCATAAATGCGACGATTGGTCATAAAGTTACCTTTTCATCAGCGTCATAACTGAACTGTCACTAAATGAGGCATTCGCTAAATGAGGACTACCTGTAAATACAAAAAAGAGATAATATGCTGGTCTATGACTGAAATAAAGATTTGATTTGATTTTAAAAATGAGGTAAAAGAGAAAGTCATGCGAACTGTTTGTGAAAGCCATGATTCATTAGTCATCCATAGCTGATCTATATCAATCAGTTCTGCAAACCACAGTGTAGTTGGAGCCATATGTTTGTTTTTTTAATGCCGAAAACCAAGTCCATTTATTTTTCTCCAAAAGCCAACTCCTGTGTGATAAACCTTAAACAACAAAGTTGAATTTAGGCACATAGTTGCTTCCTAGCGAAAGAGAACAGTTGTTGCTACTGTACCAGCCTCCCTGATGCGTAGCAACCCCCCTGCCTGAGATCCCCGACTCTGTGGCCGGATTGGTGGTGGAATTCCCCAGGTGCAGGGTCAGAGGCAACCCGGGAGTTCACAGCCACCACAACAGCCATGGGCCCATTCCAGGTCAACCAAGACCTGATGCAGAAGAGTGGTCATACGCCTGACCTGTTTTTTGTCTGAGTAGTGGCATGGTGATCTGGTTTGTGCAGAGATTTCAGTTTCTTCCCTGTTGGGTCAGACCATTCTCTGGTAACCCCTCAGTTCTCTGGCCTCACCCCCCGCCGCAGGGAGGCTGGAGCTCTTAGATCGTTCCACCCCAGGCAAGTGATGGACCCAAAGGTGTTCCAGAAGGAGCTTGGGGTTCTTCTGGAGGGCCTGTTGCTTGGTCTGATCGAGGCCCTGGTGACCACCCGGAATGAGGGGGAGGTTGGTGTTTTTGATCAGATTGCACCTTAAAGGACTTTCCTGTCCCAGGGATCCCAGAACTCCGCCAGTTTATGGAGGAGCTAAAGGAGCTGAAATGGGAGAAGAGACACCTAGAGTGTCCCTGGAGGGAGACAAGGAACAAACCCGATCAAACACAAGTTAGAGCTGCTCTTAAGGCACATCTGACACCTCTGCTCCATGAACAGTATTGGCTACCAATATGCTTCCAGGTGCAATTCAAGGTGCTGGTGGTTACCTTTAAAGCCCTTCGTGGCTTCGGACCAGGCTGCTTACAGTCCATTTCTCCTTAATGGTTTCTACCTGTCCCAGATCCGGCACGAGGGGCCAGCTCCGGGTCCCGTCAGCTAAGAAGTGTCGGATGGTGGGGAGCAGGAGGAAGGCCTTTTCTTCCATGGCACCCGCCCTGTGGAACTTCATTCCACCTGAGATTAGGTTAGCCCTGACCCTTGCTTTGTGCCTCGGCCTGTGATGTATCTTGGCATTGTTGATGGTTATTTTATGATGTTCGGCTGCTGAGTGTTTTTATTTTAGGTTAAGTGTTTTATCTGAATTTATGTATTTTATTTTAGCTGCCCAGAGTCACAAATGTGAGATGAGCAGCTGTATAAATCAAATAAATAAAGAAAACAACATATTTAAATGAAGTATTAATTTCAGTGCATCTCCAACAACGTAAATGCAAATGAGGTCATTTTTTCTTTCTTGAAATCAGCTTATGGAATGGAGCCTGACAATTACAAGGCGCCCAACGTAGTGCTATTCCAAATGACCAAGTCTGAAGAAGAAAGGAGTAAGAAAAGCTGCATAATGAATGGAACGAAGAAATCTCCGCCTGGATACAGTGAAGTCCTTGACGTCCCAACCGAGCAAGTCCACCAACAAGAAGACAAGGGAAGATATCTTGGATATGGCAAAAAAAGAGACAGAGAGAAATCTGATTTCACTAAACATCGTACAACCCAGACCAAAGAGGAACAATATGAATATCGAGAGGATGGGCAAAGTATCACTCCTACCACCTATCTTGCTTTACATGACCACTCATACATCAAAGAGAAACCATATACATTTCTAAACTGTGGGGAAAACTTCTCTTTGAGCAGTCATCTTATTTGCCATAAAGAGGAGAGATTGTATGAGTGTGGAAAGGGATTAAGTAAGAAACAGTTGTTTATTTTGCCCCAAAAAAATCCCCCAAGGGAGAAACCCTGTAAATGTCTGCAGTGTGGAAAGACGTTCACTGTGAGAAGTAGCCTTATCAAACATGCAAGGATCCACACGGGGGAAAAACTGTGTAAATGTATGCAGTGTGGAAAGACCTTCACTGATCGAGGTAAACTTATCAGACATGAAAGGATCCACACAGGGGAAAAACCCTATAAATGTCTGCAATGTGGAAAGACCTTCACTCAGAGTGATAAACTTATCAGACATGAAAGGATCCACACGGGGAAAAACCCTATAAATGTCTGCAATGTGGAAAGACCTTCACTCAGAGAGATCACCTTATCACACATGAAAGGATCCACACGGGGCAAAATCCCCATAAATGTCTGCAGTGTGGAAAGTCCTTCACTCAGAGAGATCATCTTATCTGACATGAAAGGATCCACAAAGGGCAATAACCCTATAAATGTCTGCAGTGTGGAAAGACGTTCGCTGAGAGACGTAGCCTTATCACACATGAAAGGATCCACACGGGGAAATCTCTATAAATGTCTGCAATGTGGAAAGACGTTCACTCAGAGAGGTCACCTTATGAGACATGAAAAGATCCACACGGGGGAAAAACCCTATAAATGTCTGCAGTGTGGAAAGATGTTCACTGACAGAGGTACGCTGATCAGACATGAAAGGATCCACACGGGGGGAAAACCGTATAAATGTCTGCAGTGTGGAAAGTTGTTCGCTGAGAGACGTAGCCTTATCACACATGAAAAGATCCACACTGGGCAAAAACCCTATAAATGTCTGCAGTGTGAAAGTCCTTCACTCAGAGAGAGTACCTTATCAGACATAAAAGGATCCACATGGCAAAAACCCTATAAATGTCTGCAGTGTGGAAAGACGTTCACTGAGAGGAGTCCCCTGTTGGGGGAGATGGGCGGTAATAGAATTATGAAAAATAAATAAATAAAATAATACTGAACTTAAGAAGACTTGAGAAAATATAGGCTATTTTTGATGAGATGAAAAGATGAAGAACTAGAACAGTGCTTTCCAAACTGCTGCCGTTGGCAACAGACCAGCGGCGGTGTGCACGGCGGCAGCGGCCTTGCTGAAACGCGCAAGTGCTGATGGTGCACCGCTGCCATCGTTGCTGCCACCGCCACCATTCACACCGCCGGCGCGCGCCCCTGCGCCACCACTATGCACGCCCCCGTTGCCACTTCCAGGTTTTTTTGTGACACATTAAACTCTGTTGTGACACACTAAAGCAGGGCTTTCCAAAATTTTCCTGCGGCGGCACACCAACCGCTGTTGGTGTGTCGCCGCAGGAAAACCTGGAAGTGGCAGTGCGCAAAAATCTGGAAGCGCTGCTGCCACTTTCGGTTTTTGCGCGCCGCGGTTGGTTTGTCGCCGCGGGAAAACCCGGAAGCGCTCATGATGACCAGCGCTTCCAGGTTGTGTGGCGACACACCAGACTGGCGACACACTTTTGTGTCGCGACACAGTTTGGAAAGCTCTGCACTAAAGTGTCACGACACATAGTTTGGAAAGCTATGAACTAGAGAAATCAGCAAGAAAAAAATCAGCATTTCACATCAAATTAAACTTTTACAGCCACAATTATCTAGCTTAAGAATAAGAGAAATGGAAATAAAGAACTATGCGAAGCAAAAGAATTTTGAATATGCGAATAAACCAGGGAAATCGTTAGTGTATAAATTAAAAAAGGAGAAAGAAGAAATGATTTTGAAACTTCAAGTGGGAGATACTGTATTAATGGGCGATGGGGCTATACAAAAAACTTTTTATCAGTATTCTGACTCATAAAGGACAATATTTCTTTGGAGAAAATAAAATACTTAAAAAAACAAACTGTGGCTTGAATCATGTCAACTGGATTTCTATTTTCTCAGTAGAAACGTTTCACTCCTTATCCAAGGAGCTTCTTCAGTCTGAGTAAAGTTAGTAAGGGAATCCTTAAATATGTTTCTAGGGTGGCTGTGTGACCTTGCACCTGGGGCTAGGTCATGGTTATTTTGAGATGTTTATTTCTAAGTCCCTTTATCATCTAAAGGAGGATCGTTAAGATTACCCTGCTGCTGTTGAGCTTGCGAAATGGTCTTAATCTTCCTAGGCACAGAAGACAAAGCAGGAAGGAAGATAGAGGAAAGGTTGTGCCTGAGGCCCCCACCTCTATTCAAGGAAGGATTTTCCAAGTTGGCATAAATGGATTCCTTGACCCCTCTCTCAAACCACCTATCTTCTCTGTCTAAAATGTGAACATTAATGTCCTCAAATGAGTGTCCTTTTTCCTTTAGATGAAGATAAACTGCTGACTCTGGTCCTGTGGTGTTATTTCTCCTGTGTTGGGCCATCCTCCTGTACAAAGGTTGTTTGGTTTCTCCAATGTAGAGTTCAGAGCACTCCTCACTGCACTGGATTGCATACACTACATTGCTTTCCTTGTGTTTTGGAGTTTGATCTTTGGGGTGTACAAGCCTCTGTCTCAGTGTGTTGGTGGGTTTGAAATATACAGGTATGTGGTGTTTGCCAAATATCCGTTTTATCTTTTCAGACACGCCAGCCATGTAAGGAATGACCAGGTTCTTCCGTTTACTCTGAGTCTCAGCCCTATCTGTCGCTGTTTTAGGTCTGGTAGACTTAGATTTAGTGAAGGCCCAATTTGGATATCCACAGGCCTTCAGAGCTGTTCTCAGGTGCTGCTTTTCATTCTTTTTGGAATCCATGGAGGTGGGGATGGTTTCTGCTCTGTGTGATAATGTCCTGATGACTCCTAGTTTGTGCTGCAGTGGATGGTGGGAGTCAAACATCAGGTATTGATCTGTGTGTGTGGGTTTCCTATAGATCCCTATTTCTAGCTTGCCACCGGTCCCAATGAGGACTTCACAGTCTAGGAATGCCAGTCTGTTGTCCTTGGTGTCTTCTCTGGTGATTCTGGTGATTCACATCCACATCCACATAAGTAAGGAGTACTGTATAGTCACTCCCAGAACCTTTGATGTATACACAGGGATCAGCAAGTGACTTTTTGAATCCAATTTTCGTTAGAGCCGAATCCAGGCACTGATGCCAACATCAGGTTGTTTTAAACCAGAGCTTTCCAAACTGTGTGTCGCGACACGAAAGTGTGTCGCCACACACAGCGTGGTGTGTCGCCACACCACCCGGAAGCGGCGGCGCGTGTGTGCATGGCGGCGGCGCGGTATCAGTGTTTCCGCATTTTAGCGGAGGCTGCCGCCGCCGCCATACACGCGCGCGACGCTGCACGCCCCCCGCGCCGCCACTGGTGTGTCGCCTCAAAAACTTTCTGACGAACTAGAGCCTCAAACTCACTGTCCATAGCTGTGTTCCATTTCTCTTGTTCCTCCAAAGGCAAGAGCGGTACCTCTTGAAAAGACTGAGGCTCACAGGTGACTTGACACACTCTCACCTGCTGAACTACAAATCTGTCAGGCTTGACACCCTTAGTTGAATGAGAGGACCTACGAGGAATAACAGCTGTATTTTCCTCATCAGTTTCTTCCTTTCCACCATTTGATTCCCCCTCCTGGCCCTGAACCTGCTGAGGTGATAAGTTTTCTTCCTTCTGTTAAAGTTATTCTATGTAGAATTCAAACGAATGGATTCCTACACTGTGAATGCCTGTTAATTGGGTTTTTTCCATTTCCTATGCTGTAAGCAGTTTCCCATAACAAAAAGCACGTAAACAACAGATGTGCTTTTCTCTAGTCAAAACAATGGTGATAACAGTCCTTTTCCCATGAGAACAGCGTCCCGAGGGAAAGCCAATATGCAACACCCCCATCCCATGGCGGTTTATAGTAAGTACAACTGCTACTAAAATGTTAAGCTGAAAAGTGGCCTAGCCCATATTAGCCAATCAGAATGTTGAACCATGGGTATAATTCAACTATGAACTATGGGTACTCATCTCACTCATTCAATTCTATGCTTCTTTTGACTGCTATCTACATGTACTTTGTATCTGAACTGTAACTACGCCTGGTCTTTGCACAGACCATGATTTTTTCTTTCCTCACTTCTGTTGATGGAACTCTGCGTATGCTTTGTTTTTTCCTTTTTGCAATAATGCACCATACATCCATTATTGCCTTATGCTATCAATAAAGATATTGTTAGCCTTAAAACACGTTGTTTGGATTACTCTGCGCCTGGAACCCCAATAGCAAGCAACACCCCACAGGTTATGGAATGCCTAGTCTGGATGGTCTGCTGCGCTGTATCTGGCTGTAACAAAGGGGTTTGTTTTTGAGGCTGCATTTTGGAGTAAACGTGTTTTTCTTTGAGTGGTCAGCATGGCTGCTGCAGGGCTAACTAGTCTGCCTTTTGAGCGTTTGAATGGCACAAACTATCGGACCTGGTGTGTGAAGATCAAGTCTTTCTTCCTAAAAGAAGGTTTGTGGAAGTATGTGAGAGACGCACCTGCAGCTGGTCCCGTTACTGATGAAGTGCAGTTGTGTTTGGATCGTGCTTATGGCAATTTGATTCTGGGACCCCAATAGCCAGCAACACCCCACACCTTCACCTGAGGGGACCCTTTTGAAACATGAGGAGATTGGGAAACAGAAGGTACCTGGGCTGGTATCTGTCCATCTGCTGGAGTATGGACAATAGGTTTTGGACTAGACAGCAACAGCACTTCTGAACTAGCATGCAGCCTTTCCCAACCAGCAGGCTGCTCAAAATTGGCACTTCGGGAGATTACCACTTGGCCGTGGCCTAATGAAAAATTAACTCCCTGAAAATTAGATGTACCTCCTGGGGACATATATCTAAAGCAGTCCCAGTTTATAGAGGTGTAAGACAAGGTTGCATATTAGCTCCATTACTTTTCAATTTCTATCTAAATCCAATAATTCAAGCACTTGCTGTTTCAGCCCATCATCCACCTATTTTGGCTGATTGTGCAATTCCAGCACTACTGTATGCCGATGATGTAGTCATTATGTCTACTTCAGAAGTGGGAATATTAAAAGCACTGAGGGCACTAGCTTTATTCTGCAGAGATCAAAAACTTTCAATAAATTATGAGAAAACTAAAGTCTTAGTTTTTGCCCGACACCATCATAAGATTCACAAATGGCAAATAAATGGGACTCCAATTGAGCAGGTGTGCACCTATAAATACCTTGGAGTGCAGTTCCATGCTTCCTTATCTTAGAATGCTCATTTTCTTTACCGGGCAAGTGTTGCACAGCGCACCTCATCAGCTATTGCAAGATTCTACCCTTCAAAAGGAGCCCATTATATTCCTGCAGCTTGCAAGGTCTTTCAAGCTAAGGTAGTCCCTCAGCTTCTCTATGGCTCTCAGATCTGCTCCCTTGCAAAGCTTAATACTATTGAAACCATTCAGAATAAGTTTATTAGAGCCATATTGATGGTACCAAAAAGTATTAAAAATGCCATTCTAAGGGTAGAAATAGGTATAGTTTCATTGGATGCCAGAGCATGGTTTCTTCTTACCTTCTGGCTAAAGTTAATTCTGTTGCCTGTAGGTTTAGCCCCATTAGTATTTAGAGATCATTTTAAGTCATCGTGGCCTAAAAAAAGCCTTAGATAAAATTACATTGCTGGGCTTCTCTATGGAAAGTCTGTGCTCATTAGGATTTGATAATGCTAGAACTGCCCTGAAACAACAAAGCTGGGATATAGATCTCCAAACAAATTTAAGTAAGGTGCTACACCCCAATATCTGTCATTTTCTTCCAGAAGGGTTCATTCCAACTTCTTATTTATCATCCATCACAATTTTGAAATTTTGTAAAGCTTTCACTTTAGCCACGCTGGACGCACTGCCCTCAGAAATCCTTTTTGGACGTTTTAAGGGTATTCCTATGCACCTTCGGTTATGTCCATGTGGTGATGACTCAATAGAAACCCTAAGCCACATGTTATGGTGTTCCCCATATAAGGACTCTAGACAGATCCTTAAGTATCAGTTACTGAAGAAATTTCCAGGCAGGGAGTGTGATTTCTATTTAATGCTACTTCTTTCAGACAAGGACCCGAAAATATCCTCCCAGGTTGCCCAGTTCTGTGCTACCTTCTGCACAATATGCCACACCATCACTTAGATTTAGAATTTCTTAACATAGAATTTTATTTCAATTTATTGTCGGAGCACGCAACGCTGGGGCGGCCAGTGCTTCTCCACGACTTCAGAGGTATACGTTCTATGCAGTAAACAGACACTCAAGCAGAGATTAGATAAAATAGTCTATTTACTCTATATACATACGCAGTCCAAAATACAGTCCAGTAACGTCCAACACAGATACAGATGAGATGAAGTAACGAGAAGAGAGTGAACACTAGAGTTTCACTACTTTTATACAAATATTAACCAATCATGTTATAGGTCAAACAAATTATCTGCCACACCCAGCTAACCTATATCAGCTGCAGTATTAGTCACCAATTACTTCAACAATGGCTGCTAATTGAATGACTTGCAGAATGTATCAACTCTCACCTAGATACCTCTCCTGTATAATTAATCTATCTGTAAATTCTGGGTATTTTATAAACCCCAACATCATCCCATAAACATTATATAAATCAATAAAAACAATTGCTTCTTCCCCTTATATATGAAAACAATAAACAAATATATAAACCTTCAAATCAACTTCCCCCCCATAGAAACCCATTTATAAAATATTTCCCTCCTATCATTCTATATATTTCTAGCCACTAAGATAATAAAATTATATAAACATTTAAAAACATTTAAGTTATCTACTCTTATACTTATTAATACAATCTTACCCTATTAAATCTTAAAAAGCAAACTTTAAGTCACCCTCCCTAATATATCAGCAGAAAGCTTCCCACATAAGTGAAGAGCCAACTCGTTCTCATAACAATCCCTAAAGTAAACCAACCGATTTTTCTCTTGCAAGCCAAATTGTCGCTCTTTAATGACCAGCATACATTCGTCAACTATTTCTTCACAATCCAAACTCTCAGGGTTGGGAAAAATACCTCCTCCTGGATAAATGTCTTCCTCTCCTTTCAGAAAATCTTTAACCACTTGATACATTTCAAAAATAACATCTCGAATGTCCCGCTAGACAGCCTGAACAGCTTCATAAAATATCTCTTTATAATCAGCACGCAGCTCTTTTCGGAGCTCAGAAGTTATTTTCTTAAGGTCGTCCATGGTTCAGGCAGTGAAGTTGTTGAGTAATATATGCAAACCAGCAATATAACATCCAAAGAAATTGAAAAAAAGGCTGAAAAGTCAGATCATCGAATTAAATGTGTAAGAAAAAGTTGAATCCTTCAAATTAAATACAGAAGTAGTAACGGAGAGATGATTATTCATTCTCAGTCCTCCTTAAATTTTGAATGGGAAGCAAGCTAGCAGTTGCGGAAAAAAATTAAAACTCCAGAAACAACGATAAACACCAAGAGATTGTTAGATTTCTCATATGGAATTGGTAAATTGGGCTTCTCTACAAAGCAAAAATGCTATAAGCAAATTGCATCCTGTACAAAGCAAAGCGCTTCTCATGGTGACGTGAAGTGCAGGTGCAAGATAACAACTGTCACGTGTGTATTGTTTTGACTAGATTGCATGGGAACAAGGTCTCCTGAATCCTTCCGTGGGAAGCCTGCTCCAGGGAGGGAGCAGAGGGAGGGGGGAAATCACGTGCTCGCTTAGATGCAGCACTGCTACTCAATAGCAGGTCATGCTGTGTGCTTTAAGCCTAATGCAAAGGCCTAATGCTTCTTGATTTCTAGTGTCTTTTAGCCATGTAGTTCTTTTTTTTTTTTTTGAAAAATATCATTTTATTTACATTCAACATAGAACAAACACATAACACATAACAATAATTACAGTTATGTATATATATTTACATTTGATTTTACATATTTATTTTTATTATATTTAATATAATGTATCCATCTTCCTTTTTTTTCCTCTAATCTTTTCCCTCTTTTATCTTTCGTTCTCTTCTAACCTACTTTCTCTCTGTCTTTTCCCTTCCCTTATCTTCCATTTTCACTCTTCCCTTAATCCCTTTTCTCTTTCATCCACTCCTTTCTTCCTTTTTAACCCTCTCTTTCTCTCTCTATTCTCTTCTCTCACTTGCCTTAGTCACTCTTTCTAACCCTCTCATCTCTATCTTTTCCCTTCCTTTATCTTCCATTTTCGTTCTTCCTTTTATCCCTTTTCTCTTTCATCCATTCCCTTTTTTTTTAACCCTCTCATTCTCTCTCTAATCTCCTCTCATTTACTTTATTCCCTCTTTCTCTCTCTAACCTCTTCCCTCTCTTCTCTTCCATTCTATCTTCCCTCCCTATCTTTCTTTCCCTTTTCACCCTTTCTGCCCTCTCTTTTTCTTTCTAACCTATTCCTTCCTTTCTCTTCTTACTTTATATATATTTATCACTCTTTCCCCCTTTTCTTACATTATATTATTAATTTATTTATATATTTGTATCAAATTCAATCTTAGCTTTTAAATCTTTGTTTTATAATACATAATACATACATACACTTCATTAAAATTCTTCCAGTTTTCTTAACAAAAAAATCTTGTAAATACTTGATTTACATTTTTCCCCTCATCTTATACCTCTTTTTTCCCCCTCACCCCTCCTTTATTTGTACCATTATTATTATTATTATTATTATTATTATTATTATTTATTCTCTACTTAATATTATATTCTTTTTGAATATACTTTATGAAGGGGTCCCATGTTTCCTTGTACTTCTCCTTTTCTTTTCCTTTTATTAAATTTGTCAATTTGTCTGTTTGCATTAAATCCATTATTTTTATAATCCATTCTTCTTTTGTTGGAATATTATCTTGTTTCCAGTATTGTGCGTATTTTATCCTAGCAGCTGTACTTAAATACTGAAATAAAATCTTTTGTTTTTTATTTATATTGTCTTCAATTTTGCCTAGTAAATATAGTTCTGGTCTCATCCTTATTTCTTTATCAAGTATTTTACATATATGTTTGTGTATTTTGCCCCAATATTTTTTTGCTTTTTCACATAACCACCATACATGGTAGAAAGATCCATTTTTGTTTTTGCATTTCCAGCATAAATTAGTATTACTCATTTTTTATTTAAATAGTACCTCAGGAGACATGTACCATCTAAAGATCATTTTATACATATTTTCTCTTAAATCATTACTTAAAGTAAATTTTATATTTTTGACCCAGATTTCTTGCCAATCTTCATATGTAATTTCGATTCCTAGATTTTCCTCCCATTTTCTCATATATTTTTTAATTTTTATGTCCTTGGTTTTCATTTCCAATAACGTTTTATATATTTTAGAAATTAAATGTTCTTCCTCTTTTTCTAGTATGTTATCCCAATTATTTTCTATTTTTGTAAATTGATAATTTTTTTCGTCTATTTTATATTGCTCTTTCAATTGGAAGTATGTAAACCAATGACATACTATATTTTCATTTTCCAATTCTTCCCTTGTTTTAAGTTTCTGATTATTTCCCTCAAATTTTAACAAATTTTTATATCTTATATATTCTTTTTTGTTTTGACTCTCTAATCTGGTACATGCCTCCTGGGTTGACACCCATAATGGAAGATATGGTAATAGTGTTTTTTTGTATTTGTTCCAAATTTTTAGTAACGACTTCCTTATTATATGGTTATTAAATGCCTTATGTATTTTACTTTTATTATACCACATGTAGCCGTGCCATCCATACCTATTGTCGTGTCCTTCTAAATTCAATAATTTTTCATTTTCTAGTTTTATCCAACCTTTAATCCATATTAGGCCGCATGTTTCATAATATAATTTGAAGTCGGGTACTGCCAATCCCCCTCTATCTTTTGTGTCTTGTAAATATTTTAATTTTATTCTAGGTTTTTTCTTTTGCCATATAAATTTAGTTATTTCTTTTTGCCATTTAATAAAAATTTGGTCTTTGATCATAATTGGGATTGTTTGGAACAAATACAAAAATCTTGGTAATATATTCATTTTTATCGTAGCAATCCTCCCCAGTAATGATAGCTGTAAATTTACCCATTTCTCAAGATCTTTTTAAATTTCTTTCCATAAATAATCGTAATTATTTTTATACAAATCTAAGTTGTTATCTGTTAATTGTATTCCTAAATATTTTAATTTTCTAACGTTTTGAAATCCTGTTATTTGTTCTAATTGACTTTTTTCTTCTTTTGTCATGTTTAAATTTATCATTTTGGTTTTCTGTATATTAATTTTAAATCCTGATAGATCGCCATATTCTTGCAGTTTTAAGATTAATTTTTCTATTGTATTCCTTGGATTTTGTATTGTTATTACAAGATCATCTGCAAAAGCCTTTAATTTATAATTATCCTTTTTTACCTTGATCCCTTCTATATTTTGATCCTTTCTAATTTCGTCCAATAATACTTCTAGAACCAATATAAATAATAACGGTGAAATGGGACAACCTTGTCTTGTGCCTTTTGTTATTTTACATTCCTGGGTTTCTTCTTCATTTACTACTATTCTTGCTTTTTGAATTTTGTATATTGCTTTTATTGCTTTTGTAAATTTTCCCCCAAAATTTCTATTTTCCAATACTTTAAACATAAATTCCCAATTAACATTATCAAAAGCTTTCTCCGCGTCTAAAAATAACAACATTATTGGTTTTTCATTGTGTACTTTTGCGTATTCAATTAAATCAATTACATGTCTTATATTTTCTTTTATTTGTCTGTTTGGTAAAAAACCATTTTGATCCTGATTAATGATTTTCTATAATATTTTTTTTAACCTTTCAGCAAGAATAATAGTGAATATTTTGTAATCGTTATTTAGTAAAGAGATTGGCCTATAATTCTTACATTCTGTTAGATCTTGGTTTTCTTTTGGTATTAACACAATATTTGCTTCTCTCCATGATAATGGTATATCTGTGCCTTGTAATATTGAATTGAATAGAATTTTTAATGGGTTAATTAGATGTTCTTGGAATTTTTTATAATATTCAGCTATAAAACCATCATTTCCTGGTGTTTTCCCTGTTTTTAGTCTTTTGATTGCCTCTTTGATTTCTTGTGTTGTAATGTTATTATTTGTAAAGTCTTTATTTATTTATTTATTTATGTATGTTTCAATTTATATACCGCTCCATCTCCCCGCAAGGGAACTCTGGGCGGTTTACAAAATACAACAATTAAAATCCAACAATTAAAAACAACCTAATAAAATACTCTCATATAATAAAATTAAGTATAAAAATCCAAGATGTGATGGTTTGATGTTTAGATGTTTAAAAGGGCCCTATGGCACCAGCCATCCCCAAGAGAAACTATTCCCCCCTCCCCCCACGCAAGGCGGCAGAACCAGGTCTTTAAGTTCTTTCTGAAGGCTGGGAGCGATGAGGCCTGCCTCACCTCCGGGGGTAGCATATTCCAAAGGGTGGGCGCCATTACCAAGAAGGCACGCCTCCTAGACCCCATCAGATGACATTCCTTTACGGACGGGATCCACAGCATGCCCTCTCTGAATGACCGATTGGGACGGTTCAACGTTATGGGGATGAGACGGTCCCTCAGGTACCCTGGCCCCATGCCATGTAGGGCTTTAAAGGTGATAACCAACACCTTGAATTGGACCCGGAAGCACACAGGCACCCAGTGCAGCTGTCGCAGCAGAGGTGTCACATGCGCTGATCTAGGCACACCCATAACTGCGCGAGCAGCCGCATTCTGGACCAATTGAAGCTTCCGGATACTCTTCAAGGGTAGCCCCATGTAGAGCGCATTGCAATAGTCTATATGGGAGATGACCAGGGCATGAGTGACTGTACGGAGGGCTTCCCGATCCAGGAAAGGGCGTAACTGACGCACAACACAAAGTTGTGCAAAAGCCCTTCTGGCCATGGCTACCACCTGCTCTTCGAGCAGGAGCCGTGAGTTCAGAAGAACCCCCAAATTACGCACTTGGTCTGAATGGGGTAGTGCAACCCCATCCAGAACTAGAGATGACAACTTCCTGGATCCACGGGAGCCATCGATCCACAGCCACTCTGTCTTACCAGGGTTCAGTCGAAGCCTGTTGTTCCCCATCCAGACCCCCACAGCCTCCAGGCACTGAGAAAGGGTAGCCACTGCATCACGTATCTCACCAGGGATGGAAATATATAATTGAGTATCGTCTGCATATTGATGGTACCTCATCCCATGGTGACGGATGATCTCACCCAGCGGTTTCATGTAGATGTTAAATAGGAGAGGGGGGAGAACCGAACCCTGCGGTACCCCACAGACGAGGGGGCGAGGGTCGGATCTTTCATCTCCTATTACCACCGATTGGGAACGGCCCTGGAGGAAGGAGGTGAACCAGCGCAGAACTACGCCTCCCACCCCCAACTCCCTGAGCCGTCCCAAAAGGATACCATGGTCGATGGTATCGAATGCCGCTGAGAGGTCAAGAAGAGCTAGGATGGATGCACTCCCTCCATCCCGCTCCCGCCAGAGATCATCTGTAAGCGTGACCAATGCAGTTTCCACCCCATATCCCGGCCTGAAACCTGACTGAAAGGAGTCTAGATAATCCGTATCATCCAGGATCCTCTGGAGTTGCAACGCCACCGCTTTCTCAACCACCTTCCCTAAAAAGGGGAGGTGGGAGACAGGACAAAAATTGTCCAATATAGTGGGGTCCAGTGATGGTTTCTTGAGGAGGGGGTGCACCAAAGCCCCTTTAAAAGTAGCTGGGAACACCCCCTCCCCCAGAGATGTATTAACCATCACCTGGACCCAACCACATGTCACCTCCCGGGCTGCCTGTACCAGCCAGGAAGGGCATGGGTCCAGATGACATGTGGTGGCCCTTACAACCCAAAGGTTCCTGTCCACTTCCTTAGGTCCAACAGGATCGAACTGTTCCCAGATAACCGGGCAAAGACGTTCCCTCGGCATCTCCCCAGACTGTGCTACACGCTTAGAGTCCAACTTAGACCGAATCTGAGCGACTTTATCCTGCAGATGCTCAGAAAATTCTTCCGCACGGCCCTGTAGGTGGGTCACAGACTCCACCTTACCCAACAGAGATCTTGTTATCTTAAATAGGGCCGTCGGGCGGCATTCTGCGGACACAATAAGAGCGGAGAAATATTGACGTTTCGCCGCTCTTACCGCCACAAGGTAGGTCTTAACAGCGACTCTAGCTTGTGTTCGGTCAGATTCAGTCTTTGTCTTTCTCCAGCGGCGCTCTAGGCGTCTCTTAACCCTCTTCAAGACCCTCAACTCCTCTGTATACCAAGGGGAGTATCAGGTCAAGTGTGGCAAGAGAGGCCACATAGGCGCGATCCTGTCCAAGGCCCCGGCCGCCTCCCTATTCCAGGCTGCGGCCAGGACCTCCGCTGGAGTGTGCAGTAGATCCTGAGGTACAGCCCCCAGCTCCCTCTGAAACCCTATTGGGTCCATTAGTCGCTTTGTCTTCTTCTGATAATTTTTCTAGTTTACATTTTTCAATATATTCATCTATTTTATTTTTTGATATTTGTTGTTTTTCATATAATCTGGTATAGTAATCAAAGAAAGCCTTTTTAATATCTTCATTATATATCAATTCTTTATTCTTTTCTCTAATTTTTTAAATAATTTTTCTCCTTTTCTTTCCTTAATTTGTATGCCAGCCATTTTCCTGGTTTATTTGCCTGTTCAAAATTTCTTTGTTTAATAAATTTTAGTTTTCTATCCAATTCTTCTGTTAGTTCTATTTTGATTTGTAGTTGCAATAGTTTTATTTGGTTTCTTAATTCCTCTTTTTCTTTTTTCCTTCTGTTGTTTTTTTGCAATTCTAATTCTTTCTCTTTTATCTGTTCCATTATTGTTTCTATTTTTTTTCTTTTTCTTTTTTTGATAGTTATTAAGTGATATCAGTTGTCCTCTCATGTATGCTTTGCTTGTATCCCAAACTGTTTCTATTTTAACTCCCTTGTCAATATTCCAAGTAAAAAATTCTTGTAATTTTTTTCCTAATTCCTCTACATTTTTTTCATCTTTAAGAATATTTTCATTCATTCTCCATCTATATGTTTTGGTATTGATGTTCAGGATCATTTCAACTGGGCTGTGATCTGCGAGTGTTTTTGGTAGAATTGACATGTCTTTTATTTTGTTTTCTAAACTTTTGGATATCCAAATCATGTCAATTCTAGAAAATGAATTAAATCTATTTGAATAGAATGTATATTCTCTTTTATTTCCTTTGTTGTGCCTCCAAGCATCTACTAACATTAAGTTTTTAGCCATATTAAAAAATTCTTTTGGTAATTTTCCTTGATTTTTGCTAATCTGATTGTCTGATTTCCTATCTATTTTAGGTTCCACAATCCCGTTCAAATCCCCCATTAACATCCAATTTTTATTCGCATGTTCAGAGAGGACATCTGATAATTCTTTATAGAAGATTTTTTTATTGTTATTTGGGGCATAAACCCCCACTATCCAAATTTTCATATTTTGGCTTTCAATTTCCACTATTAAAAATCTTCCCTCTTCATCTTTTAATATTATTTTAGGTTTAAGCGAAGGTTTTACATAGATCACTATACCATTTTTTTTCTTTTCATTAGCTGCTGAGAATGCTAGCCCTAGTTTTCTATTGTCCAGATATTTTATATCATTTTTTTATATGGGTTTCTTGAAGGCAAATGATATCTAATTCTAATTTTTTTAAAATTTGAAATATTCTATGTCTTTTCACTGGTGAGTTAAATCCATTGATATTCCATGTTAAATTTTTAAGTTTATTCATCTTTCTTATTTTCCAGTTCTTTCTCTAATCTCTTCTGAAATTCCTTTGCTTTATATATAGAATTTAATCTATATCTTTGACCTTTATACATTAAGTTAACTCCTTCAAAATTCTCCCATCTAAAATTTATTTCATGTTTCTTTAGTGTTTCTGTCAGAAATTTATATTCTTTTCTTTTTCTTAGTATTCCTCCAGGTATTTCTTTAAAGATAGTGATAGCCTTGCCTTCAATCTCAATTTTTTTGTTAAATGCTGCTTGAATAACCATGTCTCTATATTTTTTTTCAGAAAATTCTATCAATATGTCTCTTGGTTTTTTGTTGATCTTTGCATACTTAGAATTAACTCTGTACATTTTTTCAATTTCATCGTCTATTTTCTCCTCTTCCCATTCTATTAAGTCAGCAAACATTTGAATAAGCAGTCCTTTAATATTTTCTTCTTTGTCTTCCTCCAACCCTCTTATTCTTATGTAACGTTCTTTTTCTTTCAATTCCAATAGTGCTAGACGTTCTTCCTCTTCTTCTCTTTTTTCTTCACATTTATCCACTTGTTTTTTAGTTTGTTGTATTTCAATATTAATTTTTTTTCTATAATGTCCATTTTTTGGTCTATCCTTTTTTCCAAATCTCCTATTTTTTCTTCTAACACTTTTTTCACAGTCTGTGTTATTGTTTCTGTGGTTTTTATTGTAAATTCCTCAAATAAGGCTTTCAGCCCTTCATCATCAGATTTTATTTATTTATTTATTTATGTTTCAATTTATATACCACTCCATCTCCCCACAAGGGAACTCTGGGCGGTTTACAAAACACAAGAATTAAAATCCGACAATTAAAACAACCTAAAAAATACTCTAATATAATAAAATTAAGTATAAAAATCCAAGATGCGATGGTTTGATGTTTAGATGTTTAAAAGGGCCCTATGGCACCAGCCATCCCCACGAGGAACTGTTCCCCCCCCTCCCCCCACGCAAGGCGGCAGAACCAGGTCTTTAAGTTCTTTCTGAAGGCCGGTAGCGATGAGGCCTGCCTCACCTCCGGGGGTAGCATATTCCAAAGGGTGGGCGCCGTTACCGAGAAGGCACGCCTCCTAGACCCCGTCAGGTGACATTCCTTTACGGACGGGATCCGTAGCATGCCCTCTCTGAATGACCGAGTGGGACGGTTCGACGTTATGGGGATGAGACGGTCCCTCAGGTAACCTGGCCCCATGCCATGTAGGGCTTTAAAGGTGATAACCAACACCTTGAATTGGACCCGGAAGCACATAGGCACCCAGTGCAGCTGTCGCAACAGAGGTGTCACATGCGCTGATCTAGGCGCACCAATAACTGCGCGAGCAGCCGCATTCTGGACCAATTGAAGCTTCCGGATACTCTTCAAGGGTAGCCCCATGTACAGCGCGTTGCAATAGTCTATATGGGAGATGACCAGGGCATGAGTGACTGTACGGAGGGCTTCCCGATCCAGGAAAGGGCGTAACTGACGCACAACACGAAGTTGTGCAAAAGCCCTCCTGGCCACGGCTACCACCTGCTCTTCGAGCAGGAGCCGTGAGTCCAGAAGAACCCCCAAATTACGCACTTGGCCTGAATGGGGTAGTGCAACCCCATCCAGAACTAGAGATGACAACTTCCTGGATCCACGGGAGCCATCGATCCACAGCCACTCCGTCTTACCAGGGTTCAGTCGAAGCCTGTTGTTCCCCATCCAGACCCCCACAGCCTCCAGGCACTGAGAAAGGGTAGCCACTGCATCACTTATCTCACCAGGGATGGAAATATATAATTGAGTATCGTCTGCATATTGATGGTATCTCATCCCATGGTGACGGATGATCTCACCCAGCGGTTTCATGTAGATGTTAAATAGGAGAGGGGAAAGAACCGAACCCTGCGGTACCCCACTGACGAGGGGGCGAGGGTCGGATCTTTCCTCTCCTATTACCACCGATTGGGAACGGCCCTGGAGGAAGGAGGTGAACCAGCGCAGAACTACGCCTCCCACCCCCAACTCCCTGAGCCGTCCCAAAAGGATACCATGGTCGATGGTATCGAATGCCGCTGAGAGGTCAAGAAGAGCTAGGATGGATGCACTCCCTCCATCCCGCTCCTGCCAGAGATCATCTGTAAGCGCGACCAATGCAGTTTCCACCCCATATCCCGGACTGAAACCTGACTGGAAGGGGATCCTCTTCTTAGTTGACGTTTTGTGGCCATATTTTTCCAACACCCTTCTATTTGTTATTTCTTCCTTTTATAACAAAATCTATATTCTATATTCTATATTCTAACTAATTAATATATTACAATATCTTATACCCTTATATATGCTTCCACTATTTTATCTTATTTTATATTATACACAAACATACAAACAATATAGTACTATACTATACTTATAAGTTTCCTTTATATAGTCAATATTGCTTTTTCCAAAATGTCTTTAAGATGGCCACTCTTAATAATTAATTAATTGAGTCTCAGGTTTTTTGTTTTTTCGAGAAGTACTTCTTCCTTTCAGTCTCTCTCGCTTATTTTTTTGTTAGGAAATTTAAGCTTCTTTAACTTTAAGCATCCATTATAAAGTTGTGGCAGAAAAATCAACCTTCGTCAGACCGTTTGTCTGACTTAGCCCGTTGGAATTACTTTGTCCCTCTTACCACTCAGCGTTACAAGCCTCCATTTCCCTCCGACATTGACAATAACGAGACAGCAGACGAACAAACGAGGTAAACTTGTCCAGCTCGCGGCCCTTCTTGGTAGCTGAGGTTCTTTTCCAGAGAGGTTTTTCTCCACCTCTCTGGCCGATCTCGTCCCTTCTCCTTCCGACGAAATCGCTTTTTCCAAACGGCTGCAAGAAAACTTTTTCGCGGAGCTCTTCTTTACCGCGTCTATTCGCTTTCTCTGCTCACCCGGAAGTCAGCCATGTAGTTCTTCGCGTGTTCACTTCCCATGGACTGGGCAGAGTGAACTATGCCTGGCTTTGGGTATAGGCCATGGCAGGAACTCTGGCCCTGGGATCAATACACAGAACTCTGCTTATAAGTTTGTTTTGTTTTTCCTTTTACAATGATGTATCTTGTATATTCATCTTTTTCATTTTTGCGATAATGTGATTGTATCTGCATTATTGCCTTATGCTATCAGTAAACACTGTTGGCCCTAACAAGCTGCATTCTTGTCTGTTTATTCTTATGCCTCGGTTTTTCCCCTTTAAGCCAGCGTATATCCCATCAGAGATTTGAATCTTCTTGCTGTTAAAAAGCCTCTTGGGGTACAATAACTTTAAAATATATAAACTAAGTGGTTTACAAATGAGAAAGGCTCGACCTAATGTCCCAATAGGGCTGCAGCATGGTCTGGAAATGGTGGATTCCCCGACTCCCGTCTCCTCTTACCGGAGTTACGCCAACACAGTTGACGATCCTCAGACTACAAGGTGACGTTCCGAAGTACAAATGGGATGATTCTGAGTGTTTTCTGTCCGTGAAAACACTCTAGGACAACAGGAAAAGCCTGCCTGCGCCCCCCAAAAGACCCCACGCTGTCAGGTCTGCCCGCAGAATTCGTGAGTTCAGTCGGCCATATTCTCACCGGAAGTCCCATCAGGACGGTGTTATAGGGTACCATATGTCAAAACATCTAGACATCGAAACAGTTTTTTCCCTTGTGCAGAGACATCACCTTGCCAACAAAGGTCCGTATAGTTAAAGCTATGGTTTTTCCAGTAGTAATGTATGGCTGTGAGAGTTGAACCATAAAGAAGGCTGAGCGCCGAAGAATTGATGCTTTCAAACTGTGGTGCTGGAGAAGACTCTTGAGAGTCCCTTGGACTGCAAGGAGGTCAAATCAGTCAATCCTAAAGGAAATCACCCCTGACTGCTCATTGGAAGGACAGATGCGGAAGCTGAAGCTCAAATACTTTGGCCACCTAATGCGAAGAGAGGACTCACTGGAAAAGACCCTGATGCTGGGAAAGACTGAAGGCAAAAGGAGAAGGGGACGGCAGAGGATGAGATGGTTAGATAGCATCACCGATGTAATGAACATGAATTTGAGCAAACTCTGGGAGACAGTGGAGGACAGGAAGGCCTGGCGTGCTATGGTCCATGAGGTCACGAAGAGTCGGACACGACTAAACAACTGAACAACAACAACATTGATCTGTTGACTCCAGCAAAGGAGATTGTTACCTTTTCCTGGTGCTGGAGCTTGAGCACCTCAATGAGCACCATGAGCTAAACCGTGAAGGGACACCCAAGACGGGAAGGTCATGGAAGAGAGGTCAGACTAAATACGATCCCTGGGGAAAGTAACGGCAACCCACCCCAGTATTCTTGCCGTGAAAACCCAGGTTGGAAGATGCTCAAAACGCTACTGGGGAGGAACAGAGGATAAGTTCAACTAGCCCCAGATGTGATGACGCAGCTAGCTCAAAGCCGAAAGGACGGCTAGCGGCCAACGGTGCTGGTGGTGAACGACGAATCCGATGTTCTAGAGATCAACACACCATAGGAACCTGGAATGTAAGATCTATGAGCCAGGGCAAATTGGATGTGGTTATTGGTGAGATGTCAAGATTAAATATAGGCATTTTGGGTGTCAGTGAACTGAAATGGACTGGAATGGGCCACTTCACATCAGACGACCATCAGATCTACTACTGTGGACAAGAGGACCACAGAAGAAATGGAGTAGCCTTCATAATTAATAATAAAGTGGCTAAAGCAGTGCTAGGATACAATCCAAAAAACGATAGAATGATCTCAGTTCGAATTCAGGGTAAGCCATTTAACATCACAGTGATCCAAATATACGCCCCAACCACAGATGCTGAAGAAACAGAAGTAGATCAGTTCTATGAGGATCTGCAGCACCTACTGGATAATAGGCCAAAAAGAGATGTTATTTTCATTACAGGAGACTGGAATGCTAAGGTGGGTAGTCAAACAACACCTGGAATTACAGGCAAGCATGGTCTAGGAAAACAAAATGATGTGGGACATAGGCTGATAGAATTTTGCCAAGACAATTCACTGTGCATAACAAACACTCTCTTCCAGCAACCTAAAAGACGACTTTATACATGGACTTCACCAGATGGTCGACACCGAAATCAGATTGACTACATCCTTTGTAGCCAAAGATGGCGGACATCTGTACAGTCGGTAAAAACAAGACCTGGAGCTGACTGTAGTTCAGATCACGAACTTCTTATTGCACAATTTAGAATCAGACTAAAGAGAATAGGGAAGACCCACAGATCAGTTAGACATGAGCTCACTAACATTCCTAATCAATATGCAGGACTAGATTTAGTAGATAGGGTCCCGGAAGAGCTATGGACAGAGGTTCGCAACACTGTTCAGGAGGCGGCAACAAAAAACGTCCCACAGGAAAAGAAAACCAAGAAGGCAAGATGGCTGTCTGCTGAGACACTGGAAGTAGCCCAAGAAAGAAGGAAAGCAAAAGGCAACAGTGACAGGGGGAGATATGCCCAATTAAATGCAAAATTCCAGAGGTTAGCCAGAAGATAAGGACTTATTTTTAAACAAGCAATGTGCGGAAGTGGAAGAAGATAATAGAATAGGAAGGAAAAGAGACCTCTTCCAGAAAATTAGAAACATCGGAGGTAAGTTCCAGGCAAAAATGGGTATGATCAAAAACAAAGATGGCAAGGACCTAACAGAAGCAGAAGAGATCAAGAAAAGGTGGCAAGAATATACGGAAGATCTGTACAGGAAGGATAATAATATCAGGGATAGCTTTGACGATGTGGTCAGTGAGTTAGAGCCAGACATCCTGAAGAGTGAGGTTGAATGGGCCTTAAGAAGCATTGCTAATAACAAGGCAGCAGGAGACGACGGTATCCCAGCTGAACTGTTTAAAATCTTGCAAGATGATGCTGTCAAGGTGATGCATGCCATATGCCAGCAAATTTGGAAAACACAAGAATGGCCATCAGATTGGAAAAAAACAACTTATATCCCCATAACAAAAAAGGGAAGCACTAAAGAATGTTCAAACTATCGAACAATGGCACTTATTTCACATGCCAGTAAGGTAATGCTCAAGATCTTGCAAGGTAGACTCCAGCAATTAATGGAGCGAGAATTGCCAGACGTACAAGCTGGGTTTAGAAAAGGCAGAGGTACTAGAGACCAAATTGCCTATATCCGCTGGATAATGGAGAAAGCCAGGGAGTTTCAGAAAAATATCTATTTTTGTTTCATTGACTATTCTAAAGCCTTTGACTGTGTGGATCATAACAAATTGTGGCAAGTTTTTGGTGGTATGGTTTAAAATTGGGAAAGGAGTATGACAAGGCTGTATACTCTCACCCTACCTATTCAACCTGTACGCAGAACACATCATGCGACATGCTGGGCTTGATGAATCCAAGGCTGGAGTTAAAATCTCTGGAAGAAACATTAACAATCTCAGATATGCAGATGATACCACTTTGATGGCTGAAAGCGAGGAGGAGCTGAGGAGCCTTATGATGAAGGTGAAAGAAGAAAGTGCAAAAGCTGGGTTGCAGTTAAACCTCAAAAAAACCAAGATTATGGCAACGAGCTTGATTGATGACTGGCAAATAGAGGGAGAAAAAGTGGAGGCAGTGAAAGACTTTGTATTTCTAGATGCAAAGATTACTGCAGATGCTGACTGCAGCCAGGAAATCAGAAGACGTCTACTTCTTGGGAGGAGAGCAATGACAAATCTTGATAAAATAGTTAAGAGCAGAGACATCACACTGAGAACAAAGGTCCGCATAGTTAAAGCAATGGTATTCCCTGTAGTAACCTATGGCTGTGAGAGCTGGACCATAAGGAAGGCTGAGCGAAGGAAGATAGATGCTTTTGAACTGTGGTGTTGGAGGAAAATTCTGAGAGTGCCTTGGACTGCAAGAAGATCAAACCAGTCCATACTCCAGGAAATAAAGACAGACTGCTCACTTGAGGGAATGATATTAAAAGCAAAACTGAAGTACTTTGGCCACATAATGAGAAGACAGGATACCCTGGAGAAGATGCTGATGCTATAGGGAAAGTGGAAGGCAAAAGGAAGAGGGGCCGACCAAGGGCAAGATGGATGGATGATATTCTGGAGGTGACGGACTCCACCTTTGGGGAGCTGGGGATGGTGATGGCTGACAGGAAGCTCTGGCGTGGGCTGGTCCATGAAGTCACGAAGAGTCGGAAGCGACTGAACGAATAAACAACAACAAATTGATCTGTTGAACTCTTAATTAATGCAGCATGATATGATTGATAATATATGCCATTGCTCTGTTGAACTTCTAATTAATGCAGCATGAGATAATGATTGATGATGTATGATAAGACATGACTGCTAACACGTGACTGGTAATGCTTTGTTAAATGTGAACATATGTTAGATAACAGATGCAGTATTATTGTCCCTTAATTCTCCCTTTAAATATGAGTAAAAATAGGTAAAGGTTTCCCCAGCGCATTCATGCAGTCGTGTCTGACTCTAGGGGCCGGTGCTCATCTCCGTTTGTTAGCCGAAGAGCCACCACACCCCTATGTGTTAGTTAAATAGCTGTTGTATTATTTTTCCTTTCATTCTTCTTTTCTTGATTGTATAATTTATTATTGTTTATTTTTCTGATGTTAGGTAAATACATTGAGAGCTCTTGCACCGAAGTCAAATTCCTTGTATGTTTAGTCATACTTGGCCAATGAAGTATTCTATTCTATAATGAGAAGATAGGATACCCTGGAGAAGATGCTGATGCTAGGGAAAATGGAAGGCAAAAGGAAGAGGGGTTGACCAAGGGCAAGATGGATGGATGATATTCTGGAGGTGACGGACTCAACCGTGGGGGAGCTGAGGGTGGCGACAGCCGACAGGAAGCTCTGGCATGGGCTGGTCCATGAAGTCACGAAGAGTTGGAAGCGACTGAACGAATAAACAAAAAGGTTTTATCTTTCTTGCTTTAAAAATTTAATAACATTATTAGAAAAAGAGCATTTCCCCAATTTAAGAGATTAAACCTGGGATTGTTGTATTGGAGGCCAATAAGGTTTATCAGAGAGCTCAAGGTAAATCCCATGAAGACAGATTGAAGCTGGTGCAAATGTTTAGCCTTGCCAAAAAAGCCAACCAAGAGGGGTATAATATCCCTGTGGAAGCATTTGATGAGGTGTCCTATAGAAGAAAGGAAAGGCTCGTCCCACAGTGCAGAATAAGTGTGACAGAATCCACGCCAGATTACAAAAATGTCATGATAATGGTGGTGAAACTGAAAATAGTGAGTACCTCAGCCAACTGCTGCCCCCGCCTGGATAAAAACAGGAACACAATTCCTCTTCTCCAAAAGCCCATTTTCAAGAATGTTGAAAATCCAAGATGGCGACCGCGAGCGGACGCCGGCTGCGGCTCCGGGAGAATTAAACCCCAAAGCCCCAAAAAAACCCTCCTTATACCCCACAAATTCCACCTTGGGGTTTTTGAGAGGTTGCATCGGGGCCTGGGGTGAGTGGATGTCTCTGGAGGGAGCGGGGAGCGGTGGGCGGAGCGGAGTTCGGCGGCTGGGGGATGCGGACGCGGCAGAGTCCGGCGGCAGAGTCCGGTGGTTAGGACCACGAGTTGTTGGAGCCTTGGCCTGGGAGAGCTTGGAGGCGGCCGGGTGGAACCTGGTGCGATGGACTGAGGCTTCCCCCCCACCTTGGCCCAGTGGAGTCGCCGGGAATTCGGCGGAATCTGTGGAGCCGGTAGGCCCAATAAAGCAGGGAGGGGCAGCCCAGGAGCCCAGCGGAGTTGCCGGAGTCGCAGCCAGCAGGGCCCAGCAGAGCTTGACAGAGTTTGGAGCCTGGTAACCCTCCCGGATGGAGCAACGCAGCGTGGTGGAGTCCGACGGGTCCAGCGGACTTGGGGGGACCCCAGTGAGGAATGGGTGGCTGTGGAGATTGCGGCCCAGCAGCCAGAGAAGGGACGTTTACGGTGACCGGTGGAGACCAGCTAGAAACGGCACCAGCACCAAGACGACTGCGGGGTGTGTGGAGTGCGAAGCAGCTTCCCAAAGATTAATGAACTGGAACTGGGGCGCTCCCGAGATTGAATGGACTTGTATATTTCTACATACTTTATATCTGGACTTTATATCTTTATATCTTTATATCTATTGGGATTAATGAAGATCTTCCCAATAGCGTTAGCTTGTTGGTTACTGAAGGACAACCACCCCCACTGCCAGGGCGGCACGAAATTGCAGGGTCTCTTGTTTGAGTGTGGTTCCCCCCCCCCCTGCAAGTGAGAGTGGCGGGAGAGGGTCCAGGATTGTATGGGACTGAGAGAGTACCTATCCCTGAGTGAGAGACAGGGTAGGTAGGAGTGACTGTTTGCCCCTTGTGGCTAGTGAGAGAGGCCACAGGGGGCATAGTGAGTGATTGGATTGGTGAATGGAATGGGGTGGTTGAGACTTTCCAGCGCCAAGAGCTTTTGCTGGTTGCGCTGGTGGCCTACGACTCCCCAGGAAGATTGAGAGTGAAAGGATGGATGGATGGATGGATGGATGGATGGAAGAGATCCCCGCTTAGATCCAGGTTTTCCAGGGTTCCGGGAGTGGAGGCGACCGGGCCAGGGAACTCTGGGGACGGTAATGTGGGTAATTCAATCGAGGTGGTGACGGGCAGGAGATATTATGACGGGAACCAGAGGACAGGCCATCTTTGGGGAAGGCGCCCCCGATGTTTAGTATTGGTGGCGCGTTCCGGTCCTCTGAGTTCAACCCCAGGCTCTGGTCAGCAGATCCTTGAGGGCTCCAGTTTTCGGCTGCTGCTACTCAATGCCAGGTCAGTAAACAACAAAGCCCCTCTCATAAGTGAATTAATCACAGAGAGAGGGGCTGACCTGGCGTGTATTACTGAGACCTGGCTGGGCCCAGAGGGAGGGGTAGCCCTCTCGGAAATGTGCCCAGCTGGATTTCAGGTGTGGCACCAGCCGAGAGACCGGGGCAGGGGAGGAGGGGTGGCAGTTATCATCAGAGAGTCTTTGATGACTTTCAGGGGCCTTGCTCCACAAGTATCCGGATGTGAGACCCTGTTTTTCAAGTTGGGTGCCCGAGAACAGTTGGGAATGTTGCTATTGTACCAGCCTCCCTGCTGCGTAGCAACCTCCCTGCCTGAGCTGCTGGAGGCCGTCTCGGGGTTGGCGGTGGAGTTCCCCAGGCTTATAGTCCTGGGGGATTTTAACTTGCCGTCCCTGGGGCGGACCTCGGAAGCGGCTAGGGAGTTCATGACTACCATGGCAGCCATGGGCCTGTCCCAGATTATTCGGGACCCGACTCAAGACAGTGGACTCACCCCGGATTTGGTTTTCTTGTCAGAGCAATGGCAAAGTGACCTGAGGGGAAAGTTAGAACTATTTCCGTTGTCATGGTCAGATCACGTCCTGATTTCCCTAAGATTCTCTTATGCCGCCCCACTCCGCAGGGAGGCAGGACCTATTCGATTGGTCCGCCCCCGGCGACTTATGGACCCAATGAGGTTTCAGAGGGAGCTGGGGGTAATACCTGAAGATCTGCTGCACGGTCCAGCGGAGGCATTGGCTGCAGCCTGGAACAGGGAGGCGGCCGGTGCCTTGGACAGGACCGCGCCGATGCGACCTCTCCAACCCCATTCGACCCGTCACTCCCCGTGGTTTACGGAGGAGTTGAGGGTCTTGAAGAGGGTGAAGACGTCTAGAGTGCCGCTGGAGAAAAACAAAGGCGGAATCGGACCGAACACAATCTAGAGCCGCTATTAAGGCCTACCTTGTGGCGGTAAGAGCGGCGAAACGTGAATATTTCTCCGCGCTTATTGCATCCTCAGAATACCGTCCGATGGCCCTGTTCAAGATTACTCGATCTCTCTTGGGTAGGGTGGTATCGACCACCCACCTGCAGGGCCGTGCGGAAGAATTTGCTGAGCATCTGCAGGATAAAATCGCTCGGATTCGGCCCAGAGTTCCCCGTTGGGGGAGATGGGCGGTTATATAAATTTAAATAAATAAATAAATAAATAAATAAATAAATAAATTTTTAGCCAACTCTGTAAAAGGTTTGCTACAGCCTTGCCCCTTAATTTAAGAAGAAGAAAATATTTCAGATTTTTCTTTTCTTTTCTACGGAGCATGCTGTTACTGGTGCTGTATCTTTTGTCAGTAAAAGTTTAGATAAATTTCCCTCCTTTTCCCGCAACTCCAGATTAGTGTTGCGTTTTCCTCATTTTTCAAAGATGGGTAAAGGTGGCACATGGAATGTGAATAGAATAGAATGAAACCACATTTTTGGAAACTTGGAAGCACAAAGTGAAAAGGGAGTGCACTGAACTAAGCAAACTGAATTGGACCAGGATGAGCCACGTCAAATTCAATGAAATAATATTCAGAGTATGAAATCATCCAAAGCTATGCGGTGGCCATGTTACTCAGGAAGGATCCTGCTGAATCCACACTCATCCATCACTCATTGACGGGGTTTCTTTGCCTTTGCCTTTCTTTCCCATCCGGTCAAAGCCACACTGTCACCATCTCAGTCCAGTGGCTGCTGCCCAGCTGTGGTGTGACATTCCTCCGTGTGGCTTTGGGGCTTCCTCTCCTCCCAGATGTTTTGTGTTCCCTCACGCTCTGAGAAATGTGCTAGTCTTTGCTCTTTGTTTCCCTGACTACGTTCCTCAGAGGTGTCCTTCCCTCTTCAGACCAAGGGGCATTTACTGCGGGAAGGAGAGCTACCATATTTAGTGGGCCGTGATTAAAAAGGTTCTGGGGCTTTGGGAGCTGTGATGCCATTGGCATTTACAAGATGGAGCTGCTTCCTTGGACAAGGCAGCAGCATCTCTTGACACAAGCAGGACCGTCCTGACTGAGGGACCAAAAGAAGTCCCCACAACTCCTTATTTGGGGAAAAAGCTTTAGTTGTTGTGTGGGGGTAGAGGGAAGCTGTGGGGGAGAGGCTGGAAAAGAGCAGAATTTCCCATCTCCCCTTGGCCTGACATCTTCTTGTGTAGGTTTCCCTACTGGAGATGCTTTTTAGTCCATGACTCTGCATTGAGCAGTTTGTTTGTTTATTTATTTATTTATTATTTCTAACTTATATCACCGCCCATCTCCCCCCACAAGGGGACTCTTGCAGTTCCCTGTATTTCTCTCTCTTGCCACTCCAGTTACAAAATAAGATTTTAGTTTCATTTATTTCTCCATTACAATTGCATATTTTTTTTAAAAGGAAAATAGTGTTGGTATGTATGCAGATATAAAATAATGTAGAACACAGAAAAAGAGGAGAAAATGCCAGTATAAGTGATAAAATACAAGTGGATAGCTAAGAAGTCTTGAATAAGCCACAGATCTAGTATCATATGGCTAATACATTCTACACGCTATTAGTGAGATGTCATGCCCAATTTCTAGTCAAGTCATGTCTCTATGAAGCTGAAAATATATTTGATTAGCACAAGTCCTGGAGAAAGCTTGTATATGGGGCAATGACCTCAGAGAACACCCGTCTCTGCTGGGAGAGCTTATGGGAAGGGGAGCTGCCGATGCCCTTCGGGTAGCCCTGGGACACAGTGGGGGAAGGCAGAGGAGGCTCCGGGTTGGTCGGCATCCCCACGTGAGGAAGGTTCTGGAGCCGGCCTTGGATCCCGCAGCTGCCAAAAGGCACCTCCTGTGGCTTCTACTGGTCCCTCGATAAGCTTCGATTTCACGTTGCTTTCAGGCGGTTTCCTGACTATTATGGGAAGAGTTTGGGTCTGAGTGCAAGAGAACGATCTTTTCACACGTGTATCAAAGACACAAGAAGCTGAAATGTGCAACTAACCCCATTTCCCATTGAGTGCTGCTCAGCTTGGAGCACACCCTCACAGGGCCATAGTAGGATATTCAGCCTGTGGAGCAGGGAACTCTGCTCCGTAGAGGCAGCGCATCTCCATCATGGCCTCCTTAGGTTGGAAGGGCCTTGGAGGTCTTTTAGTCCAGGGCTTTCCAAAGTGCCGCCACTGGCGACACACCCAGCGGCGGCGGCAGCAGCGGCGACACGCGCGCGCACGGCGGCGGCGCGGGGGAGGCGTGCGGCGGCGCGCGCGCACGGCGGCGGCGCGCGCGCGCATGGCGGCCGCCGTGCACGCGCGCGCCGCCGCTTCCGGGTGGTGTGGCGACACACCACGCTGTGTGTGGCGACACACTTTTGTGTCGCGACACACAGTTTGGAAAGCTCTGTTCTAGTCCAATCCCTGCGCAGGACACGCTCAGTCAGCCCAGACAAACGCCTGTCCGACCTGGGATTCAGAACCCCCAGGCAGGGGCCCCTTCCGCGGCTTTAGAACAACAAGGGGGGGAGGTTCGGCAGCCAGTCCATAGCTCCCACGCTCCGGGATCCCCTCGCAAGGAGAGGCGGAGGGAGGTCGGCGGCGCGATGCCTCCCTACGAAGAAGCAGTCCGAGATTCCCGGAGGCGGAAGGGGCGGGACATTGCGGCGGGAGCGGGGAGCCGCACGTTATTTGCTGCTGCGCTTCCGCGGAGTAAGACGGCGAGGAAGCGCAAACTCGCGTCCCCGAAAGGGTTTCTTTCCAGGTGTGATTTCTGGAGAGGCTGTTCGCCAACTGCGGCCAAGAAGGAGAGCATCTGAGTAGACGCCGCCGGGGAGACTCGGCCTGACCGGCCCACGAGATGGACTCGCCGCGGCCCGGAGGGGGTGGAGTAGCACGAGGCCCCCCCGCCGCTGCGCCCGAGGAGGGAGGGGAGCGCTGGCCCAGAGCCGGGCGGGAGAGCCTCCCCGAGGAGCCCCTCAGCTCGGAGGCTCAGCGCTTCCGCCGGATTTGCTACCGGGAGTCGCAGGGGCCGCGGGGAGTCTGCAGCCGCCTGCAGCAGCTTTGCCGCCGGTGGCTGAAGCCCGAAAGGAGCACCAAAGCTCAGGTGGTGGACCTGGTGGTCCTGGAGCAGTTCCTGGCCGTGCTGCCCCCGGAGATGGGGCGCTGGGTGAGGGAGTGCGGGGCGGAGACCTGTTCCCAGGCGGTGGCCCTGGCCGAAGGCTTCCTGCTGAGCCAAGCGGAGGAGAGAAGGCAGCGGGTGAGCGCGGGAATGGGATCCTGGGAGGCTCCCGTGAGGAGGATCGTCCTTGCTTCCTTAAGCGCCTTGCCCGCCTCAAATGCAGTTTCTAACAATAGAAGAGACTTTAGTTTCCCTCCATTTATGTTTGCCCCTCCAGATTTTTCAACAGGAGGAAGGGGCATCCCAAGGGTATCTGCACCTCCGTCCTTGGATATAAGATGTTCCAGCTTTGGAGGCAGAGAAGAATCCCCTCATTCCAATGTTCAGTTGTTTTAACTTTTGTTCTTCTTTGATCCTGGCTGTTATTTCAGATGCAGGAGCTGCTGAGGAAGGTAATCTTGGTGCCTCCTGAAGGCAGGGAATCTCTCTCCGGTCCCTCTGTGGAGCAGCTGTTGGGAAGGATCCCTGAGGAGGATCCAACTCCTCTTTGTGATGGAGCAGCAGCGGTTCAGGTAGGGAAGCTTCATGAGAAGCAGGATCTGGTTTTGTCATGAAATTCAACACAATGACCTCTTCTTGAGGAGGTGAAGTGTGAGATCACCTTAAAAAGTTACGTATGTCAGATATGGATTTACTGCATCAAAATGGCAAGTTCTGTAAAAAAAAAAGAAAAACCATTTTGGAAGGGTTTAAAAGGGAAATGGCAGTTGTCATACAAAATGAGAGCAGACATAGTTGCTTAGATCTTTTAAGTCTTTCTTCAACGTGAATTGTGCCAGGAAGAAATTCCAACCAGGCCGGTGGGACCGGGTGCCACCACTCCCCTGAGAATATCTAGGGCTCCATTTTGAATGAAGGAAAGGCTCTCAAAGATGGCTGCATTCTTAAACTCCAACAGGGATGTTCTAATTCCAACTTTGTGCACTTGTGTACGCTTTCCAGCCTTAGTGAATCTTTGGAGAGGGAGCTAAAAACCCCGGTAGAATGTCATGTCAGAACATGAGCATTTTCTGTCTTGCAAACCTCACTTTTAGGATGTTGGAAATCTGGGAGAGAACTGTCTGGGACTTCTGTTGAGGAACATTTCCTTTGACTTCCAGGGCTTGGTGTCCTTTGAGGAGGTGGCTGTGTCTTTCACGGAGGAGGAGTGGGCGCTGCTGGATCCCAGCCAGAGAGCCTTACACGGGGAAGTCATGCTGGAGAATTCTAGGAATGTGGCCGTTCTGGGTAAGGGCCCGCTTTGCTTTGGGTTGAGTTAACTGTGGAAAGTCTTTGTTATCCAAGCAATGAGAAATGGTGAGAAAGCACCTTCTAGCTAGAAGAAGGAAAGTCTGTTTTTGTTCTGTTTTTATTCTAACATCGAAATAAGTAAGAAGGATCCTTCACAGTATCCTTTCTGAACTAAGGTTTTATTCTCGGATCTGATTCAAGAGCAGATAACCTGAACAGCTTTAGGTGAGGAGGAGGATGCCCTGTATCTCTCTGACGTCTGCTCCTTACAACCACCCAGTTTCCTAGTTTGCCTAAGAACCAGTGACGGGTCTCCTGAGGGCTGTTTGGTCAAAGGCCTCTCCTTCGGCTCCGGGTAAATCATTTGTAAACTCCCTGTAGGGCAGAGAACAAGTGGCTTTTCTTCCCCCAGAGTGTTTCAGCCCAAGATGGTTCTATAGGCTACTGTTAGAGAAGATGCTGTCTGGAACCCTGCGATGAGTTCAAGAACCTAAGTATCAGTGAATCCAGTTAGTACTTTAAAAAGTCACACAGCCACTGCACAAGCAAAGCAGTTTCATGTTTTAACGTTCCTGCAGCGATACCATACGCACCGGCAGTTTAGCTGCTTCTCAGAATTCTCACGTCATTTAGAGCTTCGTTCGATCAATATATATTCTTTGTTTCAATTCCTCTCTTTGACATATTATTATCATTCTTCTACCAATCATGAAAATACTTCTTCCAGAATTCCCCCGTTTCAATTTCGTTCCCAAAAATTTCATCTGTTTTCTTCTTAATTAGATTCCCACTGCTGCTGCTTATAATTAGCTGAAATTCTGCAAAGTGGCAAGAATTTGCAAAAAGGCAGAGGAATTAAAGGGGCATGGATGGACCAAAAGGAGTTAATTAATCAATTTGAAGCGAGCAGAAATTGCATCAATACGTTATTCCATAACGTGCTTCTGACATTGTAATTCTAGATTGTTATATGGATTATAAATTTAAAAAAAAAAAAGAATCACTCACAACAAGGAGGGACACCATGAAGGTAACAGTAAGAGGTGAATGTATAAGGCAAATAAGCAGGATGTAAAAGAAATGTCCCTGGGACGTAAATGCATTACATTCCCAAATTCAAATTCCAAAGTCTTTGTTATCCAAGCGATGAGAAATGGTGAGAAAGCACCTTCTAGCTAGAAGAAGGAAATTCTGTTTTGCCCTCTCCCTTCCTTTCTCTTCCTGAGACCAAGGGAGGGTCTTGTCTGAGAGGTTTTCTCGCCTTGCAGTTCTGCCCCGGACTCTGGTATCTTTTATCTGATCGTTGTCTTGGGAGCGGCTCTTCCTCCTGTCTTTCAGGGTCCTTCCTTCTGCCCATTACATCACTTCCCCCAGCAGCCTCAGGCCCCCCTCCCATGTTCCCAGAGAAATCTGAGTCTGGGCCACGGGAATGAACCACTTCTTACTGGTGTTGCAGCAACACTGCAGTGAGGAGCTCGGGGTACAGCGGTGTTCCCTGAGGATCGGAAGCCATCTCTAGAAGCCAAAGCAGCATCTTCTGCCTCCTTAGAAAGGGAATCATGGACTGCCAAGATTGATGTCACCCCGTCAAGTTAGACCAGACTCGAAACCAAAGTCAGGCAGGCTAATGCTGACTTTATAGTATAGTAACAGAATCTTGCAACCTTGACTTCACTCCCTCCTCCTTCCCTCCCTTTCTCTTTCTGAGAACTAGGGAGGGGCTTTCTCAGGTTACAGTTCTTCCTCAGACTCAGGTTCCTTTTATCTGACCGTTGTCTTGGTAGCGGTTCTTCCTCCTGTTCCTCAAAGTAATTCCTTCTGCCCATTACAAGTTCTTGCCTGAAAAACTCAATTTCGATTTGTACTTCAACTATCATATTCTCAGACTTCTTTATGTTTGTGGGCGACATTCCCCTTAGGACAGATAGGGTAGGGATTATTTAGATGTCCTATTCCCTGTCATTTGAAACACCCTGATGAATGTAGGCCAGGCGCATGACTGTACAGTATAGGGCACTCCCAAAATTGCATTTGCTAGGATAAATGTCAAGGCATCAGTTGAAGAGGTACACCATTCCTTCATTTTGTTCCTTTTAAAATTACTTTTTAATTTAAATAATGCTGTGAATTTTTTTAATTCACTACAGGTAGTCCTTGTTTAGTGACCACACTTGGGACCAGCATCTCAATTGTTAAGCAAAGCGGTTGCTAAGTGAAACCATGAATGTGCTTATGATCTTACTTCAGCGTTCCTTTGCTTTCCAGACCTGCAAAGGTTGTAAATGCGAAGATTGGCCATAAAGTTACGTTTCATCAGCGTCATAACTGAACAGTCACTAAATGAGGCATTCGCTAAATGAGGACTACCTGTAAATACAAAAAAGAGATAATCTGGTCTATGTAATAAAGATTTGATTTGATTTAAAAAATGAGGTAAGAGGAATACAAAAAATGATAAAATCTGAAAAAAAGAGAAAATCATGCGAACTGTTTGTGAAAGCCATGATTCATTAGTCATCCATAGCTGGTCTATATCAATCAGTTCTGCAAACCACAGTGTAGTTGGAGCCATATGTTTGTCTTTCCAATGCCGAAAACCAAGTCCATTTATTTTTCTCCAAAAGCCAACTCCTGTGTGATAAACCTTAAACAACAAAGTTGAATTTAGGCACATAGTTGCTTCCTAGCGAAATGGAACAGCTGTTGCTACTGTACCAGCCTCCCCGATGCGTAGCAACCTCCCTTCCTGAGATCCCTGACTCTGTGGCCGGATTGGTGGTGGAGTCCCCCAGGCTCATGGCCTTTGAGGACTTTAACTTGCCTTCTCTGGGTGCAGGGTCAGAGGCAACCTGGGAGTTCACAGCCACCACGACAGCCATGGGCCCATCCCAGGTCATCCAAGGCCTGATGCAGAAGAGTGGTCATATGGCTGACCTGTTTTTTCCGTCTGAGCAGTGGCAAGGTGGTCTGGTTTGAGCAGAGATTTCAGTTTCTTCCCTGTTGGGTCAGACCATTCTCTGGTAACCCCTCAGTTCTCTGGCCTCACCCCCCGCCGCAGGGAGGCTGGACCTCTTAGATCGGTCCGCTCCAGGCAAGTGATGGACCCGAAGGTGTTCCAGAAGGAGCTTGGGGTTCTGGAGGGCCTGTTGCTTGGTCTGACCGAGGCCCTGGTAGCCACCCAGAATGAGAGGGCAGTTGGTGTTTTTGACCAGATTGTGCCTGAGAGGACTCTCCTGTCCCAGGGATCCCAGAACTCCCCCAGTTTATGGAGAAGCTAAAGGAGCTGAAATGGGAGAAGAGACACCTAGAGTGTCGCTGGAGGGAGAGAAGGAGTGAACCCGATGGAACACAAGTTAGAGCTTCTCTTAAGGCACATCTGACACCTCTGCTCCATGAACAGTATTGGCTACCAATATGCTTCCAGGTGCAATTCAAGGTGCTGGTGGTTACCTTTAAGGCCCTTGGTGGCTTCGGACCAGGCTGCTTACGGTCCATTTCTCCTTAATGGTTTCCACCTGTCCCAGATCCGGCATGAGGGGCCAGCTCCGAGTTCCGTCAGCTAAGGAGTGTCGGATGGTGGGGAGCAGGAGGAAGACCTTTTCTTCCGTGGCACCCGCCCTGTGGAACTTCATTCCACCTGAGATTAGGTGACCTGACCCTTGGTTTGTGCCTCGGCCTGTGATGTATCTTGGCATTGTTGATGGTTATTTTATGATGTTCGGCTGCTGAGTGTTTTTATTTTAGGTTAAGTGTTTTATTTGAATTTACGTATTTTATTTTAGCTGCCCAGAGTCACGAATGTGAGATGAGCAGCTGTATAAATCAAATAAAGAAAGAAAACAACATATTTAAATAAAGTATTAATTTCAGTGCATCTCCAACAATGTAAATGTAAATGAGGTCGTTTTTTCTTTCTTGAAATCAGCTTATGGAATGGAGCATGACAATTACAAGGAGCCCAGCGTACTGCTATTCCAAATGACCAAGTCTGAAGAAGAAAGGAGTAAGAAAAGCTGCATAATGAATGGAACGAAGAAATCTCCGCCTGGATACAGTGAAGTCCTTGACGTCCCAACCCAGCAAGTCCACCAACAGGAAGACAAGGGAAGATATCTTGGATATCGCAAAAGAGACAGAGAGAAATCTGATTTCACTAAACATCGTACAACCCAGACCGAAGAGGAACAGTGTGAATATCGAGAGGATGGGCAAAGTATCACTCCTACCTCCTACATCAAAGAGAAACCATATGCCTTTATAAACTCCGGGGAAAACTTCACTTTGAGCAGTCATCTTATTTGCCATAAAGAGGAGAGACCGTATGAGTGTGGAAAGGGATTAAGTAAGAAACAGTTGTTTATTTTGCCCCCAAAAAATCCGCCAAGGGAGAAACCCTATAAATGTCTTCAGTGTGGAAAGTCGTTCACTCAGAGAGTTACCCTTATCACACATGAAAGGATCCACACAGGGGAAAAACCCTATAAATGTCTGCAGTGTGGAAAGACCTTCACTCAAAGAGTTACCCTTATCACACACGAAAGGATGCACACGGGGGAAAAACCCTATAAATGTCTGCAGTGTGGAAAGAGCTTCACTGTGAGACATAGCCTTATCAGACATGGAAGGATCCACATGGGGCAAAAACCCTATAAATGTCTGCAATGTGGAAAGACCTTCACTGGGAGACATAGCCTTATCACACATGGAAGAATCCACACGGGGGGAAAACCCCATAAATGTCTGCAGTGTGGAAAGAGCTTCAGTAAGAGAAATATCCTTATCGGACATGAAAGGATCCACACAGGGGAAAAACCCTATAAATGTCTGCAATGTGGAAAAGCCTTCGCTGTGAGACGTAACCTTATCATACACGAAAGGATCCACACGGGGGAAAAACCCTATAAATGTCTGCAGTGTGGAAAGACCTTCACTCAAAGTGGTCACCTTATCAGACATGAAAGGATCCACACGGGGGAAAAACCCTATAAATGTCTGCAGTGTGGAAAGACCTTCACTCAAAGAGGTCCCCTTATCACACATGAAAGGATGCACACGGGGGAAAAACCCTATAAATGTCTGCAGTGTGGAAAGAGCTTCACTGTAAAACGGTACCTTATCAGACATGAAAGGATCCACACGGGGGAAAAACCCTATAAATGTGTGCAGTGTGGAAAGACCTTCACTGGGAGACATAGCCTTATCACACATGGAAGGATCCACACAGGGGAAAAACCCTATAAATGTCTGCAGTGTGGAAAGACCTTCACTGGGAGATGTGGCCTTATCAGACATGAAAGGACCCACATGGCGGAAAAACCCTATAAATGTCTGCAGTGTGGAAAGACCTTCACTCAGAGACGTAACCTTATCACACATGAAAGGATCCACACGGGGGAAAAACCCTATAAATGTCTGCAGTGTGGAAAGACCTTCACTCAGAGACGTAACCTTATCACACATGAAAGGATCCACACGGGGGAAAAACCCTATAAATGTCTGCAGTGTGGAAAGAGCTTCACGGACAGGTGTAACCTTATCAGACATGAAAAGATACACAGGGAAAAACCCTATAAATGTCTAGTGTGAAATGACGTTCACTCAGAGGTAACCTTATCGCACATGAAAGGATCCAAATGGGGAAACCCTATTAATGTCTGCAGTGTGGAAAGACCTTCACTGTGAGTTGTACCCTTTTCACACATGAAAGGATCCATACAGGGGAGAAGCCATATATATGCCTGCTATGTGGAAGAAGATTCAACCGGAGTGGTCACCTTACGAAACATCAGCAATCCCACATGGGGGAGTAACTATATACGTGCCTGCAGTGTGGAAGCCAGTTCATTGGACATTTAAACCTTGTGAAGCACGTAAGAAGCCACACAATGGAGAAGTCATATATATGTACAGAGTGTGGAAAGAGCTTCTGTGACAACAGTGTCCTTGTTTGCCATAAAAGGATCCACACAGGAGAAAAACCATACAAATGCATGGAGTGTGGGAAGAACTTTAGGCGAAACTGTCATCTTGTGAAACAAGAATTCACACAGGAGAGAAACCAAACAATTGCACAGAGTGTGGGAAAAGCTTCAGCCAGAAAAATCTCCTTTTGCAACATGAAAGAATCCACACGAGAGAGAAACCATAACTTGGGAGCTTTCATCACAAGTGTTTTCTTCTCAAAAAGTGACCCACATGGGAAAAACTATAGAAATATGTTGACTGTGGAGTAACGTTCAGTTGGAAGAGTAGCCTTATCAGACCTAAAGGAATCCATACGGGAGAACCATAAAAACATCTGAAGTATGGAAATGGATTCAAAAGGGGCAGTGCCCTTATTTCTCATAAGAGGTCTTGTTTTGGGAGGAATGGCTGGACTGGAAAAAAATTCAGGAGCAGCACTGGAACAGAATTGGTAAAGAAAATGTGTTGAATGGAATATCTGAAGGAGAAGAAAAGATGGAAAGAGCCCAGAGGAATGCTGTCAAATAGCATGGAGTTGCAGTGATGGTGTCAGGAATGTTCCAGCTGGAAATGAGCTACGTTTGGCAAGGGATATTCAGAGAAAGGACTAATAAAAGAAAGCAGCCCATCAGAATACCTGGTGCTCTGTGGATTTGGCCAAAGGAAGGAAAAACACAACTAAATTTGTATTTTGCCTCCTTGTATTCACCAAGGAAGTATGAGTCCCTCCCTACATTCTGAGACCCAACCTCAAGTATTTCCCCAATTTAAGACTTCCAGTGAGGATTTAGTCATCTTCGGTGGAGCAGAAATGGCACTACAGTGGAGATCGGAGCCCAGAAGCTAGTGCTGGACGCCGAACTTCCTCTGGATAAAGGAGGGATTGTGAAATAACTCACTTGATCTCTGGACAACTACTCTCCATGTTACCTGCAAAAATGGAAGCTTTTGCAGTTTAATGTATTGTCGAAGGCTTTCACGGCCGGAGTTCGATGGCTGTTGTGGGTCTTCCGGGCTATGTGGCCGTGTTCTGGAAGTTGTGGTTCCTAACGTTTCGCCAGCATCTGTGGCCAGCATCTTCAGAGGGTAGGAGCACAGATAGAAGCAAAAAAATCTCTGTGATTTTGCTTTTCTCTGTGCTCCTACCCTCTGAAGATGCTGGCCACAGATGCTGGCGAAACGTTAGGAACCACAACTTCCAGAACACGGCCACACAGCCCAGAAGACCCACAACAGCCATCTTTTGCAGTTTGCTTGCAAGTTTAGTGGCTGGGAGGCGCGGGATTCAATCTACATTCATGGCTGTGGTGCAGACAATATGGACACAAGAACTGGCCAATCATTTCTTAATCATATTTGGATTACACTATGGTATTGGGAATTTATGCCCCAAGTGAGGATAAAGGAACTTTTTATAAACTTATGGAGCAATTGACAAGTTTTTCTTATGAAAATTGGTGGGAGAATGGAATGGAGTGATTTCTCCACAATTAGATAGAACATCAGAGAAGAATATTAAAATTACTCAAGGTAAATCACCAAAGGCTTTTTTTGATTTGATGGATAATTTAGGTCTAGTAGATACATGTAGACAGAAAAATGGGGACTCTAGAGAATATGTCAGAGTGCGCACCATGGGGCGGCCTGCTGCCTATTTCAAAGACTCCAATGATCCACGTTCTATGTAGTAAATAGACACTCAAGCAGAGATTAGATACAATAGTCTATTTACTCTATATACATACGTAGTCCAGAATACAGTCCAATAACATCCAACAGCAGTTACAAATGATAACAGCAACGAGAAGGAATACAGCAATGAGAAGTTTACAGCAACGAGAAGGAAGAACACAATATCTTCACTTCCTTTATTCAAATACTGACCTATCACGTTATAGGTCACTCTCATCATCTGCCACACCCAACTAAACTATAGCACCTGTAGTAGAGTCATTACTGCCACATCATCCCTACAACAATGGCTGCTAAGTGAATGACTTGCAGAATAATTCCCCTCTCACCTAGATATCAAGCCTCTCCTGTATAATTAATCTATCTGTAAATTCCTGGGTATATACAAACCCCAACACCCCTCCAATTTACAATAGATATTACATTTCACTTATACAGAATAGAAGACATACACATATTGGATACACACATCCTATGTCTCTGCACTTAGAGGCTTTGTCATCACATCTGCTACATTACTCTCAGATGGACAATATTGCAAATTAATCAGAGATTCTTTTACAGCATTCCTAACATTGTGATACTTGATATCCACATGTTTGCTCCTCCCTCTGATCCTATCATTCTTTGCCATTTGTATACACGCTTCACTGTCTTCATATACACATATAGGTCCCTCAATTGTTACATTTACATCTTTTAACAATTGCCTATACTATATCATCTCTGAACATAGGTCAGATAGTGCAGTGTACTCTGCCTCTGCAGTAGATACGGTGACAGAACTCTGTTTCCGAGACTTCCACCCCACCAAGGTGTCGCCAAACATAATTATCAATCCTGACAGTGATTTTCTATTATAAGGCCCCTGCTTACACTGTTTTACTCAAGTTCCTGAAGTTACCAATAGCAGTCTTGAGGCTTGGAGATATAAAATAACAGCATTTATTTTGGCCAAGACAGAGCTGGGTGGAGGTCTCCACAGGCATCATGACAGTGAAATGCCTGGGAAGATCCACACACACACACACACACAAGTACAGTACTTATATAGGCTTTGCAAAGCTCAGTAAGAAAGCATAGTGAACCCTCCTAGTCAGAGGGCAAGGTTCCTAAATCTGCATTGCTAGCAATAAGCATCCTTAGAGACCTCCAGGGGCAGTCTGCATGTCTCCTGGCATTCCAAACAATCCTTGGAGAGTGTTATCTCCCTAGAGACAGCAACAAAGTCCCTGCAGTCTCCTATAACCTAGTTCCCTTTAGCATGCAGGTTCCAAAAGCAAGATGGCGTTGGTTAAGCTAAGCTAACCCTTACACTATCATGTACATCATTACCCCAATCACTATCTACATAGCATTTCAGTTCCAATGGTTTACAAGGCTTTATTAATAAACATTTATTAATAGTCCCTTTAAGGTATCTAAACACACGTTTAATACCTTTCCAATACCTCTGGGTAGGTTGCACAACATACCTACTCAGTACATTTACTGCATTCCCGATACTGGGACACGACCATTGTGCTAAATACAATAAACTTCCAATTATTGATTGATAGTGTTCTTGATTACATGATGTTTGGCCATCGTCTCCAGCCTCTGTCTTAACAAAATCAGTTGTCATCAGGGTAGGAACCTCCTTGCAATGTTCCATATCGTTGTCTCTTAGCAGCTGTTCAATTTTCTTCCGCTGCTCTAGAACGTATCCCCCAATCTTTCCCAGATCTTTAACATCAAATTGTTGCTTCAGATTTTCAGTAAATTCAATTACCCTCTTTTGATCTTTAGCTATAAAACACAAATCGTCTACAAAGATCAAAAGCAACACTAGTTCATCATTATCACATTGCTTTATATACAGACATGGGTCAGCCTTGCTACACTTAAACCACATTCTTTGCAGTGCCTCATCTAATCGCAGATTCCAGCAACGTATCGATTGCCTGAGTCCATACAATGCTTTCTGCAACTTGTACACTCTACCTGCCTCATTACATTCATAACCCGGAGCTTCAGCCATATATATTTCTTCCCTCAAATCAGCATGCAAATATGCTGTGGTGATATCATAATGATTCACTACACAATTCCCAGCTGCTGTCATTACTAAGGCAAACCTTAATGTCTCCCCTCTTAGCGTTGGCGCAAAAACCTCATCATAAGTCTGATTCTTAATCTGGGAAAACCCTTGTGCTACAAGCCTAGCCTTATACTGAATATCACCATTGACTAAGGTCTTCTTCTTATAAACCCACCTACAACCTACTGCCCTACGCCCCTCAGGCAGCCTGGTAGATTTAAAAACCTTATGGGAATTAATGGCATTCATTTCCACATCCATAGCAGCTTTCCATTTATTCTGCTCTTGTGGTGGCAACTCCAATACCTCTGAATAACTACAAGGTTCATAATTAACAAAACACACTTTAACATCACCTGGTGTGTAATGTTGAGGTGGTATACCCTTGTTAACTCTTTCAGATCGGTGCAATATAGTAGCCTCCTGCATCATTGGCACACTAGGAGTTAACTTTTCTTCATCCATAATCACATCTGTGGACTCTCGCTGCTCTGATAGCTCGAACTGTCCCTGACTAGGAAGAAAAACCTCACTCCCCCCATGTAACTTCTGCCAATTGCTGTGCTCACTGAAATTTGCTGATCTAGAAATTACAAGTGTTCTGCCATCAGTGAACCTATATCCCTTGGTTCCTGGCTCATACCCCACAAAAGCCATTTTCTGTGCTTTAGCCTGCCCTTTCCTACATACTTCCTTATGCACGTGAACCCAGGCTGTGCATCCAAACACCTTCAAATGAGCTAATGATGGCTTCTTGCCATACAAAATATAATATGGTGTTTGATTTACAGACACACTCCACAACCTGTTAATTAAATAATTAGCAGTCAGTATAGCCTCTCCCCAGTATCCTCTAGATAACCCTGAGTCAGCTAACAATGCGTCCTTTACTGTCTGTAGCGATAAATTTCTTTGTTCCGCCACGCCATTCTCAGCTGAACTATGCGGATTGGTTCTTCTGTGTGCAATGCCCCTCCGACTGAGCCATTGCTGAAAACTGCCACTCATAAACTCAGTTCCCCAGTCAGTCTGTAAACTACACACCTTTGTGTTATATTTACGTTCCACAAACTGCACCCAATTCCTGAACTTATCAAATGTCTGGCTTTTAGCTTTCAATAGGTAACAGATTCACTGAATCGAGTGAAATTGTCCACAATTACTAAAACATATTTAGCACCACCTAATGTGGCTGGTAATGGGCCAATTAGGTCAGCGTGAACTAATTCAAAACATTTATGTGACTTTCTATCACTTAATTTGCTTACAGGATACATCTTAGACTTTGCAACCTTACATGCCGTGCAATCCAGATAAGCTTGGCACGGTTTCAAATCCATTCCAGAACTTGCTTCAGACATCTTTCCAACTACTTTGAAACTTGGATGCCCAACCGTCTATGCCATAAATGTTCACATGAATCATGGTTTGGTTTGTTGATCATTGCTACATCATGGGTTACATCTGTCTTGGGTTTCATCTCATACAGACTGTTCTGCAATAAACTCTCACCACAGACATGATTATTTGTCATAACAATGCATTCACCCTTACCAAACCTTACATCATATCCCTGTTTATCTAACTGAGAAACACTTAAGATATTGTACTCTAGGTCTGGTACACATAGCATAGATAATTCAACATTCAAACTAGGTACAAACACAAACCCTCTGCCAGTAACAGATGCAAAACTTCCATTTGCCAGGCTAACATGGTCCCGTTCAGCCTGCGTAAACCTTTTAAACATCTTCCTGTCATTGGCAATATTTTCGCTTGCTCCGCTGTCTAGAAGCCACGTTTCCTTTAAATTCTTTCCTGTAGAATTTATCACCGACAGCTGGACAGTACTTCGTTGCTTGGCAATCCTCAGCTTGACTTTTGCCTTACTTTCAGCAACATTACAGTCCTGTTGCAAATGCAATTTAGAACCACAGCGAAAACATTTACGTTTAACAGCCAAAACTTTATCAGTAGTACAAGGAACACACTCCCCCACAAGCTTACTGCTCTGCTTCAGCTTATTTACATTACAATCCTTTCTTCTTTGTTCCTCCTCCAGAAGTCTCCCAGTCAGATAATTTATGGTCAGATCCTTCTCAGATAAAGACCTGAAACTGGTAGCTAAATTATCCCATGTTTCATTAAGTGAACTGAGAATTACATAAACTTTATGCGCCTCTGTGAATTGCATCCCTCTTTTTGCCAGTTCTAGGAACAGCCCAGTCATATATTGCAAATGTTCAAGAATATTATCACTGCTATCTAACCTAGCATGATACAATTTTCTTGTCAACATAACCTTGCATAACGGTGTGCTTCTAAGATAAACATTTCTTAAAGCTTCCTAGCACTCACTAGCTAACTGGAATTCCCGTACATAACATAATTGGCTGTCCTCCAAACATAAAATTATGCTTGCCAATGCGCTCTCGTTCTGCAAATTAGCTTCCTTATCATCCAACTCGGTTGGAGGATCATGGACGGCTCCCCAAATACCTTCCCGGCGAAGAAACATTTCCATCTTGTATGCCCACGACAGGTAATTGGAGCCATTCAGCCATTCCATAGGAAAACCACCTCCAATAGTAGACTGCATTTTCACTGTGCTCATCGCTCCTCAGCCCCTCCTGGGCAGACACCGATGAATAAATAGCACAGACTATCAGAACGTCCTTCAGCTGCAAACAAGCCTAGGAAAAATACACAGCCAGGCACGGAACCTGCAAAAGCTCCAAACTTGCCCCAGATATCCAAACAACTCCTGGATAGGCTTCCAACGTCCTCACAGCCGTGCCAGCATGCCAGCTGCACACATTCCACTGCTGGGGCCGAAACCTGTCAGAGTGCGCAACGTGGGGCGGCCTGCACTTATTTCCAAGACTCCAGTGATCCACGTTCTATGCAGTAAATAGACACTCAAGCAGAGATTAGATAAAATAGTCTATTTATATACATACGTAGTCCAGAATACAGTCCAATAACATCCAACAGCAGTTACAAATGATAACAGCAACGAGAAGGAATACAGCAATGAGAAGTTTACAGCAACGAGAAGGAAGAACACAATATCTTCACTTCCTTTATACAAATACTGACCTATCACGTTATAGGTCATTCTCATCATCTGCCACACCCAACTAAACTATAGCACCTGTAGTAGAGTCATTACTGCCACATCATCCCTACAACAATGGCTGCTAAGTGAATGCCTTGCAGAATAATTCCCCTCTCACCTAGATATCAAGCCTCTCCTGTATAATTAATCTATCTGTAAATTCCTGGGTATATACAAACCCCAACAAGAACCTTCTCCAGAGAGCTAGATTTTGCATAAAGTGTCCAAAGTAGGACAATTTGAGCCTGGTCATTTGTGTCTTGAGTGAGAACTCTGGGTTAATTTGTTCAATGATCCATGGGTTTGTTTTCTTGGCTGTCCACAGTATTCTCAGAAGTCTTCTCCAACACCAAAGTTCAAAAGCATCAACACTTCCTATTCAGCTTCTTCAAAGTCCAACTTAGCTTCCATACAATGTCAGTGGGAAAGGCATTACCTGCAGGAATCTGATCTTTGGAGGCATGGGCACATTTTTCTCAGCTGATTGGATATCTTCGGACTGAGGGTGCCTCATTCTGCAGTATCAAGTCGACATCATCCTGGTTGGAAATGGCCATCTAATTATCTTGGCAGAATACTGGTGTGGTTGCATTTGCCTTCTCCAGTGGATTGAAATCTATCTATGTTTGCAGGGCTTCTGGCTGTTCCACTTAGCGAATCCTTAGCAATATACAGTTCCTAACATATAATTGAGAGCCAGTTTGGTCTAGTGGTTAAGGCAACGGGCTAGAAACCAGGAGACCGAGAGTTCTAGTCCCGCCTTAGGCATGAAAGCCGGCTGGGTGACCTTGGCCAGTCACTCTCTCTCAGCCCAACTCACCTCACAGGGTTGCTGTTGTGGGAGAAATAGGAGGAGGAAGGAGTTCGCCGCCTTGAGTTATTTATAAAAAAAATAAAGGCGGGATAAAAAATAAATAAATAAAGGTCTAAGGATGAGTTGCAAACACCTAAATCAGTATTTCACATATTAGAGAGAGTTTGGTCTAGTGGTTAAGGCAACAGGCTAGAAACCACTAGACCAAACTGGCTCTCAATTATATGTTAGGAACTGTATATTCCTAAGGATTCGCTAAGTGGAACCCCCCTCAACCCCCTACTAGTATGTAGTAGGCATCTCTAATCTGCACAGTTAGAAACTTTAGACAAAACATATCTATCAAGGTCACCCAGCTGGCTTTCACAGCAAAAAGTGAAGCGGGTATGGTCATCTACCAGAAGGAACAGGAAATGTGCCCCACCCTCACTTGGGGAATAGGGGCCAGTTAGGTCTCCATGAACCAACTGAAAAGGCCTAGAAGACACTCTGTCACTTTTCTTAGCAACAGGTGCATTTCTGATCTTAGATTGCTTACACACAGTATAATCCAGGAAATTAGCACACTTTTTGAGTTTTAGCTCAGGATATACTTTGGCCATTTGAGACAAACTCCCCCACCCGGGGTGTCCCAGCACACTGTAAAAATAATGGATGCATTCATGATGTGGGGAAACATTGGATACACAATTCCCAGCCACCACCTCCTCCTTGGGAAGCATCTCATACAATTGATTAACCATTTTTCCTCTAGCACACTTAGCTCCATTTTTTTCAATAGAACATCCAGAACCCTTAGATACAACAGTATATCCAGACATGGCTAGGGCAGGAACGCTGAGGAGGGAAAAATCTGAACTGATTCAAGTGAAATCAAGTGTAGGAACACATAAAACATCATTGACAATTTGCCCCAGACAAGTGATATGCACATCCCCCTGGGCAGATACCTTTGCCATAGAACCATCAGCTAGAGCACAGCTTTCCAAACTGTGTCAGGACACATTAGTGTGTCGGCTGCAGTGTCGGTGTGTCGCGGCTGCTGCTGCCTCCAAGCCCTGCCAGGATTCCGTGCAAGTCCTAGTGCCTGCCTTGTGCCTTGCTGCCTCCAAACCTGCTGTGATTCCACACAGGTACTAGTGCCTGCCTTGTGCCCTGCTGTAAGGGTGTGTCGCGAAATGATGCCCTGCTGTAAGGGTGTGTCACGAAATGATGCGTGTCTAAAAAGTGTGTCACCAACATGAAAAGTTTGGAACGCACTGAGCTAGAGCAATTTCCTGGATTCTAGGCTTGCATTTTGTTAACAATAACTGTTCATTGTTTACAATTATTTGACTGCAAGCTGAGTCCAACAACCAAGTCTCTGGAGATCGCTCACGCCCAGTAGTAAGAAGAGCAGACACTAATTGAGTGCATTGTCCAGCTGGCTTCCCCCTCCGGCGTCGAGCAGGCTTCTTCGCACTGACACCATCTGCTGGACGACGTGCCAGGGGACAGTCTTTCAGAAGATGTTGAGTAGAATTACACCGAAAACACCTCCGTACAGCACAAGCCGATTCTACGCCTGCAGAGCACGCTGCTTGGAATTCAAAGAGTCCCCTTTGGGGGAGATGGTGCGGTGATAGAAGTTGAAAGATAAATAAATTCTCAGGAACAGAGGTTCAGGCAATTCCAAGTCTTTTTCCGCCAATTCAATAAACAAAGTCTTAATTTGGTGGAGATGCATCATAACATTCCCACCCGGTTGCAGCTTCAAGTTGTAAAGCTGTCGAGACAGACCAACAATGGCAGCAGAGGTTTGCCTTGAACAAATAGCTCGAAGAGCATCCCAACACTCTTGAGCAGTCTCTAAATGTCTGATATGAATCAGTTCATAGGATTCAAGCCCCAAAATCAAGTTGCCATAAGCACGGTCCAAACACAATTGCTCCTCTTCAGAGGGATCCTCTGGAGGAGGGTTTGCTACATACTGCCACAAACCTTTCAAAAAGAAAGATTTAATCTTGATGCACCAGGTAAGATAGTTCTTGCCATTTAAACGTTCAAACGGCAGACTAGTCAGACCCTGAACAGCCATGCTGACGCTCAAAAAAACACAGTTACTCTGAAACCAGACTCTAAAAACAAACTCCCATTCATTAATCAAACAGGCACGAAAGCAGCCAAGAATGCAGGCAAAAAAGCATAAATCTCTCTGGGCACCATAACCTGTCAGTTTGGTATGTGCTTGGTGCTTGTAAGGGAGGAGGCAAGAGTAAACAAACAGCAGAGCAGAGCTTTCTACGGCTATAAATCTTTACTGTAGATAAGCAGATATACATACGATACGGCACAAGCGTTTCTTGAAGGAAACAGCAGAAACAGTTTACAAGCAGAAGATTCAAATAATCTCCATTTTCTTGCTTCTATCAAATACAAGACTGAAGGAACATAAACCTGGCTAACAGTATGCCAGTTGGCTACACTTCAAAGTCTTTTGTCGAGAGCAAAAGAAAAACACTTGGTAATGGCTACCAGACAAGCAGAGTCAACAGCAAAGACATTCATTACCAGCACACATTGATATACCTCTCAGAACCAATCCTGATTGGTCAGGTTACAGATCTGAAAACTCTGAGCACAGAGTATGACCTGCCAGTAGGTGACAGTGTTGCATCTAGCAAGCATGCATCTCACCCCCCTACTAGTATGTAGTAGGTGTCTCTAATCTGCATGGTTAGAAACTTTAGACAAAACATGTATCAGCCTGTGAACAACACAATTTGCAACTTCTTTCCCATGAGAACTCTTGACAATTTGCGGGGCTTCTGGGTGTTCCACTTAGCGAGTCCTTAGCAATATACAGTTCCTAACATATAATTGAGAGCCAGTTTGGTCTAGTGGTTAAGGCAACAGGCTAGAAACCAGGAGACCGAGAGTTCTACTCCTGCCTTAGGCATGAAAGCCAGCTGGGTGACCTTGGCCAGTCAGTCTCTCTCAGCCCAACTCACCTCACAGGGTTGCTGTTGTGGGAGAAATAGGAGGAAGGAGTATAAGGTATGTTCGCCATCTTGAGTTATTTATTAAAAAAATAAAGGGATAAAAAATAAATAAAGGTCTAAGGATGAGTTGCAAACACCTAAATCAGTATTTCACATATTAGAGAGAGAGAGTTTGGTCTAGTGGTTAAGGCAACAGCCTAGAAACCAGGAGACCAAGAGTTCATGAAAGCTGGCTGGGTGACCTTGGGCCAGTCACACACACTCAGCCCTAGGAAGGAGCCAATAGCAAACCAGGAGATTCAGAGTTCTAGTCCCGCCTTAGGCATGAAAGCTGGCTGGGTGACCTTGGGCCAGTCCCCCTCTCTCAGCCCTACGAAGGAGTGTTTATTTATGGCTAACAGTTTTCAGCAATGGCTCAGTAGGAGGGGCATTGCACACAGGAGAACCAATCCGCATAGTTCATCAGAGGATAATGGCATGGCTGAATGAAGAAACTTAGCATTACAAACAGTTAAGGATTCACTGTTAGCTCACTCAGGGTTATCCAGAGGGTACTGGGGAGAGGCTATTCTGACAGCTAATTATTTAATTAACAGGTTGTGGAGTGTGTCAGTGAATCAAACACCGTATTTCATTTTGTATGGCAAGAAGCCATCAGCTCATTTAAAAGTTTTTGGTTGCAAAGGAATTCTGGACTGAGATACATTCTTTGATGCAAAATATACTACAGATGCGAATACCATTCAAACCAGATTTTTTTTTACTTGGAATTTGGGATGTGCAAATAGAAAAATATTTTTTTAGAATAATATAATACATGATTACAGCAGCAAGACTTTATTGGGTGATGGTTAACTATTTGGGGTTTCAGGCTTGAAGTAATCCAAACAACGTGTTGTAAGGCTAACAATATCTTTATTGATAGCATAAGGCAATAATGGATGTATAGTGCATTATTGCAAAAAGGTAAAATCAAAGCATAAGCAGAGTTCCATCACCAGAAGTGAGGAAAGAAAAACATCATGGTCTGTGCAAAGACCAGGCATGGTTACAGTTCAGATACAAGTACATGTAGATAGCAGTCTACATAAAGAACAAAAGGCATATAGGAAGAACATAAGTGAGAACATAAGTATGAATGAATACCCATGGTTCATAGCTCACATCTGATTGGTTCAAAAATGGGCATCTCTTTCAGCATAGCATTTTGGTAGCAATTGTACTTACTATAAAGCGTCACACGATGGCAGTGTTGTGTATTGTCCTTCCCTCGAGCTACAATTCTCTTGAGAACAATCGTGATAAGAGCTGTTTGTTATGACTATATGGAGGGACATCTGCTGATTACGTTTGGAATGTTTTGAGAACCAAACTTTCAATGCAGGGTCACTTGTAAATTGTTTTTCACTTGTAACTTGTACTTTTCCACTCTCTGGCCAGATTTTAGTGGAGAAAATGCCATGCGTTTAATTCTGCATAGAATACTTTAACCAAATAACTTTAACAGACTTATATATGCACAGTATTGGAAAAACCAAAGTGTACCAACAATACAGGAATGGATGTTGAAATTGTTAGAGATGGCAGAAAATGATAAACTGACTTGTTTACTGAAAGAAAACTCAAGTTGTTACTTTCTTAAAGAGTGGAAACCTTTGATGGACTATTTGCAAAAAGCAGGAGGAGTAAAGCTTGCATGGGGTTTTGATGACTAGATTATATATAAACAGTATATATTAGACAAGAAAAATATATGAATGTTATATGAATAGCCAGCATGTAAGAACAAACTATTTTATTTTTATGACCATAGATGGATCGGAAGTTATCTACTTTCTATGTTTGTCTTTTTCTTTCTTTCTTTTACTTTACTGCACTTTTCTTTTCTTTTCTTTTCTTTTCTTTTTAATTTGTATTTCTATTTCTGTTTCATTTTCAACTTTTAACTTTGTATATTTAAAATATAATAAAATCTTTATATAAAAAAAAAGTTTTTGGTTGCTCAGCCTGGGTACACGTCCATAATGTAGTACGTAGGAAGGGGCAGGCTAAGGCACAGAAACTGATTTTTGTGGGCTATGAGCCAGGAACCAAGGGATATAGGTTTACGGATGGCCAGAAAAGAATTGTTATATCAAGATCAGCTAGTTTTAGTGAGCATAGTAATTGGCAGAGGAGTGAAGTTTTTGTTCCCAATCAAGGACAGACCGAGCTCTCGCAGCTGCGAGCTGCCAGAGAGGTGATTAAGGAAGAAGAAACATTAACTCCTAGTGTGCCAGTGAAACAGGAGTCCACTATATTACACAGTTCTGAAAGAGGAAATAAGGGCATACCTCCGCAGCGTTACAAACCAGGTGAAGTTAAACTGTGTTATGTAAATTACGAACCACGTAGCTATTCAGAAGTAATGGAGTTGCCACCACAGGAGCGGAAAAAGTGGAAAGCTGCTATGGATGTAGAAATGAATGCCATTAATGCCCATAAGGTTTTTACATCTACCAGGCTGCCTGAGGGACAGAGAGCAGTAGGTTGTAGATGGGTTTACAAGAAAAAGACCTTAGTCAATGGTCAAAGCTAGACTAGTAGCTCAGGGGTTTTCCCAGGTTAAGCATCAGACATATGATGAAGTTTTTGCACCAACGCTGAGAGGTGAGACATTGAGGTTTGCTTTAGCGCTGGCAGCAGCTGGGAACTGTATTGTTAATCATTATGATATCCCCACAGCATATCTGCATGCTGAATTAAAGGAGGAAATTTATATGGCAGAAGCTCCAGGCTACGAATCTAAAGAGGCAGGTAGAGTGTACAAATTGCAGAAGGCTTTGTATGGACTCCGACAATCAGCACGTTGCTGGAACCTGCGTTTAGATGCAGCATTGCAAAGAATGGGTTTTCAGTGTATTAAGGCTGACCCATGTCTATATATTAAGCAATGTAATAATGAACAGATGTTGCTATTGATCTTTCTAGATGACTTATGTTTTATAGCAAAGGATCAAAGGAGGGTAAATGAATTTACTGAACAACTCAAGCAACAGTTTGATTTAAAAGATCTGGGAGAGATTAGGAATTACCTAGGCGTAGGTATTCAGAAGGTTGATGGGGGTTACGTTCTAGAGCAGCAAAAGAAAATTGAACAGCTGCTGAGAGACAACGATATGGAACATTGCAAGGAGGTTCCTACCCCGATGACAACTGATTTTCTTAAGGCAGAGGCTGGAGACGAAAACCAAACACCATGCAATCAAGAACACAATATATCATAGGGAGTTTGTTATACCTAGCACAATGGTTGCGTCCTGACATCGGGAATGCAGTGAATGTACTGAGTAGGTACATTGTACAACCTACCCAGAGGCATTGGATGGGAATTAAACATTTGTTTAGGTATCTCAAAGGGACAATAAATGTTTGTTAATTAAACCATGTAGACCAGGGCTTTCCAAAGTTTTTCCCGCGGCGACACACCAACCGGTGTTGGTGTGTCGCCGCGGGAAAACCCGGAAGTGCCTCCCTTGCAGCAGCGCGCAAAAACCCGGAAGCGCTGCTGCCGCTTTTGGTTTTTTCGTGCTGTGGTTGGTGTGTCGCCGCGGGAAATCCCAGAAGCGCTGATGATGATCAGCGCTTCTGGGTTCTGTGGTGACACCAGACTGTGTTTGGCAACACACTTTTGTGTCGCCACACACAGTTTGGAAAGCTCTGATGTAGACCATTAGAAATTAAGTGCTATGCAGATAGTGATTGGGGCAATGATGTGCATGATAGGAAATCAATATCAGGATTGATAATTATGTTTGGTGACAACTTGGGGTGGAGGTCTCAGAAACAGAGTTCTGTCGCCGTATCTACTGCAGAGGCAGAGTACGCTGCGCTATCTGATCTATGTTCAGAACTCATATGGTATAGGCAATTGTTAAAGGATGTTAACATAACAATTGTGGAACCTATAATTGTATATGAAGACAGTGAGGTGTGTATCCAGATGGCAAAGAATGATAAAATCAGAGGGAGAAGCAAACATGTAGATATTAAGTATCAGAATGTTAGAAATGCTGTGAAGGAATCTCTGATTGAATTAAAGTATTGTCCATCTGAAGAGAACATTGCAGATATAATGACCAAGCCTCTATGTATAGAGAGACATAGGATGTGTGTATCTAATATGTGTATGTCTTCTATAATGTTTAATTAAAATGTCTATTGTAAATTGGAGGGGTGTTGGCGTTTTGAATCATACCCAGAATTTACAAGTAGATTAATTAGACAGGTGAGAGGCATTAAGTTCTGCAAGTCATTCTATCAGCAGCCATTGTTAAAGTATGATGAAAGAAGTGACTCATACTACAGCTGATGTAGTTTATGCTGAGTGTGGCAGATAATGAATTTGACCTTTAATGTTATTGGTTGATGTGTGTATATAAGAGCAGCTCTGGTGTTCACTCTCTTCTCGTTACTATCTTCATTATCATCTGTATCTGTTGGTGTTATTGGACTGTGTATTGACTGCGTATGTATATAGAGTAAATAGACTATTTTATATTATCTCTTGTGTCTCCTTACTCAATAGAACGTATTACTCTGAGGTCTAAAGGAACACGGGCAGCCCCAGCATTGTGTACTCTGACAAGGAGCCAATGGCAAACCAGGAGACTGAGAGTTCTAGTCCCACCTGAGGTAGGAAAGCCAGCTGGATGACCTTGGGCCAGTCACACTCAGCCCTAGGAAGGAGCCAATAGCAAACCAGGAGACTGAGTTCTAGTCCCACCTGAGGCATGAAAGCCGGCTGCGTGTCCTTGGGCCAGTCACTCTCTCTCAGCCCTAGGAAGGAGGCAATGGCAAACCACTTCTGAAATCTTACCAAGAAAATTGCAGGGACTTGTCCAGGCAGTCACCAAGGATCGGACATGACTGAACGGGGGGAAAAAAACACCCTGTAATTAGGAGGAAAATAAGCCATCAAATCAAATTAAAAACAATATATATTATAATCATACAGACATGGAAACTACCATTAATAATAAAAAACAATCCATCATCCAGAGTCATAACGACCCAATTCCCAGGATGGTGACATTTTAGTGACCACCAGATGGCAGCACATTCTTACAAAGAGGAACCTCTGTTCCTTTGGGGCTTGCTTTGATCCTTGCAGAGAGAAAATAACTGGCAATTCCCAATCGGGATCGTCCAACTGTGTTTGCTTCCATCTGCTGCTGGAGATTTGAAGATCTTGTGCAGCTTCATACATTGCAAGAACAACGGGACTAAAAATGATGAAATCAAGAGCTGGAATCAAAATTAGGGTCTGAAGTACTAACTGTCTAAAATAAGCTGATGAAGCCGCTCAGTGAGCTGAAAATAATAATAACAGCGACAATATATCATTATAAAAGTAAAATGGAGAACATTATTGAGATTAATATTGAGATTAGCATTAATATTAACTAATAGAACAATGCCAGCCTGCATGCTTAATATATTCAGTAAAGAAATAAATGAAGGTAAGGGAAAAGTTATTTTCTTTGGCTCCAGAATAAAGATGGACAGTATGGGGGAGAATCAACAAGGAGATGAACCCTAAGGAGAAAGACATGGGCGGACTATGACCAGATCATGAAGGATGAGGACACTTCAGTGACAAGGATCAGAATGATTAAAACAATGGTCTTTCATGTAAGGTAAGTTTATGAAAGTTATATTAAGTTTGAACTCCTCAAAAGAATGAAGATAAGAGACCTTTGAAGGATAGGTGTGGAGATCATCTGAGCACCATGGACTCCAAAAGAGCCAATCAGTTAGACCTGGACCAAACCAAGGCTGACTTGGCACGATCCTCAGCAAAGCAAACTCACATATGTTGGGCATGTGATATTGGCGGATGGGTGGATGGGCTAGAGCTGTGCTTTTCAACCTTGGCAACTTTAAGATGTGTGAACCACAACTTGTTGTTGAGTTGAAGTCCACACGTCTTAAAGTTGCCAAGGTTGAGAAACACTGGGCTCGAAAAAACGACTATGTTTGGCAACGTTGAGGGAAGTAGAAGAAAGGGAAGTTAGTAGATGAAGTGGAGGGATGAGACTAGAGAATATCTCTGGAACAGCCGCCTTCTGTCACTGGAGTCCCCCTGAGTTGGAGGAAGGCACCCGAGGGAGCAGCAGCCTAACCCACGCCTGCTGGGCGGCCTCTCGCCTTGGCAAGGGTTAAGCTCACAGAAACGGATTCCTAGAGCGGAGGGAGATGGGCAGGAGGTCCCTTCTCTCCCTCCCCGCTCTCGCTTCTTCGCTGCTCCCGCGGCAGCCGCTTCGGGGCTTCCCCCGGGCGCCCGCAACCCGGTCGCGGCAGCGCCTCCGCGTGAAGGGGAGACGCGGGGCGGCAGGGCTGGGGGGACGGGTTTGCAACGCCGTCCACCCTCCCACCTGCTGGGGCTGGGAGGCGGGAGAGCGGAGGGCAGGGAAGGGGACCCTTGCGGGGCGCCGCCTCTCCTCCCCCTGCCCCGAGAGAGGCTGGGCAATCGGACCCCCTTCCCGCACGCCCCTCCCCTTCGCCCTGCCTGGCGCCCCGCTGATCCTTAGCCCGAGGGGGCTTGCAGCGGCGGAGCTGACCTGCCCGAAGCGGAGGAGCGCCCGATGGCGAGCGGCCCGAGGCTGTGGCCAGGGGGCGGCGGGCAGGGGGGCATCGCTGCCCCCTGGCTGGGTAAGAGCGGGGCGGGGGTGCACCCGGGGAGACTTCGCTCTGCTTCCGTGCAGGGGCTTCGCTGCCTCTTTTCCTGCTCCGCGCAGCCTTTCAGGGGAGGCACCCCCGGTTCCTTAGAAATCAAACCGGAATGCCTCTTTCGCGCCCTTCAGCGTTTTCCCCAGGGGAAGCAACCCCCGGGGGGGGGCGGTCCTAGAGCCCGGGTGGGAAGCAAAAGGCTTTCACCCAAAGGGAGTTCAAGAGAGCCCTTGGCTAAGACGCCAGGCAACTGGGTGGGATGTGGTGTTCTTGGTGCTCTCTGAGCTTGGTGGTTTCTTGCAGACCTTTCATTACGGACTAGGTGACATCAGTGCGAGGGAGTGTAAGGCCCCTGCTTACACTGTTTTACCCAAGTTCCTGAAGTTACCAATAACAGTCCTTGAGTCGAGGCTTGGAGATTTAAAATAACAGCATTTATTTGGCCAAGTAAAGCTGGGTGGCATCAAAGCAGACATCATGACAGTGAAATGTCTGGGAAGATCCACACACACACATCGCAAGTTCAATGCTTATATAGGGTTTGCAAAGCTCAGCAAGAAAGCATAGTGAACTATCTCCTAGCAAAGGGCAAGGTTTCTGAATCTGCATTGCTAGCAGTCAGAGAGCATCCTAGAGACAGAGCGGCTCCTGATATTCTAAACATCCTTGCCGAGCGTTATCTAATCTCCCTTCCCTTTTACCTAATTTCTAAGCAAGCAGTTTCCAAAAGCAGAATAGCGTTGGTTAAGCTAAGCTAGCCCTTACATTCCTCCCTTTATTTTTACCAGCGAAATGCTTTTCACTAGAGGCCATCCCACCAAAGGGATGTACTCATAAGGAACACACCTGAGTACCATCACTTTGGAAGGCTGGGTCTCAGTGTTAACCTGGCGATGTGAGGCAATAACAGTTATCCCATCAATGGAAGACATTTGGAAGACAAACCATTTGACAAGGGGTACGAAACAAGAAAGAAACAAAGAAGGTCCCCAGAGCAAGTAAAACCAGAAAAACAATGCATTCCCAATCCGTGAAAATATTACTGAACCAGTCCAAATAGCATGCAGTCTAATAATGCGTTTAAGCGTGTTACAGAAGCAAAAAATAGCTCAGGTCATGCTAAATCCCGTCATCTCCCTCCCTTTACTTTTGGGGGAGTGAAATGCTTTTCACTCGACTAACAGAACATATTCTTTAGAAATATACTTTTAAACCATCACCTTGAGTGCTGGGGATGGTTAAGCAGGAAGAAGCTACTACAGTTAAAGCAGTTGCAGCTTTGCTAATAACAATTTCTAACACAGCCTGTCTCAGGCCCATCGTGGGGACTGGGCACATATAGTCTTTAAGTTACATTTTATGTTATATTCTGTTGACTTTTCCTTTTAGCATTGGGTCCTTAGGTCCCCAGTAACTGCACAAAAATATATCTTGTTACATTAATTCATTAACAGTTGGTATCATAAACAACAGTAGATACCTAAATTCTTTCTAACATCATCAATCTACATTGAGTTTTCAACATAATATAGCCACAATATAGTTGTTACAATTGTTATCTTGTCATAAAAGCTAATTGGCAATGCTGTAGCATCTGCACAAAAACTGAACATGAGACATAACCCATAATATTCTCTAAACATGTATCACTAAGTAGTTTCAAATACACATTCCATAGCTCAGCCCTTTATCTCCTTCTCTGTCCATAAGTTGCAAGCTTAGGCACAGAGAACCTAACTCGAACCTAACCTAACTCTCTCCAGTGATATTTCCAGCTTGACACATTTCAGAGTGACATCTACAGAACAATAGGGCATTTAACATCACTATCTCTTGTTCAATTACACATTGAATTCAAAGGCCTATTCAACACACAATTATTACATTGGCACTCTTCAACCAAATTCAGTTTTTTCCCTCCTGTTGTCATCATTTCCTCCATTTGTGTTCTGAAGATTGGAACTCAGATCCTAAAGAAAAACCTTTAACATAGCACACTTGGGAGTGACTAAACACAATAAAAAACAATAAACAGGGCAATAACAACAATTAAAAAAAAGGAACAAACAAAATTAGTTAACTAATTAGTTAACCAGGCAAACATTCCATCATTCCATTTCTAAACTGGGTTGTGGGCAAGGTCACAAAAGTCTTTGGTAATAGTTTCAAGTGCTTCTCCATTATCATCAATGAGGATGCAGCAGTTGGAGGTGTTCACCAGCCAATTACAAAACCCTCCTTCTCTGCAGCCAACAGATAATTCAAAACTAATGTATGTCCTAACAGTAAGGTGGGCATTTGGGTAATCTGGGTGGCTACCAAATCTTAAGCATTTGCAGTTTTATTGGTAATTATTTCCAAAACTACCAGAAGCCTAATAATTCTGTTTGTCAAATATGGGGATGGTCAAGTGACAAAATTTGGCTCCCAGGTGGCAGGCCCTACCCATTTGGTGAGGTGTTCGGGCGGCAGTCTTTTATAGGCCCACTCTTCGCAGACCCACCAAGAAGTCTGTTCACCCTTCCAAAGCAGTGACCCAATTTGAAACTCTGCTAGAACTAATGAAGAGAGGTTAAGAACCTGTTTCCTGGGCGTTCCATCCATCCCTCTAATATGAACAATTTAATCCCCACAGTTCCTTCCAGGCTTGCCCCAAGAGACAAGAACAGTCCTCAGGAGGAATATTGATTAGAATACCACAATTCCATCTGGCCGAATTAGAAAGGCTAAGGGTGTGAGGGAGTCCACGTTTGTCCATACTCAGACTCTCCCAAGCGTGGACCCAACCCTTGCTAGCGTAGACAAAGCACCCCCTTCACCCAATATATCCAGACTATGGTGGTGGTACCCAAAGTCTTAAAGTCAGGGGTTACCATGGAAGTCATACTGAAAAGAATAGGGAGAAAAGGAATTCCCTCATCCCTGGAAGGAGGGGTTAGAAAACAAATTACATAGACCGGTTGACCAACACTGCCACTGAGGCTTTTAACAGGTCAATCAATGGTTTACTATTGGAAGGGGTTCGGGATTGGTCCTCCAATCCCTCCCCTCATCCCAAATATCAACAAAATTCCCAACTGTATTATCCACATCTTTCTTTAATCCTCTTGTTTCCAAAAGGCTCCAGATATCCAAGCCTTTGATAAAGAGGCCACAGTTAATACATTTTATTTCCAGAGGCCAGCAGAACGCTTGCCAGGTCTACTGAACCCTCGTTAGAATTGGGGCTTCCAGGCACCTGGGGAAGTAATTCCAAACGTCCATGGAACACAAGTAAAATAAAAAGGTGCCCTTTCCCCAATGGGGGTTTGTAATTTCTACAGAACAATAATCACCAGATGCGGAAGCAGGGAGTCGGTCTCACCACCCATTCATTTCCTGCAAAGGAGACCAGGTAGCTACCAACACCCCACTCCCACACAGCAAGATTTAAAACAGCCTAAAAAGGAGAAAAACCCCAGAAAACTGCAGTCCAGGGCCAATATGCTCCAGGGCTCATCCACCTCTCCCAGGACAAAGCATAAGCCAGGGCTTTCCAAAGTTTTTCCCGCGGCGACACACCAACCGGCGTTGGTGTGTCGCCGCGGGAAAACCCGGAAGTGCCGCCCTTGCGGCAGCGTGCAAAAACCCAGAAGCGCTGCTGCCATTTCGGGTTTTGCGCTCTGCGGTTGGTGTGTCGCCCCGGGAAAACCCGGAAGCGCTGATGATGATCAGCGCTTCCGGGTTGTGTGGCGACACACCAGACTGTGTGTGGCGACACACTTTTGTGTCGCGACACACAGTTTGGAAAGCTCTGGCATAAGCTTACATTTGAAAATCAACAAGTCCTAGAAAAAAACAAAAACAAAAACCCTTAGTCAATGTTAGTGAAATAAAACAATGCAGATCAGTGAAGACAATAGGGCCAAATTCTTCGCTGGTCCTGAAAGTAGATGTTTAGTCCTGCATTGCTTATCTGAGCAAGAAAAAACAAAAGGAACAGGAAAACAAAGTCTCATGGAACTGTATGCTGAGTTTTACACTCCGGACCCCCCTTTAGTTTTTATTTGCAGTCATGTTTTTATTTTATTATTTGGATTTATCCCCGCCCATCTCTACTGTGGTAGACTCTGGGCGGTTTTTATTAGGCAGAAGTTCTTTGTCTCTTTTAAACAAGAGTCTCAGTCCAAAGTAGGCAGGCTGCTCCACAGTGCAAGCATTATTGCACAGTCCAGGCATCAGGGAGGGTTCCTCTGGCTCAGGGATCGATGGCAGCCTCATGTAAGGTATGCAGGTGACCTTGGCAGCAGTCGTTGTGGTCAGCAGGACCCAGAGCAGCCTCGTGCACTCAGGCTGTAACTCTCCTCCGTCCTGGCACCAAGCCGTCACCAGCCCCAGCTCCTCAGCCTGAAATGGGGCACCGGATGGTCTACCTGCCAAGCAGAATGGATGATAAGAACAAAGCTTGCGCAGATAACTGCTATATTGGCTCAATGATGGGAGCCTGAACACATAAGAGTTAGAGGAGCTTTGTGAAAGCCATCTCCAAAATAACCTCCCAGCGTTTATTCTCATTTCTAGAAGCAACCTGGTGGGCATGCGGGGGGCGTCCTGCAGTTGCAGGGGTTATTGTATAACCAAATTGTGTCCCCTGGAAGCACTCTCCAGGGATCCTAATAGGTACTTGGGCTCACAAGTTTCTACACCACAAAGTCTCCCAGTACATGTTCCCTTTCCCCCACACATGCACTCACCACGCCAGTAACTTCTGATGTGTGAGTTGGAACATGCATATAAAGAAACTATTGGGACTTGGCACTGCCACTAACAGGCAAGGAATTTGAAAACCATGCTGAATATTCCAAAGAAAAAAAATTGAAAGGCAATTAAACAGTGACAATCATCTCTGTGGCCAAGTAGCACAGCCATGTTGAGCAAAAGCATTGGCACATAACACTATAAAATTCCCAATAAATTTCCAAAAACAAGCCTATAAAAAAACTGAGCATTGGCATAATGTATTTTAATGAATAGACTGCTTTTGCAGTAAAACAATTTGTAAAAAAGAAACAACACAAAGTCATCAGATAGATTATGCCAGTCCATGGAGGCTCTATTACAACCAGAATTCATCAAAAAAAATTCTTTCTACCTGCTAATCATGTGTTATACAGTTTAACAAACTGAAGACACACACACAAACACACATTCACATTCCTTTTGTTTCTTTGTTGAAAGGATCAGCATCAGCATAAAAAGATTTGGGCAAGGCAGCAAGAGGGTCCCCCCCTTTACTGCCTGAAAAAATGCAACCTCTGTTCTCTAATAACAGCAAAAAAATTTTTTATAAAAAGTTGAAACTCAGATAGGATTCTAATGAAGGGGCTCAAAGTTTAACCCATTCACTACAAACCCCATGTACATTAAGTAGGAAGCAGACCTCTCCCCACCCCACACAAGCCAATGTTTTTAGACAGGGCTTTCACACTTTTCCCATTGTAAATTTTTCTGCAAGGGTCAGGGAGCAAGGGAGGAAGGTTTAGTTTTTCCCCAGAATCATTTTTCCCCAGCTGGCTGCAAACACTTCCCTTCATTCCACGAAATCATGCACTCATTTTTTCCAAAAACGTTCGTTACCCCTAATTCTCCTTGCCACCTCTTCCGCAAAACAAGTCTAAGTCCCCATCTCACTTTTGCACATACAGCATACCTTTCTCTGTCACTTATATCTGTCACTTACTCTGAAGCCATCTCAACATCATGAACCTATTCCAGTATTTGATCTGGGAAAGCAAACAGCAGGCACAGCAGAGAAGCGAAACCAAGTCTGCATTTTTCTTTCAACTCAAACCTTAATTGCCACCACCCTTGTGGGTTTATCTCCCCCCCCCCCACACTTTCCTCCCTCCTCTAGGCACCGAAGGAGGAAGGAGGGGACTTGGGTGAGACTAAGCAAAAAGAAAAAAAACTAGGGAAACAAGCATACACCTCAAACAATGAAGAATAAATGACAAAGAATTAACAGAAACCTCTCAACTTTCTTGCATTCAAGTTACACAAATCACAATGCACAAAACACACTGCACAAAACAGAACCTGCATCCATTCTTACCATAGACAGACACACATAATTTTTAAAACTTTCTCTTCACAACTCAAAACAGTTTCTTAACCTTACATGCACACACAAATCCAGACGGACAGATGCTCACAAACAGAAAACACAAAAGTACCCTAACATTGACAAAACACAGAAACCCTTTCTTCTTTTTTAGTAGCTCCCCATCCCCTGATTTTGAAAAGAATTATAGTATCCCCTCCTGCCTTGGGCAGCTTGATTTAGGGGACAACATTTCATGCATTCCTTTGTTCCTCATCCTTCCAGCTGTTGAGGATGGGGATTTTGGATGGTTACTTTAATATTTCTCCTGTTTCTTGATGGTCCCAAGGCATAATGCTTAACCTGTACATGCCCTGAATTCTTGGGGGGTCCCATTCTAGCCCCAGCTCTAAAAGCTCTCTCAATCTAGGGTTAGTGGCCCCACAGGCAGGCAGAGGCTCTGTTGTTATGTATGTTACTAATAGTGCCGGCCTTATAAATTGCCTAGCTTGTTCAATATCTTATCTTGTTTACTACCTGGAACTTCTCTAAAGGAAGGGATCACCTGCACTAACAGAACCTCATCAAATATTTCCCTGTCAATGCATATTTCTAGGAAAGCATCTAAACTGTTTTCTTCCCCTTCACCACATCCTGAAGCTGAGGGCAAAACTACCTGCAGCTAGGAAGTTCGTGAAGGTGTTAATCATTAATGGTGCCCTCTGGCAGCCAAAATCCTATTTCTGAGCCAATAATATTTTATATTTTATTTTAATTTATTTTATTGTAAACCGCCCAGAGTTCCCCAAAAGGGGGAGATGGGCGGTCATATAAATTAAATAATTAAATATAAATAAATAAATAAAAACAGGTAGGCCTTGGTGCTACAGAGGGTCTTTAATTTCTTCTTAAAAGAGATTTTTACTGCCACTTGAAGTTTCAGTGCCTCCCAATGTGTTAAAACACATGCTAAGGGAGTGCACGGCTTACATGCTTCCTGTTACCCATGGCCCCTAGGGATTTCTCGGGTCTTTCCTTCGACTTGGGGTGTGATCAATCACCCTCCCATCACAGGGAGCCAAATTACTTTATACTTTACTTTGTTGCCTACAGTGGATCCCTAGGGATTTCTCAGGGCTTTTACCCATGGCCTCGGGGTTAGCTTTCACTACCCTCCCATATTTAAGAACCACTAAACCTATCAAATATTCCAACATACACACACTCCTCCACACGACCGAACACACTCACATTCCAACACACACAAAGCAACACTCCCCTCCTAAGAAAACTATACTCACCAGTACTTTCAAGTGCACTTTTCCAATTTCCAATTTCCTAAGGCGCCACACAAAAGTACTCGAAGCCTCTAACACTGGGCGTTCAGGTTCAGTCAGAACAGAGTCTGCTGACATCTCAGATCCAGTCAAGGTTGCGGGTGAAATCACACCGGGAGCGCTCTCAACATTGAAGGAGATCTGTGTCGGTTTCTTCTGTCTGCCGTTGTGAAGGCCATAACTCACAAAGGGAGTTACACTGTGGGGAGCCGTGGGCAGCTGGCCCAAAGGAACAAAGCCTTCTTGTCCCACGTTTGGGCGCCAGAATGTAAGGTCCCGGCTTACACTGTTTTACCCAAGTTCCTGAAGTTGCCAATGACAGTCTTGAGTCGAGGCTTGGAGATTTAAAATAACAGCATTTATTTGGCCAAGCAAAGCTGGGTGGGGTTTCTACAGACAGACATCATGGCAGTGAATGTATGGGAAGAAAACCCACCCACCCACATCGCAAGTTCAATGCTTATATAGGGTTTGCAAAGCTCAGCAAGAAAGCATAGTAAGCCTTGTCCTAGTAAAGGGCAAGGTTTCTGAATCTGCATTGCTAGCAGTCAGAGAGCATCCTAGAGACAGAGCGGCTCCTGATATTCTAAACATCCTTGCCGAGCGTTATCTAATCTCCCTTCCCTTTTACCTAATTTCTAAGCAAGCAGTTTCCAAAAGCAGAATAGTGTTGGTTAAGCTAAGCTAACCCTTACAGGAGGGTGGGGTTTGCTCAAGGGGTACCCAAGGAAGTACCAAGGGGAAAACCACCACCCCACCAACACTGGCAGGGCAAGCTATGGTATATAAACAGGGAGCAACCCCCCCCTCACACCGATGATGTTACCTAGTTGGGTAATAAAATGTCTGCAGGAAACCACCAAGCTCAGAGAGTGCAAGGACTCCACAGTTCAACCCTGAGCTACAGATGTTCTCTTCTGTCTGGTGGGGTGTTGCAGAGAAGACGAACTCAGCTGCTTGCGGTTTGAGGGAAGGGAAACAGTCGCTGCTCAGCTGGCGTAACGTGGGGACAGGAGGGCAACAGGTTCAGGGTCCATGTCTTCAATGTATATTCAATATCCTCCAGCAGAAGCTGCCCTCTGGGTGGTGTCTGAGAGCCCCCATGGGAAGAAGTGGGCTTCATATTTTTATCAGTGTAAAAGTGTCTATCAGTAACTTGGACCTCCTGTTGTTTTCACAGGGGGTGTAATGATGTTGGAAATAAGCCCCCGGCCACCACCGGTTCTTCGTGGATGGGAAGCAGCTGATGCGCAGCTCATACAAGTAGGCTGATTGAAGGAGGAAATTCTTGGGAAATGGTCTGGATACAACCTTGGTGACAGGGTCACCTGCCCCCCTTCCTGTATCCGAATACACCCCCTCTTCGATTCTCTCAGCGCCTTCCGCGAGAAAGTCACTCAGCGCAAGCAAAACCCACGCCTAGTGGTGTATTGGCCTTTGGTCTCTAAACAGGAGCATTTGTTTCTTTTAGGGTTGTGTAACCTTGGAGGAGGTGGCTGTGCATTTCTCCGAGGAGGAGTGGGCGCTGCTTGGTCCTGACCAGAAGGCGCTGCACAGGGAAGTCATGGAGCAGATTGGCGGGTTTGTGGCCTCTCTTGGTAAGGATCCATCTTTCTCTTGTCATAAACACCAATCAGTTTTTAAGGGATGTTTTAGAACATTTGCAGTATTTCAGGGGCAGAGGTCAGCCAACTTCGTCTGATTTCAAAAAGTTAGCCGCATTCACACAACCTATTACAAACTACCCGGGGGGGATTTTGGGCCAGTCCCTGTGACTCAGTCCAACCTCCCTCACAGGTTGTTCTGGGGAAAAATGAGAGGAGAAAGTGTTGTATACACTAGCTTGAGCTTCTGAACAAAAGGTGGGATATAAATCTAACCCAGTGTTTCTCAACCTCGGCAGCTTTAAGATGTGTGGACAGCATGGCTTGCTGGGGAATTCTGGGAGTTGAAGTCCACACATCTTAAAGTTTCTGAGGTTGAGAAACACTGATGTAACCAATAAAAGGTAAAGGTTCCCCCCGCATATTTGTGCAGTCGTGTCCGACTCTAGTGGCCAGTGCTCATCTCCGTTTGTTAGCCGAAGAGTTAGCATTGTCCAAAGACTCTTCCGCGGTCATGTGGCTGCATGACACATGCGGAATACTGTTACCTACCCACCAAGGTTGTACCTATTCATCTACTTGCATTTGCATGCTTTCGAATTGCTAGGTTGGCAAGAGCTGGGGCTAGTGCGGGAGCTCATTCCGCACACAGGGCTAGGGATTCAAACCTCCGAACTTGCAATCTTCCGATCGACAAGCCTGGTATCTTACCCGCTGAGCCACCACGCTCCAATGTAACCAATAACTATATCCCAAAAGTCACTTGAGGAATGATATCAACTGGGAAACAAACAGGGAGGTGAGTTAAGTGCAGTCCAAGGGCCATAGATGGTGTGTTTCCTCAATAACCCTTTCTATTCTGACTCTGGAAAGTTTCCCTTCTTCTGAGGTTAGAAATGGTAGAATAAGGCCTGAAGCACACATTAGAAAAAATGGCATCCCAAATCTTAAATCATACTAAAAAGGGTTATAATTCCTGAAATTCCTGCCCTAGAGTCTCCCAGGTTATTTCCCCTTAGGTCAGTTAGAGTAGCTTTCGTCTGGCAAGTTTTTGTCTGTACGGTGAGAGCAAATAAAAAATGAGTTTTGAATGCATTGACTCATCGTTGTTCTTTGGCTGGCCCTGACATGTACTGATTTGGAAAGACCAGATGAAGCTTACAATGGCTGATATTCCCTGGCATCCCTGATTTTTTAAATTCCTCTACGAGGTGTCTGTGCCATCCTGGAGGCAGCCATTCCCACCAAATCCCCACTTTACAGAATCTTTGGTTCTGCCCCCACTGACGCTCACATTTCAGCTTCTCTCTTGCAGGACTGCGTGCTGTTCCTGGGCTTTCCCCTCCGCCTCCACCATCCAGGCTGGCTTTGCGGCAGACAAAGAGAAAGTGAACCCCCCGCACAGAACGCGCGGTGGAGAAAATTATCACGCATTCGGAGAAGAATCGGCAGGAACTTTTCCGCGAGTCGGATGCAGAACACAAGTGCACCACAGCATTCATCCAAGAGCTGCGGGAGGACGCACAGGGCCGTCTGGAAATTCACCAGCAGATTGCCGCATTGTGCAAGGCGACCCAGAACTTCACGAGAGTTTTGGACCGGGCGCTGAACGGCCTGGCTGATGAATTGCACTGCACCCTCCCTTGTTCTGCAACAGCCTCCCTCTGCAGTCTGCTGGTGTCAGTGAGTGCTGTGGTGGTGAAAGGCCTCAGTGCCATCTGCGCCATTGCGAACGCCAATGAGGAGGAAGCTGATCTGATAGCGGACGTCACGGCATGGCGTTTGGCCAGCCGAGCAAGGACTTCGCAGGGGATCCGTGCCCTACTCCTTCGGGGAGATATTGAGAGCAGGCTCCTTTTCAGTGCGCTGTGGGAGATGGTCCCACGGCAGCACCGGTGGTGGGTTTATCCCTCCCATACTTGGTGGTGGACTGAGTTGGAACTGACCGTTTGGGATGACGAACAGTGGATTGCTAATTTTTGGATGACGCGGGGCACCCTTTTTGAAATTGCCGACCAGCTACGGCCACAGCTACAGAGACAAAACACGTCGCTACGCCAGGCGGTTCCAGTGGAGGAGAGGGTGGGGATCACCATCTGGTGGCTCGCAACACAGGCATCCTACAGGGAGGTTGCTCATCGGTTTGGCTTAGGAAGAACCACAGTGGGGAGTATTGTGGTAGAGGTTTGCCTTGCGATCGAGCATGTTCTCTTGAAGAGCGAGGTCTGCCTCAGAGATCATCAGAAGGTATCTACCACCGTTCCTTCAGGGCCTGTTTACTGCTTCTCTGGGATGACATCTGCACCGTGCAACCACTGCTTAGCTGGTGGGTTGGGGAGATTCATAGGAGATACCTTGGAGAGTCCAGCACTCTAACCCAGAAAGTTAGCATGTGTAGGTGAAAGGAAGGGACTGTTTCTCAAGCACTTTGCATGGACTCTGGGAGGTCTGGGCTCATACCAGTGGAGCCCTTGTCGCAAACTGTGTCCTGGTGAGATTGCCGCTGTCTCTGGTGTTTAGAGGCACTGTGTAGAAGGTGATGTGCTGAAAAGTTGCACGATATGTAAAGCAAGCAGCCTTCCAGGCAGTGGTGAGGCTCTTTGGGGTGATGGTGTCAGAGATCAGCAGATCTCTGCCAAAGACGCTAGACGGGATGCACATTCCAGGAGGCTGCAAGTGACACGAGACGCCGGCTTTGAAGTAGACCGGTTCGCACCTCGAATACACATCTCCACAAGCGAGCGGATGTCTGAGCAGCTTGGAAAGGCACGAGTTACACGTGTCACCACCAAAGAACCTTGGGGGGGGGGGGGGAAGGGAAGATTTACATGTGCAGGCTTTACAGGTTCCAGCCATTCAAGTCTTTGTTCGTGCTAGCTTCTGTATGCTATAATAAACTCTTCTGTTTCTAAGAACTCATGTGTCTGTGAGTTACTCTAGAGCAGGGAGATTATAGATATCGGATGGAGTGCCTTACATAAAGACTTGAATGCACAAAATTTTTTTGACCACGCATCCTGAGAACTACTCTGAGAAATCAGCGAGATTCTTGGTGAAAAGTGGCCATGAATCCAGACAAAATTTCAGCTTCAGCTTCGTGGAATGGAATGGAATGGAGGAAGCAGAGGAAGCAGGAGATTTTGAAGCACTGCAACAAGAAGCAGGAGAAGACGGATGGGAGAAACAGAAAACACAGAAAAAAGAGGTAACCAAAACTCCCCCCTCCCTCGAATCTACAAAGCCTAAGTTGGCAGGATGGTCAGTTGCAGTGGGAGAAGGACTAGAGAAAGTGGGAGAGGGGAAACGCCCGAAGAAAAGGGTCACACCAACCCAGCGCATCGTGCGGTTGGAAGAGCAGATGTCCAATGTGCAGTTAAATATAGGACTGCTGATCAACAAAATAGACTCATTGGGCGCAACCTTTGGGAAATTGATGGACAAATTAGATGAACCCAGAGTGAGGGAACAGAGCCTGGCGCCAATCGAAAGTGAGGGGGAGGAAGAAGAGGAATTTTGCCCCTACAATCGATCACCCATGACCCCATCATACAATCAATACACGACCCCAGGGGGGGTGCATACACCGTTTGGAATAGGTGAATTGAAAACGAAATTTAATGGAGACCCCAAGAATCTAGCATGCTTTTTAACGCACGTACAAGGGTTCATGAGAGAATTTGAATACACCTTCCGAACGGAGGAGAGCAAAATCAGGTACGTCTCCAGTTTTTTGGAAGGTGAGGCAGGGGACTGGCTTGTAACGCTTCACGACAGGGGGGCAAGGGAACTACTGGACTTTCAGGAGTTCATGTACACCCTTCGGAAACGATTTGAAGATACGCTGACTAAAGTCTCAGCCAGGGCACGACTCCGGAACTTAAGGCAGGGAAACAGAGCAGTAGCTGAATATGCTATGGACTTTAAAAAGCTCTTATCTTACCTGCCGGAATGGCCGGAATCGATAAAGATTGAACACTTCCAGTATGGATTAAAACAGACCTACTGGAAAAGGCATTAGATAGAGATGACCCTGGAACTTTAGAGGGGTGGATCCAATTAGCTGGGAAAATTGAGAGTAACAGACTACAGCTACAAAGTATCAGAAACTTACAATTCAGGCAGAGGAACGAGGGGACTTTCATTAACCAGCCCCGCTCGAACGTGAAACAGCGGAATTGGGAAGAGGAGAAGGATCGCCGGACAAGAGAGGGACTGTGCTTCCTCTGCGGGAAGGAGGGACACCCAATAAGCGCTTGACCTCAGGGGAAAACGAGCGTTAAGGAAAAACCTCCGGTGAAAAAGGCAGCTGACAGAAGTACCCTCAAAACAACACACACCAAGGGAAAAGGAGCGGCTGCGGCAACCGTGAACCCATGGCAGAATCCGGACCTAGAAGAAGACAGCGACGACTCTGACTTCGAAATCCAGATGGCGGGAAACGAGCCAGGTCTGTTCTGATGAGTGCCACAGGACAGACCTCCACAAAGGGGCGCAAAGGAAGTAGTCGCAACAACCCGACAATCCACCTAAAGGTACAGTTGAGAACTTTGGGTGGGAGGAAAAAGTATGCGGGGGTTGCAATGCTAGACTCGGGTTGCTCTAGGAACTTAATGCACCCGAACATAGCTGAAAAGATGGGACTTGACCTTTTTAAGCTTAAAACACCCATCACATTTTGCCAATTGGACGGGTCGGAACTGAAGGGGGGGCCAGTGGAGTTCTACACTGAAGGACTGCAAATGACTTTGGGGACTCATGTAGAGACTTTGCGGTTCCTAGTGGCTCCCATTGCAACATGACCCATTGTGTTAGGACTGAAATGGTTGAGGGCAAGAAACCCCAAGGTGGATTGGGTCTCAGGAGATTTGGACTTTACGGATGGGACTTATCATGAGATGGACAATGATAGCACACCTAGCTGCATTAAGCTGGGGGCAACGGGGATGGAATTTGAGGAGGGGGAGCAGGACCAAGGGGGTGGCACACTCACAAGCACAATTCCGGAGAAATACCTCCCGGTAGCAGAGATATTCGACAAGAAGGAATGTGAGCAAGAACCCCCCCATGGGCAGTCAGACGCAACCATTGACCTCATCCCAGGGGCACCGTTTCCCAAGCCCAAGATGTATGCCATGACGCAAAAAGAACTGCAAGAATTGCGCAAATTCATAGATAAAAAATTGGCACGGGGGTTCATTGAGCCAGCCAACTCCCCCCTTGCAGCCCCAGTATTGTTCAGGAAGAAAAAAGACGGGTCCCTCCAGCTTTGCACTGACTACAGTGGTCTTAATGCAATTTCGGTTACGAGACAGTACCCTCTCCCGTTGCTGAAAGACATGTTAGCCCAGCTATCTAAAGGGAAAATTTTCACAAAACTAGATGTTAAGGAAGCTTACTATCGTGTTCGCATAAGGGAGGGGGACGAGTGGAAAACTGCATTCAATTGCCCATTGGGTTCTTTCCAATACAGGGTGCTCCCGTTTGGGATTGCGGGGGGACCGGGAATCTTCATGAGGTTCATAAATGAAGTATTGTATGAATTTCTGTACAAAGGGGTAATTGTATATTTGGATGACATACTGATTTTTTCTGAAAATCTGGAGGAACACATGGAGTTAGTTAAGAGGGTGCTTGAGAAATTACTCGAGGCAAAGCTTTATGTAAAACTTGAGAAATGTGAATTTCACAGGGAACAACTAGACTTCTTGGGGTATCGCATTTCGCATGAAGGCATCAAGATGGACCCTGAGAAAGTCAAAGCGGTCCTGGGCTGGCAGCCCCCCCGAACGCGCAGACAGCTGCAAGCGTTCCTCGGGTTCGCGGGGTTCTATAGGCAGTTCATTCAAAATTTCGCGCAGATCGCGTTGCCCTTGACTGACCTATTAAAGACGAAAAGCAAGGGCGCAAAAGCAAAAGCCCCACCACCGAGCACGAAACTTGTGTGGACACAAGAATGCCACTAGCGTTTGATAGGCTAAAGGAGATGTTCAGGAGGGAGCCCATACTCAAACATCCAGAAGCTGACAAACCATTTGTGATACACACAGATGCATCAATTAGCGCAGTGGGGGCCATACTACTGCAGGCAGATGACACTGGGAAACTAAGACCGTGTGCATACATTTCACGGAAATTTAATCAGACGGAGAAACGATGGCATATTTGGGAGAAAGAGGCATTCGCTGTCAAACATGCCCTAAGCACGTGGCGACACCTCCTAGAAGGGACAGCAGAGCCGTTCCAAGTGTGGACTGACCACAAAAACTTGGAAGCTCTCAAATCCCCTAGAAAACTAAATCCTAAACACCTCCAGTGGGCAGAGTTTTTTAGTAGGTTCAACTTCACGTTGAAGTACTTCCCTGAGGGGAAAAACTACTTGGCAGACGTGCTGTCACGCCTACCACAGCATGAGGGCAAAATGGAGGAGGTCATTGAATCGCTCATCCCCTCCCAACCAGCGGAGGCTCAGAGCCCAGCGACAATAGAAGGGAGGGGGAAAGGCAATATGGCAATCACCTGCAGCAGCGCGCAGCGCGCAGCTGAGAGCAACCAGTGGACAGCCGAACTGCGGGCGGCAACAGCAACAGACACCTGGTGGGGGGAGAACAAACAGACCCTAGTGGGAAAGGATGGAGTGGGGTGGAAGGACAACAAAGCCTATGTCCCTGAGCCCCTACGGCAAAAGGTTTTGAACATGCATCATGATCACAAAACGGCAGGGCATTTCGGCTTCGTAAAAACACTACACTTAATCCGACGCAAATTCTGGTGGCCATCCTTGCGCACAGACGTTAAAGCCTATGTGCGCTCATGCCCAGTGTGCGCAACCGCCAAAAGGAAAATGGGGAAACCCACAGGGAAGCTGCAGGAAGTAGCAAACCCCACACAACCATGGAAGCAAATTGCCATGGATTTTATAGTAGATTTACCGATGAGCAAAAAGAACACGGCCATTTGGGTGGTCACAGACTTATTTTCCAAGCAGGCACACTTCATTGCGTGCAGAGGAATACCGAATGCCCAAAAACTAGCTAGACTATTTATCCAACACATCTATAGAGCCCACGGAACGCCGGAACGCATAATCAGCGACCGCGGCAGCACTTTTACTTGCAAGTTTTGGTGGGCATTTTTGAAGTTAATTGGATCAGAACAGGGGCTCAGTAGTGCGTTCCATCCGTGCACAGATGGTGCGAGTGAATGTCTGAATGCCACACTGGAGCAGTACCTTAGATGCTACATTAATGATCAACAGAACGATTGGGCGGAACTGTTGCCGTTTGCAGAGGTTGCTTACAATAACGCGCTACATCAAAGCACGGGGTTTTCGCCATTCAAAGTCGCTACAGGGCAGGAATTTGTAACTATCCCCGAATTGGCCATGGCACACAACACAGAACTACCACAACCCCTAAAAGCGGACGAATGGATAGAAAAAATAACCAGTAATTGGCCAGTCATGGTGCAAACACTGCAGGAAGCCAAGGCAAGTTACAAAAAACATGCTGATCACAAGAGGGGAGAAGAATGGGACTTGAGAGTAGGAGACAAGGTGTACTTGTCAACGAAAAACCTGAGGGCAACACAACCGTCACGGAAATTGGCACCAAAATTCATAGGTCCATTCCCAATCATTGAGGTCATCAACCCAGTAACGGCAAAATTGCAATTGTGAAAGGCACTAAGAAAGGTGCACCCTGTTTTCCATATCAGCTTGTTGAAACAACACCACAGTTCACAACACTGGCACCCAGAACCAGAGGAAACCCCCCCCCCCCATTACTGGTAGACGGAGAACCACACTTTGAGATTGACAGGATTCTGGACTCGGCACAAGGGGCAGTTGCAGTACCTAGTGAAGTGGCAGCATCTACCAATTGGAGACAGGGAGTGGGTCAGTGCCAAACACACACGCGCTTCCAAACTCGTAAAAACCTTTCATAGGGAGTTCCCGGACAAACTGCATTGAAACAGGCGCTTGAACAATGCAAGGTGCTAAAATACTTTTGTGCTCTCTCCCTACAGGAAATGTATGAAAATGTGTAAATAATTGGTTGGGTTAACAAAACATGCAGCTAAGGGAGTGGGGGGGAGCATCTTGGGCCAGGAGCATGTCAGAGATCGGCAGATCTCTGCCAAAGACGCTAGACGGGATGCACATTCCAGGAGGCTGCAAGTGACATGAAAGAGACGCCGGCTTTGAAGTAGACCGGTTCGCCGAGCGGATGTCTGAGTAGCTTGGAAAGGCACGAGTTACACGTGTCACCACCAAAGAACCTTGGTGGGGGGTTGGGAAGGGAAGATTTAAATGTGCAGGCTTTACAGGTTCCAGCCATTCAAGTCTTTGTTCGTGCTAGCTTCTGTATGCTATAAGTATGATAAATAAAGAAATAAATAAAATAATAAACTCTTCTGCTTCTAAGAACTCATGTGTCTGTGAGTTACTCTAGAGCAGGGAGATTATAGATATTGGATGGAGTGCCTTACAGATGGGAACTAGCTTCCTGTCAGCCCTTTGAGGTAGTCGAGACAAGAAGCACAAACCATGAGTGGTAACACTATCTTTATTGAAAGGTTACAGTAACCGAATCTGGCCAATCTGAAAGCACATCTTTCCCCCTCACCTTTCCAGTCCAGGAAACTGGGGACAGTCCCTTCTGAGACCTTTGCCACACTCCCATTCCTTCTGCGGGCTCAGCAGGCTCTTATCTGACCTTGGCTTAGACTGCTGCTGCTGCTGCTCCTCTTCCTGTCTCTGAAGGACGTGCTCGGAGACCATTACACTTCCCTTCATGGCCCACGGCATGAGGCGTGGCGATATGTGGGCTTCCCTCCACATGGCCTCTCCAAATGTCCTTTGGGTAGAGAAATGCCGTGTCCCATTTTACCACTGTTGAATACAGGCCCTAATGCTGTACCTGCTAACATGGCCTTGGAGCTGCTAGGGTGTCAGAGTCCTGGCAGACCTCTGCCATTAAGTCAGACAGTTATGTGGATTAAGGGGGGAAAGAAACGGAGGCAAAAGAGACAGCAGCGCGGGGAGAAGACCCATTAACACCAATCTGTGAAACTGAACTACACATCTCCAGGAACGACTGTCTGAGCACCCAAATGCCTGAGCACAACAGGTGTCGGCAATTACGAACAATGGGGAGGGGAATGTTTAAATGTACTGTACCATGCTATACCCGCTCATTCAAGTCTTTTTACGTGTTAGTTTTCATGTACCGGAATAAACCTTTTAATTCTTAGCAACCTTGTGTCCGTGGGTTTGCTTAAGAGAAACGGGTTCTAGGACATCGGAGAAGAGCACCTTACATAAAGACTTGAATCAAAAATTTTTGCTACGTATCCCGAGGACTACTCTGAGAAATCAGCAAGCTCCATGGTTGAGGGTGGCTACACAACTGTAAGTCGAAAACCTCGACCTATAGAGTGCAATGGAACAAGCTGGGGCATCGACAGCAACAGTAAACGAGACCGTACCCAGCACATCTTCAGCCCAGGTGATGGAGAGGGTAGCGCAAAGAGCAGTGGAAACCCCCATCAAAACAGCAGGCAACAAGAAAACCAGAGGAAAGGAGGTAAATAAAAAACCCCAAACCCTGAGGCTCGCAAGACCCGGTTGGTGGAATGGTCATTTGGGGTCGGAGAAGGGCTAGAAGGGAAAGGGGGGAAGCGAACCAAACAGCATGTCACCCAGACTCAGTGCATTGGGGCCATCGAAGATAAATTGTCTCGCGTGGACTTTGACATGGAGACGATGAGCAAGAAGTTGGACTCAATGGGACTAGTAATGGACAAAATTTTACGAACCCTAGAAGGTCAAATGGGAAAAGGGGCAAATGTGAGCCCAAACACCTCCGAAGGGGAGGACGAACTCACGGAAACCAGTGAGGAAGAAGAAGAGGAGGAAGAGGAATCTAACTCCTACAGTCAGCTACAACCCACCCTACTCTACAGGCAGCGCCGGACCTTGCCCCTCACTAACGTACCAGCAGGGGTAAGCGAACTGAAAATGAAGTTTGATGGGGACCCCAAGAAACTTGCTTGCTTCTTGACACACGTGAGAGGGTTTATGGGGGAATTTGAGGACACTTTCCAAATGGAGGAGGCAAAAGTTAGGTATGTCTCCAGTTTCTTGGAAGGGGAGGCAGCTGACTGGTTAGTAGAGATGCACAATGCCAGGGCCAGTGAATTACAAGATTTTAGAAAGTTTATGTATGCTCTGCGCAAACGGCTCGAGGACACTTTGTCTAAAATGTCTGTGAGAGTACGGTTGCAAAACTTGAGACAGGGCAACAGAACTGTAGCAGAATACGCCATGGAGTTTAAGAAGATATTAAGTAAATTGCCTGATTGGCCTGAAGCATTTCAAATTGAATACTTCCAATATGGCTTGAGACAGGACTTGATTGAATTAGCGATGGGGAGGGGGGATCCCGACACCCTAGAGGGGTGGATACAACTGGCAGGGAAAGTGGAACACAGCCAAATGCAACTGCAAACCATCAGAAATTTCCACACCCTGCGAAGGAAACACTATGTAGAAGAAACCAAGAAATCAACTCCACAAGGCTAACTACTTTTATTAGTATTGGCTATAGTAACTGATATCTATCTATCTATCATCTGTCTGTCTGTCTGTCTGTCTGTCTATCATCTATCTATCTATCTATCTATCTATCTATCTATCTATCTATCTATCTTCTATCTATCTATCTATCTATCTATCTATCATCTATCTATCTAACATATTCTATCTATCTTCTATCTATCTATCTATCTATCTATCTATCTATCTATCTATCTATCTATCTATCTTCTATCTTCTATCTATCTATCTATCTATCTATCTATCTATCTATCTATCATCTATCTATCTATCTATCTATCTATCTATCTATCTATCTATCTATCATCTATCTATCATCTATCTATCACTATAGCCAATACTAATAAAAGTAGTTTTAGCCTTCTGGAGTTGATTTCTTGGTTTCCTCTACATAGTGGAGCTGACAGACATGCCTCCATCATTCCATAGAAAAAAACAAGGAGGTATGCCCAAACAATTCAGGCAGACACCTCCCTAATTCACATGAGTATGGCGGGGGGGAGGCACAGTCAGATTTGCAAGATTTGGAAGCGCCCCCGGTGTTTGTTACCGGTGGTGCGTTCCAGCCCCCCCCCCCCCCCGTGTTCACACCCAGGCCCCGGTAAACAGATCCTTGTGGGCTCCGGTCTCCGACTGCTGCTGTTGAACGCCAGGTCGGTGAACAACAAAGCCCCCCTTATAAGTGACTTGATCACAGATGAGGGGGCCGACCTGGTGTGTATTACCGAGACCTGGCTGGGTCCAGAGGGGGGAGTGGCCCTCTCGGAAATGTGCCCAGCCGGGTTTCAGGTTTGGCATCAGCCGAGACACCGGGGGAGGGAGGAGGGGTGGCAGTGGTCATCCGAGAGTCTCTTGTGGCCTTCAGGGGCACTGCTCTGCAAGTGGCCGGCTATGAGACCCTGTTTTTCAAGTTGGGTTCATGAGAACACTTGGGAGTGTTGCTGCTGTAGCAGCCTCCCTGCTGCGTAGCAACCTCCCTGCCTGAGCTGCTCGAGGCTGTCTCGGGGTTGGCAGTGGAGTTCCCCAGACTTATGGTTCTGGGGGACTTCAATCTGCCATCTCTGGGACGGGCCTCAGAGGTGGCTCGGGAGTTCATAGCTACCATGGCAGCTATGGGCCTGTTTCAGATTATTCGTGACCCGACTCATGACAGGGGTCTCACCCCGGACTTAGTTTTCTTGTCTGAGCAGTGGCAATGTGATCTGAGGGGAGAGTTACATCTTTCCCCATTGTCATGGTCAGACCACGCCCTGGTGACCCTGAGACTCTCTTGTGCTGCCCCACTCCGCAGGGAGGCGGGACCTATTCGATTGGTCCGCCCCCGGTGACTGATGGACCCAGTGAGGTTTCAGAAGGAGCTGGGGGTTATTCCCGAGGACTTGCTTCATGGTCCAGTGGAGGTCCTGGCCGTGGCCTGGAATAAGGCCGCGGCCGGAGCCCTGGACAAGATTGCGCCTATGCAACCTCTCCGGCCCTGCTCGGCCCACCACTCTCCGTGGTTTACCGAAGAGTTAAGGGCTTTGAAGAGGGTTAAGAGACGTCTAGAGCGCCGCTGGAGAAAGACGAAGACTGAATCTGACCAAACACAATCTAGAGCCGCAGTTAAGGCCTACCTTGTGGCGGTAAGAGTGGCGAAACGTGAATATTTCTCCGCTCTTATTGCGTCCGCAGAATGCCGCCCGACGGCCCTTTTTAAAATTACAAGATCACTTTTGGGTCGGGAGCAGGGGGAGACCCACTTACAGGGTCAATCAGAAGAGTATTCTGAGCATCTGCAGGACAAAATCGCTCAGATTCATTCCAAGTTGGACCCCAAGCGTGAGACAGGATCTACGGAGATGCCATGGGCTCGTACTTACCATGTTATCTGGGAACAGTTTGATCCTGTTGCGCCTGATGAAGTAGACAGGATCCTCTGGACTGTGAACGCCACCACATGCCAGCTTGACCATGTCCCTCCTGGCTGGTGAAATCAGCTAGAGAGGTGACATGTGGTTGGGTCCAGGCGATGAATAATTTGTCCTTGAGTGAGGGGGTGTTCCCGGCGGCCTTTAAGAAGGCGCTGGTGCACCCCCTCAAGAAGCCATCCCTGGACCCTACCATCCTGGGCAATTTTCGCCCAGTCTCCCACCTTCCCTTTTTGGGAAAGGTGGTTGAGAAGGTGGTGGCGTGGCAACTCCAGAGGATTCTGGAGGAAACGGATTATCTAGACCCCTTCCAGTCAGGTTTCAGGCCGGGATATGGGACGGAGACCACATTGGTCGCGCTTATGGATGATCTCTGGCGAGAGTGGGATAGAGGGAGTGCGTCCATCCTGGCTCTCTTAGATCTCTCAGCGGCTTTCGATACCGTCGACCACGGTATACTTTTGGGACGGCTCAGGGAGTTGGGGGTGGGCGGCGTAATTTTGCACTGGTTCGCCTCCTTCCTCCGGGGCCGTTCCCAGTCAGTGTTGATAGGGGAGGAGAGAGCTGACCCGCAACCCCTGACTTGTGGGGTGCCGCAGGGGTCAGTTCTCTCTCCTCTCCTATTCAACATCTACATGAAGCCGCTGGGCGAGATCATCCGTCACCACGGGATGAGGTATCACCAATATGCCGATGATACCCAGTTATACATCTCCATCCCGGGTGAAGTAGGTGATGCAGTCAATGCCTTATCTCAATGTCTGGAGGTTGTGGGGGTCTGGATGGGGAACAACAGGCTTCAACTGAACCCTGGTAAGACGGAGTGGCTGTGGATTGATGGCCCCCCTAGATCCAGGAAGTTGTCATCCTTGGTTCTGGGTGGGGTTGCACTACCTCGCTCGGATCCAGTACGGAATCTGGGGGTCCTCCTGGACTCGCGACTCCTGCTCGAAGAGCAGGTGGCAGTCGCGGCCAGGAGGGCCTTTGCACAACTTCGAGTTGTGCGCCAGTTACGCCCTTTCCTGGATCGGGAGGCCCTTCGAACAGTCACTCACGCCCTTGTCATCTCCTGTATAGACTACTGTAATGCGCTCTACATGGGGCTACCCTTGAAGAGTATCCAGAAGCTTCAGCTGGTACGGAATGCGGCGGCGCGAGCAGTTATGGGTGCCATGAGATCGGCACATGTAACACCTCTGCTACGCGAGCTGCATTGGCTGCCATTTTGCTTCCGGGTCCAATTCAAGGTGTTGGTGATTACCTTTAAAGCCCTACATGGCATAGGGCCAGGGTACCTGAGGGACCATCTCGTCCCGATAACGTCGGCCCGCCCCACCCATACATGCAGAGAGGGCATGCTTCGGACCCCCTCAACAAGAGAATTCCATCTAGCGGGGTCCAGGAGGCGTGCCTTCTCTGCGATAGCGCCCGCCTTATGGAATATCTTGCCCCCGGAGGTGAGACTGGCCCCTTCACTCCTGGCCTTTCGGAAGGCCCTTAAGACCTGGCTCTGACGCCTGGTCTGGGATGACAGAGGCGGTAGTGCCTCCTGGGGTTGGCTGGCCCCGTAGCAATATGATCTATGCTACGGTTCCCAATCCATCTTGGATTTTATTTTAGTTTTTTTATATTGGATGTATTTTTTAGATATTTTCTGTTTTGTATAGTTTTTAAATTTTTAATTATTGTAACCCGCCCAGAGTCCCTTGCATGGGAGATGGGCGGGGAATAAATTTCAATAATAAATAAATAATAATTCTATATATATATATCTATATATCTATATCTATATAGTATATATCTCTATATCTCTATCTCTATCTCTATCTATATCTATATCTATATCTATATCTATATATATAGTATATAGATCTATATAGTATATACATCTATATAGTATATACATCTATATATATACGATATATAGTAACAGCGTTCCATCCACATGACCGTGGAACCGTCTTCAGACAACGCTGGCTCTTCGGCTAACAAATGGAGATGAGCACCGGCCCCTAGAGTCGGACATGACTGCACAAATGTGCGGGGAAAGCCTTTACCTTTACTTATAGTAACTGAATCTTGCAAGTCTGACTGTGCCTCCCCCCCCCCCCCCACCATACTCATGTGAATTAGGGTGGTGTCTGCCTGAATTGCTTGGGCATACCTCCTTGTTTTGGACTTAAGCTGTTTTCCCCCTTGTCATTTTGGTAATGAATCTGGCCTATCTCTGTCAAGGTCATCTTCCTTACTTTCTACAGTGTCAGATAATATTTGTAATTTTGCATTTCAAAGCCTTGTTATTGCTAAAACCTATAGAGCCGAACTGCTGCACTTCAAGAGACTTTTGTGACCATAATTCTACTTTTTTTACATACAATGCCTTATTTATTGGCATGTAGGGCTACAGGAAGAGTGCTAGTTTTTAAAATAAACAAATAGTTTGACCCTGGTCCACTACTGGGCACCAGTTTTTACATGGCTGGATTATTTGGACAAGGACATGAAAAGATCAGAATCAACTCACAGCTTAACTGGGACTTAAGAGAAAGTTGCGTATTTCTAAAAATAAAGGAATGGAAGAAGAACAATTGTAAGAGGTGGTCACGAAAGAGCAGGGGATGAATAGTTTCTCCTAGTAAGAGCCATGACAGCCCCTATCTTCACATTTAGTGAGCAAATGGTGTCCCTTTGTTGTAATAACATAATCAGAGGAATCCGTATTGAAAACAGTGTTGAAAGCACTGGTTCAACAAGAGACTTTTGGTTTGTGCATTTCCTTTCCTTCTTTCCTTTCCTTTCCCCTTCCCCTTCCCCTAACAGGATCCTCTACATAGAAAGACTGGTTTTTAAAACCAACCACCAGAGACTGAGATTCTAACCAGTATCCGACATCTACAGTTTTAGAGAAGGAACAGATTGAGATCAAGGACTCATAACACCAATTTGGCAACTGAGATGAGACAGAATATAACAGAAAAGCACTGGATGGTATGGAGGGGAACAAAGTAGCTATTCTCTGAATACTTCTTTTAGTAAAAGCCCAGCAAAGTGTTAAATATTATTTGTGAAAAATCTCCTAAAAAAAAGATGGACTGGAAAGTTTTGAATCTCAGCTGTATTCTGTTTGCAAAAATGCTCTACCCATTTCTAATCCCCCGTTCCTTCCTCCCAGCAGAAGAAAGGGGCTGAGCGGGTGGGCTTTGTGCAGTCTAAACCACCATTGGACTTAGCAGGACCCAGTTAGCATGCCAACTCTTCCACACCGTTTATGACCACATGTGAGCACCTTCAAGTCATTTGTGACTCCTGCCGACTGCCTAGACGAGTCTCTGCCCTTTTCTTGGCAGACATTTTTGAAAGCATTTTGCCCTTGCCTCCTCCTCCTCCTTCATAGGGATTAGAGGGAGGGACTGGCCAAAGTCATCCAGCGTCAGGCAGGACTCACTCACCTCCTGATTTCTAGCCTGGTTCTTTAACCACATCAACCTGGCTTGTATTTATGGTGGCAATCTAGTAAGAATAGGGCACAGCTCTCCACACCAGCCTCTTTATACCTCTTGGTTTTCCATCCTCTCATCTCCAGGGGGTCCCAGAAGCTTATGTTTGTTTGTTTGTTTGTTTGTTTGTTTATTTAGATCAATCATATTTATATCCCGCCCATCTCCCCCGCAAGGAGGGACCCTAGGTGGTTCACAGCAAAAGTTTAAAATCAATAAAAAACATAAATACTACAAAAAATTCAATAAAAGTATCTAATACAATTTGATCCAAGTAATGGTAGTTCTTACTATCCCATAGGTGGGAAAGGTTGGTCAAAGTAGATCTAAGCGACCAGCCAACCCGAGGACTGGCTGTTCCCCTCCCCTCCCCAAGCATGGTGGCAAAACCAGGTCTTTAGGTTTTTTTCTAAAATCCAGGAGAGAGGGGGCTGATCTTATTTCAGGGTGTTATTTTGCACCCTTTCCAATGGTTTAAAAAAAGCATGGTTTTAACATGGATGTCATCTTCTATGTTTTATTGAAATTTGGGTCAAGGAAAGGGAAAGCAAGCTTCAGAGATATTCACCTAATCATTCTTGTTATTACAAACCATGAATTAAATGGGATACAACAAATGTACGTCCACATTTAGTTGAGTATATTAGTCAACAATAAAGGGGGGGGGAGTAGAGTGATGGGAAATTTCTTGTATCTCCCTCTACAGTGGGGGGGTGGAACTACTTCATGAACTCTAATAAGCTTTCAAACAACTCCATAAGAGGGAAACCTTTCCTGTACTACAATACTTTATCTCCTCTCTTCTGTGCTGAGACAGAAACGTTAATTAAATGATTTTCAACTCAAAAACACTTTGTTTGCATATTTCCTTACATTTTAAACTGCTAGCTGAGAAGAGAACCTTTTCGACACTCCTATGCTCTGTCTGGCTTCTCCCCAGCCTGAGTTCTTACATGAGAAGTAACATTTGTCTCCTGATTAAAGCCCTTTCCACATTCCATGGATCTATACAATTTCTTTCCTGCGTGAATTTTTTCATGTTTAATAAGGTCAGAACCGCGAGCAAAGCATTTTCCACACCCCAAGCATTTATAGGGTTTCTCTCCAGTATGGATTCTGTAATGGGAAGTGAGGGAGCTGTTCTCGCTGAAGCTCTTTCCGCACACCAAGCATTTATAGGGTTTCTCCCCCGTGTGAGTTCTTCGGTGTATACTCAGCTGGGTATTGCAAATGTAACACTTTCCACACTCCAAGCATTTGTAAGGTTTCTCTCCGGTATGGTTTCTTCCGTGTCTAATCAGGTCAGAACTGCAGAGGAAGCGTTTTCCACACTCCAGACACGCATACGGCCTCTCACCAGTGTGAGTTCGTTGATGCCTACATAGTTGTGAATTCCAACTGAAGCACTTCCCACATTCGGAGCATTTATAGGGTTTCTCCCCCGTGTGAGTGCGTTGATGTATAGCAAGATTTTCTTTCCGGTTGAAGCATTTTTCACACTCCAGGCATTTATAGGGTCTCTCCCCGGTGTGAGTTCTCTGATGGATACTGAGCTGCGTATTACAAACAAAGCGCTTTCCACACTCCAAGCATTTATAGGGCTTCTCTCCTGTGTGATTTCTTTCATGGATTAGCAGCTCAGAGCTGCAGACAAAGGATTTCCCACATTCCAGGCACGTGTACGGCCTCTCTCCTGTGTGGGATATTTGATGTCTGCTTAGCTGTGAATTCCAACTGAAGCTTTTCCCGCATTCGGTGCATTTATAGGGTTTCTCCCCTGTGTGGGTGCGTTGATGCAGAGCCAGGTTTTCCTTCCGGTTGAAGCACTTTTCACACTCCAGGCATTTATAGGGCCTCTCCCCGGTGTGAGTTATCTGATGCCTGCTTAACTGAGCACTCTCAGTGAAACACTTGCCACACTCTAGGCATTTATAAGGCCTCTCCCCGGTGTGCGTCCTTTGATGGACACTCAGCTTTGTGTTACGAAGGAAGCACTTTCCACACTCCGAACACTTGTAGGGTTTCTCTCCCGTGTGTTTCCTTCCGTGTCTAATCAGGTCCGAACTGTAAAGGAAGCATTTTCCACACTCCAGGCATGTATACGGTCTCTCCCCCATATGAGTCCTTTGGTGCCTATTGATGTCAGAGCTCGAGCTGAAAGATTTCCCACACACTGAGCATTCATAGGGTTTCTCCCTTACATGAGTTTTTTTATGAATTGCTAAGTTTTTCTTCCTGTGGAAGCACTTTCCACACTCCAAACATTTATGGGGCCTGTCTCCTGTGTGTGACACCTGATCTCCATTCGACTTTGCCCTCTGCTTGGAGCACTTTCCAGAAATCCAACGTTTCCTTCTGATAATAGTTCTTTCTGGTATTGACAGATCGTCATTTTTGGTCTTCCTTTCATCATCTTCTGAAATAAAGGGTAGAAATTGGTCACAGCTTACGTCTGTAAACGAGTCTCCTCTCTCTAAATCAGTGCTTTCCAAACTGCCGCTGTTGGCGACACACCAACAGCAGCAGCGGGGGCGCGCGTGGAGGCGTGAGCGTGCATGGCGGCGGTGGCCTCGCTAAAACACGGAAGCACTGACGGTGCGCCACTGCCGTTGTCGCAACCACCGCCGCGCACACCGCCACCGTTTCGCGAAACATTAAATTCTGTGTTGCGACACAGTTTGGAAAGCTATGCTCTAAATACTCCAAAGTAGTGAATGAGGTGAAAGGAAAAGATTTAAGATGGGAGGTGGGACGATCTTATCACACATTTATTTCACAGGCATTCACAGAAAACTAAAATGAGTAGGGGTCCTGGACTGGCTGATGGGGAACTGGATTCAACCCCCGCTCAATGTGTAATTGCTCATGCCATCTCACCTATCTTACCTCAGAGAGTAGTTGTGCAGGGAAATGCAATAGCAGTGACTGGGGAATGATGGGGGTTGCCAAACTGGCAAAATGTGGTCTTAACATTACAAGCAGACTGGAACACTTTTCAGGAATTATAACCCTTTTTAGTATGACTTAAGATTTGGGGTGTCATTTTTTTCTAATGTGTGCTTCAGGCCTAATTCTACCATTTCTAACCTCAGAAAGTAGGGAAACTTTCCAGAGTCAGAATAGAAAGGGTTATTGAGGAAACACACCATCTATGGCCCTTGGACTGCACTTAACTCACCTCCCTGTTTGTTTCCCAGTTGATATCATTCCTCAAGTGACTTTTGGGATATAGTTATTGGTTACATTGGAGCGTGGTGGCTCAGCGGGTAAGACGCCAGGCTTGTCGATCAGAAGATCGCAAGTTCGGAGGTTCGAATCCCTAGCCCTGCATGCAGAGTGAGCTCCCGCACTAGCCCCAGCTCTTGCCAACCTAGCAATTCGAAAGCATGCAAATGCAAGTAGATGAATAGGTACCACTTCGGTGGGTAGGTAACAGTATTCCGCACGCGTCATGCGGCCACATGACTGTGGAAGTGTCTTCGGACAACGCTGGCTCTTTGGCTAACCAACGGAGATGAGCACCAGCCACTAGAGTCGGACACGACTGCACAAATGTGCGGGGGGAACCTTTACCTTTTATTGGTTACATCAGTGTTTCTCAACCTCGGCAACATTAAGATGTGTGGACTTTAACTCCCAGAATTCCCCAGCCAGCCATGCTGTCCACACATCTTAAAGTTGCCGAGGTTGAGAAACACTGGGTTAGATTTATATCCCACCTTTTGTTCAGAAGCTCAAGCTAGTGTATACAACACTTTCTCCTCTCATTTTTCCCCAGAACAACCTGTGAGGGAGGTTGGACTGAGTCACAGGGACTGGCCCAAAATCCCCCCCGGGTAGTTTGTAATAGGTTGTGTGAATGCGGCTAACTTTTTGAAATCAGACGAAGTTGGCTGACCTCTGCCCCTGAAATACTGCAAATGTTCTAAAACATCCCTTAAAAACTGATTGGTGTTTATGACAAGAGAAAGATGGATCCTTACCAAGAGAGGCCACAAACCCGCCAATCTGCTCCATGACTTCCCTGTGCAGCGCCTTCTGGTCAGGACCCAGCAGCGCCCACTCCTCCTCGGAGAAATGCACAGCCACCTCCTCCAAGGTTACACAACCCTAAAAGAAACAAATGCTCCTGTTTAGAGACCAAAGGCCAATACACCACTAGGCGTGGGTTTTGCTTGCGCTGAGTGACTTTCTCGCAGAAGGCGCTGAGAGAATCGAAGAGGGGGTGTATTCGGATACAGGAAGGGGGGCAGGTGACCCTGTCACCAAGGTTGTATCCAGACCATTTCCCAAGAATTTCCTCCTTCAATCAGCCTACTTGTATGAGCTGCGCATCAGCTGCTTCCCATCCACGAAGAACCGGTGGTGGCCGGGGGCTTATTTCCAACATCATTACACCCCCTGTGAAAACAACAGGAGGTCCAAGTTACTGATAGACACTTTTACACTGATAAAAATATGAAGCCCACTTCTTCCCACGGGGGCTCTCAGACACCACCCAGAGGGCAGCTTCTGCTGGAGGATATTGAATATACATTGAAGACATGGACCCTGAACCTGTTGCCCTCCTGTCCCCACATTACGCCAGCTGAGCAGCGACTGTTTCCCTTCCCTCAAACCGCAAGCAGCTGAGTTCGTCTTCTCTGCAACACCCCACCAGACAGAAGAGAACATCTGTAGCTCAGGGTTGAACTGTGGAGTCCTTGCACTCTCTGAGCTTGGTGGTTTCCTGCAGACATTTTATTACCCAACTAGGTAACATCATCGGTGTGAGGGGGGGGTTGCTCCCTGTTTATATACCATAGCTTGCCCTGCCAGTGTTGGTGGTGGTGGGGTTTCCCCTTGGTACTTCCTTGGGTACCCCTTGAGCAAACCCCACCCTCCCTCGCACTGATGTCACCTAGTCCGCAATGAAAGGTCTGCAAGAAACCACCAAGCTCAGAGAGCACCAAGAACTCCACATCCCACCCAGTTGCGTGGCGTCTTAGCCAAGGGCTCTCTTGAACTCCCTTTGGGTGAAAGCCCTTTGCTTCCCACCGGGGCTCTAGGGCCGCCCCCTCCCCGGGGTTACTTCCCCTGGGGAAAACGCTGAAGGGCACGAAAGAGGCATTCCGGTTTGATTTCTAAGGAACCGGGGGTGCCTCCCCTGAAAGGCTGCGCGGAGCAGGAAAAGAGGCGGCGAAGCCCCCGACGGAAGCAGAGCGAAGTCTCCCCGGGTGCACCCCCGCCCCGCTCTTACCCAGCCAGGGGGCAGCGATGCTCCCCTCCTGCCCGCCACCCCCTGGCCACAGCCTCGGGCCGCTCGCCATCGGGCGCTCCTCCGCTTCGGGCAGGTCAGCTCCGCCGCTGCAAGCCCCCTCGGGCTAAGGATCAGCGGGGCGCCAGGCAGGGCGAAGGGGAGGGGCGTGCGGGAAGGGGGTCCGATTGCCCAGCCTCTCTCGGGGCAGGCGGAGGAGAGGCGGCGCCCCGCGAGGGTCCCCTTCCCTGCCCTCCGCTCTCCCGCCTCCCAGCCCCAGCAGGTGGGAGGGTGGACGGCGTTGCAACCCCGTCCCCCCAGCCCTGCCGCCCCGCGTCTCCCCTTCACGCGGAGGCGCTGCCGCGACCGGGTTGCGGGCGACCGGGGGAAGCCCCGAAGCGGCTGCCGCGGGAGCAGCGAAGAAGCGAGAGCGGGGAGGGAGAGAAGGGACCTCCTGCCCATCTCCCTCCGCTCTAGGAATCCGTTTCTGTGAGCTTAACCCTTGCCAAGGCGAGAGGCCGCCCAGCAGGCGTGGGTTAGGCTGCTGCTCCCTCGGGTGCCTTCCTCCAACTCAGGGGGACTCCAGTGACAGAAGGCGGCTGTTCCAGAGATATTCTCTAGTCTCATCCCTCCACTTCATCTACTAACTTCCCTTTCTTCTACTTCCCTCAACGTTGCCAAACATAGTCGTTTTTTCGAGCCCAGTGTTTCTCAACCTTGGCAACTTTAAGACGTGTGGACTTCAACTCAACAACAAGTTGTGGTTCACACATCTTAAAGTTGCCAGGGTTGAAAAGCACAGCTCTAGCCCATCCACCCATCTGCCAATATCACATGCCCAAGATATGTGAGTTTGCTTTGCTGAGGATCGTGCCAAGTCAGCCTTGGTTTGGTCCAGGTCTAACTGATTGGCTCTTTTGGAGTCCATGGTGCTCAGATGATCTCCACACCTAACCTTCAAAGGTCTCTTATCTTCATTCTTTTGAGGAGTTCAAACTTAATATAACTTTCATAAACTTACCTTACATGAAAGACCATTGTTTTAATCATTCTGATCCTTGTCACTGAAGTGTCCTCATCCTTCATGATCTGGTCATAGTCCGCCCATGTCTTTCTCCTTAGGGTTCATCTCCTTGTTGATTCTCCCCCATACTGTCCATCTTTATTCTGGAGCCAAAGAAAATAACTTTTCCCTTACCTTCATTTATTTCTTTACTGAATATATTAAGCATGCAGGCTGGCATTGTTCTATTAGTTAATATTAATGCTAATCTCAATATTAATCTCAATAATGTTCTCCTTCATTTTACTTTTATAATGATATATTGTTGCTGTTATTATTATTTTCAGCTCACAGAGCGGCTTCATCAGCTTATTTTAGACAGTTAGTACTTCAGACCCTAATTTTGATTCCAGCTCTTGATTTCATCACTTTTAGTCCCGTTGTTCTTGCAATGTATGAAGCTGCACAAGATCTCCAAATCTCCAGCAGCAGATGGAAGCAAACACAATGGCTGTTGTGGGTCTTCCGGGCTGTGTGGCCGTGTTCTGGAAGTTGTGGTTCCTAACGTTTCGCCAGCATCTGTGGCCAGCATCTTCAGAGGGCAGGAGCACAGACAGAAGCAAAATCTCTGTGATTTTGCTTCTGTCTGTGCTCCTGCCCTCTGAAGATGCTGGCCACAGATGCTGGCGAAACGTTAGGAACCACAACTTCCAGAACACGGCCACACAGCCCGGAAGACCCACAACAGCCATTGAACTCCGGCCGTGAAAGCCTTCGACAATACACTGAAGCAAACACAGTTGGACGATCCCGATTGGGAATTGCCAGTTATTTTCTCTCTGCAGGGATCAAAGCAAGCCCCAAAGGAACAGAGGTTCCTCTTTGTAAGAATGTGCTGCCATCTGGTGGTCACTAAAATGTCACCAGCCTGGGAATTGGGTCGTTATGACTCTGGATGATGGATTGTTTTTTATTATTAATGGTAGTTCCCATGTCTGTATGACTATAATATATATATTTTTTAATTTGATTTGATGGCTTATTTTCCTCCTAATTAGAGGGTGTTTTTTTTCCCGTTCAATCATGTCCGATCCTTGGTGACTGCCTGGACAAGTCCCTGCAATTTTCTTGGTAAGTTTTCAGAAGTGGTTTGCCATTGCCTCCTTCCTAGGGCTGAGAGAGAGTGACTGGCCCAAGGACACCCAGCCGGCTTTCATGCCTCAGGTGGGACTAGAACTCTCAGTCTCCTGGTTTGCCATTGGCTCCTTCCTAGGGCTGAGAGAGAGTGACTGGCCCAAGGTCACCCAGCCGGCTTTCATGAACTCTCGGTCTCCTGGTTTCTAGCCCGTTGCCTTAACCACTAGACCAAACTCTCTCTCTCTAATACACAGCTTTCCAAACTGTGTGTTGCGACACTTTAGTGTGTCACAACACACAATCTGGTGTGTCACCACACAACCCGGAAGCGGAAGCGGGGGTGTGGACAGCGGCGGCAGCAGCAGAGTGCCATCAGCACTTCCGCATTTTAGCAGTGGCCGCCGCCACCGTGCACACCCCCACCCCCGCGCGCCCCCCGCCGCGCCGCCGTGCACGCCGCCACCCCCACGTGCACCGCCGCTGCTGCCGCCATTGGTGTATCACCAACGGCGGCACTTTGGAAAGCCCTGCTCTAATATGTGAAATACTGATTTAGGTGTTTGCAACTCATCCTTAGACCTGTATTTATTTATTTTATCCTGCCTTTATTTTTTTTATAAATAACTCAAGGCGGGGAACATAACTAATACTCTTTCCTCCTCCTATTTTTCCCACAACAGCAACCCTGTGAGGTGAGTTGGGCTGAGAGAGAGTGACTGGCTAAGGTCACTAATTCAGAATCATCTTGTTCAGAATCTTTTTGCATCTGTTGTAATTTTGGAACAGTCTTCACAACCTCCACTTGACCCTCTTCCAATACTCCTTTAAATTTTCCCAAAAATTCCCTGGCCTTTTGAACAGAGTTCAGTTGAAATCTTTGCTGTTTAAAAGTAAAAATCACACCTTCTAATTTGTTCCAACGAAGTGAAATCTTTTTCTGCTTTAATATCTCAGTCAAAAAGGAGTACTCCTTTCTCTTGGATAAAATTCTAATAGGAATTTCTTTTATGGTTATATCTGTATTATCAACCTTCAGTCTTGTATTGAAGTGCTGTTGCAAAACTTGACCCCTTGTCTTTTCCCTCACAAAATGCACCAAAACATCCCTTGGAACATTTCCTATTCTTGCAAAATGTGAGTTTATTCGATACACAGAGAATCTACTGTAATGGACTGCAGTTCCCATTGCCTTCCAGCCAGAAGTAGGGTGTGGTAGATCATTGTGGCCTATAATTAGCATTATGTTTAAATTGAAATTGATGTTAGCAATTTTGCCTGCAAATACAGCAGTGTTTTTAGTTGTTCCAATTATGTCAGCTCTGCATTTAAAAATATTCAATGATGTTCGGGCTGTTTTCAAACTTCCCCACTTGCTAATTTCTTGTCTTTATACCTGGATGGGAAACCGCAAATCAAGGGGAGCAACATTCACATCAAACCTTTTGTGTAGAGGAGAAACAACATCAGTGTTCAGAGTGTGGAAAGTGCTTCATCACAAAGACTAACCTTAGAACCCATCAACGCACCCACACCAGTGAGAAGCCGCATAAATGCTCGGAGTGTGGAAAGGGTTTCACTCAGAGTGCCCAACTCAAGAGACACCGAAGCACTCACATGGGGGAGAAACCCTACAGATGCTTGGAGTGTGGAAAAAGTTCCAATGGCAGTTCCGCCCTGATTACCCACCAAATCATTCATATGGAGGAGAAACCCTACAAATGCTTGGAATGTGGGAAATGTTTCACTTCAAACACACACCTGAATATTCATCAAAGAACTCACACTGGAGAGAAACCGTACATGTGCCCAGAGTGCGGAAGGAGTTTCAGCGTGAGCAGCAATCTCGCTTCACATCGCAGGATTCACACGGGGGAGAAACCCTCCAAATGCTCAGAATGTGGAAAGTGCTTCAGTTCAAACAGGCACTTGATCAGACATCAAAGAACACACACTGGGAAGAAACATTATTTCTGCAGGGAGTGTGGAAAGAGCTTCAGTGTCAGTGGCCATCTTACTTCCCATTACAGAACTCACACTAGGGAGAAACCCTATACATGTTTAGAGCGTGGAAAGAATTTTAGCATGAGCAGTTCCCTCGCTTCCCACCAGAGAAGCCATACAGGGGAGATATGTCTATGAAGGTTCTCAGTCATCCTGGTGGAATTGTCTGTAGCTTGAATCATGTCAACTGGATTTCTATTTTCTCAGTGGAGCGAAACGTTTCCACTGAGAAAATAGAAATCCAGTTGACATGATTCAAGCTACAGACATACAGGGGAGAAACCGTACAAGTGTTTGGAGTGTGGAAAATGCTTCGCCCGCAGTTCGGGCCTGATTATCCACAAGTAAATTCACACGGGGGAGAAACCCCATAGGTGTTCCGTCTGCGGCAAGGGCTTCAGCACAAAGACCAACCTCAGCACGCATCAAAGAAATCACCCGGGGGAGAAACCCCATCAATGCACCGAGTGTGGCAAGAGCTTCAGCTGGAATGCCCACCTTATTGCGCATCAAAGGATCCACACGGGGGAGAAACCCTTCCAGTGCTCAGAGTGCGGGAAAAGCTTCAGTGTGAGTAGTCACCTCACTTCCCATATCAGAATCCATACAGGGGAGAAACCCTATAAATGTTTGGAGTGTGGGAAATGGTTCCCTTGCAGTTCTGTCCTTAGAAAACACGAACAAAATCACACTGGAGAAAAGCCCTACAAATTCTAGGAGTGTGGAAAGAGTTTTAATCAGAAAAGTAACTTTGCTTCCCACCAGAGAAGTCACGTGAGAGATGTCATCTAACTGGCAGAATGGGAAAAATAATTTCCCTTTCACAATGAACTTTAAAACAGTTATATTTTTAAGACAGGATCTAAAAGAAGGCTTGAGTAACTTACAAGCACAGCAGGAGGACCAAGAAACCCGTTTTGAATTGAATTAGACGTTTCTATGCTGAATAAATATTTATTTTGTGAAATGGAAAGATGAAAAACATTCATTTTAAACTCTGCATTTCAGTTTGTAATTTAGCCAAGCCAACGGTTTAACTGTTCAGCGGAAATCTGGATGATGCAAAGAAAAAAAGTTGAATTCCATGTCTTACGACTGACTTCCTGCAGTAAAATAGGGGGAGAAGTGGTGCTACTTCACTGAACAGTTAGCTCAGAAATTGGAAATCTTAGAACTGTAGTTAATCAAACAGCACAACTAAAACAAGTCAGGAATACAGATACACCGTGAATCAAGCAAGCATAGTTTAAGGCAGCACAAAAAGAAATATGGGTCCTGAATCAGTAGTAGGATTAGGACCCAAATATTTTAGACTTGCTTTCTGAAGTAAGCGATGGATTTTGTTTTTCCTGGACATGTTTAGAGGGCCCTTAATTCATACCTATGGTTCTGCGTATTGCTTTTTCAGATTGCCTTGGCTAAGCAGTGAATTCCTTGTAGCTGATTAATACTCCCACTTAAAAGTATAATAAAAATGCTTTCTGGGGGTTCTAAAGAACAAAGAACAAGTGAACATCTTTGAATCCCTGTTTCACTTTTATTGATACACAGTTCAGTAAAATGCAGAGAATGTTACCCTTGTTAAAGTAATGCTTTTATTAAACCAGTGGAAGCGTTTCAAAATGGCCTGCATGCTTTGTGTGCATGTTCAGGGAGATTTCACTGGGCAGGGTGGCTGAAAATTCAGGTTAAAATGAGAGGGTTGGAAGGAAAAAGATGAACAGCGTGCAGGCTTGTTTAACCCACCAATAATCTTAGGCAGAGTGCTGGAGAATCAGCACATCCACCGGTTGCGTTTTAGATACAGAACTGAGTTAGGTTATCTGAAGGAAACTTACAGATTTTCATGGGAAAAAGAAACAAGTGTAGGGGTTAGCATGACCGACGCCATTATGCTTCTGGAAAATGCTTGCGGAAAGGAATGAGGTGAAAGGGAACTAGGGAACTAGATAACGCACGACAAGGTTCTTTAGAATACCAGGAGACACGGAGACTGCTGGAAATGCAAATAAATGCAGAGACCTTGCACACTGTCTCACTAGGAGAGAGTTCATTTATGCTGTCTTACTGAGCTTGGCAACCCTATATAATTGTTGAAGCTGCAATGTGTGGTGTGGTCTCTTACTGGACACTCATTGCCACGGTGTCCGTAGAGAATCACCCAGCCTTTTGTTTTGGCCAAAATAAATGCTGTTTATTTTGAATACAAGCCTCGACTCAAGTCTCTATTTGGGATTCTGAAACTTGGGTGAAATCTAAGCCTTACACAAGGAAATAACTGTTGGTCTCACATCTTGGTTAGCCAGTGGGGAAGGTGCTGGACTAGGAGCAGAGAGACCCAGTTTCTGGTCCCCCCTCGGCCACAAAAGCTCTGTGGGGACTTTGGGCCGGCCCCGCCCTCTCGGCCCGACCTATCTCCTAGTTTATTTATTTATTTATTTATTTATTTAACTTATATGACCGCCCATCTCCCCCAATGGGGAACTCTGGGTGGTTTACAATAAAACTGATTAAAATAGAATAAATAATATAAAAAGACAATCAAATAATACAATAAATACATTATAAAATCCAAATGGCCAGATAGTTTAATAAAAAGAAGGACATTATGAAATTAACCACCCCCATGAGGAACTATCATTTCCTCCTTCCCATGCCAGGCGGCAGAACCAGGTCTTCAGATCTTTCCTAAAGGTCGGGAGGGAGGGGATCTGCCTCAACTCTGGGGGCAAGGTGTTCCAGAGTGCTGGTGCCACCACAGAGAAGGCCCGCCTTCTAGACCCCACCAGATGACACTCTCTTATTGATGGGGTTCGTAGCAGGCCCTCTCTGAATGATCGGGTGGGGCGGGTCGATGATATGGGGATAAGACAGTCCCTCAGGTATTCTGGTCCCATGCCATGTAGTTGCCACTGGTGGGGGTGGGAATGGGAAGAGAGAGCACTACCTACACTGCCTTAAACTCCTGGTAGAAACCAAATAAATAAAGCAGAGTAATTCTGTTAAAACCAAAACTCTTTCCATTCTTAATGAATAGATTTGAGGTGTCTTCGTATGAATTCACTGTTGCCTCCTTGCTTGGATTTTTAAAAGCTGGCTGCAAGAAATAGCTCCCTGAAAATGTTAAAGGGACTATACAGGTGTTTTATATTTTGAAATAATAAAAGTAAAATCCTACAACAGTTTTTTTTTTATATTTCAATATTTTTCCATACCGATCTTATTAAAATATGTTTTAGAAAACGTTAATTGTCAAACAAACAAACAAACTAAGATGTTAGGTTAATTATAAATGTAATACCTAAATGTATTTCCAAAAGCTCTGCAGAACTGCAGAAGCTCAAGTACCTATACAGGTAATCCTCATTTAACGACCACAATTGGGACCAGAATTTCAGTTGCTAAGCAAAGCAAAAATCCGATCCGATTTTACAATCTTTTTTGCAGCGGGAGTTAAGAGAACCACATGGTTGTTAAATGAATCATGCAGTTCCCCATTGATTTTGCTTGCCAGAAGCTTGCCAGGAACATAGAAAATGGCGATCACGTGACCACAGGATGCTGCGACGGTCATAAATGCAAACCAGTTGCCAAGTGCCCAAATTGTGATCACGTAACTGTGGGGATGCTGTGACAGTTGTAAGTGTGAGGACCGGTCGTAAGTCAGTTTTTTCTGCACTGTCGTAAGTCCAAACCGCCACTAAACGAATGGTTGTTAAGCGAGGACTACCTGTATGTTCTGGAAATAATAAAAACACAATTTTTAGAACAATTATCTTGTGCTTCTAATGTTTACACATTATAAAAAACCCTAACCCTGTTGGGGGAAAAATGGCTGGCGTCTGCTGCTTTTCTGCTGAGCATTTTCTACTGTGTTTTCTAAAGTGGTGCTTTGCAGATGTCTTGAGAATTTGGCAAGTTGCATCTTCAGGGCATGACCATGGGGAAGACGGGGGATTTTGAGAGCACGTCTACCGAGGAACGGGACGTACCTGCTTTCAACCCCAGAATCAGCTGCAACAAGTAAGCCACTTCAAAGATCCACAGAGCAAAATGTGATTACAAGGGAGCAGTTCTTTTTTAATTCCATGCCACTGATGGAATGGTGATTTTAGGGTTAATTTGAAGAAGGCAGCAGACACCAGCTGCCCTAACTAGCAACAGTGTTTTTACAGCCCAGAGTCATGTATGTGAGATAGGTGGCTATATACTGTAAATCAGTTTCTCAATCTCAGGGACTTTAAGATGGGTGGACTTCAACTCCCAGAATTCCCCCAGCCAGCTTGCTGGCTGGGGGAATTCTGGAAGTTGAAGTCCACCCATCTTAAAGTCCCTGAGATTGAGAAACTGATACACATTTACTAAACGACCAATAAACAGGTGTTCCCAATCGAAGAGAACAGCACAGAATAATATTTTTTATTCCAGAAATCAGGCAGATGGTTAAGCCGTAAAGGAGAGGCAATTATCCAGCAAAAAGCTATTCCTCTGCCCTTCCTTGAGGCCACCAAACCTTGGGATGGAGCTTTGCATAGGATACAGGGCATCGCATCCTAGAGCGCGTCCCCTTCGGTCCTGGAGGGGTTAAGGGAACAACAGAAGAGGGATTCCTAGCGAGGAAGGAAATGGGGGGAGGAAGTGGAGGACTGGGTGTCTCTGAGTGAAGGCCCGCCCTGCTGCTTGCAGAAATGCAGGAGGCGCGAGGGGCGGCTGGAGGCCTGCGCTGCTCGGGGCAGGTCGCATCCTTTGCCTACGGACCCCGGCAGGGAGCAGCAGCCTCTGAGCGTCTCTCCCAAGAGCATCTGGTAGGGCCCTGCAGGCCAGGGCAGCCGAGCCCCTCCTGGGGTGGGGGGAGGCGGTGCCTTCTGGGTCATCCTGCACCAGCACCATTGCCTGGGAGGGTCCTGCTCTGGTCATCGCGGGCTGGGCGTGCACTTTGCCCAGTTTTGCCAGTCACCCGGCGAGGCCCCACGGTGGAGGGTGGACCTGAATCAGTGTCGACTCTGAGCACCCGCATAGATTTCCTCCATGAGGATCCGTCCCTAACCCGGTCCTTCATGTCCCCCAGCGGTGCCCGCATCCCCATTGCAACTGAGTCCGCCCCCCTTGCTGCTGGTCTTCCTCTTCTTCGCTTTCCTTCCACCCTTCCCAGCATTGGAGCCTTTTCCAGAGAACTAGATCTTCTCATAATCTGTCTGAAGTAGGATAATTTGACCCTGATCCTTTGTGCCTCGAATGAGAACTCTGGGTTGATTTGTTCGATGATCCATTGGTTTGTTTTCTTGGCTGTCCGTGGTATTCTCCGGAGTCTTCTCCAACATTAAAGTTCAAAAGTGCCAATCCTCTTCCTATCCTGCTTCTTCAAAGTCCGACTTTCCCTTCCATAGAGCATCACAGGGAAGACTTGCACAATCCTGACCCTTGTAGGAATAGACACATCACGGCATTTGAATCTCTTTCTCAAGGCCTTTGTGGCTGCTGTACCGAGTGCTAGTCTGCGGCGTATTTCTTGACTGCTTGTTCCTTTGCTGTTGATGGTTGATCCTAAAAGGCAGAAGCTCTCCACCACTTCAAAATCTTCATCGTCAGCTCTAAGGCTGGTGGTTTTACCTGTTGTCATTAGTTTGGTCTATAAAATTAAATGTAACCCATTTTTTCATTGTGCTCCTTGACTTTTATTACTAGGGCTTGCAGATCCTTTGCATTTTCGGCTATGAGGGTAGTGTCACCAGCATAATGCAGGTTACTGATGTTTCTTCCTCCAGTTTTAAAACAACATTCATCTTCTTCGAGTCCAGCTGCTAAATTCTAAGGTCAATCAATACCAAATTAGGCTAGGTAGAAAATCCCACCGTTGAGCACCGAATATATAACCTATTCCTATATGCTGGTGACATTTGGAGTCCTGTGGATATATGTGTGTGTGTGTGTGTATGTGCGTGTATAAAACCGTTCAATCATGTCCGATTCTCCGAGACTGCCTGGACAAGTCCCTGCAGTTTTCTCGGCAGGTTTTTCAGAAGTGGTTTGCCATTGCCTCCTTCCTAGGGCTGAGAGAAAGTGACTGGCCTAAGGTCACCCAGCTGGCTTTGTGCCTAAAGTGGGACTAGAACTCACAGTCTCCTGGTTTCTAGCCTGGTGCCTTAACCACTACACCAAACTGGCTCTCTTGTGGATAATTACTTAATATAATTACCAAAGTTTGGTTGAGAAGTTTGGTTGAGGTTGAGCAGTAATATAGCCCATACTAGTAAATGTAAAAAAAGATCTAATCGGCTTCCTTTAGAATCAAAAATATACCTTTAGATTCCTGTAAGAAGTTGGATTTTATACTTTGCTGAGTTGTTTAAAATATTTGGGACTACATTTCCCCCCAAATATCTCAAAATATCTTGATTTAAGTATGTCTAGATCAGGGCTTTCCAAAGTGCCGCCACTGGCGACACACCAGCGGCGGCGGCAGTGCGGCGGCGCGCGCGCGCACGGCGGCAGCGCAGGGGGGCAGGCGGCGCGCGCGTGCACGGCAGTGGTGGCAGCCTCCGCTAAAACGCGGAAGCACTGATCCCGCGCCGCGGCCGCCATGCACGCACACGCCGCCGCTTCCGGGTGGTGTGGCGACACACCACGCTGTGTGTGGCGACACACTTTTGTGTCGCGACACACAGTTTGGAAAGCTCTGGTCTAGATACATACTTAGCTAGGATTTTATTCAACATATATCAGTGAGTTAAATTACTTTTGAGTCTCGGGGGCAATATTAATGTAATTAAAATTAATGGAACTTCTAGACTGATGTGTATCTTAAGCAGGATTCCAGAGTTCATTCTTATTAGGTATTTCACAAAGGTAGATAAACAATTAAGAATTTTTTTGTGACAGTTCAAGGGTCTTTGATTCTCATATACTTAAAATGAAATTGCCTTCTGAGGACAATAGCTTTAAACATCCTAATATTCAATTTTATTGTTCGCTTTTATCACAGCATCTATATTCATGTAGAATGAACATTTCTCAGTTTATTATACCCTTGAGACTTGTTTGAGACCCAGTGAGGATCCTCTGAAATCTTGGCACATTCTGGGGGAAAGTCTGCCCCAGTTCTGAATGCTGCTTGATACATTTGGGTATTAATAAGGAAGCCGTTAAATTTTGACCTGGATTCACACAAGTAATTGACATTATGGTGTAATCCTTATGTGAACAGAGAGGGGGAAATTTTTATTAGAAGTTTTGAGCCGAGCAAGGCATTAATGCCTTGAATCAACTGATTAGTAATGGCTATTGTAAGGATTTTGAGAGGTTTCCTTCTGAATATAACTTACATATAACATTCTGAGTCATTTACTTGGCAGTATGTGCAAATAGGGGTGTGGTGGCTCAGTGGGTAAGATGCCAGGCTTGTCGATTGGAAGATCGCAAGTTCGGAGGTTCGAATCCCTAGTCCCCCGTGACGGAGTGAGCTCCCGCACTAGCCCCAGCTCTTGCCAACCTAGCAATTCGAAAGCAAATGAAAGCAGATGAATAGGTACCATTTCTGTGGGTAGGTAACAGCGTTGCGCGTGCGTCATGCCGGCCACATGACCGTGGAAGCGTCTTCGGACAACGCTGGCTCTTTGGCTAACAAACGGAGATGAGCACCGGCCCCTAGAGTCGGACATGACTGCACAACTGTGCGGGGGGAACCTTTACCTTTATGTGCAAATAAAACATGTATTGTTAGAACAATGCAGTCTGGGTGCTTTAGCAGTTTCAGAAGCACCTGAAATACTTAGGTGCTTAAGGGATACTGTACTTGAAATAAAGCCAACAATCCAATTCTGTATGAAGGCTAAAAAGGTGTGGTGCAGTGGTTAAGGTGCTAGTCTAGGACTGGGGAAAACCAGGTTTTAGGCTCCCTCCTCAGCCACAGAAACTGAGTGACTTGGGCTGGTCACTCTGACCAGCCTACCTCCCAGGGTTGTTGTCCTGGGGAAAAATAGGAGGAGGGAGCCCTATGTATTCTGCCTTGAGGTCCTGTTTCAAAGGGCAGGATATAAATCTAATAAGAAATAAATGAAGAAGGGCAATATTGACTGAAGGCAAAAGGAGAAGGGGACGGCAGAGGAGGAGATGGTTAGATAGCATCACCGATGTAATGAACATGAATCTGAGTAAACTCCGGGAGACAGTGGAGGACAGGAAGGCCTGGCGTGCTATGGTCCATGAGGTCACGAAGAGTCGGACACGACTAAACGACTGAACAACAACAACAACTATTGGCAATATACAGTATAATTTTTGAAACAAGGAACTGGAATATCCAATTTTTGGACAATCATTGCGTCCAGCTGTTGAACTATGGATGAAGTTAATTATGATCTAGGGCTGAAGTTAATTCATCAGAAAATCTGACTTCCCAAAGATTACCCTTGAATCTTTATAAAGTGTTATGAGTCACGAACCGCAATAAAGATTTCTTTTGATTCCAGTGTGATTTGTGTGAGGAGTGCTGATTGCTAGCTCAGGATCATCACAGATTCTTTTTTCCTGTTGTTGGCATCATGAGAAATCGGAGGGCTCTCTGCCTTTATTGTCTGTAGCTTGAATCATGTCAACTGGATTTCTATTTTCTTAGTGGAAACGTTTCACTCCTTATCCAAGGAGCTTCTTCAGTCTGAGCAAAGTTGGTAAGGGAATCCTAAATATGTTCCTAGGTAGCTGTGTGACCTTACACCTGGGGCTAGGTCATGGTTATATTGAGATGTAATTTTTAAGTCCTTTTATCATCTAAAGGAGGGTTGTTAAGATCACCATGCTGCTGTTGAGCTTCTGAAATGGTCTTAATCTTCCTAGGCACAGAAGACAACACGGGGAGGAAGATGGGGGAGAGTTTATGCCTGAGGCCCCCACCTCTATTCAAGGAAGGATTTTCCAAGTTGGCATAAATGGATTCCTTGACCCCTCTCTCAAACCACCTATCTTCTCTGTCTAAAATGTGAACATCAATGTCCTCAAATGAGTGTCCTTTTTCCTTTAGATGAAGATAAACTGCTGACTCTGGTCCTGTGGTGTTATTTCTCCTGTGTTGGGCCATCCTCCTGTACATAGGTTGTTTGGTTTCTCCAATGTAGAGTTCAGAGCACTCCTCACTACACTGGATTGCATAAACTACATTGCTTTTCTTGTGTTTTGGAGTTTGATCTTTGGGGTGTACAAGCCTCTGTCTCAGTGTGTTGGTGGGTTTGAAATATACAGGTATGTGGTGTTTGCCAAATATCCGTTTTATCTTTTCAGACACGCCAGCCATGTAGGGAATGACCAGGTTCTTTCGTTTATTCTGAGTTTATGCTGAGACTCAGAATAAACGAAAGAACCTGGTCATTCCCTACATGGCTGGCGTGTCTGAAAAGATAAAACGGATATTTGGCAAACACCACATACCTGTATATTTCAAACCCACCAACACACTGAGACAGAGGCTTGTACACCCCAAAGATCAAACTCCAAAACACAAGAAAAGCAATGTAGTTTATGGCTTGAATCATATCAACTGGATATCTATTTTCTTAGTGGAAACGTTTCACTCCTTATCCAAGGAGCTTCTTCAGTCTGAGTAAAGTTAGTAAGGGAATCCTTAAATATGTTTCTAGGCTGGCTGTGTGACCTTGCACCTGGGGCTAGGTCATGGTTATTTTTGAGATGTTTGTTTCTAAGTCCCTTTATCATCTAAAGGAGGATCGTTAAGATTACCCTGCTGCTGTTGAGCTTGTGAAATGGTCTTAATCTTCCTAGGCACAGAAGACAAAGCAGGAAGGAAGATAGGGGAAAGGTTATGCCTGAGGCCCCCACCTCTATTCAAGGAAGGATTTTCCAAGTTGGCATGAATGGATTCCTTGACCCCTCTCTCAAACCACCTATCTTCTCTGTCTAAAATGTGAACATTAATGTCCTCAAATGAGTGTCCTTTTTCCTTTAGATGAAGATAAACTGCTGACTCTGGTCCTGTGGTGTTTCCACTAAGAAAATAGATATCCAGTTGATATGATTCAAGCCACAGACTGTTCCACCTGGATGACTGAGAACCTTCATAGACAATGTAGTTTATGCAATCCAGTGTAGTGAGGAGTGCTCTGAACTCTACATTGGAGAAACCAAACAACCTATGTACAGGAGGATGGCCCAACACAGGAGAAATAACACCACAGGACCAGAGTCAGCAGTTTATCTTCATCTAAAGGAAAAAGGACACTCATTTGAGGACATTGATGTTCACATTTTAGACAGAGAAGATAGGTGGTTTGAGAGAGGGGTCAAGGAATCCATTTATGCCAACTTGGAAAATCCTTCCTTGAATAGAGGTGGGGGCCTCAGGCATAAACTCTCCCCCATCTTCCTCCCCGTGTTGTCTTCTGTGCCTAGGAAGATTAAGACCATTTCAGAAGCTCAACAGCAGCATGGTGATCTTAACAACCCTCCTTTAGATGATAAAAGGACTTAAAAATTACATCTCAATATAACCATGACCTAGCCCCAGGTGTAAGGTCACACAGCTACCTAGGAACATATTTAGGATTCCCTTACCAACTTTGCTCAGACTGAAGAAGCTCCTTGGATAAGGAGTGAAACGTTTCCACTAAGAAAATAGAAATCCAGTTGACATGATTCAAGCTACAGACAATTCCACCTGGATGACTGAGAACCTTCATAGACATCTCTGCCTTTATGTTTTCATCATGTTCCTTGTGGCTTCTTTTCGGTTTCAAGTCATTCATATGATGATTCAACTTTGGGGAGGAGCACAGTAGTTAAAGATGTAAATGTGATGCTGAGTTAGACTCCAAAAATATGGAATTTGACATTTTGTAAAGAACTGTGGTTCTACTGAGGTTCAGCTACAAGAATTACACTACATAGGTGGAAAGAGAACAACAATCCAAATGTCAAAGAGTAGATTCAAGACATGTGCTCTGTGTCAATTTTTAAAATATGCTTATATTGTAGAAATGAGAAGATGGAGAAGCATGTATTTTTTTTGGTCTAGACTTAATATGTTAAAAGACTGAGCTAGTTGTCTATTAATACTATATGGATTATTTTTTTCCTTTTTTTATTCTTTCATGTTACCAATATTTATCAATACCTTTTATTCTTATGGTAGCATTATTTTTATCTTGATTAAATTTTACTAATAAAATATAAAGTACATATAAATATAACTGTCAGGTTGGAATAATCCAGAAGTAATAGTCAATTGCAGGGCTTTCCAAAGTTTTCCCGCGGCGACACACCAACTGCTGTTGGTGTGTCGCCGCAGGAAAACCCGGAAGTGCCACCGTTGCGGCAGCGCGCAAAAACCTGGAAGCGCTGCTGCCGCTTTCAAGTTTTTGCGCCCCGCCGTTGGTGTGTCACCGCGGGAAAACCTGGAAGTGCCGCCGTTGCGGCAGCGCGCAAAAACCTGGAAGCGCTGCTGCCGCTTTCAAGTTTTTGCGCCCCGCCGTTGGTGTGTCACCGCGGGAAAACCTGGAAGTGCCGCCGTTGCGGCAGCGCGCAAAAACCTGGAAGCCCTGCTGCCACTTTCAAGTTTTTGCGCCCCGCCGTTGGTGTGTCGCCGCGGGAAAACCCGGAAGTGCCGCCGTTGCGGCAGCGCGCAAAAACCTGGAAGCGCTGCTGCCGCTTTCAGGTTTTTGCGCCCCGCCGTTGGTGTGTCGCCGCGGGAAAACCCGGAAGAGCTGATGATGATCAGCGCTTCCGGGTTGTGTGGTGACACACCAGACTGTGTGGCGACACACTTTTGTGTCGCGACACACAGTTTGGAAAGCTCTGGTCAATTGCATCTGAATCTACCCCACTGACATGGGTTAACTTGTGAGGGGGGATTGTGGAATAGACAAGTGTAATCATAGTGCTTAGAGCTCAGAGGCTTGCATTTCACAGGAGGAGAGAAGGCTCACATTCCAGAAGGACCGCTGAAGAATGTTTACTGAAGGAAGCTACAAGGTCAGGTCTCCCGAAGCGGGAAAGTGAAAGGAATTCTCTTAGACTGTTTATCACACAGAAGGGAGGGGTGAGAAAGGAGACAGCGGGAAAGTGAAAGGAATTCTCTTAGACTGTTTATCACACAGAAGGGAGGGGTGAGAAAGGAGACAGATTGGGTTTCGCTTAAGGAATGCCTTTCGGCGCGAAAATCATTTGTGGCTTCAGCAGAGCTTGGTGCTGATCTCCAATAAAGGAACTTCATATATCCTACAAGGCTTGTATCGAGTGTTGCTGATTTGAGACTTCAAAGACCACGATCCTCACAGTAACATGTATATTTATGTAAACATGAATGTAAATGTAAATCTTTTTATAAATATAAATTTTTTTGGTGCCTTTGAGTCAGTGTTGCCTCCTGGCGACTGCCTAGACTAGTCCCTGCAGCTTCCTTGGCGAGGTTTTTCAGAAGTGGTTTGCCATTGCCTCCTTCCTGGGGCTGAGAGAGAGGGACTGGCCCAAGGTCACCCAGCTGGCTTTGTGCCTATGGCAGGACTAGAACTCAGAAGCTCCTGGTTTCTCACCTGGTGCCTTAACCACGACACCAAACTGTCTGTCATAAATACAAACTAGAAAACAAAACAAAAAAAAATAAGGAAATCCCACCAGCATTTCTCCCCATCACCTAGGGAAATGCTATGGGGATAAAAGGTCTAAGGATGATGGTGGTTGTGGGTCTTCCGGGCTGTGTGGCTGTGTTCTGGAAGTTGTGGTTCCTAACGTTTCGCCAGCATCTGCGGCCAGCATCGTCTAAGGATGAGTTTGTTTGTTTGTTTATTTGTTTATTTTCACCGCCCATCTCCCTCCACAGGAGGGACTCTGGGCGGTTTACAATAAAATGATCTATTAAAACAATAATCATAAAATACAAATACAATATGTGAAATATAAATACAGTTATGAAATAGTTATAAAATAAGAATAAAATCCTAGTGGCAGAAAGGTCTAATTCAGTCCGTGTGTGTGAGGAGCACTCTAAGGCACTAGCCATCCCCAAGAGGAACTATTCCCCTCCCGGCCCCAAGCAAGGTGGCAGAGCCAAGTTGCCCTTTTTAAACACCTAAATCAGTATTTCTCAACCTCAGCAACTTGAAGTTGGGTGGACTTCAACTCCCAGAATTCCCCAGCCAGAGTCTTGCTGGAGAATTCTGGGAGATGAAGTCCACAGGTCTTAAAGTTGCTGAGATTAAGGAACACTGACCTAAGTTCCGCTGGCAAAGGCAGCTGCCTCACTCTACCCAACGGTCGGACTGGTCCTTAGAAAATTTGTCCCTCGGCTCTCTGGCTTTTGCCTTCCTCACCTTACTGCAGAAATAGTCCCCTGCTTTGGGAGCGTTCACAGAAGTATAAATTGTGTGTCCTCTTGGCTTTGCAGGGCTTGGTCTGTGTGCTCAAGTCGCTTTAAAAAAGCAGAGGGCGATTCTCTGGCCATGTTGAACGTTGCCCGGCAGCCGCGATCAAACCTACGGCAGCAGAACGCCGGTGGCCCAGAAGCCAAACGAGCCGTTCCTTGCGGCCAGGTGGGTAGCGGTGCCCAATTCTGGGAAGCGACTGTTCGAAACGTCTTGGGAGCGCCTACGCTGAGTCTGAGCGCCCAGCACCAGCCCTTCCGGCAGTTTTGCTACCAGGACGTTGAGGGTCCCCGAGAGGTCTGTAGTCGACTCCATGAGCTTTGTCGTCAGTGGTTGAAGCCGGAACGTCGCACTAAAGCTGAGATTTTGGATCTGGTGGTGCTGGAGCAGTTCCTGGCCGTGCTGCCCCCGGAGATCGAGAGCTGGGTGAGCCAGTGTGGCGCAGACAGCAGTTCCCAGGCGGTGGCCCTGGCCGAAGGCTTCCTGCTGAGCCAAGCGGAGGACAGGAAGCAAGAAGATCGAAAGGTGAGGGAGATGCCTCCTGGCTGATTTAAGAGGAGAGTAAATCATCCTGGGTATCAGCCTTTCCCTAATTCTGCCAGATTTTCTGGAAATCATCTCTGGAGGAGATCCCTTCCCCAAACCTTGTCCTCTTTCTAATCTCTGTCCTTGGGTGATTCTCTCTCTGGTGCAGAACCACATCACTGAAGTGGCTCCACAATGGATCTTAGAAGAAGGTCACAGAGATGGTACGTCACTGGGTAAGGAATATAAAATCATTTTCCAACTCAGTCCCCACTTCTTGATTATTGCTTCCAAAGGTACCTGTTATATTGGGCAGTCGTTGGCCTCTGGGAAATACTTACTTTTAGGACTTTGTCTACCCAAACGACCACATTCAAAAGAGCTTGAATGAGGAGAAAGGTTGTGGTGGCCTCCTTTCCCATTGAATTGAAATATTGCACTTGAAAAACACACACTGCGTGGATAGAAAATGCCAGGACAACCTTGACTCTACAGATAGTCCTTGACTTAGGACCATTTGTTCAGCGACCATTCAAAGTTACGACAGTACTGAAAGAATGGTGGTTACAACCAGTCCTCGGAGTTCCGGCTGTCCCAGCACGCCCGTGGTCACGATCTGGGCACTTGGCAATCGGCTCGCACTTACGACCAGTTGCAGCACCCCGCAATTGCCATTTGCAATCTTCCCTGCCCACTTCCCCAGAAGTCAATGGGGAAGCTGGCAGAGAAGGTTGCAAGTTGCTGGGGTAAGTCTCCCCCACCCATGCACCCTCCCCCAGCCCTTCTACACTCGCGCCACGCTGGCCACTCATGCACCCCTGCACACCCTCCCCGAGCCTCGCTGCGCCTCCCTCGCACCCTCTCACACGCTTCCTGAGCCTTGTCGCACCTCCCTCGCACCCCCGCACCCCCTCAAGCCTCGCCATGCCACCCTCGTGCACCTCCTCGCACCCATGCACACCTTCCTCGACCCTCATTACACCTCCCTCACACCCCTGCACACCCTCCCCAAGCCTCACCATGGCCCTCTTGTGACCCCCTCGCACCCCTGCATACCCTCCCCAACCCTTCCCACGCCTCCCTTGCACCCCTGTGCGCCCTCCCCGAGCCTCGCTGCGCCTCCCTCGCACCCTCACGCACCCTCCCCGAGCCTTGCCTCCCTTGCAACCTTGCACACCCCCACGCACCCTCCCCCACCTGGCAGCAGCCAGTCACCTGCCCACCGGCCTGCTTGCGAGCCACCTGGGACTTGCAAGTTCCTGCCAGCTTCCCTGCTGACTTGGTTGTAGGAAGTTGCCTCGCCGAATGACCGTGGGATTCGGTTAACAGCAGCAACCGGGACTGCAGGGATTGTCGTTGCTAAGCGACTTTATGACCGCGTCACTTAGCGGCGGAAATTCTGGTCCCAGTTGCCGTTGTAAGTCGAGGACTACCTGTACTTAGAATTCCTTCGTTCTCCTTCCTCTGTAGGGACGAACATGAAACCTGGATTGCTTCTCTAACCACCAGAGTCAGAAAAAAATCCCTTTCTTCATAAGCATGCAAACAAATACCTTATTAGAAGACATTTTGGGCATTTTGCCTAGAACCGGGGAGGGGGAGGAGGTTTGTCCCTAACTAAAATAAATATCCCCTGTATTTCTTCCCTTCTAGGAGCTGCACCAAGGCCACCTGGCTTAAGTGCTAGTTCGTCCCTTGGTGGTGCAGTGGAAACATACCCTTTGCCACAGGACCGGGTACGTGAGACACAACTGGAGGGATGGCGGGGGATCGCTGGAACGCTGCTTCTCTTGCCTGTCCCCCCGTCGCTTTTCCTCGGCTTCCATTCCAACGGGAAGGCTACGGATGGGAAGTCGATGGGCTAGCTTCTCTTCTGCAGCCTTCCATAAGCTGGAGCTCTGCAGGTGGGTTGGGGCTGCCCCCCAGATTCGCCAACGGAGCTGGCTGAGAATGGTTGGTGTTGCGGCTGCAGCCTATCTGCTGGGCACCAGGTTGCAGAAGGCAGCGTGGTTGATTAGTTCGTTTGTTTGTTTGGTTTGGTTATTTTCTATCCCGCCTTTATTATCTTTATAAATAACTCAAGGTGGGGAACATACCTAATACTCCTTCCTCCTCCTATTTTCCCCACAACAACACCCCTGTGAGGTGGGTTGGTCTGAGAGAGAGGGACTGGCCCAAGGTCACCCAGCCGGCATTCATGCCCAAGGCGGGACTAGAACTCTCAGTCTCCTGGTTTGCCATTGGCTCCTTCCTAGGGCTGAGAGACAGGGACTGGCCCGAGGTCACCCAGCTGGCTTTCATTCCTAAGGTGGGACTAGAACTCTCAGTCTCCTGGTTTGCCGTTGGCTCCTTCCTAGGGCTGAGAGTCAGGGACTGGCTCAAGGTCACCCAGCCAGCATTCATTCCTAAGGTGGGACTAGAACTCTCGGTCTCCTGGTTTGCCATTGGCTCCTTCCTAGGGCTGAGAGAGAGTGACTGGCCCAAGGTCACCCAGCCGGCTTTCACACACAAGGCAGGACTAGAACTCTCAGTCTCCTGGTTTCTAGCCCGTTGCCTTAACCACTAGACCAGGGGTCGGCAAACTTTTTATGCCGGGAGCCATTTTGACATGCTCGTGCACATTTTGAAATGCTAGAGAGCCAGGGGGCGGGGTTTGCTGGCGGGGGCCAATCGCGTGGAAGGGGGCGGGGTTTGTGGGCGGGGACCAATTGCGTGGAAGGGGGCGAGGTTTGCGGGCGGGGGCCAATCGCGTGGAAGGGGGCGAGGTTTGCGGGCGGGAGACGGCGTCCACCCGGCCCAGCTGCCCGGGGTCCAGGGAGATCAGCTCCGGCGGGATCTGCGGCGAAGAGCGGCCGTGGGGGGGGCGGGCGGCAACGACAAGCGGCGCGCTGAAAGCCTGAAGCGCGCCGCTTGTCGTCGCCGCCCGCCCCCCCCACGGCCGCTCTTCGCCACAGATCCTGCCGGAGCTGATCTCCCTGGACCCCGGGCAGCTGGGCTTGCCTCCCTCCGTGAGGCCCAGGGGCGCTGGAAGCCGGCCCGGGTCTCCTCCTCCTCCACTTCAGGCTTTCAGCGCGCCGCTTGTCATCGCCGCCTGCCTCCCCCACGGCCGCTCTTCACCACAGATCCTGCCGGAGCTGATCTCCCTGGACCCCGGGCAGCTGGGCTTACCTCCCTCCGCGAGGCCCAGGCGCGCTGGAAGCCGGCCCGGGCCTCCTCCTCCTCCGCTTCAGGCTTTCAGCGCGCCGCTTGTCGTCGCCGCCCGCCCCCCCCCACGGCCGCTCTTCACCACAGATCCTGCCGGAGCTGATCTCCCTGGACCCCGGGCAGCTGGGCTTGCCTCCCTCCGCGAGGCCCAGGCGCGCTGGAAGCCGGCCCGGGCCTCCTCCTCCTCCTCCGCCGGCGCTTCAGGCTTCCAGCGCGCCTGGGCCTCGCGGAGGGAGGCAAGTCCAGCTGCCCGGGGTCCAGGGAGATCAGCTCAGGCGGGATCTGTGGCGAAGAGCGGCCGTGGGGGGGGGGCGGGCGGCAACGACAAGTGGCGCACTTCAGGCTTTCAGCGCGCCGCTTGTCGGCGCCGCCCGCCCCCCCCCACGGCCGCTCTTCGCCCGCCCGCGTTGAGCGAAGAAGATGATGGGGGGCGGGCCTGCCCGCTTACCTGCCTGCTTGGCTCCCTCCGCGAGGCCCCCCGCTGCCTTCCCCGGATCCAAGCCGGATCGGGGGCCTCGCGGAGAGAGGCAGGCAGGCAGGTAAGCGGGCAGCCCTGGCCTCCACCGCCGGGCCCGCCCCCCTCGGCTGCTTCCGCCCGCCCGCGTTGAGCGAAGAAGATGATGGGGGGCGGGAAACGAGGCCTGCCCGCTTACCTGCCTGCTTGGCTCCCTCCGCGAGGCCCCCCGCTGCCTTCCCCGGATCCAAGCCGGATCGGGGGCCTCGCGGAGAGAGGCAGGCAGGCAGGTAAGTGGGCAGCCCTGGCCTCCGCCGCCGGGCCCGCCCCCCTCGGCCGCTTCCGCCCGCCCGCGTTGAGCGAAGAAGATGATGGGGGGCGGGAAATGAGGCCTGCCCGCTTGCCTGCCTGCTTGGCTCCCTCCGCGAGGCCCCCCGCTGCCTTCCCCGGATCCAAGCCGGATCGGGGGCCTCGCGGAGAGAGGCAGGCAGGCAGGTAAGCGGGCAGCCCTGGCCTCCGCCGCCGGGCCCGCCCCCCTCGGCCGCTTCCGCCCGCCCGCGTTGAGCGAAGATGATGGGGGGCGGGAAACGAGGCCTGCCCGCTTACCTGCCTGCTTGCCTCTCTCCGCGCAGGGGCTGCTGCGGCTGGAGATGGCGCTGCCTCCCTGCCGCGCCGGGCCTCGCTCAGTGCGAGAGCCAGGGGGCGGGGTTTGCGGGCGGGGGCCTATCACGTGGAAGGGGCGGGGGTGAGTTCAGCTGCGGAAGAGCCACACGCAAGGGGCCAAAGAGCCGCATCTGGCTCGCGAGCCGCCATTTCCGACCCTTGCACTAGACCAAACTGGCTCTTGATAATGTTCACTGCAACTTAACCGAGACTGCTCAGTGGGAGAAGCCTGGTATGGGTCGGTGCAAGGGAAACATTTATTTCCTTTCAGGGTCTGGTGACGTTGGAGAAGGTGGCTCTGGGCTTCACGGAGGAGGAGTGGGGGCTGCTGGATCCGGAGCAGAAAGCTTTGCATCAAGAGGTCATGGAGGAGATTAGGGGGATCGTGGCTTCTCTCGGTAAGGCCAACTTCGACGCTTGTTCCTCAAGATCAGCTTGTAAGAGCCACCATGATATTTTAAACTGCCAGCAGTTCTCCTCTGTTACTGGGTTCAGAACAGCCCATCCAGAAAAACTCCATGTACAGTAGACTCTCAGTTAACCGGCACCCATGGGGATTGGTAGATGCCAGATAAATGTAGTTTCCGGTTGCTTGAGAGTTACTATTAAACCCGAATACCCACTAGATGGCAGCAGAGAGATACAGATTTTTTTATTGAGAGTGCCGGCTGCTTGAGTTCTGGTTAACTGAGAGTCTACTGTATTTAAATCTTTCGAATGACTGCCGTTGAATTCTCAGGATTTTAAAAAATTCTCTACCCCTCAAGCACAGAAGCAGATCTTCAAGGCCTTACGAAAGGCCAGCAGGGTGGAGGCCAACCTAATCTCAGGGGGGATGATGTTCCAGAGGGTGGGTGCCACAGCAGAAAAGGCTCTCCTTCGGCGCCCAGCCAGCCAGCCAACATTTCTAGGCCGACCGTACCCACAGATTACGGATGGTTGTTGTTTTATTCATCTTGTTACTGTGTAGTACATATTGCTCTGTTGAATGTTGAAGCTCTTTCCATCTGGCTTTAGTGGCCGTCCATCAGCCTTTGGTCTTTTGGACTCGCCCATCAGTGGATATTCTCAGGTCCGGGGGCAGAGGCAATCCAGATTGAAACTGGAGTCAGTTAGCCGAAAAGTATTACATAGAGTACTGGGGAAGCAGCAGTTGTTAACTCAGTTCTTTTTTCTGAATACCTAAGGGCAGTGTTTCTCAACCTTGGCAAGTTTAAGATGGGTGGACTTCAACTCCCAGAATTCCCCAGCCAGCCTTGCTGGCTGGGGAATTCTGGGAGTTGAAGTCCACCCATCTTAAACTTGCCATGGTTGAGAAACACTGCCTAAGGGCTTGCTCTGATCTGAAAAGCCACCTCTTACAGTTCTAAGCAATGTCTGGGAAGAAATTATTTAAAAATAACAATTTCTATGCAATGTGTGGGAAGAAATTATTTTAAAATAACCATTTCTAAGCAAGCACATAAGGAAAAAGCACAGACGTGTTTCCATGGGGTGCAGTAGGCATATAGTTGATGGTTGCATCCTAGGATGCAGGTGGGTTCCCTGTCCCAGAGAAAGTCCTACAAGTAATATGTTCCAATACTATCTTAACTACAAAAGTGACTAGATAATATATTTTGTGTGTGTGTGTGCTTTTGTGTCAGTCATGTCACTCATTTACTACATGGAATGGTCCCTGCAGTTTTTCGGAAGTGGTTTGTCCTTGCCTTCTTCTTGCTGGGGCTGAGAGAGAGGGACTAGCCCAAGGTCACCCAGCTGGCTTTGTGACTAAGGCAGGACTAGAATTCTCAGTCTCCTGGTTTGCCATTGGCTGAGAGAGAGTGACTGGCCCAAGGTCACCCAGCTGGCTTTGTGACTAAGGCAGGACTAGAATTCTCAGTCTCCTGGTTTGCCATTGGCTGAGAGAGACTGACTGGCCCAAGGTCACCCAGCTGGCTTTGTGACTAAGGCAGGACTAGAATTCTCAGTCTCCTGGTTTGCCATTGGCTGAGAGAGACTGACTGGCCCAAGGTCACCCAGCTGGCTTTGTGACTAAGGCAGGACTAGAATTCTCAGTCTCCTGGTTTGCCATTGGCTGAGAGAGAGTGACTGGCCCAAGGTCACCCAGCTGACTTTGTGACTAAGGCAGGACTAGAATTCTCAGTCTCCTGGTTTGCCATTGGCTGAAAGAGAGTGACTGGCCCAAGGTCACCCAGCCGGCTTGGTGCCTAAGGCAGGACTGGAACTCACTGGTTTCTAACATGGTGCTTTAACCACTACACCAAACTTGCTCTCAATAGCAATTTAGGAAAGACAAAATCATATCTCCAGAAATTCCAGTTTATGTACAGTTGATATATTCTAGTTTAGTGGATTAATAGAATCTTGTCAGATATTATCTAGTTTAGTGGATTAATAGAATCTTGTCAGCACCGATATATTTTTTTAGAGGGTTGTAACCTTTCTGCTAGCGGATCCCTCCCAAGTTGGATTTTTTAAAGATTGACCAACAAGGTTCGTTATTGGGAGCTCAGCCTAAATTGCACAATCCCAGCCTTGACCGTTTCTTTAAAAAAAATCTCTCATACATGCCAAGGTCTGCCTCATCTCCAGCTTTTTGTCATTCTCAGTTGTGGACATGATTTGATTTTTACCTGTTCTCTGGATTCTTTTTTTCAGAGGCTGAGAGACAGCAGCGTGAGTCTGAAGGAGGGCCAAGCAATCTGTTTTTGGAAGGAGTCGGAAGCGAAGTAGAGGAAAAGAAGATAACAACAAATACCGAATTGATCAGCGAGGTCTGCGAAACCTTAACTCAAGAACAAATAGAGAAAGAAAGGGAGAAAAACGAGCGTCTGGTGTCTGGGGAGATCTACACTTGTAAATCCACCTTTTATCTCCATATGGGAACTCACGCAGGGGAAAAACCTTTCCCGTGCCAAGTGTGTGGAAAGAGCTTCAAAAGGAGAGATATCCTGATTTCCCATCACCGCACTCACACCGGCGAGAAGCCCTACGAATGTTTCAAATGCGGAAAGTGCTTCAGCGATATTAAATACCTCAGCTCCCATAAAAAGATCCACACGGGAGAGAAGCCGTACAAATGCAAGGAGTGCGGGAAGGGCTTCAGTCAGAGCGCGAGCCTCACTTCCCACCTCCGGATCCACACGGGGGAGAAGCCGTACAAATGCCCGACGTGCGGGAAGGCCTTCGCTCAGCAGTCAAATCTCAACTCGCACCAGATAAGCCACACCGGAGAGAAACCCTACAAATGCTCGGAGTGCGGAAAGAGGTTCAGCCACGGCGCGAGCCTCACGCATCATCAGCAGCTCCATACAGGGGAGAAACCGTATGTATGCTTGGAGTGTGGGAAGAGCTTCAGCAGTAGCAAAAACCTCATTTCTCATCAAAGAATCCACACCGGGGAGAAACCGTATACGTGCTTGGAGTGCGGGAAGAGCTTCAGCCAGAAGGTGTACCTCATCACTCACGAAAGAATCCACACAGGAGAGAAACCCTATAAATGCCTAGAATGTGGGAAAAGCTTCACCAGTGGCAAATACCTTATTTCCCACCAGAAGGTTCACACCGGGGAGAAACCGTATGCGTGCTTGGAGTGTGGAAAGAGCTTCCGCAGGAAGATGCAACTCGCGACTCATCAAAGGACTCACATGGGAGAAACCCCAAAGTGGTAAATACTTCTTGGGAGGAGAGGTGAAATGGATAAGGGTCAGCCCTTCGAGGTAGTCCAGACAAGAAAACAAAACCTTTACTGTAAGGTTATAGTAACAGAATCTTGTAAGTCTGAAAACACTTCCCCCTCCCCTGCCTTTATTTGCCAAACAACTAGGGAGGGTCTCTTCTGGGATGCTTCCCACACCCCCATTCCTTCTGTGGGCTGAGGTATCTCTTGTCTGACCGTTGCCTAGGCTGCTGCTGCTGCTCCTCCTGTCTCCCAAGGATATTCTCACAGACCGTTACAATAAGAGCTGGGCTAATGAAGGATGAGATTTAAGATGCAGAAATTCCAGATGACCACTAGAGGGCCACAAGGAGTTACTATTTTCTGTGTCTCTTTCCTGCCATCTAGTGGTCATCTAGATCTTTGCAGCCCAGTTCAGATAGCCCTGGGCTAAATGAGAATTACCCTGTCCTTAAACCTCTTGCCACAACAGGATAAACACATTGAGAAGAGAAGAGGCGGAAATGAAGTGTGGAATGCCCTAGATAGGAGGCAGTTCTTCATCCCCCCCCCCCACAGCCCACAACTGTTATGTTTTAACAACACTCTTGAATAAACATGGGCAGATGGTTTCCTAAAGAACTTTTAATTCTGGTGAATCCTTCCTGGGGATATGTCTGAAGAATTTTGGAAACTGCAATTAATCCAGAGTGCTAGACACCAGAGTGGCTTTGTAGAGGGTTCCAGCCATTAACATTGATTCTTTGCACCAACCAGGGTGCACAAAGGGGATAACTTAAAGACTTAAAGGATATCTTAGGACCTTTCCTCAGATCTGCCTAGATTCCAGTGGAGAAACCCGGCTTTATCCCAGCTGGAATGAAGGCCCAGCGGGAGAAAAAGACGTCTCAGGTCCAGCTGTGGTAGGCCTGCGGTTGAACAGGGCCAAACAAAAGGTCGTCTGCACCACGTCTGTGGAACTCCCTGCTCCAGGAAGCTTCATTGACACTTCTGCTCATGTTCTTTCACCAAATGTGACTATCTTTATTTATGGTGGGGCTTGTTCCATGCAGGGCGTAGATTTTATATGATGTTTTATTTTGTGTTCTCTCTGCCTGTGTTTGCTAGATAACACTAGTCCTTTGTAATTTTTAAAATGTTTCTTGTATTAGTTTTAATTGTTGCTAGTTACCCTAAATGGTAAATGAACACTAGAAAATCAGGGTGAATAATAATAATAATAATAATAATAATAATAATAATAGATTCAGAAAGAGGCTGCTTTTCTGTATTAACAGCAAAATTAATTAGGATAGATACGTATATTAAGAGAGTAGCAGTTGACAAAGGAGAACATGAAGTCATGCTGATTATAGATAAATGTCATGATAAATGTCATGAGTTTTTCCTAATGGACTAACGGAGGCTTCACCACCTTTAGAAGAAATGCCATGCAAATTCTGTACAGCAGTGGATCTAAAGGATAACCTTTGCAGATGTTTAAGTAGCGACATCTATTTAAAGAGTCAAATACAGCAAGAAATACAAGAGGTTGTGGAATTGACAATATGTCCTCCTTATTTGAGATACTAAGGAATTCTCTTGAGCAAATTATTAAAGGAGCTGTGAGATAGAAATTGCTGTCATTAATGTTCAGTATTAATTGTGGCCATGTTTTAACCTCTTAGGTTGTAGAGATTCAGTCAAGATAATGGTAGTACTGAGATTCTTATTTCAGATGATACCCGTGTATTATTTTGAGTGTATTTGTAAGAAAATGACAAAAGCCTTTTAACCAGTTCATTTATCGGAGACTTTCTTTTAGATGAGGAGGAAAGAATCACCAAATAGGGCTGCTCATCAAATTCATTCCTATATTTAAGGAAGATGGATGTATCCCATGTATTTTATGGGATGATATTGACAGACGGATTGTATTCATGCAATTTAAAAAATATCAGATCTTCCTTAACTCTACCCTTCCTCTCCCTTTTTCCCCCCAAATCCTATTTTCTGATTGGTGCTCCTGCTTTAAGCATGTAGCTCCATCCGCCACCTTTATTCATCTGATTTTAATCCATCTCTTGTTTTGCAAAACTTAATGTGCAAAATTCTGGTATCTGGGATACTAAAATTATGAACAGTGGTTACAAACTCTTAAGTTGCAGTCAGCGTGGCCATCTCCTTTTGCCAAGGCGTGGTGGCTCAGCAGGTAAGACGCCAGGCTTGTTGATCGGAAGATCGCAAGTTCGGAGGTTCGAATCCCTAGCCCCGCGTGATGGAGTGAGCTCCCGCACTCGCCCCAGCTCTTGCCAACCTAGCAATTCGAAAGCATGCAAATTCAAATAGATGAATAGGTACCACTTCGGTGGGTAGGTAACAGCGTTCCGTGCACGTCATGCCAGCCACATGACCGTGGAAGCGTCTTCGGACAATGCTGGCTCTTTGGCTAACAAACGGAGATGAGCACCGGACCCTAGAGTCGGACACGACTGCACAAATGTGCGGGGGGAACCTTTACCTTTTTAAAACAAAAGACCTTAACCTGAAAATTCTACAGAGATGTCATTTAAACAGGTCTCTGGTCTCAGGTTAACTGTTATACAAAATACTTGATCAAGCAATGATCCCTTCCTATTTTCTGAGATTCCATAAAGCTTTAATGAGCAAAAAATGAATTTGGCTTTTGCTGGTAGGAACAAGAATATGCAATTAGGTAGGAATCCTCCTGTCAACCCAGCAGTTTGAAAGCCTAGCAAGTAGATAAAATGGGTACCACCTTAAGTGGGCTAATTTGCTGGCATCCTGTCGGGAAGTCGGCTCCACCAAAGGAGAGGATCGGAGGAAGATTGAATGGCAGTGGTGACGACGGACCCGGATGTGACAGCTACAGGACGTCAGCAGCCGGCTCAAGGCATCCTGGGAATTATAGTCCGTAGCCTAGTAGAGTCGGTTCCCTCACCCCCCTTCCTTCACACACGGTGAATTGAATTTGGTGAATTGTATAATTTGAATTGTATATATATGAATGTAAGCCGCCTAGAGTCCTCCATTAGGGAGGGGATAGGCGGGGTATAAATATCACTATAAATAAATATAATAAATACATAGACTGTTAATCCAATGGAACAAAACATGAAAATATTAACAAAGGCAAACACTTTTTTTTTAATACATGAGATAAGGTAGCAAATAATCTTCCTCGATTTCTCCTGTTCCTTAGGAGATAGTCTCAGAGCACGCTGCTGACACTGTTCCTGAGTAGCTCTTTCAAGAATATATATTTAAAGGACATACTGGAATTCATCTGAGTTACATAAGGGCTGCTGTTACTCACCACTGCAATGACCCTTTGCATGGATGTTGAATTGCTCTGCCGTTGTCCTTGTCTTAAACTGTGTTCAGTGCATTTTGTAAATGTGTACGGCAAAGCAGTTAGCCAATAAAGTTTTAAAAATTAAGGAAACTGACAAACTGGGAAATGCAAAAATGGTGTCGTGCCAGCTCTGGAACATAAAAGCAACAGTCTGTTTTTTGCCCCATCTGTCTGTCTACCCAGCATTCAACAGTGGGTTTTATTACTTGGACTGAAGGAAGAAGAAGAAGAAAAGAGACTGCTTTTGGCGTTGGGATGGATATATGTGGGCGAAGGAGCCCACAAGTGTAGACCCAGGTGGGCCAGTGAGCCCCTTAAGCGAGGGGCAGAGTGCCTGCTGGGGTCCCTCTAGTGCAGAGCTTTCCAAACTGGGGACACGTTAGTGTGTCGCTGCAGTGTCTGGGTGTGTCGTGGCTGCTGCCGCCTCTGAGCCCTGCCAGGATTCTGTGCAGGTCCTAGTGCCTGCCTTGTGCCTGGCTGCCTCCAAACCTGCCCTGCCAGATTCCGTGCAGGTCCTAGTGCCTGCCTTGTGCCCTGCTGTAAGAGTGTCACAAAATGATGCATGTCTAAAAAGTGTGTCACCAACATGAAAAGTTTGGAAAGCTCTGCTCTAGTGTGATGAGTGGGTGCTCCCTCCCTGGTGTGAGAGACGGGGAGGGAGCCTGGGAGCGGATGAGGTATGAGCGTGGGGCTCCCCCCTCCTTGAGTGAGAGTCAAAGGGGAGGAGAAGCGAGTGAGAGGCCGGTGAAGGCGCAGTAGATATGGGGGTGATGGTGGGGTTCCCACAGCACTGAGTGAGAGCTGGAGGGCTGGGGAGCTCGACACCACCCCATGGTTGCTTGGTGTGTGTTTGTTGATGTATGGTTGGACAGAGGGACCCCTAACTAACTAACTATGGAACTTGGAGGGCCGGGATTGGGGGGAAAGGGGAGCTTGGGGGGATTTAGGGTGCGTTATTCAAGTCAGGTGGTGACGGGTCGGGGAAACTTAGAAAGGATCCGCCCTAACTGATCAGGCGGTAAAAAGGGACGGTGGGAGATTTGTACTTTCAGACTTGCAAGATTCTGTCAATGTAGCTTTACAACGAAATAGAATTAGCTCATCTGGTGGTGGTTCCTATCTGGTTTACCCCGCGAGAGTGACATCAATCTTGCAAGTCTAAAAGTACAATCCTTCCTCCCGTCTCCTTTACAGCCCGAGGAACTAGGGAGGGTCCTTTCTGAGCCTCCTGCCCCGCCCACTATCCAGCTGTGGACTGTGCTGTCTCTTATCTGACCATTCCATAGGCAGCGTTTCTTGGCCCCGTCTCCCAAGGTCTTTCCCACATACCATTACATCACCCTCCCCTTCAGTCTCATCCCCCCATCTCCTTTACAGCCGGAGGAACTACGGAGGGTCCCTTCTGCGCCTCTTGCCCCACCCACTATCCGGATGCGGGCTGTGCTGTCTTTTATCTGACCGTTCCCTAGGCAGCAGTGTCTCTTTGCCCTATCTCCCAAGGCCTTTCCCGCACACCATTACACACTGATGATGTTACCTAGCTTGTTAATGAAACGTCTGCAGGCAAAAAACCAATTCAGAGAAGATGGAGAACCCAACGCTTCCACCCTGAGCTACATATATTCTGAACTACAAGAAGAAACACTACCTCAGGCAAGGCTGGGTAGGACAAACTATTATGTATATGTAGCCAGCAAACCTCACTCTCCCATGCACTGATGATGTTACCAAGCCTGGTCATGAAATGTCTGCAGGAAAACAACAAGCTCGGAGAACACCATGATCCAAGGTATGTAAGTAAAAAAGGCTGTGCCCTTCAGTGTAATCATTCCATTGATAGCCTTTTGCCATCTCAGAACAAAAAGGTGGCCTACGGGGACCGTCCGTATAATAAGGAACTACGTACTGGATAGGATTGTTTTATTACTGTGTTTTTTAAAGAAGAGGTCAAATTCTTTTTTTATTTCAGTCAGTGCTTCCTCCATTCTCCCTCTCCCCTTATTCTTCATTTTTAATAAACCTTTTTGGTTCTGAACTCGGTCTGTGGCTGTAACGTCTCAAGGTCAACTTCTCCTCCTTCCAGCAGGTTCTTTGTGCAAGGGGTGTGGCTGGGCAGCTGGTTAGACTGGATCTGGCAAAGCTTGGGAGAATTTGGTAAATAATTTATTTGATTGATCAGGCTACCAAATCAGAAGAGTCAAGGCAGTGTACAGAGTCAGAACCATAAAAAGATAAATTGGAACACAATATGTAAGTACAAGGTGTTGGGGACCGCATAGGAAGTTACTTTCTCCCAGGCAAACAAGTCTTTGTTTGAAAGTAAACTGGCTGGTGATGGTTGCAAATCAAAAGTTAGGAGTAGTGCTGCAGAGTGTTCCAATCCATAGTGTTTCTTCCTCTATTTTGTTTTTTTAAATAAACCATGTTTAAAAAAAAAGATTGATCTTTCTATATTAATTTGAAAGAAAGACTTGTAGTTTTTTTCCAAAGTAAATTAGCTTAACTGAAAGATTGTTTTAGATTCACAGCGAACATACTAATAAGGGAAGATGGGGTGGGGGTCCTTGTCTAATTTTACTTGCTTGTCGATGGGTTTCCCTTAAAATCAGGATAATTGTTTTCCCTCCGTCTAAACCAGTGTTTCCCAACATCTGCAACTATATGGTGTGCGGACTTCAATTCTCAGAATACAATGCTGGCTGGGGAATTCTTGGAGTTGAAGTCCCAGAATTCCCATGAGCTCCTGGTGACATCATGGATACATCCATGTCTTTTCTTGGCAACAAGATGGATGTGCTTTGCCACTGTGTCCTTCAAGGATGGTTTTCTGATTTTCTGGTGGTCTCCCATCCTAACACTAACCAGGTCTGACCTGCTTAGCTTTGGGACACCAGCCAGGTCAACAGAGTACAACACTTTAGATTGGCTTTTATTGATTGGCTCAATGTAGGCAGTCTTCTGCCTGGTGATTAAAGCATGGACATGCGGGAGAAAGCTGCTGTTGAAGCACAGACCTTTTGGGGATTTCAGCATTGGGAACTGGGTGCAAATCATAAATTTATTTAGTTATCAAATTTATATAGCCGCCCATCTCACAAAGAAGTGACTCTGGGCGGCATATAACAAGGCTAAAAACAATGAACTAATAAATACATTATTATTATTATTATTATTATTATTATTATTATTATTATTATTTGTAAAAAAACAAGCTAAAAGAGAAGAAATATTAGGCGAAGAGATTCTAATAATAATACAGCCACCTCGCTAGTTCACCACATCCGGGTTTTGAGGGACCTGCGGAAGGACCGAAGTGATGAAGACAGCCTCACTTCGGCGGGGAGGATATTCCACAATGCGGGCACCACAGCAGAAAAGGCCCATCACCTAGGACCCACCAAATGTAGCCCCTGTGATGGCATGTGCCCCTGAAGAGGGGGGTGATGTTATGGAACTGGGAGCTGAGGGAGTAGAGAGCGCATTCCAGGCAGATAAGAGAGAGCCAGTCTGTTCTAGTGGTTAAGGTGCTGGGCTAGAAACCAGGAGACTGAGAGTTCTAGTCCCGCCTTAGGCAGGAAAGCCGGCTGGGTGACCTTGGGCCAGTCACACAGTCTCAGCCCAACTCACCTCACAGGGTTGTTGTTGTGGGGAATATAGGAGGAAGGAGTATTAGATATGTTCACCGCCTTGAGTTATTTATAAAAATAATAAAGGCGGGATAAAAATTAAATAAATAAATAAGTGTTCACACAGCTTGCACAGCTTGTAGAGTGTGGGGGGGGGGCAAGGAAGAAAGTTAGACTAGCACCGCCCTAGGTTCCCAAGGGTATTTCCCCCTTTACCTCAGTTTAGGACCCTTTAGTCTGGCAAGATTCTGTATATGGCAGAAACAATAAAGAACTAGAGTTGAAGCTCGACTCAGCGTTGTTTCTTCGCCAATTACCTTGACACTCCTGAGCCAACGGGACCTCTCTGCTGGATCTGGTGGGATGGTCAGATGTCCTCGGGGAGGGGGGTCCCTCAGATAACCCTCAAATAATGTCTCTTCACACTAGATTATCCTTCCATGTGGACACAACTGATTACTTCCTAAGGTGAACCAGGGCATTTAGGAACCAGCATAAGTGCCTCTTAATATTGCTGTATGGAAAGGCCATACACTCCTGGGACGGGGTGGAGATTAGAATGGGACAGTAAGAGACAGCCAAGCGGTATACTGTATAATAATAATGGCCATTTGGATTTTATAATTTATTTATTGTATTATTTGATTGTGTTTTTATATTCTTTATTCTATTCTAATCAGTTTTATTGTAAACTGCCCAGAGTTCCCTGTTGGGGGAGATGGGCGGTCATATAAGTTAAATAAATAATAAGAATAATAAGAAACATACATTTCCGAGGGAAAGGACCCTGATGCTGGGAAAGACTGAAGGCAAAAGGAGAAGGGGACGGCAGAGGATGAGATGGTTAGATAGCATCACCATGTAATGAACATGAATTTGAGCAAACTCCGGGAGACAGGGGAGGACAGGAAGGCCTGGCGCGCTATGGTCCATGAGGTCACGAAGAGTCGGACGCAACTAAACGACTGAACAACAACAATGTGCTCGGAGATGGTAGGTTCTCCATCTCTGGAGAGTTAAATAGCTTTTCCTGCACATTGCAGAAGGCCGGACTAGATGATCCTTGCGGTCCCTCCTAACTCCAGAAGTGATGACTCTATCACTTCTGGGGAGGTAGTCCCAACACGTGCAGAGGGCACCAGCTTGGGGAAAGCGGGGTGGAACCGCGCGTCTCTCGATAGCTTTGTCGACTCGAAGATCCTTCGGAGCACAGATTCCCCAACCTGTCGCCCGCAGGAGGGTTGGGATTCTAACGTGTGGGAAAGGTTGCTTCTGAGCCATTGACGCCTGGTGTGTGTGTGTGTGTGTGTGTGTTTGCAGTCCCAGGCTGGACGGCCATCAGCGTCGCTTTCCTCCCTTCCTTTCTTGACCTCTCAACCCAACCTCTTTCTCCCCCCAAATCTGCCCCTTGGCTTCCGAAGGGTTACAGGGACGGTGGGAAGGGATTCCTAGAGAGGAAGGAAGGACGGACGGAAATTTGGGAAGCGGGGGAGGGGAGGGGAGGGGGCCCTCCGCGGCCAAGCCACCTCCCCATCCGGCCTTGCGCGCGTATCCCTCGCAGGAGCGCCGGAGGGGGGATGCAAGCGAGGAAGGACGGATCGGATGCGAAAAGGGTGGGGCGAGGTCGGAGCCGGCTGGCGGCTGAGTTGGGGACGGGGGTGCACCCACCTCCCTGCTCAGCGTCTCCCCTGGCCTTTGTTTCCCCATCCGAGGGGTGGGGGCTGGTGAGTCCGGATCTTCAGCCGCGCGTTGGGGAAGGGATGGGTCGAGCTGCAGAGCAGGGCGGAGAGGAGACCTGGCGCGGTCCAGCAGCGCCTGGAGAGACAATGCGAGGAGGCCTGGTCGCGGGGGGGGGACGCGGGGGGGGGGAGAGGAAGAACTGCAGCCGAGAAGAATAAAGCCTCCGCCCCGCCCCCGCCCCCCCCATCACTGCTCTCACTCCTCTGGATGCGATTTCTCCACCCGAGGTTATTCTTGTACGTTTGCAGGCTGCCCGCCTCCGGCGCCTTCACTTGGGATGGAAAAGGGCGAAACGGGGCCTGGAGGGAGGCGTAGCGTTTTATGCTGGTCCAGCCGGATCTGGGTCTCCAGAGCGTTGGGTAGAGCCGTGGTGGGCGAGTGAGTGAGTCCTAAGAAGCGGCTGTAGAGGTTTTCTCAACCGGATTGCCCGCGGCTTACCCCGAAAAAGTTAAGCGGCATCGGGCTTGGTTTGGGATTTATTCGCTGATTTGTAGTTTACACCCCGCCTTTCCTTCGGGAGTTGGAGGTGGGGTACATAATGCCCCCTCCTCTAATTTTTCCCATTTTCAAACAGAATTAGGGGAGGCGGGTTGGCCGAGAGAGAGGGACCGGCCCAAAGTCGCGCCAGATCTTGGCTCTCCCTGCTACCAGCCTGACACCTTCCCACTCCCCCCCCCCCAATACTTAGCTTAGCAGGGAGACCACCAGGAAATCTGTTATCGGGAGAAGGAAAAATGAAACACGGAAGAATCTCTATGCTGTGGCCAAGAAGTCTCCAGGAGTCAAGCTGAACTCCAGGGCGGCTTTGCCTCCTTTTTAAAGATTTCTGGCGCAAGGCTCAAAATACTCTGGATATTGTGGGGATTTTCTTTTGGGTTACCACTCCCATCATCCTAGGAGTAGGACTTTGGGGAATGAGATTCTCAAATGTGGAGGGCCTCTGGTTTTGTTATGATGGATATCTGGATTGGGGATGACGGAAGGAAGAGAGGAACTCTTACTTTATTATTTTAATTTAATTTAATTATTTTATTCTTCAAATTTGTGTAGCTGCCCATCTCACAAGAAGTGACTCTGGACGGGGTACAACGGTTGCCTCCCCCTCCCCCTTCTCCTCCCTCCCCCCTGCTATGAGTGAAGAAATCTAAGCTTTGGTGAACATAAAGGAGAGATCTAGCTTCAGGTTTTCTATTAGGAGGGGATCTAATGGGGTGGAGGGCTTGCTACTTGCCTGAGCTGCTCTGCTGAAATTCTCTGTGGTTGCTTGCTGCATGCAGATTTACACACACACACACACAGAGAGAGAGAGAGAGAGAGAGAGCGCGCGAGCGCCTTTGCTGGCTTTCTTTCAAAAGAAACCTTTCCAAGGAATGAGCAGCATGTAATAGGATGACAACTTCCCTAAAGTTGTATGGGTTCAGTGCAAGGCATTTTGAAAAGGCATTCCGTTTTAATACAGAACAATAATAAGAGAAGAAAGCGGTAGAAAGAACAGAAATCATAAGAGAGGGAGGGAACCGGAAAACAAGCCGAAAGGGTCCAATTTCTCCACCAGGAGGGGCTTCAGTTGGCTCAGTTCCAAACCGTTTGTCCCATGGAGGACACAAATGAGGGGGGGGGGGGTTGTTTGGGATTCCCAAGAAGAAAAAGCAGGAAATAGAATCAATTGCTGGGGAAAATGCGCAGGAAGAGAGAGGATCGATCCACACTTCATGTTTAAGCTGCTTCTGTCCTTGCGTCTAAGCTGGCTTAAGGAAAACCTGTTTGGACTGATGGCCTTGAGAAGAATTCAGTTCAGGCTACATGGTCCGACTCCTTTGGACAACATCTCTGCTGCAGGTCCTGTCCATCCCTGCCTCCATTTTCTTCTATAAAAAATGAATTTAATACTCCATCTTCTTGCCTGACCCCCCTCCTTGCAACATCAAAATGGTCAGGAGTCAGAAGCTGCCTGTTTGACATTTCACAGGGTTGCAGTATTTAGATCATAGCTTTCCAAACTGTGTGTCACGACACAGTACTGTGTCGCCTGCGGGGCCCAGGTGTGTTGCGTGAAAACCCGGAAGCGCTGATGGCGCGCCACCGCTGCATGCAGCAGTGTGCACAGCTGCGGCGGTGGGCCATCAGCACTTCTGGGTTTTTGTGCGGCACACCAGGACACTGCTGCTGTGGCGCACGAAAACCCAGAAGCACAGCGGCGGCGCTTCTGGGTTTTCACGCGCTGCTGCTGCCGCGGCACTTCCAGGTTTTCGCGCGCCGCCGTTGGTGTGTTGCCAACGTGAAAAGTTTGGAAAGCCCTGATTTAGATAGTTGATTAGATAGATAAGATGATAGATAGATAGATAGATAGATAGATGATAGATAGATAGATAGATAGATAGATAGATAGATAGATGATTAGATAGATGATAGATAGATAGATAGATAGATAGATAGATAGATAGATGATAGATAGATAGATAGATAGATAGATAGATAGATGATAGATAGATAGATAGATAGATGATTAGATAGATAGATAGATAGATAGATAGATAGATAGAGATAGATAGATAGATAGATAGATAGATAGATAGATAGATAGATAGATAGATAGATGATAGATAGATAGATGATAATCACTGAAATGGTCAATCGCTTAAAGAAAAATACAAAAAAGTTCCCTGAACTGTTTTGATGGGGGTAAGGGTCTATGTGTCAGCAATTCATTTAATAGCTATTTAAAAAAGCAGGGGGGGTCCTGATGTGCGGTGACCATGAAACAGGCTAAGGAGCCATTCTAGGCGCTGAGCACAGCAGCCAACAAATCGAGGTTATCCTATAAGAAACAAAGCCAAAACGGACAGGAGTATCTGAGGCAACGTGGGCAGATCTTTACACCTTAAAAGTGGAGCAGGAAAATGTGCCAAGAGGTTGTGTTTGTGGTGGGTGAGGATAGCTCCCTATGGGACCCTGAGCTAGTCCCCCCTCTCAGCCCCAGAGCCAGGGTGGGACAATGGGGAAGGGGCTGGACCAGGAGTGGGGAAATGCAGGTTCTGGTGCCCCTTCAGCCATGACAGCTCTCTAGGGACTCTGGGGCAGTCTTCTCTCAGTCGTGCCTACCTTCCAGGGTTGTTGTAGGGGTAAAATTAAGTGAGGTTCTCATCTGATTGCTCTTCTCGCTCTGCAGTGGGGAAGGGGCTGAACTAGGAGGGGGCGATCCAAATTCTGGCCCCCACTCAGCCATACCACCTCTCTGTGAGCCAGTCCCTCCCTCACATAGGGGGGGAAATGGGAGGAGGACGTCCCTGTACACCACCTTAAACGTCTGAAAAAGAGACCGGAGCTGCCTCTTTTCAATAAATAAATCATCCTTAGAAGAACGGTCATTATCCAACTGGGGGAAAAAAAAACAAATGCAAAGAAAGTTGCCTCCTTGCCTGATGGTGCCCCCCCCCCCTCAAATTATACTGAGTATCTTTAGTTGGGAGAAGGTGGCCTTTTCCCTCTGAAAAATGGGACCTCCCAGTTCTGCTTTTATTTATTTGTCCAACTTCTGTCACCGCCCATCTCCCCCCAGAAAGGGGACTCTGGGCGGTTTTTAGCTCCTCTTTGGGTGAGAATCGCACAGCATACTAGACTAGGCTCAAATAAGGTAAAGGTTCCCCCCGCACATTTGTGCAGTCGTGTCCGACTCTAGGGGCCGGTGCTCATCTCCGTTTGTTAGCCGAAGAGCCAGCGTTGTCTGAAGACACTTCCACAGTCATGTGGCCGCATGACGCGCGTGGAACGCTGTTACCTACCCACCGAAGTGGTACCTATTCATCTACTTGCATTTCAATGCTTTTGAATTGTTAGGTTGGCAAGAGCTGGGGCGAGTGCGGGAGCTCACTCCGTCACGCGGGGCTAGGGATTCGAACCTTCGAACTTGCGATCTTCCAATCGACAAGCCTGGCGTCTTACCCGCTGAGCCGCCACGCCCCTCAAATAGGCTCAAATAGAGTTGAGTAATTGGGTTCTGTGTGTACCGGTCCCTCAGCTGCTTCCTCAGCTTTCGAAAGGGTGGTCGCAGAAGCCATAATGCGATTTCTTTGCTCAGGCAGACCCTGTTAGGTGAATGCAGCTGTTGTCTTTTGCTAACTTGGGATTAGGGCTTTTTCCTGCAACGTGTGAATCGGGTCTTGGTTTTTCCCTGGTCTGCAGGCAAAGGAGCTGGAAACCAGCTGGAGTTTGGCTGCATAGTAGTGTCCTCTGTCCCAAGGGTCACCCAGAGCCCTTTTGGGGCTTGGCAGGACTTGGCATCGCTGATTTTTTCGCCCATCTTTGTTGGGAAGAAAGGGCATCCCAACAATGCCATCGGAGATGACCTTGCAGGACAGGTCAAACGTGGCTGCGTCACAGGCTGAGCGGGATCACAGGCTGGAGAAGAAATCCGAGAAGAAGGCCTGCCGAGGAGCTGAAAAATCCCCTTGTCCTCTCCAGTGTTCAAGGAGTGAAGAAGGGGGTGAGATGGGGGTGCAGAGGGTCCTGATCAAGGATATGCCCGGCATCGGCGTCCCGCGAGAACGCTTCCGGCAGTTCTGCTATCAGGAGGCCAAGGACCCCCGAGAGGCTTGCAGCCAACTCCATGATCTTTGCCATCAGTGGCTGAAGCCAGAGAAGCATTCCAAAGCTGAGGTGCTGGACCTGGTGATCCTGGAGCAGTTCCTGGCCGTGCTGCCCCCGGAGATGGGGCGCTGGGTGAGGGAGTGCGGGGCGGAGACCTGTTCCCAGGCGGTGGCCCTGGCCGAAGGCTTCCTGCTGAGCCAGGCGGAGGAACAGAGGCAGCAGGTGAGAACAGGGCCTTGAGATGGTTCACTGGAGCTTCCCTTGGCCACTTTCTGCTCACAACATCTTGTACCCATCGTATTGATTGATTGATTGATAGATTGATTTTTTGTGGCCCTATGAAGCCAATGTTTGGTCAATCATTCTCATTGTAGTCAAGGACCAATACAGGCCTTTCCTGGCTTTTACGCGCCCCGACATAGGTAAACCCAACATTACAGAATGGTTACAAGAACAGTGGCCGGCATTTTTCTGCATGCAATCTGACCTTTGTAAAAACTGTCTTATCTTAGGGGTCCATGAAGAGACCCCCTGCATAATCCTTGGACTGCCCTTTTTTTTTCATCCATTCAATCGTGTCTGATTCTCGGAGACTGCCTGGACAAATCCCTGCAGTTTTCTTGGTGAGGTTTTTCAAAAGTGGTTTGCCATTGCCTTCTTCCTAGGGTTGAGAGAAAGGGACTGGCCCAAGGTCACCCAGCTGGCTTCATGCCCAAGGTGGGACTAGAACTCACGGTCTCCCAGTTTTTAGCCCAGTGCCTTAACCACTACACCAAACTGGCTCTCAGACTGCCCCTATTATTATACAAATTACAATATTAGGTGCTGGGCTAGAAAGCAGGAGTCTGTGAGTTCTAGTCCCGCCTTAGGCATGAAAGCCAGCTGGGTGACCGTGGGCCAGGCACTCTCTCTCAGCCCAACTCACCTCACAGGGTTGTTGTTGTGGGGAAAATAGGAGAAGGAAGGAATATTAGGTATGTTCGCCACCTTGAGCTATTTATAAAAATAATAAAAGGCGGGATAAAAATTAAATAAAATAAATATTAAATAAATATTAATGGGGAATATTCTACCCAGTTTTCTTTTTCCTGTGCTATTTCTTATCTTTCTCTTTGCTCTTTGGGGTTTATTGTTTTATCCTTTGGAGGACGGAGTTGTGGAAGAAACCACCAACTTCCCCAGGATAGAAAAAATTCCATCCGGTTCTCATTCGAAGCTGCTGTTAAGGCAGATCAAGCAAGAAGTGGACAAGGTTGCTACTGCCCTAGGTAAGTGCTTGTGGGCCATTTTTCAGTTTTGCCATTTGCTGGCAGGCATAACTAAATGCTTTTATCTTCTGAGTCAATGCAGATGTAAATCTGGGTTAGGCATGGATGTAATCAATTCATTTTGGATGTAATCAATTCATTACCGTGGATGTAATCAATTCATTTTGGTAGGTTTTCCGGCATTTTATAGGGTGGAATGGATGCCTTAAATCAGTGTTGCTCAACCTCAGGAAGAGGTGTGGACTTCGACTCCCAGAATTCCCCAGCCAGCATGCTGGCTGGGGAATTCTGGGAGTCGAAGTCCACACGTCTTAAAGTTGCCAAGATTGAAAATCACTGCCTTAAATTTTTGCAAGTTTTTGCCCTTTAAACCCCTCAGAACAAAAGACAGCGTGGGGTTTTTAAACATGGTTGCCCAGTTATCAAAACATTGTAACACACTGGATTCTCTTACTGCAGGGAGTTGCAGTGTGGCGGAGAAGGGGTTGCACCAGGAGTGGGGAGACCCGGTTCTAGACCCCCCTCAGGCACAGAAGCTCCTGGGGAACTCTGGGCCGGTCCCTCTAGCTCAACCCCACCCCCTTCCCAGGGTTATTCTTGTGGGGAAGAAAAGGACGAAGCATTTCTGGTCCCATCTTTCACAGGAGGGCAAGAGGGGTGCTGAAGAAGTGTAAAGGTTCCCCCTCCCCGCACATTTGTGCAGTCGTGTCCGACTCTAGGGGCCGGTGCTCATCTCCGTTTGTTAGCCGAAGAGCCAGCGTTGTCCGAAGACGCTTCCGCGGTCATGTGGCCGCATGACGCGCGCAGAACGCTGTTACCTTCCCACTGAAGTGGTACCTATTCATCTACTTGCATTTGCATGCTTTCGAATTGCTAGGTTGGCAAGAGCTGGGGCGAGTGCGGGAGCTCACTCCGCACGCAGGGCTAGGGATTCGAATCTCCGAACTTGCGATCTTCCGATCGACAAGCCTGGCGTCTTACCCGCTGAGCCACCGCGCCCCTCTAAGAAGTGTAGGCGGGCTGTAATCCACAGCTGGTCTACCTGCGTTGCAGAACCTGAGTTTGCCTTCCACTCACAACCTTCCCTGCATCTCTCTCGCTCTCCCAGAGGATGAACCACAGCTGGCCGCTGGATGCAGCCCCCCTTCTGCACAGCTGGATCAGGTAGGGGAACAAACCCTGGGGGGGACAACCTGGGGTCATCTCCCTGGGTTTGGACGAATCGTCGCTGGCTTTTTGCCGCTGTCGGATACATCCCCAAAGAACCCTTTCCGAAGACCACGGCCTCCTGTTCTGCCCCGCCGGGCCCTGAAGACCCCTGCAGGGCTTGGCTGACAGATGTGCTGCCTTAAGTGTAAGAAGCCGACGTTTGCTGCTTTGTAGGTGACGCTTGAGGAAGTGTCTGTGACTTTTACAGAGGACGAGTGGGCGCTGTTGGACCCAGACCAGAGAGCCTTGCACAGGGACGTGATGGCAGAGAACAGCGGTATTGCCTCCTCCTTGGGTAAGTTTCCACTCAGAGAAAAGAAAAAGGGCAGAAAACAAGAGTTTACGAAATTAAGAAAAGCTAATTAAAGAAGCAACTCCAACCATTCTTTACAGCAGTTACAAAGCAAACCCGTTATCCTCCCTCCCTCCTTAGCATTACCAGAATCCCTTCAGCCCCTTATTCAATCCCTTTTCAGTCATCAAAACCAGAAATCTCCATTTCACGTTTTTTCCATTTTCAGCCAAAAGTCCATAAAAGGTTTCCAGTCTTTTGTAAAAGTACTTGGGGTTTTATCCCTGACCCAAACAGGTCAGTTTCGCCATCTCTGCTAACTCTGCCATCTTCACCACCCATTCCTCCATTGTGGGTATTTCAATATTTCTCTATCGTTGTGCATATCTTGATGCAGTTTCCATATAGAAAATCATCTTCCATAATTGACTATCCATAAGTCCCAATAAGTAAAGTTCTGGGTTCATCTCAATAGGAGTCTTCAAAACTCTTTGTATCATCATATGTATTTGTTTGTACTTGAATATGTATTTGAAGACCCAGAAGTGGGCCTTCCCTGCCACAGTGCCTGCACTCTGCAGTAGCATCTCCAGGAATCCATGTGGCTCCCACCCTAATGATGTTCCAGATGTCTTTAAAAACATGGCTGTTCTTCCAGGCTTCAGGTTCAGGTGGATGTGGAGCCCTGTTAGTTGTTGTCCAGATGTTTCAGTTTTTTTCTTAATTGTTTTTCTGATTTTAAATTGCAATCTGCCCAGGATGGATATGGATATGGATATGGATATGGATATGGATATGGATATGGATTGGATTAGATTAGATTAGATTAGATTAGATTAGATTAGATTAGATTAGATTAGATTAGATTAGATTAGATTGTGTGTGTGTGTGTGAGAGAGAGAGAGAGAGAGAGAGAATCTGTCAAGCTTCATTTCATAACTTACCAGAAATCTTTCCACTTTTTCCCCCGCCAGGAAGTGATTGGCCAGAGAGTGAAAATGGAGGAACACGTGGGGTATTGTTGGGAAAAATTGGAAGCGAAGAGGAGGACAAGCAGAGAGCAGAAGCTGACGCCGGCAGAATGAAGGACGAACCTTCGGGTTCTTATGATACTGAATTCTACGAGCTTCCAGTCTGCGAAAAAATAGAAGACGGGATCGAGTGGAGCCAGTGCCTCCTGTGTGGCAAAGCCTTCGACTGTCAGTCCAGCCTTATCGCTCACTGGGAGAGTCACACGACCAAGAAGCCGTACAAATGCATGGAGTGCGGGAAGAGCTTCAGCACGAGGCAGTATCTGGGTTGCCACCAGCGAGTTCACACCGGGGAGAAGCCGTTCAAGTGCGCCAAATGTGGGAAGAGCTTCAGCACGAGGCAGTATCTGGCTTGCCACCAGAGAATCCACACCGGGGAGAAGCCCTTTAAGTGTCTGGAGTGCGGGGAGAGCTTCTGCTGGGCGAACTCTCTCACCTTGCACCAGATCATTCACACGGGAGAGAAGCCATTTAAGTGCTTGGTGTGTGGGAAAAGCTTCAGCAGAGGCACCAGCCTTTCTTCCCATCAGAGGATACATACAGGGGAGAAGCCGTATAAGTGCTTAGAGTGTGGGAAGAGGTTCATTCACAATACTAGCCTCACTTACCATCGGCAGCATCACACGGGAGTGAAACCCTACAAATGCCCGGAGTGCGGAAAGAGGTTCAGTCACAGGACGAGCCTGACCTACCATCAACGGAGTCACACCGGAGTGAAGCCACATACCTGTTTGGAGTGCGGGAAGAATTTCAGCACTCGACAGTACCTCAATTCCCATCAGAGGATCCACACGGGAGAGAAACCGTATAAGTGCACCGAGTGCGGGAAGAGATTTGTCCATAGCACGAGCCTCAGCTACCATCAGCGCGTTCACCGAGGGGAGGAACCGTTTCAGTGTCTGGAATGTGGGAAAAGCTTCATTACGAGACAGTGTCTCACCTCGCATCGGAGGATCCACACAGGGGAGGAGCCCTTTAAATGCCTGGAGTGCGGAAAGGCCTTCCGAAGACGCACCAGCCTTATTTCCCATCAAAGTATCCACATGGGAGAGAAGCCGTATAAATGCCTGGAGTGTGGGAAGAGCTTCACCACTAGCAAATACATCATTTCCCATCAGAGAATCCACACCGGAGAGAAACCTTATAAATGTTTGGAGTGTGGACAGACGTTCTGCTGGGCGAACTCTCTGACCTTACATCAGATCACTCACACGGGAGAGAAACCCTTTAAATGCTTGGAGTGTGGAAAGAGCTTTAGCCGAAGCACCAGCCTTACCTCGCACCAGAGAATCCACACGGGGGAGAAGCCGTACAAATGTTTAGTGTGCGGAAAGAACTTCAGCACAAACAGATACCTCACTTGCCACCAGCGGATTCATATTGTGGATAAAGCTTTTAAATGCCTGGTGTGTGGGAAAAGCTTTAGTACTAGCAAATACCTCAGCTGCCATCAGAGAATCCACACCGGGGAGAAGCCGTTTAAATGCCTGGAGTGCGGGAAGAGCTTCTGTTGGGCATATTCCCTTACTTTGCATCAAAGGATCCACACAGGAGAAGATGCATTTAAATGCTAGGAGTATGAAAATTACTCTGTTTTTTTTTTGGGGGGGGGCAGGGGGATGAGGGAGCCCTTATCGCGGAAAAATTTAAGGGAGGAACCGTAGAAATCACTGTGGAAAGCCATTCGTGCGGAACACAGAGTTCATTTCTTTGCGTTTAGCTATAAATTTATTTACATGTATGCTTTATAATGTTGGTGTGTTGGCCGATGGTCGCTGTCCAGTGTTTCAGATGGCTTCCTTTTCAGCCCCACTTTGAGGGACTGGGAACTGGGCTTGAACCTTCAGTACGCTCCACATCTAAGCGATCGCCGTACCCTAATTTGAATTCCTGGGAGTGAGAAGGAAAGAACTTCCGTCTGCGCACAGATCTCACTTCTCAGCGAAGGCTAGGGACATGAGAGGATCTGTAGAAATGCCTGGAGATGTGCAGAAGTCCTTCAGTTGGAGCTGAAGATGTCAAGGAACCATATTGTAGATTTGCAAGGAATATAGGATGGTCATCCCCAATAGGCCAATGGAGGCCCATGTGAGTTCCGACAAAACTGAGTTTCTAAAGGTTGGGAGCTCTCGTGGTCTAAGGAGAGTCCGTCCTACTCTAAGTCGTCTGACACGTTCCAGGAAGACAGGGATCTCAGGCCACTTCCGGCCCTTCCTGCTGCACCACCGCCAGACCCTCGGCCACCGAGTCTCCCCCAGCGTGCTAGCCGGGACGCTTGACTCTTGCACAGAGTCTGTAGCATCACCAAGTCTTCCAAACATGGGGCGTTCAAGAAGACAGGCACGGCTGCAATAGGGACAACCCAGGGGAAGCAAGCAGCAGCAGCAGAGTGCAAGACATGGGCACATTTGCCCGACGTTCGAGATTGCGGGAGCGAGCGGGGAGGCTTTGTGTGGGTGGCTCCCAATCCATTTATTGTATTTATTGGTTAGGGTTCTATCCTGCCCTTGCTCCTGGAGCTCCCTGTGGGAATCTCTCTTCGTTTTATCCCCCCCAGCAAAATCTTGCCAGGTGGCCAGCTGAAAATCAGCCAGGGGGGTTCCGCGATGGAAGGTGGATTTGAACTCGGGTCTCTCCCTCCTGGTCTAATCCCATCATTGCCATGTTGTCATAGGAATCCACAGAGGGGAGGGGGGGGAAAAACACCTGTTGCCACTCCAACCCTGACATCCTTGTGTGTGGCATCAGCATGCAGGTACCCAAAGGCAGGTTTTGGTGTGATGTCACAGCCCCCGTTGCATCATTCCGATAAGGCTGACTTGTGTCAATCATGGCGGCTCTTCGGTGCTGAAAGTCAAGAATCAAGAAATGGGGCCACAGCTTGGGACACTCTCCCAGAGCAGTGTTTGGCAGCTGATGAGGCTCCTTCCTGCCCACCCACCACAGCCCCCCAAAGCCCGTCTCAGCAAAATGGCCGTATTCTGCAGCATAATTTTACTTCTTCGTTTGTGATTTCAGGCTTGAAAATCTGGTCCCTCTTGGCTGAGCTTGCCTGGGCTCAAAGGCTAAGCAGGCTCGGGTCGGGTTAGTGTGAGGATGGGAGACCATCAGGGGATCTCTGGCTGTAGGCCAGATGAGAAAGTAAAAAAAAATCTCAGAGGAAGGCGGCGGCAAACCACTTCCAAAGAAAATTCCATGTGAGTGTTAGGAGGCAAGTTCAATTCTAGGGCTTTACCCTTTTAAGGGGTATATCAAGTCTTTCTGGGAGATTTAATGTACCTGCTTTATATTTCCAAAGAGAGCTCCAATTTGCAAAATAAGATAAGGGAAACCTGCAAGGTCCGGCTTCTGGAATTCCTCCCAATCCCTTAGTAAGAGTTCTGCTCTGGGTCACGTGACCAGGAGACGCTCTGGGTCACATGACCGGGAGACGCTCTGGGTCATGTGACCAGGAGAGAGGCTTCTGAGCCACTGCCTTCTCATAAGGACGCCTTGAGGAAGTTTTTCTGGATTTTTTTCCTCTGCAGGCCCTAACCAGATCTGGCCCATTTTCAAACTCGCTATTTTTTTTCCCAGTTTCTCCCCCCAACACCAAAATTTGGTCCTGTTCCGTGTTAGGACAGTTATCCTGCTGATGGATTCAAGGACAGAATCCCAAATCCCCAAATTTCTTTCCAATATTCCATCAGGTTAGAAAAAAAACCAAGGGCTGAAAGTTTTGGGTGATGTCCCTGCATTTCAGGCCACTCCTGAAGCTCTCAGAGACTTAAAATAATGGGGAGAGGCAGAGACATCCGCAGGGGGGGGGTCAAAAAAGTCAAGATGGCAGCTGCAAAAATGTCATTGAAGCCCTTTATTAACTTGTATCGGCATACATAAAAAGGGGCAGGGCTTTGACTGGATGGCTGTGGCTGCCACCTTGACTTTTTGACATTCCTCGGCCCCACCCTGCAGACAGACCCAGGAAGGGTTGGTTGCTGACACTCTTTGGAGCAATGAAAACACTTCACAGGAATTAATTTTTCATATTGGCTGTGCCCAGTCCTTTACCACCTTGATCCCAGGGCGGTGACACCTGGTGACACCTCCCTTACTAACCCTAACCCTTGCCAGACTTTATGCAGCTTAACCTACCTTTGGTTTGGTTTGATTTCCTTGTTTTTAATTACCCCAAAAATGAAGTGTGAAGTTCCTGTGGTTGCAAGAAAGAACATACCAGCCTCAAGCATTGTCTTTATTTTCAGAGACGCCTCTGGGCCCACTGTAAACACCAGAGGTCCCCTTAAGAAATGCAAAGGGAAATGGCTGCAGGCCAGGCCTTCTTGGAAGTGGTGAGGCGTCCTTGGACTGAGGTCTCGTGACTGGTGGCTGATTGCGGCAGGTGCCCACAACACACTGCAGCCCTTCCAAAATGGGACTGCTAGACCCTGAAAGATTGGCACCCCATGATTTAGCTTCTCTGGATCTACTCGTCTTCACTCACATCCTCTTCTCCAGGCTGGCTTTGAAAACATTTTCAGAATTTCAGTTGCCAAACAAATGACTCGAGCAGGCAGAATGGAGCGTCCTTTCTGGCTTTTCTTTCAGCTGCATTCCCCACCCGTCCTTCTCGGCTGCATTCTGTGTGGGGACCTTCATCATTAACATCGCAGAGAGTTTGGGAACACCCCCCCCCATCGCTTCTATGAGACTTGGGGGGGTCACAGGTCAAGCGGCAGGGCCTTTTCAGTGGTGGCAGCGAGACAACGGTCTGCCCGAATGATGGAAGTTGCATCATTTGAGAAATTGCAAAAGTTTTTTTTCCTGTGTCACTTCCGCTGCTGCTGCTGCTGCCACCTCGCAATTTTCCTTCCAGCTCAGTTTGGCAGCTGCTCTTGGGCCATGCTACAATGCTGCTTCTCTGGTTTTAACTCTGTTCCGTCGTATGGGTGTGCAAAGTGTTCTGTGCACAAACCAACTTGTGCGTGGAAGAGCTGTTTTTGAGTGGGCTGTGCCTGAATCAAAACACCCCCGTTTTTGGTGTACTGATCTGTGCACGCCTGGAACAAAACAGGGCCATTTTGTCCCTCTGTGAATGGGACCGGTCCAGTTAGAAGTGGTTGAGTGGGGAGGATGCTGGTGGGGAAGGAAGGAGGACGGACAGTGGGATACGTCGCGCGGGGACATTGGTGGCAGTGGGAGAGAAGGAAGGAAAGATGTTGGAGGCCAGGGCTGGTGGGATACGTCATGCAGAGAAGGAGCAACGTGCATCAGACGTACCCAACTCATCCTGTCTGGATTTTGCTTCACCCCGAACAAAACAGCTGAAGCATTCCAGGTTTTGTTACTGCTGGACTGTGGCTGATCCAAAAGAGTTTGGCAGAACTTCTGAAAACTGATGGCTGGTTCTGGGTTCAAAACAAACTGTTTTTCCTATCTTGGGCCCACCCCTACGTTGTTGATGACTTTGGATAGATGTGTAGAAAAGTGGGATTAATGAAAAAAGTAGAATAGTAATCCTATGTAAATCAGCTTCTTCCCCATCCTAGGAATCCACTCAGGTGAGGCATTGTGAATTGGGGGGAAGAGGCGTTGTGAATCTGTTAGGAGACCAACTGAGACTCCGGTGGACTGGCGGCCTGAATTGGGCCCAGTGTTTGAGGTGCCTTTGGAAAAAGAGGCTCTTCTGAACGGCTGGGCCTCGTTGCCGAGAATTCGACTTCAGTTCTAGAGCCATATCCTGCTTTTTCACAATGTTTGTTGTTTAAACAGTGCCAATCTATGCATGTTTTTACAGAAATCCAGTGAGTGACATGCAACTTTTGCTCTGTGTGTCTGGTCATTTTTTGTTTCCTCTGTAATTTCATTTTTGTATCCCTTCTTGGATAGTTACTGGTTAATCTCCTGTACTAAAAGCATGGAATCATGGATGGGTATTTGAGTGTGAGTTTTTCTGGGAGGCATACAACAAGCGATGTTGTGCATGGTGGGAGGGGGGCATCATACATGTCATGAGGTCATTCTGCAATGAGGTCATGCATGGCATGGCTGACGTCATAGCAGCTGATACTGGATGTCTCTAGCTCAAGAGTTTTCCAAACTTTTCATGTTGATGACACACTTTTTAGACACGCATCATTTCGTGACACACTCTTACAGCAAGGCACAAGGCAGGCACTAGGACCTGCGCGGAATCCTGGCAGGGCAGGTTTGGAGGCAGCAAGGCACAAGGCAGGCACTAGGACCTGCGCGGAATCCTGGCAGGGCTCGGAGCCATGACACACCCAGACACTGCAGCCGACACACTAACATGTCCCGACACACAGTTTGGAAAGCTCTGCTCTAGCTATACTGCTGGACCAAGCAGCCTTCGTGTGAGAAAGTTGCCTTCCTAGGAAGCACTGACTAAGTTCACATGAGCCATGCAGCCATGGCTTATTCAGTTGTGGTATGAATGACTGGTTGAATGAAGTACCACTGGCTGGAGTCACCCAGCATGGTAAGCCATAAACCATGTTTTATAAACGATAGTGGCTGAGTTCATACAACCCACTGACTCATAAAGAAGACAAACCATGATGTGTGAATCTGGCCAGCAAGAGCTGGAAAGAGTTTTAAAAACATGTTTTGGCATCTTTATTCTTCTTTCAGGCAAAGCATCTTACACCCAGGAAACCTCAGAAGGAGAATTTGTATGTCCTGTCTTTCTTCCAGGTCATCAAGGTGACATACGTAACATTCTCTTCTCCATTTTCTTTTTCCTACCACCACCACCCTGTGAGGTAGGTTAAGATGAAAGATGATGAAAGCCCAGAGTCATCCCCAAAGCTGAACCTGATCTTGGGACTTCTGAAAAGGGTGTTACCTCAGCCTTGACACTGGGTTTGCCCTTCAGGCTTAAGCCCTGCTTAGCCATGGTTTATTGAACAAACCATGGTTTGGTTTAGGGCTGCAAACAGTATGCTTTTGGCAAACCTTGCAACTGACTTAACACAATGTGCGAATGGGAATGTATGTACAGCTTGTTTATGATTTCCTTGCTTGTCCCTTCTAAGCCTCTAACTCTTCTCTGGCATCCGCAAGGCGGACTCGACAGCCTCAGGATGGCGCGCATGGCCAGGGGATTGAATCCCCACCGTTTTATCCAATGCGTGTTAGAAAACAAAGCAGACACTGGTCCAAGATCAGGAGCAACTCATGTGAACTTTGCTTGCCTAGCTGGTTTTGGGTTTAACAAATGATAGTTAAAACAAACCATGGTTTGGTGGATGAAGCAAGACAGTGTGCTAATGGGGCCTTGTATGTATCAAGGCTGATTTTCAAACCCTTGAAGTATAAGTTTTATTAGCAATTAAGCAGAGTTAAATGTATCAGAAGAGCATTTCCCCTCCCCAATTAAACGTATCACCTCTCTGTCCTTAAAACCAGGGGAATTCAAATTATGATGTGCGACACATATAACAAACAAGCAGAGGTGAAATCACCCCATTGTGGTTGTGATTTTGACTTTTCTTTTTACTATACCCTGCAGATGTCCCTGTAATCCATGCTGGCTGGGGAATTCTGGGATTTGAAGTCCACACATCTTAATGTTGCCAAGGTTGAGAAACACTGCTGTAAACAAAAATGAATGAAAATAAAAAGCTAAAATTGTTTGGACTATAGTTTGCCAAAAAACAACAACAACAACAATTTAAGAAGGGAAAGCAGCCACAGGAAAATATTTTCTCCCTTCTCTCAAAACACTAGGACCAGGAGTGATCCAAAGCAGATTTCAACCTGACAAAAGAAAGGAAAAGAAAGAAAAGGAAAAGAAACGTTTCCACTGAGAAAATAGAAATCCAGTTGACATGATTCAAGCTACAGACAATTCCACCTGGATGACTGAGAACCTTCATCAACAAAAGAAAGGGTTTTTTTTAGGCAGGGCAAAATTAGCCCGTGGAATTCATTGCCACAAGATGTGGCAGCCACTAACTTGGATTGCTTGAAAGGAGGATCAGAGAAATTCATGGAGGAAAATCTGTCAAGAGCCTGGTCTGGAGAACTCACGGCTACTTTTGAGTCAGAGGCAACGTGGCTCCAAATATCAGTTGTAAACAGGCCCGCAACTAGGGTCTGTGTCACCCGGGGCAAACATGGATTCCACGCCCCCCCTCGCAGGGTCGAGTCCCCCCCCCGTACCCACAACGCAGACACCCCCCCCTCCACAAAGCAGCGCGGGGCTCCCCCGGGACAAGAGCCCCGCTCCTGGCTGCGATCTGTCGCGCGCCCCGGCTCCAGGGGAAGGACCCGCTGCGCTCCCGTCTGCTCATCCGGGCCGGGAGGAGCGGAGCGAACTGCCTGCCGCCGCGCTCCCAAGCGGGACGGTCCGGAGCAGCGCCGGGGGGGGGGGGGGGCCACGGCCCTGCGGCCACCCTGGAGCCCGCGGCCAGCCCCGGGGAGCGGACGAGCCCAGCAGCGCAACGCCCCGGCGGGCCTCTTTGCGGGCGGCGGCGGCGACAGGAGCGCGGCCCTCCCTCAGGGCTGGCCGTCGAAAGAGGCATTTTGGCGCGCCGCCCCCCCCCCAGCGCGGCACCCAGGCACATGGCCCGCTTCCCCCCCCCCCCTAGTTGCGGCCCTGGTTGCAAACAATAGCAGAGGATAAGTCTCTATCCTGCCTGCAAGCATTCAGTGTTGCTCAAGATCATAAATCCGCAACGGCTCACCTTACTGCCACTTCCCTGTCGGACCACCAAAACGAAAAGTCCCACGGCCTGAAAGCTGAAGACTCACTTGGAAGACTCGCTCGCTCCCTGCGCCCAGCACCGAAAGAAGTGCAAAAATCTCAAAACGTGGCACAGCACACGGGGAAGCCTTTCAGTCAACAGAGACTTGACCATGTTGGTGGTTTCTTTCTTTCTTTCTTTCTTTCTTTCTTTCTTTCTTTCTTTCTTTCTTTCTTTCTTTCTTTCTTTCTTTCTTTCAACATTTACATTTACTCAGCAATTTTGTGTTGCTTGAAAGGCTTCTAGGAAAAGTTTACAAACTAATAACACTCCCCCCCCCACCCCCAAAAAAAATCCTTGCCTTCAAGCTTCCAGTCCCAAAAGATACGACTTCAGAGGAAAGAGGGATGGAGAGGGAAGAGAATCATCCCGGATTATGAGTTCGTAGAAGCCGTAACCGCTTGACGACGTACTGTACGGAATTACAAACTAGCTAACCAGGCTGCCTGGGTTTTTAAAACAGTAATTTGTAAACGAGGACTTCCATGAACTAAGTTATTATATCAAGTTAACCTAAGAAACATACCATGTTCACTGTGGTTTAGTGCAAGGTGGCCAAACTGAAGCCATAAGCAGTGAACACCCCAAATACTTTGGTGTGCCCCCCCAAGGCCGTACAAATGCAATTATTATTAGAAATAGAAGTAGCTGTTTTTCAAGCACTGGCTCAAATCATTCACTCCATCAGAGAAAGTAGATAGAGGGTATTCCATAGGGCAGGTGCATGGAGAGATCAAAACGGTCAAGATGGCTGCAGGGGCCAGATTGCAAAGTCACGGTGGCCATCTTGACTTTTTTGACCACCCTTCCACAGAGGGTGCCACGATCAGGAAGACCCTGTCTCCAATTGCCACGCGATGCAGCGGTACCTGGAAGAGGCCCAACTGGTTTTCGAATTCACAGAAAGGGGACATTATCCACTGCTGCTTCTAGGTGGACCAATCCAGATTAACTCCCAACAAACTTTCCAATTTTTTTTTCTATTTTCCTTTCCTTTTCGGATGCTTTCCTCATTTCCACAGTGGCTAAAGGGCCTATGTTCTTTAATTAAAATATCCAATTTATATACTGTATCCAATAACCACGCTATACTTTACTTCTGATAATACAGTTATACAGCAGGTTTATTTCAAATAATTTTCTGCCCCAGAAATCAAATCACAGTTGAATAGGTGTGCATGTAAAACTCCACAGGCAGGTTTAATGTAAATCATTTTCTTAAACATAGCTTTGTTTCCATGATCACTTTTGTGGTAATGTGAACTGCCTTAAATCCTATTTTTAATTCAAAGTGAAGACTACTTTTCCTTATTTTTACACCCTGGTTCTCCCATTCTGATGATTCAGTAAAAAGATTTACAGAGCGTTAAATTAAAAACTGAGCACCTTTGAAATACCTGTGATGAGAAAGCACCAGAACCAGTGGAGAATAACATATAGCTAACAGGAATACTCCCCAGTGGGCTATCAATATTTCAAATATATTGTTGAGTCCAGGAGAGATTCTTCCTCCTCAAGCTACTTCTATCAACCTGGTTAGAAAACCTAAAATCTATTTATCTAATGTTTTAAAAATATTTCAGCTATCACTGAAAGAACTTCCTTGGTTCTAAACACTTAAAGAATCCACTCTGATGTGGGTTTTTTGATATGAAATAAGCAGGGCTGTCTGTGGTGTGTGTGTGTGTGCATGTGTAGTTGAGGCTGCCATCTTGACTTTTTTGACACCACCCCTTCATAGAGTGTTTTGTTGGAATAGAATATCCTGCTATGCTGCCAGAATTGATCCTCTGGGTGGATTCCCTGATATCTAGCAAGGTCCCACTTTTTCCGGAAGCTCTTTCCACACATCCATGCCTTCGTACGACCTCTGCCCCGTGTGGCTCCTTTGATGCAAAGTTAGATTTGCCTGACTCGAGTAAACCTTCCCACACTCCATGCATTTATACGGTTGATCCCCCATGTGAATTCTCTGGTGAGAAGTCAGGGTGCTGATGAAATGGAAGCTCTTGCCACACTCTAAGCATTTATAGGGTTTCTCTCCTATATGAATCCGTTGATGGTCGTTGCGGTCCCCAATCCTCCAGAAACTTTTTTCGCACTCCAGACATTTATACGGTTTCTCGCCTCGGTGGATTTTTTGATGCGAAGCTAGACTCCCGCTGCTTGAATAGTTCTTCCCACACTCCACGCATTTATAGGGCTGTTCTTCGGTATGAAATTTCTGATGATCCTTCAGGTTAATTCTGCGACGAAACTTCATCCCACAGTCGACGCACGTATACGGCATCTCCCCTGTATGGATCCTTTGATGGACCGTCAGGTCCCCGTTTTTCCTGAACCCCTTTCCGCATTCCAGGCATATACACGGTTTTTCCCCTGTGTGGATTCTCTGATGCACAATCAGGTTCGTCCTTCTGGAATAGCTCTTGCCGCACTCCAAGCATTTATACGGTTGCTCCCCCGTGTGAATCCGCTGATGCGCAGTAAGGTTCGTCCTTCTGGAATAGCTCTTCCCGCACTCAGAGCATTTGTACGGTTGGTCTCCTAAGTGGGTTCTCAGGTGGGAATTCAGGCTGGCCCTCAGTCCAAAACTCATTCCACACTCAGGGCACTGGTAAGGTTTCTCCCCTGCATGAATTCTTTGATGTCTGTTAAAATCCCCATTTTTCAGAAAGCCCTTTCCACATTCCAAACACTGATACGGTTTTCCCCCTCTGTGCATTTTCTGATGCGTCACCAGGCTTCCCTTAGTACAGTAATTCTTTCCACACTCCAGGCATTTATACGGTTGTTCCCCCGTATGAAATCTCCGATGATTTCGAAGATTAACCACATAGCGAAATTTCATGCCACATTCCAAGCACGAATACGGCGTCTCCCCGGAGTGAATCCTCTGGTGCCTGACAAGGTTCCAGTTCCTCCGGAAACTCTTTCCACACTCCAAGCAATGATACGGTTTCTCCCCTGTGTGAATCCTGTGATGGGCAATCAGATTCGTCCTTCGAGAATACCTCTTCCCGCACTCCAGGCATTTATATGGTTTCTCGCCTGTATGAAGTCTCTGGTGTACTGTAAGGCTGGTTCTTCGAGAATAGTTCTTCCCGCACTCCAAACATTTATAGGGCTGTTCCCCCGTATGAATCCTTTGATGAGCAATCAGGTTTGTCCTTCTGGAATAGTTCTTCCCGCACTCCAAGCATTTATACGGTTGCTCGCCCGTGTGAGTCCTTTGGTGGGAAATCAGGCTTGCCCTAAGCCCAAAGCTTTTCCCGCACTCTAAGCAATGATATGGTTTTTCCCCTGTGTGAATCCTTCGATGTCGAGTGAGGTCCCCTTTTTTCAAGAAGCTCTTTCCACATTCCAGACATTTGCATGGTTTCTCTCCCATACGTATCTTGGGTTGAGAACTTAAGTTTCCACCAAGGATATTCCGGTGACGATAATACATACCGCAGTACAAACACATATATGTCTTCTCCCCTGCATAGGCTCTTTGCTGTTCGGCGAGATTCACGTTTTTTCGGAAGCTCTTTCCACACCGCAAGCAATTGAAAGGCCTCACCCCCGTGTGAATTCTTTGATGTACGGTAAGGACTGTCTTCTTACTAAAACTCTTCCCACACTCAAAACATTTAAAGGGCTTCCCATCCATACTGATTCTCTGACTGGGGTTGAAGTTTGTGCTCTGAGTGGAACTCTGCATACGCGGAGCAACTTTGAATAATTTCTCCTTTGTCTGCACCAGGAGTCCCTGGAAGCGATTTTGCTGACCCGCCACGGATCTATTCTTTCTCCATTCTTCTTTCTCTTTGCACCTGGATCTATTCAAGGATATCCCAAATGATCTTGGCTCCCTCTCCTCCTTCAAGATTCTGATAGTCCCATCACCTGCTAGAAAAGTGAAAGAGAAGATTAGAGTCGGAATCCAGGGAAGATATGGACATCAAGGAATAAAAATAAGGAGCTATTGTTGTCTGAGAAGACACAATCCTCTGCTTCATGCATTTGTGTTTAAGCGGTCACAAAACTGGGAACAAAAGGACCTGGCAAATATTTAATATATATTTATTATTATCGAATATTTAATATTCAAATTTTATTATCTTGCTAATGATCAATTTAGTAACAAATTGTAATGCTTTCCTGTAACAATTTCTCAAGATCGTTTACAATAACTATAACAATTATAAACGTTAATACAAATTCACCTATAACCTAAACACCTGTGCATAGCAGCTTGACTGCAAAGAAAACGAACTAAACCATTACTTCTCCAACATGCAGGAAACATGGGAACAGCCCTCGGCATCCAACTTGGAAGCCATCTGATGCTGTCTGGCCACAGTCTAGCATAGTGTTTCTCAACCTTGGCAACTTTAAGATGTGTGGACTTCAACTCCCAGAATTCTCCAGCCAGCCATGCTGGCTGGAGAATTCTGGGAGTTGAAGTCCCCACATCTTAAAGTTGCCAAGGTTGAGAAACACTGGTCTAGCAGGTAGAATCGAAAAGTTTTGTCATTTGTTTCCTCCCCGTGTGGACACCTACAAGCTGAAACAACCTCAGTAGACCCTTTATGATCCTTCCATTCTGGGAGAGGAGAAAATAGGGTATTGACTGCAAGCAATGCCATGTTGGTTTCGTTTATTGACTTTTCCAAAGGGGTGTGATCCTGAAGAGGGCAGAGGGAATGACCTTGAGGGACAGGAAGAAGAGCTGCTACCAAGACAACGGTGAGATAAAAGAGGGCTGAGTCAGGGCAGAAGTGTAACCTGAGAAAGTGTCTCAGACAAGCCCCTCCTTAGTTGTCCCAAAGATAAAAGGAAGGAGGGGGAAGCAAATTCGAACTTGCACGATTCTGTTACCATATCTTTACAATCAAAGTAGTATTGGCCTACATGACTTTGGTTTCCTGGTCTGGTCGACCTTGAAGGGCTGACAGATCCACCAAAGGGAAATAAGGGAGAATCTTACCCAAGGAGACCACGTTCCAAAAATTCTCCTCCATCACTTCCCTATGGAGGGCCCTTTGATCCAGATCCAGCAGCGCCAATTCTTCTTCGCTGAAATATACGGCCACGTCCTCAAAGGTCACCAAGTCCTGAAAGGAGAGGAAACCAGTCAAAAGAGACTTTCCCAACTTAGCCATTTCCAAACATTTTCTGGGGTTTTATGAGAGCTGGAGGCCTTCAGCTGGAGGAGGGTGTCAGAATTCCCATGGGGAAGCAGTTGCAAATTGCTTTTCTCCACAAAGATGTTATGTCTAACTGAGTGTAGATAGACGCATGCCTGCTAAGTGCAGCACTGCCACCTACTGGCAGGTAGTACTCTGCGCTCAGAATCTCCAGATATCCAACTGTAAGGGTTAGCTTAGCTTACCTAACACCATCTTGCTTTTGGGAACTGCTTGCTGTTGGAAATTAGGTAAAAGGGAAAGGAGATAACGCTCTTCGCCAAGGATTGTTTGGAATACCAGAAGACATGAAGACTGCCCCTGGAGGTCTCTAAGTATGCTTACTGCTAGCGATGCAGATTTAGGAACCTTGCCCTCTGACTAGGAGGAGAGTTCATTATGCTTTCTTACTAAGCTTTGCAAACCCTATATAAGTACTGTACTTGTGTGTGTGTGTGTGTGGGTCTTCCCAGGCATTCTACTGTCATGATGCCTGTGGAGACCTCACCCAGCTCTACCTTGGCCAAAATAAATGCTGTTATTTTATATCTCCAACCCTCGACTCAAGACTGTTATTGGTAACTTCAGGAACTTGGGTAAAACAGTGTAAGCAGGGGCCTTACACAACCAACCAATGAGGGTTTGTTCTGATAGCTGCATCTATGTGTGTTGTAGTGCTTTTCTTCTGCTCTCGACTCTGCTTGTCTGGTGGCCACTGCTAAGTACCTTTTCTTTTGCGGTCGACAAAAGACTTTGAAGTGTAGCCAATTGGCTTACTGTTTGCCAAGTTTGTGCTCCTTGGGTCTTGTATCGATGAAAGCAAGAAAAGGGGAAGAATATTTGATCTTCTGTTCTTGTGCTGTTTACTGCTGCTGTGTTCAAGGCATCTTTTGCTGTTCAGCTGTATGTATCGTATGTATACTCCTGCTTATCGTCAGTAAAGATTTATAGCTTGTATATCACACAGCCGTTTTCAGCGTGATTCAGCGTTACTCTGCTTGTTTACTTTGCCTCTTCCCAAAACGACAGAGGGCTGATAAAAAAGGAGCATCCAGATCGGTGGGAGGCAGCACAAAATAGTGGTGGTTGATGGGAAATGCCATTCACAAAATGGTGGTGAGGGATGGAAAGTGCCACTCATAAAATGGCAGTGGTTGATCAGAAGTGCCATTCATAAAAATGATGGTAGTTGATATACAGCAGTGGTGGGCAATGTCAGGCCTGCAGGCCGTATAAGGCCCACGGAGCTCCCGCCTAAGGCCCGCGGGGCTCCTGCCTGCAAACCCCGCCCCTTCCACGTGATTGGCTCCCGCCCGCAAACCCTGCCCCCCAGTGCTTGTGATTGGCTCCCGCCCACAAACTCCGGCCCCCGGTCCGCGGAAATCCCAGAAACCCCGCCCCCACCCCACCCCGGTCCCCGGTTATAAATATCCAAATGGCCCTTGGCAGAAAAAAGGTTCCCCACCCCTGATATACAGCAACATTCACAAAATGGTAATGATTGGTGGGGTGGGCAGAACATGGTTGATGACCTATCTCAGCTATCAACGAGGAGGTCATGGCCCCAACTTGAGGAAGAGAGGACATCTAAGAAATACCGCCCTACCTGATAGGGTTGCAGAGAAGACTGTTGGACTCCATCTTTTTCAGTTGATGGCCAAATATTGATCACTGACGTAGTTTCTCCATCTGTGTGACATGGTAAAAATGTTCAAATATGTTTTATTTATTTATTTTGTTCTTGATAACCATATATATATGGTTAAATTTAAAAGAATTAAAACAATAAATATCAATAATAACAATATAAAATTACATATATATATATATATATATATATATATATACACACACACACACACACACACACACACATACATACACACACACACACACACACACAGACACACACATATATACACTGTATATACACATATACAGCATCATATAATTTGATCCAAAAGTGGTAGATCTTATTCCACTGATCAACAAGCCTGCTCGAAACAGATCTAAGGGGCCAGCCAACCCCAAGACTGGCTATTCCCCTCCCCTCCCCACGCCTGATGACATAGCCAGGTCTTCAGGTTTTTTCTAAAGTCCAGGAGAGAGGGGGCCGATCTTATTTCCCGGGGAAGAATATTCCAAAGGGCAGGGGCTACTGCAGAGAAGGCACGCCTCCTAGACCCTGTCAGGTGGAACTCTCTTGCCGACGGGGTTCGTAGCGTGCCCTCTCTGCAGGACCGGGTGGGACGGATATATATATTTATATAATCTCCCACTTTCCAACACAAAGCAGGTGTTAATGTAATCAAACAAAATAGCCTTCCTTAATCTTGAGACACAATTACTTAGAATTTCCACTAACTAATTCTGCAGAAATATGGACAGAATTCAGAACTGTATTATTATCTTTCTACTAAATTATAGAAATCCAGATGTTTGGGCTACCCTGAGAAAGGCATGGCTTCAATCAGGCTATTCACTTTGGTTGTCCTAGAGGTGTCTGCAGGGGGTGTCAAGGGGGGCCAAATGACAAAAATAGTGTTACCCCACTGTGCCACAAGTTCCCCACCACTGCACTGCTTGCTTGGCACTTTTGCCCTGCATGTTCTGTGCTGTTGTGATCCAAACTGAAGACCATCATTCCGCTCCACCCCTTTTTTACATGTGTTGTGACAATGCATACAAATAATAATAATAATAATAATAATAGTAATAATAATAATAATAATAATAATAATAATTTTTAAAATCTGTTCAATCGTGTCCGATTCTCGGCGAGTGCCTGAACAAGTCCCTGCAGTTTTCTTGGCAGGTTTTTCAGAAGTGGTTTCCCATTGCCTCCTTCTTAGGGCTGAGTGACAGGGACTGGCCCAAGGTCACCCAGCCGGCTTTCATGCCTAAGGCGGGACTAGAACTCTCAGTCTCCTGGTTTGCCATTGGCTCCTTCCTAGGGCTGAGAGACAGGGACTGGCCCAAGGTCACCCAGCCGGCTTTCATGCCTAAGGCGGGACTAGAACTCTCAGTCTCCTGGTTTGCCATTGGCTCCTTCCTACGGCTGAGAGACAGGGACTGGCCCAAGGCCACCCAGCTGACTTCGTGCCTAAGGTAGGACTAGAACTCATGGTCTCCCGGTTTCTAGCCTGATGCCTTAACCACTACACCAAACTGGCGGCATCATCATCATCATCATCATCATCATCATCATCATCATACACATACATGCCACCCAACTCCCAGCAACTCTGGGAAAAGGGTGGAGTTGGGGGGTGCATTGCTTCATTCATCCTTTTGACCAAAACATCCCATCCTGTGAATGGCTCTGCACTGTATTTTCTGTTCTTTCCCATAGATACATCCATAACCATATCCGATCGAGTGGGGTTGTGGGGCTGGTGCTAGGGGACTAGGGGAAGGAAACTCAGGTTCTGATCCCCGCTCAGCCCCAGTAGCTTTCTGGGGGACTCTGGACCAGACCCCCCCACAACCCAAAAGGAAATGTGGCGCAGTGCATGTGTCTCACTGCAAAAGCCATGCAGTAAAGTTGGCCCAGTCGTGCTTTCTCAGCCATGCCAAATCAAACCAAGCCAAATAAAACATTAAAATCCATAATCCCGCAGGCCTGCAGGAGCAATCTTCCCCAACCTTGGATTCATAGAGGGAGAAAGATTTTGTCCTTGCCTCCCCAAACGATGTGAATGATGTCATGTCCTTTGCATCAGTCATGCAACTGCATCCCCAAGACATTGAGAAGGTGCCTTCTCCTCCAACGGATTCAGGTCAAATAGCCATTTTTCCTTACCCAGCGAAAGAGGATGGGCGACACAGGCCTGGGTGGGCAGCTCGGACCCTGCGGCGGCTGCCTCCGCTGTGCGGTGAGACATTTCTGAAGACATTTGTAACTCCACTCCGATTCTTAGGGAGAAAAATTATGGTGTAACAAAAATAACTTTTTTTTCTTCCTCCCCTCCCTTCCCACACCTTTTAACCGTACAATATTCCCTTTATCCAGCAAAGGAGATCGTTCCCTTGTCGTGCTGCTGGAGCTTGAGCACCTCAATGACACCATGAGCTAAACCGTGAAGGGACACCCAAGACGGGAAGGTCGTGGCAGAGAGGTCAGACTAAATACGATCCCTGGGGAAGGTAATGGCAACCCACCCCAGTATTCTGGCCGTGAAAACTAAATGGATCAGTACAACCAAAGATATGTCGGTATACCATCGGAAGATGGGACTCCCAGGTCGGAAGATGGTCAAAATGCTACTGGGGAGGAACAGAGGATACGTTCAACTAGCCCCAGATGTGATGACGCAGCTAGCTCAAAGCCGAAAGGACGGCTAGCGGCCGACGGTGCTGGTGGTGAACGACGAATCCGATGTTCTAAAGACCAACACACCATAGGAACCTGGAATGTAAGATCTATGAGCCAGGGCAAATTGGATGTGGTTATTGGTGAGATGTCGAGATTAAATATAGACATTTTAGGTATCAGTGAACTGAAATGAACTGAAATGGACTGGAATGGGCCACTTCACATCAGATGACCACCAGATCTACTACTGTGGACAAGAGGACCACAGAAGAAATGGAGTAGCCTTCATAATTAATAATAAAGTGGCTAAAGCAGTGCTTGGATACAATCCAAAACACGATAGAATGATCTCATTTCGAATTCAGGGTAAGCCATTTAACATCACAGTGATCCAAATATATGCCCCAACCACAGATGCTGAAGAAGCAGAAGTAGATCAGTTCTATGAGGATCTGCAGCACCTACTGGATAATACACCAAAAAGAGATGTTATTTTCATTACAGGAGACTGGAATGCTAAGGTGGGTAGTCAAACGACACCTGGAATTACAGGCAAGTATGGTCTGGGAGAACAAAATGAAGCAGGACATAGGCTGATAGAATTTTGCCAAGACAACTCACTGTGCATAACAAACACTCTCTTCCAGCAACCTAAAAGACAACTTTATACATGGACTTCACCAGATGGTCGACACCGAAATCAGATTGACTACATCCTTTGCAGCCAAAGGTGGCGGACATCTACAGTATACAGTCGGTAAAAACAAGACCTGGACCTGACTGTAGTTCAGATCACAAACTTCTTATTGCAAAATTTAGAATCAGACTAAAGAGAATAGGGAAGACCCACAGATCAGTTAGATATGAGCTCACTAATATTCCTAAGGAATATGCAGTGGAGGTGAAGAATAGATTTAAGGGACTAGATTTAGTAGATAGGGTCCCAGAAGAACTATGGACAGAAGTTCGCAACATTGTTCAGGAGGCGGCAACAAAAAACGTCCCAAAGAAAAAGAAAACCAAGAAGGCAAGATGGCTGTCTGCTGAGACACTGGAAGTAGCCCAAGAAAGAAGGAAAGCAAAAGGCAACAGTGATAGGGGGAGATATGCCCAATTCAATGCAAAATTCCAGAGGTTAGCCAGAAGAGATAAGGAATTATTTTTAAACAAGCAATGTGCAGAAGTGGAAGAAGACAATAGAATAGGAAGGACAAGAGACCTCTTCCAGAAAATTAGAAACATCGGAGGTAAATTCCAGGCAAAAATGGGTATGATCAAAAACAAAGATGGTAAGGACCTAACAGAAGCAGAAGAGATCAAGAAAAGGTGGCAAGAATATACGGAAGATCTGTATAGGAAGGATAATAATATTGGAGATAGCTTTGACGGTGTGGTCAGTGAGTTAGAGCCAGACATCCTGAAGAGTGAGGTTGAATGGGCCTTAAGAAGCATTGCTAATAACAAGGCAGCAGGAGACGACGGTATCCCAGCTGAACTATTTAAAATCTTGCAAGATGATGCTGTCAAGGTGATGCATGCCCTATGCCAGCAAATTTGGAAAACACAAGAATGGCCATCAGATTGGAAAAAATCAACTTATATCCCCATACCAAAAAAGGGAAACACTAAAGAATGTTCAAACTATCGAACAGTGGCACTTATTTCACATGCCAGTAAGGTAATGCTCAAGATCTTGCAAGGTAGACTCCAGCAATTCATGGAGCGAGAATTGCCAGATGTACAAGCTGGGTTTAGAAAAGGCAGAGGAACTAGAGACCAAATTGCCAATATCTGCTGGATAATGGAGAAAGCCAGGGAGTTTCAGAAAAACATCTATTTCTGTTTTATTGACTATTCTAAAGCCTTTGACTGTGTGGATCATAACAAATTGTGGCAAGTTCTTGGTGGTATGGGGATACCAAGTCATCTTGTCTTCCTCCTGAGGAATCTGTATAACGACCAAGTAGCAACGGTAAGAACAGAGCACGGAACAACGGACTGGTTTAAGATTGGGAAAGGAGTACGGCAGGGTTGTATACTCTCACCCTACCTATTCAACCTGTACGCAGAACACACCATGCGACGTGCTGGGCTTGAGGAATCCAAGGCTGGAGTTAAAATCGCTGGAAGAAACATTAACAATCTCAGATATGCAGATGATACCACTTTGATGGCTGAAAGCGAGGAGGAGTTGAGGAGACTTATGACGAAGGTGAAAGAAGAAAGTGCAAAAGCTGGGTTGCAGTTAAACCTCAAAAAAACCAAGATTATGGCAACCAGCTTGATTGATAACTGGCAAATAGAGGGAGAAAAAGTGGAGGCAGTGACAGACTTTGTATTTCTAGGCGCAAAGATTACTGCAGACGCTGACTGCAGCCAGGAAATCAGAAGACGTCTACTTCTTGGGAGGAGAGCAATGGCAAATCTTGATAAAATAGTTAAGAGCAGAGACATCACACTGACAACAAAGGTCCGCATAGTTAAAGCAATGGTATTCCCTGTAGTAACCTATGGCTGTGAGAGCTGGACCATAAGGAAGGCTGAGCGAAGGAAGATAGATGCTTTTGAACTGTGGTGTTGGAGGAAAATTCTGAGAGTGCCTTGGACTGCAAGAAGATCAAACCAGTCCATACTCCAGGAAATAAAGCCAGACTGCTCACTTGAGGGAATGATATTAAAGGCAAAACTGAAGTACTTTGGCCACATAATGAGAAGACAGGATACCCTGGAGAAGAAGCTGATGCTAGGGAAAGTGGAAGGCAAAAGGAAGAGGGGCCGACCAAGGGCAAGATGGATGGATGATATTCTGGAGGTGATGGACTCGACCTTGGGGGAGCTGAGGGTGGTGACGGCCGACAGGAAGCTCTGGCGTGGGCTGGTCCATGAAGTCACGAAGAGTCGGAAGCAACTGAACGAATAAACAACAACAAAATTCTCTTTATTGGTACACTGCTCCAAAATATTTATGTAGAAGCAACTTAAATATATATTAAATAAATAAAGGGGGATATATGGAATCAGCCTTCCTAAGTTGGTTAGTATCTCCAGAAATCTGGAGTATCTGGAGATATAATTAGTATCTGTTGGGGGTGGGGAGGCTTTTGAGCACAGCCTGGTATATATTGTCAGATCTTTGAAACTAAGAGACAGAAAAAAACACATTTGAGTTGAGTTGTAATTTTTTTGGCAGTAGTGCAGAAGGCCTGCCTTCAGATTTTTTTCCCCCCATTTCCCAGTCTAGCCTACAACTGTGGGATTTCCTGGTGGTCTCCCATCCAAACATTAACCAGGCCTAATTTTGCTTAGCTTTGAGGTTGGCCTGCATTTTATCCCTTGTGGTCCCTTGTATTGCTTGTTATGTACATTTGTGTATATCCTACACTATAAGGATATGTGTGGCTCTTGTAAGTATTTGGTGTGACCCTCCGAGTCCTCAAAACGTGTTGCCAAATTATCACACCAAATGTGAACAGAAGGCTAAATCATTAGTCATAACTTTAACTATATTTAATTTTACTTCCACATAAATGCACATCAAATGAAATCAAATTTTCAAGTATGGGAGCAGGAATGGCCCTCAGCCCAGAAAAAGCCCCCTACAGTAAAAGATACAGAATTTAAACCTGGGTTAAAAAAACGGAAAATGTAATTGTCCTGGAAGCTGTTAAAGACCGATTTGTTTCAACAATCCTTCCCTGATTTTATCACGCCATCTTTCACTTCTATTTTTATTGTTTGTATTTCGATGTTTGGTGGGTGTTCGTTTTCATTGTTTTTATGGAATTTTATAACGTGGATGCTTTATCAGTTTTATATTCTATGCAAGCCGCGAACAGTCTTTTGGTTGTGGTAGAAGGAAGGAAGGAAGGAAGGAAGGAAGGAAGGAAGGAAGGAAGGAAGGAAGGAAGGAAGGAAGGAAGGAAGGAAAGAAAATATAGAGAGATCTGGGTTCAAATCCACCAGCAGTTATAGAAACTCTGGATGACTGGGGCCAGCCCCCCCAGCCTATCTACCTTGCAGGGTTGTAGTTGGGGAGGGGAATAAATTAAGTATAAAAAAAATATGAGAATGGGTTGTTTTGCTGAATGGACTGCTGCTTTTATGCATTTTTCCTCCTGTCACTCACAACCCATCAGGATCAGGGTGGGTTAAAAATAACGCTTCAATAAATAAAATAGACAGACAAGAAGAGAACTATGCCTGGTTACACCCCCTTCTAGAAAGAAAAGCTGCCAATAAATCTGATCCACATCTAGTAAGACACTGAACGCCCCTGGAAGTTTTAACCCTGCATGGGGAGGGGGAGTAATCAAACTGAAAACAAGAACGGGGGGGGGCTAAGCTGCCACCCCAAGGCAGAGAAAAGAAAAGGGAGAACATGGACCCTCTCGCTTGCTCTGCAAAGGTGCCCCCCCTCCCCAGCTTGTCTTGTCTTCGCAGGATCTTTTTTTGGGGGGGGGGGTTTCCCAGCGCGAGTCGCTCGCGCCCTCCCTCCCCGCTGCTCTGCAGCTTCGCTTTGCCCAAATGCACAAGGCGGGGGGACCCACCAGCGGGCGCCCCCCACTAAGTGGGGAAGGCAAGGGCCCGATTCCCACCCCCCACCCCACCCCCACCACAGACCAGAGAGGCCCGGATAGAGCAGGGGCGATCTCAGCTCCTTCTGCAAACGCCGCCGCGTCCGGCCCCAGGAGCATTCAGACGAGACCTGGAAAGGGAGGAGCATTGGCGCTCCCTTCTCCCCCCACCATTCCCCCAACCTCCACCCCAAATTTTTCTTCCTCTCTAGGAATCCATCGCCTTTATTTAACTCTTTCGAGGACCGGAGCAAGAAGAGGCTTGAGGAAATAGGCAGGGAAAAGGGAAGGATTCGCGCCACATCTGCCACCTGCACAGGTGAAGAGCCGGCCGTTGCCTCTGCCCAGGATGCTGTGCGTGGTTAGGGCGAAGCTCTGACCAGATTTGGGGGGGGGGGTGCATCAGGTCCGTTTGGGGGTCCGCGTCCTGCGCCAACCCAGAAAACGGGGAAATTCGTGAGGCTGGTTAGGCGAACGCCGCCGTTCATATCCATACAGGTGCATTTGAAGAGCTGAGAATACCTAGGCCTCTAGGAGTTGACTCCTCCGCTATTCCTAAGAAACTGGCTCGAAAGGGTGCCTCAAACATGCAAAGGCAGACGTTGAACTGGCAGGGAGTGATGGGAGTTGTAGTATTAGTGCCATCTGGAGAGCAGGAATGGGGAAAGTTCAAAAGCAACAATCTTCTTCCTGTCCTGCTTCTTCAAAGTCCAGCTCCTGTAGGTGTGGACGCATCACGGCATTTGAAACTCTTTTCCCGGGCGTTCATGGCTGCTCTACTGAGTGCTAGTCTGTGGCGTATTTCTTTTTTGTAATTTTTATTACATTTTGATCCTAAAAGGCAGAAGCTGTCTTCATTGTCAGTGCTAAGGCTGGTTGTTCTACCTGTTGTCATTAGTCTTCTTTATATTTAATTTTAGTCCCATGTTTTCACACTGCTCCTTGACTTTTATTACTAGGGCCTCTAGATCCTCTGCATTTTCAGCTATCAGGTAGTACCATCAGCACAGCGCAGGTTATTGATGTTTCTTCCTCCGATTTTAAAGCCATTCTCATCTTCTTCCAATCTAGCTTCCCTTAATATATATTCAGCATAGTTGTTGTTGTTGTTCAGTCGTTTAGTCGTGTCCGACTCTTCGTGACCTCATGGACCATAGCACGCCAGGCCTTCCTGTCCTCCACTGTCTCCTGGAGTTTACTCAAATTCATGTTCATTACATCGGTGATGCTATCTAACCATCTCATCCTCTGCCGTCCCCTTCTCCTTTTGCCTTCAGTCTTTCCCAGCATCAGGGCCTTTTCCAGGGAGTCCTCTCTTCGCATTAGGTGGCCAAAGTATTTGAGCTTCAGCTGCAGTATCTGTCCTTCCAATGAGCAGTCAGGGTTGATTTCCTTTAGGATTGACTGATTTGACCTCCTTGCAGTCCAAGGGACTCTCAAGAGTCTTCTCCAGCACCACAGCTCGAAAGTATCAATTCTTCGGCGTTCAGCCTTCCTTATGGTCCAACTCTCACAGCCATACATTACTACTGGGAAAACCATAGCTTTAACTATACGGACCTTTGTCGGCAAGGTGATGTCTCTGCTTTTTAATATGCTGTCTAGGTTTGCCATAGCTTTCCTCCCGAGGAGCAAGCGTCTTTTAATTTCATGGCTGCAGTCACCGTCTGCGGTGATCTTGGGGCCCAAGAAATTAAAATCTGTCACTGCTTCCATTTCTTCCCCTTCTGTTTGCCAGGAAGTGATGGGGCCAGATGCCATGATCTGAGTTTTTTTAATGTTGAGTTTCAAGCCAGCTTTTGCACTCTCCTCTTTCACCTCTTTAGTTCCTCTTCACTTTCTGCCATTAGGCTGGTATCCTCTGCATATCTGAGGCTCAGCATAGAGGTTGAATAAAGAAGGGGAGAGTACGCAGCCTTTGACAACCTGGAGCCAGCCTGTTTCGCCAAGTTCGGTCTGTCCTGTGGCTTCCTGACCTGTGTATAGCTGTGTATGAGGCCCATTGATTTGCGCACCTTATTTCATATGCCTGTTTGATGTCTGGAAAGAATACTCCAGGCAGTTGGCTATGAAGGCAATAACTGATCCAGGAATAAGGTAAAATAAATGCAGAATTTAAAAAGAAAACAGGAACAGATCATAAATATTTAAAAACAGGTCATAAATATTCTGCACATATTTTTTGCAATGGTTTTTAGCCTCCTTGCGTGGTGGCTCAGTGGGTAAGACGCCAGGCTTGTTGATCGGAAGATTGCAAGCTTGGAGGTTCGAATCCCTAACCCTGCGTGCGGAGTGAACTCCCGCACTAGCTCCAGCTCTTGCCAAACTAGCAATTCAAAAGCATGCAAATGCAAGTAGATTAATAGGTACCACTTCAGTGGGTAGGTAACAGCGTTCCACGCGTATCATGCGGCCACATGACCGTGGAAGCGTCTTCGGACAACGCTGGCTCTTCGGCTAACAAACGGAGATGAGCACCGGCCCCTAGAGTTGGACACAACTGCACAAATGTGCGGGGGGAACCTTTACCTTTACCTTCTCCCAAAGTGGCTTTCAAGCAATGTAAACAATGACAAGTTCAATATTATTTTAATAGTTTGGGTGCACGGGTGGCCGATGCTGTGTGGTGTGAGTGCGGCGCATCTTGGGGTGGCTGTTGCTGGGTGCAGGAGGGTGTGTGAGGGTGCGCAAAGGCCGGTGCAGTGCGAGTGGGGTGGGGTGGGGGTGGCTGCTGCCAGGTGTGGGAGACTTACCAGTGTGACTTGCAACCTTCCCTGCCGGCTTCCTTGCCATGTTCTGAAAGAATAATCATAGATTTATTTATCTGATTTATGTACAGTAGTCACCAGCTCAGCACATGACTCAGGGTAGTGAACATCATCAATAAACGGCCATAAACCCATGTAAAACAACATAGTAATCAAAGAATAAAAAGATTAAGACATAAAGTGCCAAGAAACATTCATCCAGGCAGATTACACCAGTACCGGGGAAAAGAACTTTAATGCCTTTCGAAAGGTGGGCAGTGGTGGGGCCAGCTGAGTCTCAGGGAGGACGGTGTTTCTAAGAGCGGGGCCATTGACAGAAAATGCACATCTCCTGGGTCCCACCAGACGACAGTCCCCCTAAGCCAAGGGTCGGAAATGGCGGCTCGCGAGCCAAATGCGGCTCTTTGGCCCCTTGAGTGTGGCTCTTCCGCAGGCAGGCGTGGCGGGCGTGGTGCGGCAGCGAGTGTGGCAGGGCAGGCGCGGCAGCGGGCATGGTGTGCGTTGCTGTGGGCATACCCCTGGCAACCTGGCAGCCGTCTCCAGCAGCCATCTTGACGACGGGCAGGGCTTTCCAAACTGTGTGTCGCGTGACAAGCCGGAAGCGCTGAAGGGAGTGGAAATTCTCCGCGCCAATCAGCTGTGCGTCGGGAAGCCAGGCAGCCTGCAAGCGCGATTTTTGCCTCCCTGCCGGAACCGAGGGCATTTTCGGGGTCCCCGGAGCCTGCCCTTTCGAAGGGGCAGTGGCAGCAGCAGCTGCAGTGCTGCCCCTTCGAAAGGGCAGGCTCCGGGGACCCCGAAAATGTCCTCAGTTTAGGCAGGGAGGCTGTGCGCAAGCTGCCTCAGCTGTTCTGCGGGGAGAATTTCCACCCCAGGGCAGCGTGTGCGTGTGGAGAGGGGAGGTTTCTGCCTCCCTGCCGGAACCGAGGGCATTTTCGGGGTCCCCGGAGCCTGCCTTTCGAAGGGGCAGCGGCAGCAGCAGCTGCAGTGCTGCCCCTTCGAAAGGGCAGGCTCCGGGGACCCCGAAAATGCCCTCAGTTTAGGCAGGGAGGCTGTGCGCAAGCTGCCTCAGCTGTTCTGCGGGGAGAATTTCCACCCCAGGGCAGCGTGTGCGTGTGGAGAGGGGAGGTTTCTGCCTCCCTGCCGGAACCGAGGGCATTTTCGGGGTCCCCGGAGCCTGCCTTTCGAAGGGGCAGTGGCAGCAGCAGCTGCAGTGCTGCCCCTTCGAAAGGGCAGGCTCCGGGGACCCCGAAAATGCCCTCAGTTTAGGCAGGGAGGCTGCGCGCAAGCTGAGAATTTCCACCCCAGGGCAGCGTGTGCGTGTGGAGAGGGGAGGTTTCTGCCTCCCTGCCGGAACCGAGGGCATTTTCGGGGTCCCCGGAGCCTGCCTTTCGAAGGGGCAGCGGCAGCAGCAGCTGCAGTGCTGCCCCTTCGAAAGGGCAGGCTCCGGGGACCCCGAAAATGCCCTCAGTTTAGGCAGGGAGGCTGCGCGCAAGCTGCCTCAGCTGTTCTGCAGGGAGAATTTCCACCCCAGGGCAGCGTGTGCGTGTGGAGAGGGGAGGTTTCTGCCTCCCTGCCCGAACCGAGGGCATTTTCGGGGTCCCCGGAGCCTGCCCTTTCGAAGGGGCAGTGGCAGCAGCAGCTGCAGTGCTGCCCCTTCGAAAAGGCAGGCTCCGGGGACCCCGAAAATGCCCTCAGTTTAGGCAGGGAGGCTGCGCGCAAGCTGCCTCAGCTGTTCTGCAGGGAGAATTTCCACCCCAGGGCAGCGTGTGCGTGTGGAGAGGGGAGGTTTCTGCCTCCCTGCCGGAACCGAGGGCATTTTCGGGGTCCCCGGAGCCTGCCCTTTCGAAGGGGCAGCGGCAGTGCTGCCCCTTCGAAAGGGCAGGCTCCGGGGACCCCAAAAGCGCCCTCAGTTTAGGCAGGGAGGCTGCGCGCAAGCTGCCTCAGCTGTTCTGCGGGGAGAATTGCCACCCCAGGGCAGCGTGTGCATGTGGAGAGGGGAGGTTTCTGCCTCCCTGCCCGAACCGAGGGCAGCGGCAGCAGCAGCTGCAGTGCTGCCCCTTCGAAAGGGCAGGCTCCGGGGACCCCGAAAATGCCCTCAGTTTAGGCAGGGAGGCTGCGCGCAAGCTGCCTCAGCTGTTCTGCGGGGAGAATTGCCACCCCAGGGCAGCGTGTGCGTGTGGAGAGGGGAGGTTTCTGCCTCCCTGCCCGAACCGAGGGCAGCGGCAGCAGCAGCTGCAGTGCTGCCCCTTCGAAAGGGCAGGCTCCGGGGACCCCGAAAATGCCCTCAGTTTAGGCAGGGAGGCTGTGCGCAAGCTGCCTCAGCTGTTCTGCGGGGAGAATTTCCACCCCAGGGCAGCGTGTGCGTGTGGAGAGGGGAGGTTTCTGCCTCCCTGCCGGAACCGAGGGCATTTTCGGGGTCCCCGGAGCCTGCCTTTCGAAGGGGCAGCGGCAGCAGCAGCTGCAGTGCTGCCCCTTCGAAAGGGCAGGCTCCGGGGACCCCGAAAATGCCCTCAGTTTAGGCAGGGAGGCTGCGCGCAAGCTGCCTCAGCTGTTCTGCGGGGAGAATTTCCACCCCAGGGCAGCGTGTGCGTGTGGAGAGGGGAGGTTTCTGCCTCCCTGCCCGAACCGAGGGCATTTTCGGGGTCCCCGGAGCCTGCCCTTTCGAAGGGGCAGTGGCAGCAGCAGCTGCAGTGCTGCCCCTTCGAAAAGGCAGGCTCCGGGGACCCCGAAAATGCCCTCAGTTTAGGCAGGGAGGCTGCGCGCAAGCTGCCTCAGCTGTTCTGCGGGGAGAATTGCCACCCCAGGGCAGCGTGTGCATGTGGAGAGGGGAGGTTTCTGCCTCCCTGCCGGAACCGAGGGCATTTTCGGGGTCCCCGGAGCCTGCTCTTTCGAAGGGGCAGCGGCAGTGCTGCCCCTTCGAAAGGGCAGGCTCCGGGGACCCCGAAAATGCCCTCAGTTTAGGCAGGGAGGCTGCGCGCAAGCTGCCTCAGCTGTTCTGCGGGGAGAATTGCCACCCCAGGGCAGCGTGTGCATGTGGAGAGGGGAGGTTTCCTCTCTTTAATGTCCTCTGAGCAAGGCTGCCACCTGCTCTTTGAGCAGAAGCTGAACCTGAGAAGACTCCCAAATTGTACACTGGGTCCGTCTGGGGCACTGTGATCCCATCCAGAGTCAAAGATGGTAAGTCTCCAGAGCCACAGCTACTCAGTCTCAAACGCAGGTGGACCCGCTCACAGCTCCAAGGGCCTGTTCTCTTCCTCAAGGCCAACAGGATCAAACCCTTCCTAGGTAACCACCTCACCATACCTCAGCTAGCTTCGTAAGACCTGTTCAGCTAGAGCCCGAGTGGATCCAAGCAATTTTATCAAGTAGATGCCTTGAAGGATTCTCACAGCAACCCTGCAGGCGATCTTCCAATTTAGTCCTCCCCACAAGGACCGAGTTGCCTTAAACGGGGTTGCCAGAAGGCAATCTGTGGACGCAAATAAGAGTGCCAAAATAATTTTGTTTTGCCACTCTATTGCTCTTGGATGCCACTTGAAACCCAGGAGGGCATATTTCCCAAAGGGGAGCCCTCCTTCCATGGCCAACCAGGTCAAACAGGCCAAATCAGTTCTCTCCTCCAAAATAAGGGATTATAGGAGGAAAGGGTTATCACAGACTGACCTAGCATTAAGATGCAACTTCCTGAGATTAAGATCTCCAAGGATCTGATGACCTGGCTTTGGGGTGGAGAACAGCAGGCCGGGAGGCAGAGTCAGTCATCATCATTGGCGATCACTTGTAGCCGAGTAAGATTGTCTTCCAAAGGTAAAATTTTAACAGTGGATCCGTAAGTGGCTATAAAGGCCAATTCTGGATCCACACAACCTCCCACAGTGAGGGCATAGGTTTCCGGGTGGGAGACGGTCATGATGAGGGTTTGCCTGACGTGCCTTCCTTTTAGCTCTTTTCTCCCTTTCGCCCTGTACTCGTGCTTCTTCAAAGTCCATAGCACCATTAATAAAGGCTGACCTCCAATTGAAACGCTCATGAGTTAGGGCTTCCCAGTTCTCAATGCTGATATTACATTTTTTAAAATTAGCTTTGAGAGTGTCTTTGAATCTCTTTTGCTGTCCACCAATATTCCGTTTTCCATTCTTAAGTTGGGAGTAAAGTAGCTGCTTTGGAAGACGATGGTCAGGCATTCGAACAACATGGCCGGTCCAGCAAGTTGATGTTGGATGATCATTGTTTCAATGCTGGTGGTTTTCGCTTCTTCTAATACGCTAACATTAGTCCGCCTATCTTCCCAAGTAATCTGCAGAATTTTTCGGAGGCAGCGTTGATGGAATCTTTCAAGAAGTTGGAGGTGGCGTTTGTAGAGGGTCCATGTTTCACAGGCGTACAGAAGGGTTGGTAGTACAATGGCTTTGTAAACAAGCATTTTGGTCTCCCTGCGAATGTCCCGATCCTCAAACACTCTACGCTTCATTCGGGAGAAAGCTACACTCGCAGAGCTCAGGCGATGCTGAATTTCAGCGTCGATGTCGGCTTTTGTAGATAGATGGCTGCCGAGATAAGAAAAGTGATCGACATTTTCTAGTGACACACCTTTAAGCTGGATTGATGGCGCTGCGGAGGGATTGGTTTGAACTTGCTGGTAAAGCACTTTGGTTTTTTTAATGTTAATCGAGAGGCCGAGTTTTTCATATGCTTCTGCAAAGATGTTTAGGATAGTTTGAAGATCTTCCTCGGAGTGTGCACAGACTACGTTATCATCAGCATATTGAAGTTCTATAACAGAAGTTGTAATTACCTTATTTTTTGCTTTCAGCCTACTAAGATTAAAAAGCTTTCCATCTGTTTGATATATAATTTCTACACCAGTAGGATGTTTCTCTTCAACAAGGTCTATAATCATAGCGATGAAGATAGCGAATAAGGTTGGAGCAATAACACATCCCTGTTTAACGCCGGATTCCACTTTAAATGGATCGCTTTGAGAGCCATTGTTATTCAGGATTGTTGCCATCATGCCGTCATGGAGTAGCCGCAAGATGTTCACAAATTTATCAGGGCATCCGATTTTCAGAAGGATGGTCCAGAGAGCAGTACGATTTACAGTATCAAAAGCTTTAGTCAGATCAATAAACGCCATGTGCAGAGGGCGGTTTTGCTCCTTGCATTTTTCTTGAAGCTGTCGTGCAGTGAAGATCATATCCACTGTTCCCCTGGAAGGGCGGAAGCCATTTTGCGTTTCAGGGAGGATGTCTTCTGATACAGATAGGAGACGGTTTGCGATGATCTTTGCCAGGATTTTGCCTGCTGTGGCTAGAAGGGAGATGCCTCGATAGTTTCCACAGTCTGTTCTATCACCCTTTTTAAAGAGAGTGATAATTATGGCATCCCTAAAGTCTGCTGGAATCTCCTCCCTCATCCAGATTTTTTCGATGAGCTTATGAAGTTGTTGTGTAAGTTCAGGCCCGCCTTCTTTAAAGACTTCAGCAGGAATCCCATCAGGTCCACTAGCTTTGTTATTTTTCATTTGTTTAGTGGCTTTACTGACTTCCTCCAAACTAGGGGGTACTGCAAGCTCATCTCTTATTTGTTTTTGCGGGATTTGCAAGAAGACTTCATCAGCCACAGTAGAGTGACAATTAAGGAGATTGTAGTAATGCTCTTTCCAGCGCAGTGCAATAGACTCTTTGTCCTTTAGAAGTTTAGCACCATCTACTGAGCGTAAGGGATTTGTACCATGGTTTGTTGGTCCATAGATGGCCTTTATGGCATTAAAAAAGCCCCGTGCATCATGAGCATCTGCAAAATGTTGGGTTTCTTGGGCTTTTTTAATCCACCATATGTTCTTAAGTTCTCTAGTTCTTCTTTGGACTTCTGCCTTTGCACTGGTGTAGATTTTTTTCTTAACGGCACAGTTAATATCTTTTTGCCATATCCGGAAGGCTTTCCTTTTCTTGTCAATAATATGTTCAATCTCACTATCGTTCTCATCAAACCAGTCCTGATGTCTCTTAGTTTGGTATCCGATAGTTTGTTCACAGGCTGAAATAATAGAAGTCTTCAATTTAACCCAGTGTTCCTCAACATTTTCAGGAAGTTCCATAGGCAGATGTTCCTTGAGAGTTGATTGAAAGCAAGCTCGTTTAATAGAATCTTGAAGGGCCAGTGTATTCATTTTACGCCTTGGTTTTCTTCCTTGGAGCCTACGATGAGGGACAATCTTTATGGCCATTGTGGATCGAATTAATCGATGGTCTGTCCAGCAGTCATCGGCGCTCGTCATGGCTCTGGTGAGAAGTACATCACGGCGATCTCTAGCACGGACAATTACATAATCTAAAAGATGCCAGTGCTTCGACCGTGGGTGCTTCCATGATGTTTTAAATTTATTTTTCTGGCGAAATAGTGTGTTAGTAATGACAAGGTTATGCTCTGCACATTTAGTCAGAAGTAAGATTCCATTCATGTTGCTGTTGTCAACTCCTTCTTTCCCAATGATCCCTGGCCACAAATCAAAGTCACGCCCAACTCTTGCATTTAAATCGCCCAGGAGGATAATTTTATCCTCCTTTGGTATCTCTGATACGATGGTTTCCAGCTGGGTATAAAATTTTTCCTTGATATCCTCATCTGCATCTAGTGTTGGTGCGTAAGCACTTAGGATAGTTGCCTGTTGGTTTTTGGCGAGTTTTATTCGCAGAGTTGAGAGTCATTTGTTAATCCCAGTGGGAACTTCTGACAAGAGCTTCACAAGGTCGTTTTTGATAGCAAAGCCTACCCCATGTATTCGTCGTTCTTGTTCAGGCAGTCCTTTCCAAAAGAAGGTATAACCTCCTTTTTCTTCCTTCAACTGTCCTTCTCCTGCTCTTTGAGTTTCTTGGAGTGCTGCTATATCAATATTAAAACGTCTCAGCTCCCTTGCAATAATGGCAGTCCTATGTTCAGGTCGTTCACTATCCATATTGTCTTGCAGTGTCCATATATTCCATGTTCCAAAATTCATGTGTGTTTTACGATTGCTAGATGGTGACCCCACTGGTCGCGGTAATCCAGTCAGGGAGAAAATGAGGCAGACTATGTTTAGGGCACCTTTTCTAGCCCCCTCCCCATATGGGGTGAGCAGAGTGGATCCTAAACAGGGCTGCTCAGTCGTGGATACAGCTGACAAACTACTCAACTGCCTCGATCCTTGAGTTAGGGCGACTGAATCCGTATCCACCGCCCATGTGCTGGTCCATGACTAGGAGCTTCCGGATTTCACAGTCCTGCCCTCGTTTCCATTCGTCAATTGCCATGGGACTTTTGGTTGTTTTGGGTTTGGTGTGGTTGGAAGACGCCTGTGCGTGAATTTGTTTTATGTATGGAGATCGGTGCACAACGATCAGCACACAACCTTCACAGAAAAAGGCTCTAATCCAATGGCATGCATACCATGACGATTGGTGACCTTTTGTCTGCTGCAGCCTTCATCCGCCTTCGCAGCCGTTGTAACAATACACCTTGTTATCTTCCGCCTGTTCTGCCGTTGAGGACTTTCTTGGATCGTTCTTTGTCTGGTTCCTCCCCCTGGACCTTACCGCCATGGGTGACTCTACCAGGAGTACATGACTCCCGACGGCTTCGCTCACAGGGTTCATTGGGAAAGAGTCAGTATAAAACACTGAGAACACGTTCTCTGAGAGTCCACCCTGCCTCCCGTCACATCTCCCTCTGCGTCACCACTGAGATCTTATTTACTTACTTACTTACTTACTTACTTTCAATTTAATTTAATTTAATTTAATTTAATTTAATTTAATTTAATTTAATTTAATTTAATTTAATTTAATTTAATTTAATTTAATTTAATTATTTCTATCCCGCCTTTATTATTTTTATAAATAACTCAAGGCGGCAAACATACCTAATACTCCTTCCTCCTCCAATTTTCCCCACAACAACAACCCTGTGAGGTGAGTTGGGCTGAGAGAGAGTGACTGGCCCAAGGTCACCCAGCCAGCTTTCATGCCTAAGGCGGGACTAGAACCCTCAGTCTCCTGCTTTGCCATTGGCTCCTTCCTAGGGCTGAGAGAGAGTGACTGGCCCAAGGTCACCCAGTCAGCTTTCATGCCTAAGGCGGGACTAGAACCCTCAGTCTCCTGGTTTGCCATTGGCTCCTTCCTAGGGCTGAGAGAGAGTGACTGGCCCAAGGTCACCCAGCCAGCTTTCATGCCTAAGGTGGGACTAAAACTCACAGTCTCCTGGCTTGCCATTGGCTCCTTCCTAGGGCTGAGAGAGAGTGACTGGCCCAAGGTCACCCAGCCGGCTTTCATGCCTAAGGCAGGACTAGAACTCTCAGTCTCCTGGTTTGCCATTGGCTCCTTCCTAGGGCTGAGAGACAGGGACTGGCCCAAGGTCACCCAGCCAGCTTTCATGCCTAAGGCGGGACTAGAACTCACAGACTCCTGGTTTCTAGCCCAGCACCTTAACCACTAGACCAAACTGGCTCTCTTACCATTGCCCCTCTATCATTGCCCCTCTAGACCCCTTGAGCCCTGTCAATTCTCCTCCAAAACACAGGATCCCATCTTTCATCCGGATAGTAACCAACCACCCTTGAGTCAGGCTGCCTGTTCTCTGTTATTCAATTTAGATTAATATTGACATCCTGTTTTTTTATAAAATGCTTCAAGATATGTCTCAGCCTATTATCAGCATTCACCTCCCCGCCCCCAAAAAAGGGCTACCTTAATCTTTCACCCCTTCGGAATACTCTGAGTATCTAAACGAACCTGTTTCCACATAATGGACACACGAGAGACTGCGGGAATGGGCAGAGGAGTTCAGTGGGTGCGGGAAGAGGCAGCGCAGACGTCGGGGCCATGGGCAGGAAACATTTCAAAGAAATTCTGCTTTAATTTGCCTTCATTAATTTTGTTACAAGTCTGCCTGGGAACTTTTACAACTTGCAAGACTATGCTGTTCCCCTGACCAGCATTAAAGATGCTTTCCAAAAATGTGTGTGGTTGTCGCTTCTCGAGGTTGCCAGCTATGTGGACCTCGATAAGACATTTCTGTGGCTTCTCCCTAGCAAATGTTGTGTGATGGTAGGGTTGCACTCAGACATCATATTTAACAACCGGCATGTTCACTGTGGTCCGCTTCAAAACGTGGGTTGTATTGCAAATGGAGTTCACTGTAACCACCCTGCGCATCTACGGTTTCTCCTCGATGACTTCTCTGATGGCTATTAAGGCTGGAGCTCTGAGTGAAGGTCCTGCCACACTCCAAACACTTGTATGGCTTCTCCCCTGTGTGGATCCTCTGATGTAAAGTCAGGCTGGTGCTCACACAGAAGCTCTTCCCGCACTCTGAGCATTTAAAGAGATTCTCTCCCGTGTGGATTCTCTGATGGTAAGAAAGGTATTTCCTGGTGCTGAAGTTCTTCCCACACTCCGAACACTTGTAGGGTTTCACTCGGGTGTGAGTGGTCTGGTGAGAATTGAGGCTAGTGCAATGGCTAAAGCGTTTCCCACATTCCAAGCATTTGTAGGGTTTTTCCCCGGTGTGAGTTCGTTGGTGGGTGGTGAGGTTGCCTTTCAGCGTGAACCTTTTCCCACACTCCGAGCACTGGTAGGGTTTCTCCCCAGTGTGAATTCTCTGGTGGGAAGTGAGGTTCGCCTTCTGCGTGAAGCTCTTCCCGCATTCCGGGCATTGGTACGGCTTCTCTCCCGTGTGAATACTTTGATGGAAAATCAGGTGGGGGCTCTTGGTGAAGCCCTTTCCGCACAACGTGCAGGTGTACGGCCTCTCGCCAGTGTGGATGCGCTGGTGGGACGTGAGGTATGCACTAGCCACAAAGCCCTTTCCGCATTCCAGGCAGGTGTACGGTTTCTTCCCGGTGTGGATCCTCTGATGTTTGTTGAAGCTGGAACTTTGGCTGAAGCTCTTCCCACATTCCAAGCACCGGTAGGGCTTCTCCCCGGTGTGAGTGCGCTGGTGGGTGGAAAGGTCCGAATTCTGACGGAAGCCCTTCCCGCACTCGGAGCACTTGAACGGTTTCTCCCTGGTGTGAATCGTCTGATGCGAAGTGAGGTATTTGCTCACGCTGAAGCTCTTCCCGCAGTCCGAACACTGGTACGGCCTCTCCCCGGTGTGGATCCTCTGATGGTAAACGAGGTACGTGCTTTTGCTGAAGCTCTTCCGGCACTCGGGGCACTGGAAGGGTTTCTCCCCGGTGTGGAGTTTCCAGTGAGCTTTGAGACTCGATTTATAGCTGAAGGTTTTCTCACACACAAGACACCGGCTTCTTTCTCTTCTTTTATGAGGTCTTCTGGGGATGCCGATTTCCGCAACGCTGCCTTCCCGATACGCCAGGGAGCCACTCCTCTTCCATTCAACATCAGCGTGTCCGCTTGGTTCACCTTCACAACCTGACAACCAATAGGAAACGGTACCTGAAATCAAGGAAGGCATGGGATGAAAATCCACTCACAATTTGTCGAGAGTAAGAAAGGTGACCTCGACAGAGATAGGCGGGATCTGTTGCTTGGGCAAAAGGGGCGGAAGTATTGTGTAAGTCCAGAATGAGATAACATTCTTGGTGCCCCGCCCAGAGTCACTTGTGTTAAGGTTTGTGAATAAAACCAGGAATTTACAGATAGAACAGACTGGAAATGTATTCAGTGTATCTAGGTGAAAGGGTATAGAAACTGCTATATCATTCTATCAGGTGAAAGATGATGACACCTACTGGCAAGAGTATGCTAATGTATTATGTGGCTGATGCAATGCTACTGTAATGTGAGTCCTGATTGGACAGATACGTGTATAAAAGTACTGTGTAAAGGTGCTGTACTCTCTCTTTCATTTGATGTGCCATTGGACAACGTATCTGTATTACTTGGACTGCTGTGTATGTATAATTGTAAATAGACTTTTTACCTAAACCTCATTTCATGTGAGTCTGTTTTACTCCTATCAGGACTGGAAGAACGTATTGCTCTAAGGCTTCTTGGATATTGGGCCGTCCCAGTACCGCTGACTCTGACAGCTTGTTTGTGAGATGGGCGGCTTTATAAATTTGAAAAATAAATACAAATAAATAAATAAATGACATTTGGAAGGGGCGACATTTGGAAGCGGCTCGGACAGACCTCTCCTTGACTCACTGGAGTATTAGAAGAGGGGGAGGAACAGCACAATCCGGCTTGCAAGATTCTGTCATTATAGCCAGTCTCAATAAAAGTATTTTTGCTTCCCTACGGAGTGGATTACTTGGTCTGGTCTACCCAGTGGAGCGGACACAATTTGCTCATGATGTAACATGATGGTGACAGGATTCAGACATGTGCAAAACCCGTTCCCATCTTCTTAGAACTCCACGGAATTCCGTGGAACCCAGTTTGAGAAGACTCACTTTAGGTGGGTTCCGTGAATGGGAATGCGTTTCGCGGGACTAAGGGGAAAAAACTTTCTCCAAGGGAGTAAGGAAAACAAAATCTGGTTCTTTCTCTCCCTGATTTTACTGGCCTTTTATCCCATTTTGCCAGTAACTATTTTATTGTTTGCTGCTGCTTAATAAATAAACATCAAGCTGTCATTTTTGCTAGCTGAATTGAGAGGCACGTGGACTTCCTTTGATACAGGAAGTGATTGACTGGGAGTATGCTGGGTGAAAACTAAACCAGAAATCATTCACAGTAATTTTCCAACAAATCTACTCAGTGAAAGCCAGTTTGGTGTAGTGGTGAAAGCAGCAGTCTAGAAACCAGGAGGCCAGGAGTTCTAGTCCCGCCTTAGGCACAGAGTCAGCTGGGTGACCTTGGGCCCGTCTCTCTCTCTCAGCCCTGGGAAGCAGGCAATGGCAAACCACTTCTGAAATCTTGCCAAGAAAACCACAGGGACTAGGCCAGGCAGTCACCAGAAGTCAACGCTGACTCAAAGGCACACCCCCCAAAAAAATTCCAACAAAGCAACACACACACACACACACACATTGCAAGCTTGGTAAAGGTTTGCGACTGCAGAAAGACACCTGAAGTTATCCAGGAAGGAAGAGAAAAATTCTGGGTGTTGTAAAGTAATCAAGAAACCAAGACTGCATCCCAAAGAGATGGGTTTACCCAGAGAGGCCACCGTCTTCCAATTCTCTGCCATGACTTCACCATGCAGGGCCTTTTGGTCGGTATCCAGCAGAGCCCACTCCGCTTCAGTGAAACACACAGCCACCTCCTCACAAGTCACCAGATCCTGAGAGAGAAGAGAACACAATTTCCTCCTCACTTTCAGGCAAGCTGATCTTCTCCTTCTGGGAGCAGATTCAGCAAGAGGAAAGATCCCGGGGGAGGGTGCTAATAGAGGCCAGGGGCCAGCAGTGCCTTTGCTTGTGAGCAATCTGGAACAAAGGACTCTTCTAGATGGTGCCCCAGGGACCCCAATTTAAATCTTTAAAACTCTTTAAAATAATCTTATAATAATTTTATAATCTTTAAAATATTTAAATTGGGGTCCCTGGGACACCATCCAGAAGATTTTTAAATCAATCTCGCCAGATTTCAGGCAAGAACACTGAAATCTTGTCAGTTTCCAGGGAAGGACATCAAACCTCACAGGAGGTGGGGCGATTTCTAATAGGCATCTATAAAATCTATCTTCCCTGCTGGTGACTTCACCTCCAGTTTTTTCCCCCTACCCGATCCGGTTGCACGGAAGTTGTTTCTGTTCCTCCGTAAAGAAGAGACGAGCATGGATACGCCGTCGGTATTATTCGGTCGCCTGTAAGAAAGAACCGGCGGTGGGAAAGCACTTATCCTTTCATTGCAAGATTTATTCTCCTTGGGTCCCAAACAATTAATTCCTCTATGCACGTTCATTCTGTGTCCCGGTGTTAAAATGCAGGAAAACTTGAAGCTAGTGAAACTTAAAAAGGACTGGAAAGCCTTCTTAGTAGGGTTGGAGTAGGGCTGGAAACCAAGTAGAACACAGGTTTCTTCCAGACTTACACTGATCAGGGCTGTCTGTGAGGGAGGGGGGTCAAAAAAGTCAAAATGGTGGCTACAACGGATAATTGAAGCCCTGCCCCCTTTTTACATAAATCGCAGGGCTTCAATCACATGGGTTTTGACATTTTTGACCCACCCCCCCCATTGACTCCCCTGTAGCTGTCGATGAATGTACCTGGGATGTAAGGGGCCACCACTAAAAGTTGTGCCTTACTATTTTTATGAATTTAAATTGTGGATATTTATTTGTATTTTGGCACTGTTGTTTGTGCTTGATGGCTTTTGTAAGCTGCTTAGGTTTGTGTTGATGGAAGTGCCTTAAAAACCCTTGTAAATAAGTAAATAAATTCATATATACATTATGAAAGCCTTTGGAGCACTGACCCCAAACACACGAAGTTTGGCACAAAATTGCTCGTTTTATCAACTTGCCAAATTCTAGCTGACAAACCGTGTTCACATATGAGTGTTTCAACCAATGCTAGGCTCAATTCACTATTTTGTTTTAAATCAAAGTTTTTTAATAGATTCCAAGAGTCCATGAAAAATATTACAAGTTTATTTTCACTAACCTCCAAATTTAGCTTGTCTTGATACTGTTTTAATGGATTAATGAAGAAGCACATATATTCCTATATTAAAGAGGTAAAGGTAAAGGGTTTTCTCCTGCACAGTCGTGTCCGACTCTAGGGGGCAGTGCTCACCTCCGTTTCTTAGCCAAAGAGCCAGCGCTGTGTCCGAAGACGCTTCTGCGGTCATCTGGCGGCATGACGCACGGAGAACGCTGTTACAGTACCTTCCCACCGAAGTGGTACCTATTAATCTACTTGCATTTGCATGCTTTCGAATTGCTAGGTTGGCAAGAGCTGGGGCGAGTGCGGAAGCTCACTCCGTCACACGGCGCTTGGGTCTTGAACCTCCGACCTTCTGATCGACAAGCCTGGCGTCTTAACCACTGAGCCACCGTGCCCCTCATGTATTCCTATATTACACACCTTCCTATATTACACACCTGTTATTTTGACAGCTGTATTTGAACATTCATGGAGAAAATCTATCTATGTGGTCACTAAGAGCTGACCCTGACTTGATGGTACATAATCAATAAATGTGAACATAATTGGCTTCCTTTGTAATACAGTATATATCGTATTCCCTTGTAATACAGTATAATACTACAGCAGAAAGAGGTCCTTTCTTACCCCGTAAGGCAGCTCCTCCATGCACCTCCTGCGAGATCTCCAAAGCCAGTGGCCGTGCTCCGGTGTCAAGTAAAGCTGCCTCGGACTTGGCAGGAACACCCTTCAAGGCTCTGTGCACCTAAAAGAGAAATCGGCATCCTGGACATGCAAAAAGCATCACAACATTGGTGGGGCCAAAAGAAGGAAATGAAGAGCTGGGAAGAAGGGGCACCGTGCTGGGTGATTGACAGGAAAAGTTGGGTACCTCTTGGAGCCTATCAGGATGAAGGGTTCTCACCTGCTCCGCCTCCTCCATCTGGCTCAGCAGGAAGCCTTCGGCCAGGGCCACCGCCTGGGAACAGGTCTCCGCCCCGCACTCCCTCACCCAGCGCCCCATCTCCGGGGGCAGCACGGCCAGGAACTGCTCCAAGACCACCAGGTCCAGGATCCGATTTTTGGTGTGCTGCTCCGGCTTCAGCCACTGGCAGCAGAGATGGTAGAGCTGGCTGCAAACCTCTCGGGGACCTGCGCCCTCCAGGTAGGAGAACTGTCTGAAACGTCGACACTGAGCTTCCAAGCCTGGGACATTCTCAGCCGGAATCTTCGGCACCAAGAATTCCTTACTGCTCCCAGCCTGGATGGTGTAAGGAGATTTTCCTCCTTGTGAGCCAGCTAAGTCTCCCTCTTCCATCAGTGATCCACACTCCATACTAGCCTTCAACACAGCTGAAGGATCACTCTTGTCTTGTCTCTGATTCTGCAAAAAATCAGCAAAGCTACTGCAGATCCCAAATTGGGGCAAGTCAACAAAGTCTTTGGTAAATGTCATTATTAACAGTCTGAAGCACAACAAGGCTTAGCACTCAGATGCCTGCCTGCATTTATCTCTCTTCATTAAGAAGTCTGAGTGATAAGGAGGTGCAAAATTGCTCAAAGCTCAAAACAGTCCTTTCAAGTGTTCCATGTTGAGAACAAAGCATCCCATATTCTGGTGTTTTATCCAGAGCTGGGGACAAAATGGGGCATTTTGTTTTGAGTCTTCTACCATAGCAACTATGGGAATGTGATAGAAGCCCCTGCTTTTTCATTTTTTTGCGCCATCGAAGTGGGTGGGATGAAAGTCAATGTGGCGTTGCTACCCTATCCCAACTTACAGAAAAATTGGCAAAGGGGATGAATTTTTTTTTTAAAAAAAACTAAAATTCCACATTAAGTAAGCGATATGGTTAGAGAATTCTGCCACTGTCTGAAGTACCACTGTGATCCTCCTCATTCCTTTTAGCATTCTTATAATATTTGGATGGTCTTGCAGATCTATCCAAAAAAACGTCTGCCTTGAGCCCAGAGCAAAACTCTTTGTGCAGGTGACAAAACTTCTCCCGCATCCAATCTGCCTGCCTATAGAGCAGTGCTTTCCAAACTGCTGCCGTTGGCAACACACCAACGACGGCGGCGGCGCAAGGGCACACGCAGCAGCAGGGGCATGCACAGCGGCGGGGGGGCACGCGGCGGCGGCATGCACGGCAGCGGTGGTGGCCTCGTGTTTTCCGCTAAAACGCGGAAGCGCTGATGGCACGCCACTGCCGTCGCCGCTGCTGTCACCGCCGCCGTCACTTCCGGGTTGTGTCGTGACACACTAAACTGTGTGTTGCGACACACTAAAGTGTCGCGACACACAGTTTGGAAAGCTATGCTATAGAGGGCAGCCCCAAAGGTCTTTTTTCCAAACCTCACCAGCAATTGGCCCCTTCTTTATCCCTGGTATTCTCTTTTTCAGTGGAGTTCAGAGAGCTGGCTTTCCTCGCTGCAGATGAAGACAGAGAGAGAGAGAGAGAGAGAGATGGATGATACCACTGGTAGCAGAAAGGCAGGGGAGGACACCCAGTTCACCAATAGTTCCCCCCCCCTTCAGAACATTCTAGTTATTGCCACCTTTCCATCTTTCCATCCTTGAGCAATTCCCCTAACAAAAGAAGGCACGGCCTTTCTTGGAACTTTCTTGGAACGCCATGGAACCCTCACCGGGCTATCGGAATGCCTTAACCCTTTCTTGTCCAAACCCCAGAAGAGTCTTCTGCATTCAGAGAACTACCTCTGTAACAAAAATGAAGCAGGAAGGCAGTTTTTGGGGGTTGCTTGATTTCCTCCCCTCCCAGTTTTTTCTCTCCACTTCCTGGCCCAGTCTTTTTCCCACTGGGCGGATTCTCATCCCCTCCCCTGTCTCCCCCAGCCCCTTCCTGAAGCTCTGGGGGTCGTCTTGCAGCTGGAGAGACATATGGGGAGAACTTACCAGATTCCCTTAGAGTTGGAAAGACAGCGCTGGATTTCTTATTTCCCAAAAAGGAATGGAGGTGGGAGGTGGACGTTGGCTGAGCAAAGAAGCTGAAATGATGCCGGCTGCTTGCAGCAGTTCCATGCATCTCAGCTTCTTTCCCAGAAACATTGGCACAAGGCAAGGTGGAAGCTGCATTTACCCCCCAGGACCCCCTCCTCCCCTTCCTTTTTTTATCCCCCCCCCTTCCCTTCCTCTCTAGGAAGCATCCCTGTTAGTTTATTTAACCCTTCAAGGAATGCAGGCTCTCTCTCCACTTCTGCAGGACTCTTAAACTGTAGATTGGGAAGCCAAACCGGATTCAGGAAAAAGCAAGCAGCCCGGCACTTTGGTATTGCTGGCAAGCGAACAACAGAAACGCCTCCCCCAAGTTGCCAGGAGTTCCACTTGAGGAAGCTTTTATTTTGCCCAGGGAGCTGACAGCCCCTGGGTTGCCATTGGCTGATCTGGAGAAAAGCTACAGAGGGTTGAATGTGGATAGTACTTGGATGGGAGGCCACCAGGAGACCCCAAGGATATGAAGTTGAAAAGGACATCCTGGTTGAAAGAGCTGTTGCTAAGAAAACGACGCGGGTGTGTCCTTGGCATGACCAGGAGTCAAGCTCAACTCAAGGTACTTGGATGGGAGGCCACCAGGAGACTCCAAGGATATGAAGTTGAAAAGGACATCCTGGTTGAAAGAGCTGTTGCTAAGAAAACGACGTGGGTGTGTCCTTGGCATGACCAGGAGTCAAGCTCAACTCAAGGTACTTGGATGGGAGGCCACCAGGAGACCCCAAGGATATGAAGTTGAAAAGGACATCCTGGTTGAAAGAGCTGTTGCTAAGAAAACGACGCGGGTGTGTCCTTGGCATGACCAGGAGTCAAGCTCAACTCAAGGTACTTGGATGGGAGGCCACCAGGAGACCCCAAGGATATGAAGTTGAAAAGGACATCCTGGTTGAAAGAGCTGTTGCTAAGAAAACGACGCGGGTGTGTCCTTGGCATGACCAGGAGTCAAGCTCAACTCAAGGGAGCCTTCAGGAGGTGCCAGTGCCAAGCCAGCCTTGGTTGATCTGGAAAAAAACAAACTATGCAGGATTGGACCAGATTGATCCTTGGATGAGAGACCATCAGGAGATCCCAGGGCTGTAGACTAGAGTGAGAAGCAAAGGTTTTCAATCCAAAGTTGGACGGCCATTTGTCTGCAGTGGCCCGAGGATTCCTACCCTGGACAGCTGGACTAGAAAACCTCCAGATCATTCCCGATCTAAGGTTCTAAGTTGAAATAATATCAAAGAAGAAAGCAATGAAATCATACTGTTGCAAGAAGAATGACAGGAATGAGACCGTGAAATCACCAGGAAGTGAGCCCAACTCAGAGATTTTACCTTTACCAAATTGCAGGTAGTCCTTGCTTACCAACCACTCATTCAGCAACCATTCAACGTTATGACGGCGCTGAAAAAGGAGATTTACAACCGATCCTCAAAGTCGCAGCCATTTCAGCATCCCCACAGTCACGTGATCATGATTCGGGCGCTCGGCAACCAGCTTGCATTTACGACAGTCGCAGCGTCCCGTGGTCACGTGATCGCCATTTGCAACCTTCACAGCTGGCTTCCAACAAGCAAAGTCAATGGGGAAGCCAGCAGAAAGTCGCAAGTCACTGTCACATGATGTCGCCCACAGCCAGAACTGACAAACCGATGTAATTCGGGCACAGTCAAGTGATGTTTCCCTTAACAACCACATCGCTTAGCGATGGAATTGCCAGTCCTAATTGCGGTCAGTAAGTGAGGACTACCTCTAATTCCTAAACAGTATTAATGACAGTAATCATGTTTGGTAGGGTTATCCACATAGCTGGTGATGTCAGTTTGACATCAAAGGAGTTGAAGTCCACACATCTTACAGTTGCCAAGTTTGAAAAACACTGGCCTAGATTGCTGTGCAGACCCAGGCCAGGCAAGTTCATTTATGGTTGAGAATCCTGGGTTCACTGAGTTCTTCAAGACCCTTGTGGGGATAAAATGATAGGAGCCACCTCCCTGCACTCTTATGGGCCCCCTCCTGAACTCTCAGGGAAAACAGCAATGCAAATAAATCACTGCAATCAGTCTGGGCTACGTTAACCCTCGGCAAGCGGGTCGTGTGAACCCAGCCAACGGAGACCCGGGTTGCAGAGCTCGGCGAGAGCCAGGAAAGCTGCAGGTGGGGGGTTTCCCCGGCCGCGGAAGCGGTGACGGGGATCCCCCTTGGGGGAGCCGGGAGAGCGGCCAGCGACGCCCAGCAGGTGGCAGGCACGCGTCGCCTTTGAGCAAGAGACAGGCGCGTGGGCTGGCGGGCGAGCGAGCGGGCGAGGGGGTCCGGAGCAAGTATGCGGGTTCGAATCCGGGATTCCCCTCTGAGTTGCTGAATGGTTGCCGGGAGATTTCGGGACGTGGGGGGCTCAGGGAAGAGGGAAGAAGCAGGGGCTTGGTTAGCTGTTCACTGCTTTGGAACGCTGTTTTCAGCCTCTTTTGCCCAACCCGTGTCTCTAGGGGTGGAGCAGGAGTCCCATCACTCCCTGCCCGCTTGGCCGTCATGCAAAGAGACTTTCAGACTTCCAGTAAGACACTTTCCTATCAGAGTCGTCGGTTTCTCGCGTTTGGGTTCAGTTTGCAAAGGAGGAATCCAAGCTGGAGCCTCTGCGCCCCTCCTGTGCGCCCCCCGGGTTCCTTCGGCTGCTATTGCCGCAACGCCCGGAAGACCAAGAAAAGGAGCGCTAGTCTTGCAGAACGCTTATTAAAAAGCTTATAAATAAAGAGAGCAAACCCCACTCCCTTCTAGCACTGAAGATGTTGCCTAGTCGGGCAGTGAAACGTCTGCAAGCCAACAACCAAGCTCAGAGAGGACCAAGGACTCCGCAGTTCAACCCTGAGCTACGGATATTCTCCTCTATTGGTAGCTTATAAATAAGTCTCCTTCCAGCCAAGTTGAGCTCTGGAGATTCCATGCAGTTTTCCTGGCAACAGGATAGAAATGGCTTGCCCTTGCATTCTTCTGGAGTGTTTTTTCCATTTCCCAGTCTAGCCTCCAGCCCTGGGATTTCCTGGTGGTGTCCCATCCAAATACCAGCCAAGTCTAATTTCACTAAACTTCTGAGCTCAGGCAAGGAACTAAGATCCTCCCCCAACAAACTGCCCTGGAAACCAAGGAAAAATTAGCTCCCTCCACCAGCAGTCGGTTACTTGGGCATCCTGTGTTACACGAACTCAGCAACTGTGCTTTGTAAAACCTGGGTTTAGTATGTGTGTAAACGCAGCCTGTGTCTGTGCATTCACACCCTTGTGTTTGACAGTACATTATTGCCAGTGCTGGCTGGGGAATTCTGGGAGTTGAAGTCCACCCATCTTAAAGCTGCCAAGGTTGAGAAACACTGCAGTAGACCAACACCTTGGCAAGCATCGAACGGTAGCAGGCTGTTTTATTGATGCGAACACACTAATGATTATTTTCCTGCTGCTGCTGAAAGCATAAGCCCCCTTCTCCAAACTGGTGCCATGCAGACGTGTTGGACTACAACTTCCATTACCCGCAGCCAGCCCAATGTCCAGAGAGTCCGATACATCCGAAAGGCATGAGGATAGGAATGTCTGGAAGAAGCCTGGGCGTAAAGGAGTTAAGTCTAGCGAGTTCTGGAGTGGACATTCCTAGAGGGGAAGAAGCGGAAGGGAGATCATAAAAGGAGAATGTAAATAGTACAGACCCTTTTCCTGTTCCGACGTTTTTTCCCCTCCCTCTGGAAACGCGTTTTCCACCCTCCTGGGATTCCAATGCATTTAAAAGGGTACGGTATTTGTCTTTCTCTGCAACAGTTGCACGGCGTGCATATGCGGGGAGGGAGACCTGGAGCGTGCAGTCAGATTCAGGAAAATTGGGTGAGTTTTTAAACAATAGGGTGGGTAGGTTGGTGGGAAGCAGAAGGAAACCTGGTCAGAGGGGAGAGTTTTGCACTAGAAAAAAGAGCGACTACCCCCAACAGAGTGCTTTCAGTTGTCTTGGACTTCAACTCCCATAATCCTTAACCAACCCAAGGGAGCATGGCTGTTGAGGTCCAGTGCAGCTGAAGGGCGCCAGGTTGGAGAAGAAGCAAACAAAGGAGACAAGTAGAAGGAGAGGGGTCAGCCAGCATTTGGACTGTTCCATTTCAGGGTGAAGGGGGGGCTACAGGGGGAAAATAGTCTCCCTTTTGATTCCAGGTGGTGGCGTCTCAAGATGAAAGGGTTGGACTCTGCCAATCTAGGCATGGCTTCCAGTGCAAGAAACAGACCTATTCGAAAAATGGACATAAGAGTTTGTTTCGATTGAGGCAGTGGATAAATCACATCAATGAATAACCAGGGAGAGGAAGGGCTCTACTTCTCCCTGACGTGGGCATTCTCTACTACGACCTTCTGATTTATAGAGAGCAGCAAAGGTGTTGGATTAGAATTACAGGTAGTCCTCGTTTAGCAACCACCTCACTTAGCGACCATTCGCAGTTATGACTGTGATGAAAAAGTAACTTTATGACCAATCCTTGCATTTATGACCTTCACGGGTCTGTAAAGCAAAGGAAAGCTGAAGTAAGATTATGTGCACAGTCGCAGTTTCACTTAGCAACCACTTTGCTTAACGACTGGGTTGTCGGTGCCAATTGTGGTTGCTAAACAAGGACTAACTGTACTTTTTTCCTTACTGAATAAGGAAAGAATAAATGAAAGAGATGGGAAAGAGTTTTTTCCCCCCTTCCACTGAGTATAAATAAAATTGGATTAGTCTGAACAAACAATCTGACTTGGGACAAGATGGCTTGCTATGTGTCTAATTTGCCATCATGCACCCATGTGAAGGAAACAGGATAAGCCCTCAGCCCTCATTGATTGTTAGCGGCATCCACCTAAAACCTCTAAAACCTGCAAAAGAAAGGGCTAAAATAAATATGTGTGTGTTGGTGTCACAAGTTGGTCCTGAGGCAGCTTGCCTATTGTACCATGATTACTATTGTACTGTGATTATTATATATATTTTGGTTCGGTTTTGTATAGGCCAGTGTTTCTCAAAGTTGGCAACGTTAAAATATGTGGACTTCAACTCCCAGAATTCCCCAGCCAGCTTGCTGGCTAGGGCAGGGGTCGGCAAACTTTTTATGCCGGGAGCCATTTTGACATGCTCATGCACATTTTGAAATGCTCGAGAGCCAGGGGGCGGGGTTTGTGGGCAGGGGCCAATCGCGTGGAAGGGGGCGGGGTTTGCGGGCGGGGGCCAATCGCGTGGAAGGGGGCGGGGTTTGCGGGTGGGAGCCAATCGCGCGGAAGGGAGTGGGTTTTGGGGGCGGGAGCCAATCGCGTGGAAGGGTAAGACACTTACCCAGCTCTCCAAGGCGCGCAGGCTGGCCAAGGCGGAGGCACTGCTGGCGGCACGCGTCTCTGAGCTGGTCTGGGCGCGCTGACGCTGGGCTGTGAAGCTGGACGAGCCGCCGGACCTGGAGCGCTTCCACACGCAGCTGAGCGAGGCCCCGCGCCGGTCTTTTTGGAGCGCTTCCGCGCGCAGCTGAGCGCTGGGCTGTGGAAATGCGCTCCAAAAAGACCGGCGCGGGGCCTCGCTCAGCTGCGCGCGGAAGCGCTCCAAAAAGACCGGCGCGGGGCTTCGCTCAGCTGCGCGTGGAAGCGCTCCAGGTCCGGCAGCTCGTCCAGCTTCACAGCCCAGCGCAGCTGAGCGAGGCCCCGCGCCGGTCTTTTTGGAGCGCCTCTGGGAAGCAGGGCCAATCGGGCTTCGCCTTGTTCAGCCCGCCTCTCTGCTCCCCTTTGGCGCGCGCTGATTGGTGAAGGCGTCCTTCCTTCTGAGCCTCCACCAATCAGCGTCTGTTTCTTCCCCAGGGTTCGCGCTGCTTCCGGAGACCGGCTTTCCGGATGTCGGGTGGCAGACAGAGAGAGCCAGAGCCGAGGAGCCAAAGAGCCAGATTTCCGACCCTTGGGCTAGGGAATTCTGGGAGTTGAAGTCCACACATCTTAAAGTTGCCAAGTTTGAGAAACACTGACATAGGCTTTATAGCACAGTTTTCTTTGTTAGCTGCCCAGAGTTATTTAAGATGGGTGGCCATACAAATTCTCTAAACAAATAAAGGAGTGTTGGCATCAATAGGAAGGTCAGATGCTGGTTTTGAAGCCAGCCCACCAAGGGAAGGATTTCACTTCTGTGTTTTTATCAACTTTCTTCCCCAGCCAGAAACATTCTCTTGTGTGTCTTCTTTCTCCATTTGCAGAGAGGCTCTGAGGACAATTTTCATCTTGAAAATGGAAGATCCGGCAATGGGCCTCAAAATGGCAGGAGGGTCGGGCAAGGCAGGAAAAAACCCTCAGCTGGTGCCGACTGGGAGCACTGGGAGATTCCCACAAAGGGAGCCGCTGCAGCAGAAGGTTAAACAGGAACCGGGCGAAGGGCTCCTTCCATGTTGGGAAGCCCAGCGGCAGCACTTTCTGCAGGAAGTGGAGTCTGCTTGCTCAGGATGGGGGCTCCCTCAGCCGCCCCGGGAGCCCACCCTGTGGGACGATGCCAGGGGCTTCCTGGCCTCCTTTGAGCAAGTGGCCGAAGCCTGCCGGTGGCCGAAATACGAGTGGGTAGCCCGACTCCTGCCCGCCCTCAGTGGGCAAGCTGAATGGGCCTTTAATGACCTGGAGGCCAGAGACCGAGAGGATTATGGGAAAGTGAAGGCAGCCATCTTGCGGGGGAGTGCCTTGAGCCGGGAGAAGCAGCGCCAGCACTTCCGGCGTTTCTGCTACCGGGAGGCCGAGGGCCCAAGGCGGGCTTGCAGCCGGCTTCAGGAGCTTTGCTGCCGCTGGCTGAAGGTGGAGAGGCACTCCAAGGAGCAGATCCTGGAGCTGCTCATCCTGGAGCAGTTCCTGACTATCCTGCCGGCAGAGATCCAGAGCTGGGTGAGAGAACGGGCCCCCGATACCTGCTCCCAGGCGGTGGCCCTGGCCGAGGACTTTCTGCAGAGGCGGCAGGAAACGGAGAAGTGGGAGCGACAGGTGAGGGGAACTGATCCTGATCCATCCGTGAGCATAAGGTTAGTGGTGGAGATGGGGCACGTCTCAAACTTACCAGGGTAGGAAGAAGAACGGCAAAGCATCACTGGTGATTTCCAAAGAGCATTGGGTTTCATATTCACCAGACTTTAATATTCACCTACACTGCATGTATAGCCCTTTTTTTTTTTTGGTATATGCCCTGCTATGTAGTACGACACCAATGGACCTGACTCTACTGTACAGGTAGTTCTCACTTAATGACCATTCGTTTAGTGATGGTTCAGACTTACGACGGTGCTGAAAAAACAGACCTACAACCAGTGCTCACACTTATGACCATTGCAGCATCCCCGTGGTCATGTGATCATGATTTGGGCGCTTGGCAACCGGTTCACATTTATGACCGTCACAGCATCCCGTGGTGATGGGATCGCCATTTTTGACCTTTCTGGTTGGCTTCTGGCAAGCAAAATCAATGGGGAACCGCATGATTTGCTTAACGACCACGTGGTCCGCTTAATGGCTGCATGATTCGATTAATGACCGCTGCAAAAAGGGTCGTAAAATCGGGTTGGATTTGCTTAATGACCGCTTTGCTTAGCAACCGAAATTCCAGTCTCAGTTGTGATCCTTAAGCAAGGACTACTTGTACCAGCCACTGAGAAAGTGACTAGATTAGAGAAACTGATTAGGAGTAGACAGATCAATTGATCAGAATCTTGCATGTTCTGACCAAGTTGATCAGATTAGATCAGATCAGATCGCCATCAAGTCGTTTTCAACTCCTAGTGACCACATAGATAGATTTCCTATGATACCTGATAGAGGCAAACAATAAGTAAGCCATGGATTTTAAGCCTGAGTGGCAAACTGTCCAGAGGTTGCTTTCCTGGAGGCATCTTGGCTGTCCCCCTTCAGAAAGAGCATGCTGGGTTAGATTCATGTTTAGTCTCGTTTAGCTAAAGGGGATCTTCACTGACGTTTCAGGACTTCATGCCATGTGAGGACGGAGCTGTTGGTTTCTCAGGAGCAGAGCAAGCTTTCCAGCACCCGGGTCAGAGCCAGCTGCACCGAGAAGCCAAGAGAGAAAGAGATGGGGACAGCAGTCTCCCAGGTACCATTTGCACCCCACATCCTTAAAAGGTCTCGGTTTAAATTTTGCTCCCCTCTTTCTATACCGATACGGGGTTTTTTTTTTAAAGGCCCTTTTTTCTTGTAAACATTTCCACAATGTTGCAGCCTGCATGGGTTCAGATGTGATTCAGTGTGTTTATCTGATGTGTGTTGCTAGTCCAGCAAAGACTGCACTCCTGTCATTGAGATGTGACCCTAGAGCAGCAATTGCATGTGGGGAAAACAAAACTGACCCAAACACCAGTGTAAGAGAGCCTCAGAAAAGAAGGGGGCAGTGTGGGCTGTACTGAGGTCCTTGTGCTACTGTCAGCCCTTTGAGGTAGGCCAGATCAGGAAACAGACTTCACAAGAATGACTGAAACTGTACTTTATTGATCTAGACTAGAGCAACAGAATCTTGAAAGACTGACAGCGTTTTCCCTTCCTCTCTCTTATACCCAAGAAGGTTAAGAGAGAGCCAGTTTAAAAAATTTTTTCCTGATGTTCTCTTTCTGGCCTGGACTTAAATCATGTTTTGTTAATTGCCGCATTCCTTCTCCAAAGTCATCTCTGTGATTCTCTAGGGCAGGGTTTTCCAAAGTGGTCAATATTGACCCCCAAGGGTCGATGGGACTATCCAAGGGGGTCAGTGTTGTTTTGTCAATGAACTTTTTCAGTTCCTGTAATTCTTTATGGGTCATGGAGTACAACTTAGGTTTCGGTAAAACTGCCCCTGGTTCCAACTCAATAGCACAGTCAGTTTTACGATGGGGGGCGGGGCAGCTGATCCGACTCCGTTTCCTCGAAAATTCTGCATTTCAATGAATTGCATCGAGAAGTGTTTATTGGGGCACTGAAGTTGGAGTCATTACAATAGTACTGTTAGTTCAAGTAGTATTTATTAAATTATTTTCATATAATAAACGTTTGGGGGTCGATGAACAATCTGAAACTTCATGAAAGGGTCGATGAGCTGAACAGTGTGGGGACCCCTGCTGTAGTGCTACCAGGAGTTAGCTATAGTTAGTTATATTGGTAATATAAGATTGCTACATTATTTATTTATTTGTAAAATGTATATCACCGCCCATCTCCCTCCGCTGGAGGGGCTCTGGGTGGTTTACAACAAAATAGTAAAAACAGAAATATAAAATACAAAATTACATTATAGGAGGAGAGCCCTGTTAGTCTATGGTAGCAAAAAATCAGGAGGAGTCTGCTAGCACCTTTTCCAACCAAGAAATTTTATTAAAAGGCAGAAGCTTTTGTGAGCTGCAGCTCCCTTCCTCAGATGCACAGACTGTCTATGCATCACTGATGAAAGGAGTTGCAGCTCACAAAAACTTCTGGCTTTTAATACAATTTCTTGGACAGAAAAGGCGCCCCCGACTGCTTAGTAGCCTGAGATTTGCTTATGGGAGGAAGCAGCGTGAAGAAATGAGGCGAACATCCTCTCCTCCTCTCATTCCCACAGAGTACGGACCCGCAAATGATCATAAGGAGAGAAGCAGTTTGCGGGGAGGAGCTGAGGAAGGGGAACTGTGCTGGATCCCCCAAAGGCCACTCACCGAGAACTTTTCCCGTGTCCCCGAGCAGGGGAAACTTTTCCAGAATCAGCCCCGGCCAAAAATTCAGCCAGGAATCCATACACGGAACAAAGTAGCCGTGTCCATTGCTTCGGTGGTCGGTAGGAAGATCTTGGGCAAACCCCCACTATTTCAGACACAGAAGTCCGGCATCCTGTCTGGGGTGGACTCGAGACAGGAACCAGATGATAATATCCCCGTTCCAGAGAGGCCTTATCACAAGTGCTCGATCTGTGGGAAGACCTTTGGTCAAAGCTCGCATCTGGTTTTCCACCAGAGGACCCACGATGTGGAGAAGCCCTACAAGTGCACCCAGTGTGGAAGCAGTTTCCACTCACGCCAAGGCCTCATCTACCACCAGCGGAGCCACGCTGGGGAGAAGCCGTACAAATGCTCCTTCTGCGGGAAAACCTTTAGCCAGAGCTCTCACCTCCTGGTGCACAAGCGGAGCCACACGGGCGAGAAGCCCTTCAAGTGTCTTGCCTGCGGGAAATGCTTCAGCCGCAACTCCCTTCTGACCATCCACGAGAGGACCCACACGGGGGAGAAGCCCTATAAATGCCTGCAGTGCGGCAGCCAGTTCCATTCAGGCTCGGGGCTCATTAACCACAAGAGGATTCATGCCGGAGTGAAACCGTATAAATGCACCAAGTGTGGGAGAGATTTTATCCGGAAGGCACACCTCACTCGGCACCAGAGCACACACAGCGACGACAAGAACAGCACTTGACCTGGCTTGTGGGGGGACCAGGAGGAGAACTCCCTCAAGGACTCGCTGCTTGCGTAGATCACAAGAATAAACACAAGCCATCTGAATAACCGCCGAGCACGCGTGTTTTAGGAATCGGGGTGAAAAAAGCGATGCTTTGCCAAAACGGGGAAAAAAGGCTCCTGCCAGTTCTCGTTCCATTTGATGGAAGTGAATTTTCTTGAGAAGGCTCTTTCGAAGCAAAAGAGAAAGTTGTGAAATTCTCACAGTGGAGCGACTGCTCAACTGAAAGTAATTCTTCCAGCGCAGAGTTCTCTTTAACAAGATTTATTGAGACCTAAGGGACCAGGTTACCAGAATACCAGCAAGCGAACTATTTTATTTTCAGTGTAGGACCAACTTATCCGGGAAGAAACTTTCTAATTCTCTTCTTTGCAGCCTTCTAATGAACTGATGAAGGGGCGTGGTGGCTCAGCGGGTAAGATGCCAAGCTTGTCAATCAGGAGATCGCAAGTTCGGAGGTTCGAATCCCTAGCCCCACGTGACGGAGTGAGCTCCCGCACTCGCCCCAGCTCTTGGCAACCTAGCAATTTGAAAGCATGCAAATGCAAGTAGATTAATAAGCACCACTTCGGTGGGTAGGTAACAGCGTTCCACGTGTGTCATGCGGCCACATGACCGTGGAAGCGTCTTCGGACAACGCTGGCTCTTCGGCTAACAAACGGAGATGAGCACCGGCCCCTAGAGTCGGACACGACTGCACAAATGGGCGGGGGGGGGGGAACCTTTACCTTTTTTAATGAACTAATGAGGCGGCGGGTCTGTTCACTGATAACGGGAAAGTTTGCAACTGGTTGTTTACATAACAGTCTCTTGAGTCTATCGGTTTGGGAACTAACTCATACAAATGGACTGTCTCTTGCCCTTATGTAATGATGAAGTGGCTAAGGGGTGTGTGTGTGTGAATACTCTGTTTTTCATGGTATACTCTCCGTTGATCTGCATTCACCCTGGATTCCTGAACTTCGGTTCAATCCTGAAGGAAGATTCTAAAAGAACACTCCTTCCAATTCAGACTTTTTCCATTTAGGAACTGTAGGGAGAGGCTTCAGAAGGGCGGGAAGATGTGTCAGAACACATTCTCACCAATGATAGCCATATTTGCCACCTCCACCAATAAAACGTGCTTGGTAGCACCAGCACGTGAAATAAGTGGTCACAAACCTGAGAATCAGGTAGCAAAGCAGAAACGTTCATAAAGATAGGAACATTTTGAGATACTGCAGGGAAGATCTTGGTGCAACATTAGAAGGGACAGTTCTTACACCAACCACTTAGAGCCAGTGTTTTTCTGGCTGGAGAATTCTAGGAGTTGAAGTCCACACATCTTAAAGTTGCCACGTTTGAAAAACACTGACTTAGAGGATAGCAGGTAAAATGCCCAGAATTCATAGTTAAAGTTAGTCTTGTAAAAGCCTGCAGAATTTATTAGTTCTCGTTTTTTTCAATCCGTTTTCTCCGGGGCTTGGATTTGCTCTATAGTTAACACAGGAAGGCGGGAGAGCGAAAAAACTTGCTCTCTACCAGCTGTGCTTGAGACACCCCCCCCCCCCCCGCTGCCAATCATAGTATTTCCATTTGGAGAGTGGACGAGAAGGGTTCCCTTCCTCTGACTAATGCTGAGCCAGCACAGAGGAGGGAGGGCATACCGCCTGTTCACCTGGCTGCGTGAAATTCCCAAGTTGCTTTGCTTAAATGCAAGTCCGCTTTATATTTTTTTCCCCGCGCTTGGTTATTTCTACCTGATTCTTAGTGATCAAGAGCAGCCCTTTGATTTTTAACACCCTGCACTCCAAAACCGACCTTGGTGTGTTCAATAAAATGTCCCCCGCTTCTTCTCTTTTGCAAGACCAAGCATTCCTTGCAGATTTGGACTCTCTGAGGAAAAGAATTATTCTTCCCATGCTGAAGTCATCAACGTAAAGAGGAAGGCATCTTTATTGTCTATCAAGAAAAAATGAGCTACATTCATTTCATAAATTTCTTTTTTGAAAAGATGACATGTAAGGTGAGAAATAAGACTGGTGTTCTTCACTGCTGTAATAATTGGACAGAGTCGAGACATCTGTGGGACAAAAACCCCTTGTCCACACGAAAAAGTAAATATCTGAAGGGTTTCCTGGGCAGGCACAAGTCTCAGATGATTGAGTCCAACCCACATTTGCCTTTTTTTTAAAAAAAACATGTGCCTGTGAATTTCCCCGGGTTGTCTGCAGAATGAGTTGTAAAAGACTAAATGTTGGAAGCCACAGCACTTTGGAAACACTTTGGACATACTGTATTTAAGTTATGTACAAAAGGGAAACATTTCATCATTAGGGGGAGCCTGCTCACCCCCATGTTATTGTTTACATGCTTTTTTCTTTTTAGCAAAATGCCAACCATGAATTAAAATTTGGGGAAGGAGGAAGATAATGTGGTGGAAAGATTTGGAAATGCAGATAATCCACTAAAGATCAGCTATTCTGCCTCCCAGCCACACAATGCTTGAAGACTGAATTATTCAGTGATATGCTGTCAACGCAGGGAACATGCTGTCTGCAGGGAAGGGACAAAGAAGTCAATTGAGCTCTGCCTTTTTTATGTGTATCAGACACACAACACTCATAAAAAACAGGCAGAGCTTTGATTGCACAATTGTGACCACCATCTTGACTTTTTTGACCACACTCTGAGAACATCCCTGCAAATATACCTTCTGGTTGTTCTGTTATGAGAGCAACGTGACATCGTTTAATCATCCCTCCCCCCAGGTTTGATGCTTAGGCTAACTGCAAAACCAAGCATGTTCCTTGTTCATTGTGAAATAACAAACTGAACTTTTTAATAATAATAAAAACACATCCTTGACTGAGTTATGATGGATCTCTGTGATGTTAGAAAGATTGCAATTTGCTGAACTGTTCTAAACTGCAGTGTGTAGAACAGTGTTTCTCAACCTTGGCAACTTTAAGATGTATGGACTTCAACATTGAAGTCCACACATCTTAAAGTTACCAAGGTTGAGAAACACTGCTTTAGAGACTACAACGCACATCTGGCCTAACCAAAGAGAATTGGGTAGCTAAATCAAATGCTGGATTTTGAGCATCGTGGAAAGTTGTTGCATTTTGATTGTCAAGAATGGGGAACACAGCTGTAACAGTGTCTACTTTGTGGTGTTTAAATAGCTTACTTGGCTTTGAAAGTTGAAAACCAGATCATTGTAGAAAGAAAGAGAAAGAAAGAAAAGAAAGAAAGAAAGAAAGAAAGAAAGAAAGAAAGAAAGAAAGAAAGAAAGAACACAAAACAGCATCGTTAAAAGGATTCTGTTTTCAGAGATCCTAGAACCTGCCTTTCCTTTTGGTCAATGTCTTCCTTTAAACCTTATTCTCTGCTCTCTTGAACAACATTTCTTGGGATCTCAGTTATGGGGTTGGCAACTGAACCCGAGTCCTTCTGAAAGCCATTGACAGAAGAGAGACCAGAATAAGAAACACTCATTTCCTAATAAAGTCTAATCTGACTTTTCTGTCGATAGGCGATCCTAAAAGGCAGAAGCTGCCCACCACTTCAGTATTTGTCAATATTAAGGCTGGTGGTTCTGCCTGTTGTCAATAGTTTGGTCTTCTTTATATTTAATCTTACTCCTACTTTTTTCACTGCTCCTTGGCTTTGATTACTAGAGCTTGCAGATCCTTTGCATAATTGCTCATTAGAGGAGACTCTTAAATGCAAAGGAAGGTTTATAAAATGGGGAAGATCTGTTTTTCTGTGGCTTGGAGGAAGGACGGTGATGGTGTGGTGAAGAATCTTTTTCCTGTTATAGAAGGGGTGCCTGTTTCCCCAGCAAAGGGGCATAGATCCCAGCAGATCTACTTTCCCAAGGTGGGCTGATCTTCCAATGGCCCATCCTAAAGGACATATTTAAAGGACATAACATTAAAGGAAAAGGGGATTTGGAGGAGGAAGGAGGGAGGAGGAGGAGGAGGAGAAGAAGAAACAGCAACAACAACTTTGGCACCACATTTCAACTTGAACAGTCATCTGGAACAGAAACATTTCAGACTGACCCTGGGCCAGTCCCTCTGTCTCAGCCCTAGGAAGGAGCCAATAGAAACCAGGAGACTGTGAGTTCTAGTCCCGCCTTAGGCATGAAAGCCGGCTGGGTGACCTTGGGCCAGTCTCTCTCAGCCCAACTCACCTCACAGGGTGGTTGTTGTGAGGAAAATAGGAGGAAGGAGTATTAGGTATGTTCCCCACCTTGAGTTATTTGTAAAAATAATAAAGGCGGGATAAAAATTAATAAAATGAAATAAAATAAAAAATTGATGCTTTTAAAATTTGGTGTTGGAGAAGACTCCGGAGAATACCACGGACAGCCAAGAAACAAACAAATGGATCATCGAACAAATCAACCCAGAGTTCTCACTCGAGGCACAAATGGCCAGGCTCAAATTATCCTTCTTCGGACACATTATGCAAAGACCCATCTACAGTATATGGAGAAGGCTCCGATGCTGGGAAAGGTGGGAGAAAAGAGAGGAAGAGGATGACCAGCAACAAGGGGGGCGGACTCAGTTACAGAGGCGATGGGGGAACCATAGGGAGACTTGAAAGAACAGGTTAGGGACAGATCATCATGAAGAAAATCTATGTGGTCGCTAACAGCCGTCGTCTTGATGGCACATAATCAATCAATCAATCAGTCAACCAAATATACATTTCCCCTACAGTACTGTACTATTCTAGCTACGCCTAAATAGCTTCCTACCTCCCTTGATGTAAGCTCAACCAGTTGAACCGCGATAAGCAAATGGAAGGGAAACACCCCACACACACTTTGGGGTTTTAGCAAGTCTCTGCCCCAAAGGGTCGAATACATTCTCTCGCTTCTGATTGGCTCACTGGCCGGAGCTTCCCCGCCCCCTTTCCCAGCGGAGCGTCATCCAATTGTCTCGCCTGCTCATGGCAACGGTTCCTCGGGAACTGTAGTCAAGAGCGAGGGGAGGGGGAAACTACAAATCCCAGGATTCCCTTGCAACTCCAGCCGAGAGCGAGTCCGCTCTCCGCCTCTGTGCAGAAAGGGAGGGAAGCCAGCGCATCGCTAGGCGGGAGCCCGGCGCCCCCACAAGAGATCGCAACTGCACTCCGGTAGGAAGAAGGAGGGGGAGAGGACCGCAAGTTGGACGTGTGAAATTGGCTCTCGCTCAGCCAGAGCTCCCGCGGAGAGGTCCAGCGAGAAGGCAGAGCCGGGAACGGGACCTACCACCCCGTCCGCACGCTTCGGCTCAGCCGCTTCTGAGCGGGCACGTGCGCCCTGTTCCCGGGACCAGCTGCCCTGGGGCGCACGTGGCTGGGAGTCCCTCCTGGAAAAAGTGAGCTGCTGCTGCACGTCTGAACGGCGGCAGAAACGGGGTGGGTCCTTCCCTTCCCACCCCGTTCCCTGGCCCAGCGGCGGAGGAGCAGGAGCAGGCAGACCCATCCGGGGCGAAGACGGTGAGAACTGGGGGGGGGGGGCGGCGAGCGGGGAGGAGGGGTGTCCCCGCCATCGAAACCCGCGTCTGCCCACTCGTGGGCATGTGTCCTCCCGTGAGCGCAGAGGTTGAGCCTGGGGACGGGCTTCTCTTGCTGCCGGCCGACGAGAACGAAGCCCCAAAGGAGGGCGATGGTGATGGTCACGTGATTCCAATCACGTCGGAATTTCTGGATACGGGGGCTAGTGGGTGGGCTTGCTTGGTAATGGAGAAAACCTTCTCCTGGTATGTCGATGAAGGTTCTCAGTCATCCAGGTGGAACAGTCTGTAGATGTAGATCTTTAGATGATAAAAGCACTTAGAAATAAACATCTCAAATAACCATGACCTAGCCCCAGGTGCAAGGTCACACAGCCACCCTAGAAACATATTTAAGGATTCCCTTACTAACTTTGCTCAGACTGAAGAAGCTCCTTGGATAAGGAGCGAAACGTTTCCACTGAGAAAATAGAAATCCAGTTGACATGATTCAAGCCACAGACTTCTCCTGGTACTAACAGTCAAGTTTAGATTGATTATCCATCAATTTGCACCTGCCTGGCCTTGTCTGTGATCACAAGTTAAGCAAGTTTGGACCTGGTTAGGATGTGGATGGGGGACCACCAGGAAATCCCTGAGATATAGGTTAGACTGGGAAGTCAAACAAACATCTTGGAAGAAAGCAGTTGTCAAGAAAACTGCAAGGAATTCTACTTAAAAAAAAAACAAAGGACGTAGCAGAAAATCAAGGTTTCCAGCTCTCAATTCAAGTACCTCATAGTCATCCCTAACACATACAAAAAAACCCTGACCAAAATGCGGTAGCTTATTTTATTTTCAATATTTGCCCCTGCTCTTCCAATGAAAGCTCAGCAAGGCTTCTCTTCTGAATTAAAATTTAGAATAATTATTGGTAAGGCAACCTGACAGGTGGGTCAGGTTGCAGGTGGGCGCAGCATCAGTGAAGAGAACTGTCTTTGGTGCTTGAAACCAAACTCTATTTGCCATCTGAGATCAAGAAGCAAAGGAGAGTGAAGAGTGGACTTTAAATGGACCTAAATGGGGGGGGTTGCTTTGAACTCGGGGGCCACCCCCAAAAAGACTCTGCCTTTAGGGATGTCTCTTGTACATCTTTTTTTTTTTTGGCATATTTGGGCCATTTAAGGCTTTTCAAAGGGGGCAGTGGGGGGGGTGCTATTTTTCCCCCCAGCTACACCAGAATTCTTATAGGGGGTTGGACCAGTTCATCGAGGATTGAACAGTGAATGGCAAGAAGTTTAGCCTGTGGCAGTTTGGAAAAGGACTTTTTTGAGGTGGCTGTGGTGTCCTGTTTTGAAACCTTCCCTGGAATGTTTATTTATTAAATATAGAAGGCCACCTACTCCATAAGACTCTGGGCGGGTGGCGCACAACATAATATCCAGAGAAATATGGTTCTTTTCTTGTTTTATAAACTGTTTACAGTTTTTAAACTGTATAAAACAAGAAAAGAAACATATTTCTCTGGATATTTTGGTGGACCCATCTGTTTTGCAGCACAAAACTTCTTTGTTTTCCCCCAGGTGTTCCAGAAATAACGATAAGCACCAAGAGAGTCCAAGTCTTCTTTCTGCAGAAAGCCTCTCTTAGGGTACAAAAACTTTAAAAAAAAACCACAATAAATTGGGTGTTTAAGAAATGGGGTGGCTGGAATTACTGTCCCTTTAAGGGCAGCAGCGCGGCTCGAAAGTGATGACGTCCCAGCCTCCCGGCAAAGGCTTACCAGTTAATTGCACACACTGCCCACGATCTCCTGGCTACAACTCGCTGTCTAGAGGACGATTGGGTCGATTCCAAGTATTTTCCTTGATCCGGAGAAATGCTCTGGGCTACAGGAGAAGCCAGCCTGTGCCCGGAAAAAACTGCCACGATGCCAGTTCTGCCTGCGGAGCTCGCGGGCAAAGCAGCTCAGTCCACCATTTTCCCACCAGAAGCCTCGTTTGCCCTTGCTCTTCCAAAGAAACTTCAGCAAGGCTTTTTTTCCAAATTAAAAGATCTAATAATTATTAGTAAGACTGCCTGAAAGATGGGCACAGCATCAATCAAGAAAACTATGTTTTGATGCAACAATTAAAAAAAATCTATTGATTAATAATAATAATAGCAGCAGTAGCTACAATTATGATGATTTATATAAATCCTCCAGTGTAAGAGGCAGTATAGGGATAGGAGAGTTACCTTTGTTGCAGACATCTGCTTGTCTTTCTGGTTATAGCGGGAAACATGGAGTGGGCCTTTGAGCCGGTCCAAAATAGCTCTTATTCTGTTCAGGTGGATGAACCAATGAGAAGGCAGATTTGAGAGAGGCGGAGCCCACCGGCAGTCAGCGCTGCCCAGCCAGCGGAGTGGATCGCCCATTCTCAGCTCTCTTGTCCTTCTTGCGGAATGTCTGCGCGCATATATTTTGCATATGATTACCTCACAGGTAGCCTTTGCAAAAGGCGGGAAATATTGGTTGAATGAGTATCTCCTTTTTCCATTTCAGGTTGAAGCCGTCTTGATCCCACCTAGTTCTTCTGGCGCCAACTTGCAGAGCCCGGCCAAGGATGACAATGGAAAAGAGAGGTCCTGCGTGCCGAGTGCCAGGGGGGGGAAGCGAGAAAGCCGTTCACGTTCTCCAAGGGTTGGGAGACCGTAAACCCAGGAGGGACACGGACGTAGCACCTCGCCCTCCCGAAGCAATGCATTCTGGGTGCGTGGCGGTCTCCCATAGGAAATCCAGGGTGCGTCCGGTCAAGATGGAGCCCGGAGAAGGATTGGCCCAGCGCTGGGAGGCCCAGTGGCAGGAGTTCCTACGCACAATGGAGTCCCCTCCCTCCAACCGGGGGGCGCTGCCGTTGCCGGAGGAGCCCGCCCCGTGGGACGACGCCACGGCCTTCCTGGCCTCCTTCGAGCAAGTGGCGGTGGCCTGTTGGTGGCCCAAGGAGGAATGGGTAGCCCGGCTCGTGCCCGCCCTCCGGGGAGAAGCCACGCTGGCCTTCAGCAGCCTGGAGGCCAGGGACCGCGAGGATTACGGGAAAGTGAAGGCGGCCATCTTGCGGCGGGACGCCCTGGCCAGGGAAAGGTGGCGCCAGCACTTCCGCCGTTTCCGCTACCAGGAGGCCGAGGGGCCGCGCAGGGTGTACAGCTGGCTGCGGGCGCTTTGCCACCGGTGGCTGAAGGTGGAGAGGCTCTCCAAGGAGCAGATCCTGGAGACCCTGGTGCTGGAGCAGCTGCTGACCGTCCTGCCCCCGGAGATCCAGAGCTGGGTGAGGGAGCGGGGCCCCGAGAGCTGCCCCCAGGCGGTGGCCCTGGCCGAGGAGTTCCTCCAGAGGCAGCGGGAGGCCGAGCCGCAGGACAACCAGGTAACTTTCTCCCAAGGGACTCCCAAATCCTGCCCCGGCTCTTTCCTGGTTTTGTTTAATGCACCTTGAAAGGACGTTATTTTCAAAATATCCTTTGAAGTATGGCTCAAAACCGTCAGCTGTGTAAATAGAAAATGTCCTGCTCTCAGGTTGCATAAGCGAGTCCCGGGGATGCAAATTGGACTCACCTCCCCTACCTGGTTCTTCATTGTTTCGCAGCCTCCCATCATTTCTCTGAGTTTCCTTGGTAACCCAGAGAGCCTTGAGAAAGAGAAACGAAATCGGCATTCCTCTGCGGCTTTCCCCACTGCTGTCCCTTCTATTTCTGCTCAGTAAAGGGCTCCTCAGCTTTCAGGAGCTCAAGTGCTAGGCATTGGGGCAGAAGGCCGCTGCAGAATTAGAGGCTTGGTAATGGTGCGGACGAAAACCAAAATAGGAATAATCAAATCCATCTCCCAAGGTTATTTAAGCTCTGATAAACCAAGCTGAGTGTGTGTGTGTGTGTAGTGGTTAAGGCAACGGGCTAGAAACAAGATAGAGTTCTAGTCCCGCCTTAGACATGAAAGCTGGCTGGGTGACTTTGGGCGTGTCACTCAGTCAGCCCTAGGAAGGAGCCAATGGCAAACTAGGAGACCAAGAGTTCTAGTCCCGCCTGAGGCATCACTTTGGGCCAGTCACACACACTCAGCCCAACTCACCTCACAGGGTGGTTGTTGTGGGGAAAATAGGAGGAGAAAGGAGTAATAGGTATGTTCCCCACCTTGAGTTATTTATAAAAATAATGAAGGCGGGATAGAAAGTAAATAAACAGTATATAGAGGGGATGTCTATATTTGAATTGTATCTTAAAGGAAAAAAATAATGATCAGATTGCTCATTGTTCTTTTTTTTGTTTACTGAAGAAAGCATATAGACACATCATGGTAGACACTTCTCCAACTTCATTTCCATTAGATAATTTGGATTATAGCTCTAATTATTTGAGAATGTTATGAATTTAGTCCAAACCTGGAAGGTCATCTGGTTAGGGAACTTACCAAAATCACTTACCAAATTCCTGCCATTTCCAGTTGTTCTCAAGCCAGCCAGAAGAATATATATGGCTTTAAATGTATTTTAGGCTGCCTGTAAGGGAATATAATAAAATGTATGATAATTCAGCCAGAAACACCCTCAACAGAATTCTAACAACGCTTCCAACCAATGGCACTGATAACAGTTTTAGAAAGATCCAAAGTAAGTGAGCTTTTAGAGGCTATGTTGGCAAGGCAACATAAACATTTCTTGGGGTGGAATCCCACCATATTAGGTATTCCACAAGGAAAGCACTGTCTCTGTTTAAAAAAAAATCTGTATCTAGATCAGTGTTTTTCAAACTTGGCAACTTTTAAGACGCGTGGCCTTCAAGTCCCAGAATTCCTCAGATAGCATTCTGGGTGGGGAATTCTGGGAGTTGAAGGCCACACATCTTAAAGTTGCCAAGTGTGAAAATCATTGATCTAGACTAGAGGAAGGCTCTAAAATGCTGGGAGGGGATTCCTGCAGGAACTTGGTTCAGAGGGGCTCCTGTGTGGGTCAGGGGGGCTGTCAAGTGCAAAGTGACGAGGCAGGACCCGGCCCTCCAATGCTTATCTCAGCCCTAGAAGGTAACCCCCTTCTTGCCTGCCAGGTAGCATTTGTGGAGGACACTGAGAATTCCGTGGAGGGTGGACAAGCTTTACCTGCCACGGAGCAAAGGCAGCTCTGCGTGGAAACCAAGGAGGAAGAGAACGGTGACTGCAGAGCCGCTGATGAGAGGCTATTGGGTAAGTTGCGATCACATTGGGCTTGGAGTTGGGGTGGGGTTGTGGTGAAGGGGTTGGAGCAGGGAGATGCAGGCTCAGATCCACTTTCTAAACATCAACTCTTCTGTATCGTGCGCTTGGAAAGAGAGAAAATGGGTCCCATTATCTTGGGTGTGGCTTCCATTCAGAACTAAAATCCAGAACTAAAAAAACAGCATAAACAAGTGAAAAAACAAAAGTAAAGGTAGTCCTCATTTAATGACCATTTAGTGACGGTTCAGACGTACGACGGTGCTGGAAAAACAACTTACAACCGGTGCTTACAGTTACGACTGTCAAAGCGTCCTGGCGGTCACGTGATCACAACTCGGGCGGTTGGCAGCTGGTTCACATTTATGACCATCGCAGCATCCCATGGTCACATGATCACCATTTTCAAGCTTCTCGGCTGGCCTCTGGCAAGCAGAATCAATGGGGAACCGTGTGATTTGTTTAATGACCATGTGGTTTGTTTAACGACCGCGGTGATTCGCTTAATGACCACAAGAAGTGGTAAAATCGGGTCAGGTTGCTTAATGACTGCTTCGCTTAGCAACTGAAATACCGGTCTCAATTGTGTTCGTTATGCGAGGACTACCTGTTAAGATGTAGAGTGGTGCTTAAAGGTTTGTGAACCCTAACCCCTTAATGGACTTTTTGCTGAGAAAAGAGAAAAATGAACTTGTGATTTATGGGTTTGAAGATTAGAAAGGGTAGCTTATGGAAAGAAGGAAATTATAATGTAACCTTAGAGAGAGAGGGTAAAATATAAATGTATCTATAACCGCTGTCAAAAGATTGGAAGCCACTTCTTTATAATCATCTTTTTTTCTTTCTTTTCTATTTCTTTTTCTATTTTCTTTCTTATATTCACTATTCCTTATTTTCTTTGTTTCTTTTCTAATATTTGTATTGTTTTTATCTTGTTAAAAATTTCTTCAATAAAAAATATATTTAAAAAAGTTTGTGAATCCTTTTGAATTTTATTTATTTATTTATTTAATTTATATAACCGCCCATCTCCCCCAACGGGGGACTCTGGGCGGTTTACAAATTTTCAATATTTCTGCCTAAATATGACCTTAAACATTATCTGTTCTCCACACACTGTTCTTTTTATGATCTGTTCTGGAATCCACCCCAAATATCACTGGCAGCCTGGCTTGTCTGTAGTATCCTGGATCATCTTTTTCTCTCATTTTGAAAAGAGAGACAATATTTGCAACTCTCCAGTCCCCTGGCATCATACCAGTTCTCCAGGAATTCTGAAGTTATACTTCAGCATAAGGGTTTGTCCAGACGATCAGCTAGTCTGGCCCAGAAAATTGAAATTCCTTCAAAGTAAAAAGGTAGTCTCTGGCCATGTTTCTATCCCTCTTGAGCTTCAATCTCACCTTTTCCTTCTGCTCTTCACAATGTTCTGCTGGGACATAGACTTCTTTTTGGAGAAGCCTAAACCAAAATAGAAGCTGAATAGTTCTGATCTTTCTTTGTTCCTGCCAGCCTTTTCCCATCTTCCCTGAACAGCTTTTCTTTTCATTGTAAACATATTGAAGAAAGTCCTCATTATTCTTAGCAACCTTCACTAATACCAGCTCACTTTCCGCTTCCTGATCCCAGCTCTGTAGTTCTGGGCAAACTATTGGACGGTGGGAACACAGCCCTTGAGTAGGTTGTTGTTGACCTCTCACCGTGCAATCTGAGAGAATAAACCTTTCTCATTGTTTGGTCTTCCCCACTTTTTGGGGTGGGGGTTTGAAGTTGGTGCCTTTGTCCAGACCCTGAGTTTTTGGGGATCCCTCCTTGTGTCTTGGGCAGGCAACGGATGGATGGCCGCAGAGGATGGGGTGGATAATGTGCCAGAAGACTGTCAGGCTGTGGCCTGGAAAGCCAAGGAGAACTTCTCTCCGGCCAGCGAAGAGGAAAATTCCTTGGCAAGCTGCGAGAGATCAGAGTCTTGGCAGGAGATCCAGGTAGAAGAAGATGCTTCCAGCCCTTGCAGCGATGGCCTCAGAAATCACAGCGACTCCACCATCCGGATAGAAGTCGATGCAGGTAAGCTAAGCAAGCTTTGTGATCTGCTTACTGTAAAAATTATCTCTGGAATCTTCGGGGGGGGGGGCGTTTCTGACTTTGTAGCCCGGCCTACATAAGGGGCTAAGGATCATCAGGAATTGAGTTTGCCATTAACGGGAAGTAGGAGCTGTGCTGCGCTGGCTGGTCTCTGCCTTGTGAATGTGACCATTTCTGGGTGCCAAACCCAGAAGGATTTAGCTCTGTTAAAGCATGTTCAGGGAAGGGGCAGCAACTACGAAGTAACCCCTATGAGGAGGATGGAGCATGTAGAGAACCAGAGATAAGGAATGCGGCACCAGCTGTTAGTAGGTAATCCTCGGGTTACAATGGCAATTGGAACCAAAATTTCCATCCTTAAGCGATGCGGTCTTAAATTACAATGGACTGTGACCGCATCACTTAGCGATGGCAATTCCGGCAGTCCCGGTTGCCATTGTTAAGTGAGGACCATGCAGGCTGTTAAGCGAGGACCTCGTGATCGTGACTTCCGACTTCCTGCCGGCTTCCCCATTGACTTTGTTTGTAGGAAGCTGACAGAACGTCAGAAATTGCAATCACGTGACTGCAGGGATGCTGCGATGGCCGGAACAATAAGGACCTGTTGTAAGTACCACTCATTCAGCACCATTGTAACTTTGAACAGTCGCTGAACAAATGTTCATAACCCGAGGACTACCTGAATTAAATCCAGGAAGAGAAGAAGGCATAGAAAGAAATGGAAAGTGATCCTGCTGTGGCTCTGTGCTATAAGAGGGAGGGAAGGGAAAACGCTGTCAGGCTTTCCAGACTGATGTCAGTCCTTTGAGGTAGGCCTAGTCAGGAAACAGCTTCCATGATAAATACATGGAGAAATACTCTCCATGGCGTGAGTAGCAGAATCTTGAAAGCTTGACAGTGTTTCCCCTTCTGTCTTCCTTATACGCAAGAAAGTCAAGGTAGGATCACTTTAAATTTATTTATTTATTTATTTATTAAATTTCTATGAATGCCCATCTCCCCCTCAAGGAGGGACTCTGGGCAGTTTACAACCAAACAATATCATTAAAATACAATAAATATAACAATAAAAATATAAATACAATAAAATCCAAGTGGCAGGTGGTTCTTACAGTGACGCTAAAAATATTTAAAATATTTAAGGCGGCTCTAAGAAATCAGCCATCCCCAAGTGTGACCACTTTACTTCTTGCCCCAGGCGAGATCACAGAGCCAAGTTTTTAATTTTTTCCTGAAGTCCAGGAGTGAAGGGGCCTGTCTTATCTCTGGGGGGAGGGTGTTCCATAGGGCAGGCGCCGCTGCAGAGAAGGCTCACCTACGAGACCCCGCTAGATGGAACTCTTTCATAGAGGGGGTCCGCAGCATGCCCTCTCTGCAAGATCTGGTGGGACGGAACGATGTAATGTGGATGAGGCGGTCCCTCAGATAACCTGGGCCCGTGCCATGTAGGGCTTTAAAGGTGATAACCAACACCTTGAATTGGACCCGGAAGCAAACTGGTACCCAATGCAGCTCACGGAGTAGCGTTGTTACATGTGCTGATCTTATAGCACCCAGAACTACCCGTGCAGCTGCATTCTGGACCAGCTGAAGCTTCCAGATACTCTTCAAGGGTAGCCCCATGTAGAGCGCGTTGCGGTTTCTATATGGGAGATGACAAGGGCATGAGTGACTGTTCGGAGGGCCTCCTGTTCCAGGAAGGGGCACAAGTGGCGCACAACCCAAAGCTATGCAAAGGCCCTCCTGGCCACGACTGCCACCTGCTCCTTGAGCAGGAGTCGTGAGTCCAGGAGGACCCCCACGTTTCGCACTGAGTCTCAACAGGGCAGTGCCACCCCATATATTGATGATACCTCAGCCCGTGGTAACAGATGATCTCGCCCAGAGGTTTCATGTAGATGTTAAAAAGGAGCGGCGAGAGTACCGAGCCCTGTGGGACCCCACAAAGAAGGGCCCGTGGGCTGGCTCTCTCGCTCCCTATCAACACCGACTGGGACCGGCCCTGGAGGAAGGAGGTGAACCAGCGCAGAACCACGCTGCCCACCCCCAACTCCCTGAGCCGTCCCAGAAGGATACCATGGTCGACGGTATCGAACGCCGCTGAGAGGTCAAGAAGAGTGAGAATGGATGCACTGCCTCCATCTCGCTACCGCGAAAGATCATCCATAAGTGCGACCAACGCAGTTTCCGTTCCATGACCCGGCCTGAAACCTGACTGAAAGGGGTCCAGATAATCCGTTTCATCCAGAATCCTCTGGAGCTGCAATGCCACCACCTTCTCAACCACCTTCCCCAAAAAGGGGAGGTGGGAGACTGGATGAAAATTATCCAGTATAGTGGGGTCCAGCGATGGCTTCTTGAGGAGGGGTGCACCAGCGCTTCCTTGAAAGCTGCCGGAAACACCCCCTCTTTCAAGGATGTATTTACCATCGCTTGGACCCAGCTACAAGTCACCTCCCAAGCTGCTTTCACCAGCCAGGAGGGACAAGGATCTAATTGGCAGGTGGTGGCATTTACAATCTGGAGGACTCTGACCACTTCCTCGGGACCAACAGGGTCAAACCGCTCCCAGATAACAAGGTGAGTACGTTCCCTGGGTGTCTCCCCAGACTCTGCCTCACACTCAGAGTCCAACTTAGAATGGATCCGAGCGATTTTATCCTGCAGATGCCCAGAAAATTCCTCAGCCCAACCCTGTAGATGAATTTCTGACTCCCCTTTCCCCAAAAGGGATCGGGTAATCTTAAACAGGGCCGCCGGCCGGCATTCCGCGGATGCAATAAGAGCGGAGAAATATTGACGTTTCGCCGCTCTTACCGCCACAAGGTAGGCCTTAACAGCGGCTCTAGCCTGTGTTCGGTCGGATTCAGTCTTTGTCTTCCTCCAGCGGCGCTCTAGGCGTCTCTTAATCCTCTTCAGAACCCTTAACTCTCCTGTGAACCATGGGGAGTATTGAGTTCACTGGGACAAGAGAGGCCACACAGGCGCGATCTTGTCCAAGGCCCCAGCCACCTCCCTATTCCAGGCAGCAGCCAGGGCCTCCGCTGGACCGTGCAGCAGATCTCCGGGAACAACCCCCAGCTCCCTCTGAAACCCCTCTGGGTCCATCAGTGGCCGGGGGCAGACCAATCGAATAGGTCCCGCCTCCCTGCGGAGGGGAGCGGCATAAGAGAATCTCAAAGTCACCAGGGCGTGATCTGACCATGACACGGGAGAGCTGTAATTATCCCCTCAGATCACACTGCCATTGCTCCGACAAGAAAGCTAAATCTGGTGTGAGGCTACTGTCTCGAGTCAGGCCCTGAATGATCTGGAACAGGCCCATGGTTACCATGGTGACCATGAACTCCCGGGCCGCTTCCGAGGCCCATCCCAGGGACGGCAGATTGAAGTCCCCCAGAACCATAAGTCTGGGGAACCACCACCACCAACCCCGAGATGGCCTCCAGCAGCTCGGGCAGGGAGGATGCTACGCAGCAGGGAGGCTGGTACAGTAGCAACACTCCCAACTGTTCACGGGAACCCAACTTAAAGAACAGGGTCTCACATCCAGAAACTTGTGGAGCAAGGCCCCTGACGGCTACCAGGGATTCTCGGATGACAACAGCCACCCCACCTCCCCGACCCCGAAGTCTCGGCTGGTGCCATACTCGAAACCCAGGTGGGCACATCTCTGAAAGAGGAACTCCCCCTTCGCTGCCCAGCCAGGTTTCGGTAATACACGCCAGGTCTGCCCCCTCTTCTGTGATTAAATCACTTATGAGGGAGGCTTTGTTGTTAACTGACCTGGCATTGCAGAGCAGCAGCTGGAAGGCGGGGTCACCACGAGTATGCTGTCCAGGCTCTGGGTTTGAGCACGGAGGGCCGGAAGACGTCACAGATAATAAACATCGGGGACGCCTTCCTCTGAGATGACCTGCCCTCCGGCTCCCGCCATAATGTCCCCGGCCCGTCACAACCTTGATCACCTGCCCCGCCCTATATCCCCCAGACTCTCCAAGTTCAATAGCCCCCACTCCTGAACTCCCGAGATCTCTGGATAAAGGTAAAGTTTCATTCTCACCCCTTTTTCCTTTCCTGGGCTTAATTCGTGTTTAGCTAACTGCCGCTTCCAGATTCCTTGTCCACGGTCATCTCTATGGTACTCTACTGAAGAATGGGAAAATTGGCCTTTGATTACAGGATGCGGAAAGACTGCATCCTCCAAGTGCCTGAACAGGTGTTGCGCAGGAGAACAATGAGATCATCTCCAATCAGGGGCATCTGCGATGGGGAGAAGTGGGTCTAGAAAGTCAAGATGGCAACTGCCACGGCAGGACCAAAGCTCCACCCCTTTTTATATGCATCGTAGCACAAGATGGTTTTAAATTGCAGGAAGGCAGATCCACACAGAGTGATAGAAACAGTTTCTTAAGAGCAGCTTAAGAAAACCAGTGACCCAGACAGGCAGAGGGTTCCCCTTCAGTGGATGCATTCAAGGGGAGGCCGGAGGTCTGTCTGAGATGCTTTAGTGCAAGGGTCGGAAATGGCGGCTCGCGAGCCAGATCTGGCTCTTTGGCCCCTTGACTCTGGCTCTCTCTCTCTCTCTGCCGCCCGACATCCGGAAAGCCGGTCTCCGGAAGCAGCAGGCTTCAGCCCGCCTCTCTGCTCTCCTTTGGCGCGCGCTGATTGGTGGAAGCTCAGAAGGAAGAACGCCTCCACCAATCAGCGTCTCTGTTTCTTCTCCAGGAGAAGAACCCTGGAGAAGAAACAGACGCTGATTGGTGGAAGCTCAGAAGGAAGAACGCCTCCACCAATCAGCGTCTCTGTTTCTTCTCCGGGAGAAGAACCCTGGAGAAGAAACAGAGACGCTGATTGGTGGAGGCGTTCTTCCTTCTGAGCTTCCACCAATCAGCGTCTCTGTTTCTTCTCCAGGAAACCCCGCAAACCCCGCCCCCTTCCACGCAATTGGCCCCCGCCCGCAAACCCCGCCCCCTGGCTCTCGAGCATTTCAAAATGTGCACGAGCATGTCAAAATGGCTCCCGGCATAAAAAGTTTGCCGACCCCTGCTTTAGTGGATGCCAGGTGGCTTCTAGGATCCTTTCCAATCTAGGATCCTGTGAGCTTTCCAACTCTTGGATTCTGTGATTTTTTTTAAAGAAGTTACATATATATATTTTAATGTAAATTTTAATCAGGAAGGGCTGGGCAGCAAAGATATTCAAAACAGCAGTGGCTCTCACTGGCATCCCAATGCAATCCCAGGTTTAAGAATAAGAAATAGAGGCCTTGGGGATAGGGTGGGGGATCTCCCTCGAGGACCCTGACAGCATTTCTCTTTTCATTCCAGCCGACGAGATGTGGGAAAGCGATTGCAAAGAGGGACTTTCCGAGATACGCCCAAAAACAACCCAGGGTGACGATTTGGAGGAGAACCTGTGGAACCAAGATGGACTGAAGATGCAGGAAGAAAATCACCCAAAGGAACATCAGTCTTTTGCTTGTGACGGTGGTGACTTTCCTGACATCGTCGTCCAAGAACAACAACCAGGAGGAAACAGGATGGACAGGTGCCTCAACGCCCACTGGAGACTTCACCCAGAGGAGAATTCAGATCAAAGCATAATATTTGGGAAGAATTTTACGAAGAATAGAACTCTTCCTGAATTTCAGTTCCTCCAAGAAGAAGAGAAACCCTATAAATGCTACGTTTGCGGAAAGTGCTTTGCACGAAGTACAAACCTGACTTCCCATCAGCGGATCCACACAGGGGAGAAACCGTATGACAGCCAGAGCTCTGCAAAGAGACTCTCTAGCCAGTTGGAGCTCATTAAGCACCAAAGAATCCACAAAGGAGAGAAGCCATACAAATCTGTTAGTCAAGGGGGCCATCTCAATTCTCATCAGCGGATCTACTTGGGGAAGAAACCCCATAAGTGCTTGGAATGTGGGAAAAACTTCAGCAACAACACCAACCTGACATTGCATCAGAGGATCCACACTGGAGAGAAACCATACAAATGTCCCGAATGCGGAAAAAG